>JANUWF010003362.1:1545751-2192070 GCA_026120185.1 Voacanga thouarsii | reverse complement strand
CATGAATTTACTTATGTAAATTCCACTTCGTTTGTCAATCCATGGAATCCTATATTTTAATTCATATTAACAGATTTGTCAATCAAGCTAACATAACCAAAACATGCATTAAGCTCATCATTATATATTTTGATTCAATTGGCAGATTTGTCAATCAATCCATCCTAACCAAAATATGCATGAATCTCAATTCCTTAAAAATATGAAATTAGATAATGACCATTTGTCAAGGCAAAATTAGCTTAACCTTTGATCACCTAGTTCTAAAATCCTAACTTCATTATTCAAATCCATTAAGATTCAGTAAATATGAAATCAATGCAATAGAATTCCTAACATCTTTTTGTCAACATTAATTAGAAGAACTCGCATCAATAGCCCATGAAATCAAGTAATCAAATACCACAGATGACAAAAAAATTGATTAAATAACTAAATTATTACAAATCATGAATTCCAAAATAATGTTAAATTACAATCAAAGCATTGAATGCATCATTGTTAAAGAAAAAGAAAATGAAGAGAAAAGACAAGCACTTATAGACAAGCTTATTCCTTCTTCCTTGAAGACTACCTTGAACAATCCTCCTTGATTTGGGTGAATTCCTCCTTCAATGAGAGATTCAGAATTTATGCTCTTTAACTTAGATTTCTCTGTTGTGTTTTATTTCCAACCCTTATGTTTTCTTGTACTTTTATAGGCCTCTTAGATGCTAATTTCATGGCTGAGGAAATTTTGGCTGAGTAGGAGTAGGAAAAAAACCAAAATCATTAGATAAAGCCTAATTTCGTGTACGTAATATTCGTCTCTAGAGCATATCTACTGTCAAGTACCTTCGACCCACCTAGCGCCAAGTGCAGTTTGTTCTTCCTCTATTTTTGCTTTGTTTTTTGCCGTTTCTCCTTGGCGTACGATCGGATTCGGTGCTCGGTGCACTTGCCGGACTTGGCGCCAGTGTCCGTTCTAGAATTTTCCTAAAGCTTGCTCAATTTCTTTTACTCGGAGAGAATAGACCCGGTGCCCGGTCCATTAGCCGGGCTTGGCACCAGGTCTATTCTCGGTTGTGTGTACTTTCTGCTCGATTTTAACTTAAATATGCACATATTTGCCAAAAACACATTTTGCAAGCAAAATGTCAAATAGGAAGGAATATGTCTAGTTATTACAACAAATATATCTTAAAACACCCTCAAATAACTAGGAAAAGAATGGTTATTTTAGCCCCTGTCATATATCCCCACACTTGAACTTTTGCTTATCCTCAAACAAAATACTTTAGTCCACAAAAAATTACTTAGAAAATGCAAGTTCTTATTCATTCAAAAATTCTTTACCATAGCAAAGATCATGTCTTCCCTTGAAACTTTAGATACACTCTTGTCATCCATACCCTTTTAAAGTAATTTCAAACCTTGAAACATTAGATAAGACATCACAAAACTCTTGAAGTCAAATTAATCAAGTTCATACCTTAGTCTAAGAAGATTATTTCACCATTCCAGCTTAAAATATAAATAATATGAATCATATAAGTCAAGCCATCTATCAACTCAAGCATTATAGATCTAAAAATTGTATAACTCAAGTTATGATGTAAGAAAAGTACTCCAAATTTTTTTCTCTCAAAAATTTTTCAATGGCTTAGGGAATTGATAGCCTTAAATGCATAGATTTCTTTTCACACACTGTATTGGCTCCCTTTATAGTCATCACTCATCATTTTTTTTTTTCACTAATTCTTTCTTTCTTGCCTTTTTGCCTTTGGGATAGCCTCAAGAGAGTGCATTGAATTCACTTGCTACTTCTCCCCATATTAACTCCCTTTTTAGCTAAAGGTTTTCAACGATTATTAATAAGAGTATTTTTTTCAATTCACCTAACAATAGTGTCGTTTTCATTCATTATTTTTTTCAATTCAAATCAAAAAAATTTCAGAATTTTCCACAATCTTGCCTCTTAAAGATCTTTTATCAACTCATATTGTAATCATAACTTAAAGCTAGTAAAATTTAAACTAATAATATAAAAGTTAGCCAATAAACTCTTCCCATATTCATCATATCCTCTATATTCAAACTAGATGAGTTAAATAATATTCAAACACTAATGCATAAACAAGATTAATCAAAATTCTCAAGTCTTGACAAATATCCTATCCAACAAATCCAATTTCATAAAAATTCACCTAATAAATAACAAAACTCATATCCAAGTAAGAAAAAGAATTACAAGCTTGCTTAACAATGAAAACCACTAAAATTTTTGAAAATTTTTCACAAAGAATGATATGGAAAAGTATTTCTTCAACCTCATTCTCCCCCCTCCCCCCTTCTCCCCACACACTTAAACTGGACATTATCCTCAATAGCCAAAGATTGAACACTAAAAGTACAGCCATGAAGACCAAAATAAATAAAGAGGAAAAAGAAAGAGAACAAAGTACTTCCATTGGGAATTAGCTCCAAAAGTTCCAAACTTCTAAATCTTCAAATTTTTAAAAATTTCAAGGAACTTGCAACAAAGTTATTTTTTAAACCAAAATTTTCCAAAGTAGCTTAATACTAAGAAAAACACCAAAATAATTGATAAAAACTTGGTCAAAGAATATTACCAAACCATTCCCCCACACTTAAATTGGACAATGTCCACATTGGCAAAAAATAAACATAAGAAAGCTTTTCCAAAGGGACCAAAAATAATAAAGGGGTAGAAAGTTTAAGCAATACTTCGAAGTGTAATAAAGTGCCAATAGATATCAAAACTAGAACTAGAGAGAAGGGCTTGTTCAAGAGGACTTTAGTCCTACCTATAAAACAAAACACAAATAAAAGCACAAGGATAACAATAACAAAATAAAAAACACACCTAAACAAAAGAAAATAAACTAAAGAAATATACTAAAAAATCTTAAGAAAGCAAATAAAGACACGACTTACTCCCTAACACTTAAGATGGAAAATATTTTCCTTATTTGTGGGAAATAACACACAACAACCTAAACAAACCCAAACAAAAAATAAAGATACAAACTCTTCTCACTTATCATGCTTCTTTATCAAACATTTGGAAAAGAGATAAAAGCTCAAAGTAGATGATAGATGTGATAAATATAGAAAGAAAGGAGGTTTTTGAAAAATAGAAGGTTTATGAAAATAATTTTTCTCCCTAAAGCAAAACACATAGGCTTCTTTCTCTAACATTCTTTTAGACACACAAATATTTTTGTCAATATATAAGTGCACATGGTCTCTAAAGAATGTATCAAATTTGAAATCACCTTTTAACCCTTTAAAAGAGTGTTCACAATTAAAACTCCCCTTTAAACTTAGTATTTGAGTTCTAAAAAATGAGATAAAGAAGTCCTTACTTTTTAAGGCATGGTCTACAAAAACTAAGTTACCTCCCTGAAATTGGGGTGAAGGGTAGAAATTACCACTATTCTCAAAAGCCTTCTTATAATATAGCATTGAAAGATCTAATTCCTTGAGGTATAGTAAGCTCAACACATCATTAATTGCATTAATGGACTCCATGAATCGAGAGGTACACTATTTGTTTGCGATTTTCAATTCCTTATTGAAGATCTCATCAACCAACTTTGCTAGTTATGTCTTGTTAGAGCTTATTCATTGGGATAATTCTTCATATCCCTTAGTCGATGAATTTGTATTGGCCACAAAAGAATTCACTAATGTTACTAATGACACCTCACTAAAAACATTAATGCGAGCTTATAATCTTGCCAATTTATCATCATTGTAACTCCTTCGATTTTGTGCCCAAAAATAGTTGCCATGATGATGTCAACCTCGCACAAAAATCAAATCGAAAATAAAATAAAAATAAAAAAATAATAGAAAAACAAAGAAAAGAAAAAACAAAATGGTAAAAGAAAATAATAAAAAAATAAAGAAAAGAAAAACACACACATTAGATATATTCACAAACTCGCTTAAACACAAAAGTTAGTGGTATTTACCAAGACAACATGAAATAAGCAAGTCAATTAAGTCACACAATAGTACAAACAACAAGATATATCACCAAAAGGACATATATACATATTCACACATTTACATATAAACATGGTTAAATCAATGAAATCCTAGCTTTCACGATATTGTTCCCCGACAATGGCACCAAAAACTTGATGCGCTAATTTTGGGTGTATAAAAATCATCAAATTTAAATCCATTCCTTAATTAAGTTTTATTTAAATTATTGATCCCAAAATACACATGTGAGCAAGTATACTTATCGCAGGCATAGTATAGGGAATTAACGAGTATCGATCCTCAAGAAAGCATGTACATACTAATCACTTTTCATTCATTGTTTAACTAATCCAAATAAAGTGAGAATATAACAAAAAAGAAAATTAAAGAAACATATACAACTCAATGATGTAGGAATATGAAATTTAGACCATTATCCTAGAAATCATAACAATGAACCAATTAGCAATTCTCTCAACTAATTATCATCTTGGCATCATGAAGAAATGTAAAGTAAAATTTAATTGTTTGTCAAGTCATGAATTTACTTATGTAAATTCCACTTCGTTTGTCAATCCATGGAATCCTATATTTTAATTCATATTAACAGATTTGTCAATCAAGCTAACATAACCAAAACATGCATTAAGCTCATCATTATATATTTTGATTCAATTGGCAGATTTGTCAATCAATCCATCCTAACCAAAATATGCATGAATCTCAATTCCTTAAAAATATGAAATTAGATAATGACCATTTGTCAAGGCAAAATTAGCTTAACCTTTGATCACCTAGTTCTAAAATCCTAACTTCATTATTCAAATCCATTAAGATTCAAGTAAATATGAAATCAATGCAATAGAATTCCTAACATCTTTTTGTCAACATTAATTAGAAGAACTCGCATCAATAGCCCATGAAATCAAGTAATCAAATACCACAGATGACAAAAAAATTGATTAAATAACTAAATTATTACAAATCATGAATTCCAAAATAATGTTAAATTACAATCAAAGCATTGAATGCATCATTGTTAAAGAAAAAGAAAATGAAGAGAAAAGACAAGCACTTATAGACAAGCTTATTCCTTCTTCCTTGAAGACTACCTTGAACAATCCTCCTTGATTTGGGTGAATTCCTCCTTCAATGAGAGATTCAGAATTTATGCTCTTTAACTTAGATTTCTCTGTTGTGTTTTATTTCCAACCCTTATGTTTTCTTGTACTTTTATAGGCCTCTTAGATGCTAATTTCATGGCTGAGGAAATTTTGGCTGAGTAGGAGTAGGAAAAAAACCAAAATCATTAGATAAAGCCTAATTTCGTGTACAGAATATTCGTCTCTAGAGCATATCTACTGTCAAGTACCTTCGACCCACCTAGCGCCAAGTGCAGTTTGTTCTTCCTCTATTTTTGCTTTGTTTTTTGCCGTTTCTCCTTGGCGTACGATCGGATTCGGTGCTCGGTGCACTTGCCGGACTTGGCGCCAGTGTCCTGTTCTAGAATTTTCCTAAAGCTTGCTCAATTTCTTTTACTCGGAGAGAATAGACCCGGTGCCCGGTCCATTAGCTGGGCTTGGCACCAGGTCTATTCTGGTTGTGTGTACTTTCTGCTCGATTTTAACTTAAATATGCACATATTTGCCAAAAACACATTTTGCAAGCAAAATGTCAAATAGGAAGGAATATGTCTAGTTATTACAACAAATATATCTTAAAACACCCTCAAATAACTAGGAAAAGAATGGTTATTTTAGCCCTCGTCATATATCCCCACACTTGAACTTTTGCTTATCCTCAAACAAAATACTTTAGTCCACAAAAAATTACTTAGAAAATGCAAGTTCTTATTCATTCAAAAATTCTTTACCATAGCAAAGATCATGTCTTCCCTTGAAACTTTAGATACACTCTTGTCATCCATACCCTTTTAAAGTAATTTCAAACCTTGAAACATTAGATAAGACATCACAAAACTCTTGAAGTCAAATTAATCAAGTTCATACCTTAGTCTAAGAAGATTATTTCACCATTCCAGCTTAAAATATAAATAATATGAATCATATAAGTCAAGCCATCTATCAACTCAAGCATTATAGATCTAAAAATTGTATAACTCAAGTTATGATGTAAGAAAAGTACTCCAAATTTTTTTCTCTCAAAAATTTTTCAATGGCTTAGGGAATTGATAGCCTTAAATGCATAGATTTCTTTTCACACACTGTATTGGCTCCCTTTATAGTCATCACTCATCATTTTTTTTTTTCACTAATTCTTTCTTTCTTGCCTTTTTGCCTTTGGGATAGCCTCAAGAGAGTGCATTGAATTCACTTGCTACTTCTCCCCATATTAACTCCCTTTTTAGCTAAAGGTTTTCAACGATTATTAATAAGAGTATTTTTTTCAATTCACCTAACAATAGTGTCGTTTTCATTCATTATTTTTTTCAATTCAAATCAAAAAAATTTCAGAATTTTCCACAATCTTGCCTCTTAAAGATCTTTTATCAACTCATATTGTAATCATAACTTAAAGCTAGTAAAATTTAAACTAATAATATAAAAGTTAGCCAATAAACTCTTCCCATATTCATCATATCCTCTATATTCAAACTAGATGAGTTAAATAATATTCAAACACTAATGCATAAACAAGATTAATCAAAATTCTCAAGTCTTGACAAATATCCTATCCAACAAATCCAATTTCATAAAAATTCACCTAATAAATAACAAAACTCATATCCAAGTAAGAAAAAGAATTACAAGCTTGCTTAACAATGAAAACCACTAAAATTTTTGAAAATTTTTCACAAAGAATGATATGGAAAAGTATTTCTTCAACCTCATTCTCCCCCCTCCCCCCTTCTCCCCACACACTTAAACTGGACATTATCCTCAATAGCCAAAGATTGAACACTAAAAGTACAGCCATGAAGACCAAAATAAATAAAGAGGAAAAAGAAAGAGAACAAAGTACTTCCATTGGGAATTAGCTCCAAAAGTTCCAAACTTCTAAATCTTCAAATTTTTAAAAATTTCAAGGAACTTGCAACAAAGTTATTTTTTAAACCAAAATTTTCCAAAGTAGCTTAATACTAAGAAAAACACCAAAATAATTGATAAAAACTTGGTCAAAGAATATTACCAAACCATTCCCCCACACTTAAATTGGACAATGTCCACATTGGCAAAAAATAAACATAAGAAAGCTTTTCCAAAGGGACCAAAAATAATAAAGGGGTAGAAAGTTTAAGCAATACTTCGAAGTGTAATAAAGTGCCAATAGATATCAAAACTAGAACTAGAGAGAAGGGCTTGTTCAAGAGGACTTTAGTCCTACCTATAAAACAAAACACAAATAAAAGCACAAGGATAACAATAACAAAATAAAAAACACACCTAAACAAAAGAAAATAAACTAAAGAAATATACTAAAAAATCTTAAGAAAGCAAATAAAGACACGACTTACTCCCTAACACTTAAGATGGAAAATATTTTCCTTATTTGTGGGAAATAACACACAACAACCTAAACAAACCCAAACAAAAAATAAAGATACAAACTCTTCTCACTTATCATGCTTCTTTATCAAACATTTGGAAAAGAGATAAAAGCTCAAAGTAGATGATAGATGTGATAAATATAGAAAGAAAGGAGGTTTTTGAAAAATAGAAGGTTTATGAAAATAATTTTTCTCCCTAAAGCAAAACACATAGGCTTCTTTCTCTAACATTCTTTTAGACACACAAATATTTTTGTCAATATATAAGTGCACATGGTCTCTAAAGAATGTATCAAATTTGAAATCACCTTTTAACCCTTTAAAAGAGTGTTCACAATTAAAACTCCCCTTTAAACTTAGTATTTGAGTTCTAAAAAATGAGATAAAGAAGTCCTTACTTTTTAAGGCATGGTCTACAAAAACTAAGTTACCTCCCTGAAATTGGGGTGAAGGGTAGAAATTACCACTATTCTCAAAAGCCTTCTTATAATATAGCATTGAAAGATCTAATTCCTTGAGGTATAGTAAGCTCAACACATCATTAATTGCATTAATGGACTCCATGAATCGAGAGGTACACTATTTGTTTGCGATTTTCAATTCCTTATTGAAGATCTCATCAACCAACTTTGCTAGTTATGTCTTGTTAGAGCTTATTCATTGGGATAATTCTTCATATCCCTTAGTCGATGAATTTGTATTGGCCACAAAAGAATTCACTAATGTTACTAATGACACCTCACTAAAAACATTAATGCGAGCTTATAATCTTGCCAATTTATCATCATTGTAACTCCTTCGATTTTGTGCCCAAAAATAGTTGCCATGATGATGTCAACCTCGCACAAAAATCAAATCGAAAATAAAATAAAAATAAAAAAATAATAGAAAAACAAAGAAAAGAAAAAACAAAATGGTAAAAGAAAATAATAAAAAAATAAAGAAAAGAAAAACACACACATTAGATATATTCACAAACTCGCTTAAACACAAAAGTTAGTGGTATTTACCAGTACAACATGAAATAAGCAAGTCAATTAAGTCACACAATAGTACAAACAACAAGATATATCACCAAAAGGACATATATACATATTCACACATTTACATATAAACATGGTTAAATCAATGAAATCCTAGCTTTCACGATATTGTTCCCCGACAATGGCACCAAAAACTTGATGCGCTAATTTTGGGTGTATAAAAATCATCAAATTTAAATCCATTCCTTAATTAAGTTTTATTTAAATTATTGATCCCAAAATACACATGTGAGCAAGTATACTTATCGCAGGCATAGTATAGGGAATTAACGAGTATCGATCCTCAAGAAAGCATGTACATACTAATCACTTTTCATTCATTGTTTAACTAATCCAAATAAAGTGAGAATATAACAAAAAAGAAAATTAAAGAAACATATACAACTCAATGATGTAGGAATATGAAATTTAGACCATTATCCTAGAAATCATAACAATGAACCAATTAGCAATTCTCTCAACTAATTATCATCTTGGCATCATGAAGAAATGTAAAGTAAAATTTAATTGTTTGTCAAGTCATGAATTTACTTATGTAAATTCCACTTCGTTTGTCAATCCATGGAATCCTATATTTTAATTCATATTAACAGATTTGTCAATCAAGCTAACATAACCAAAACATGCATTAAGCTCATCATTATATATTTTGATTCAATTGGCAGATTTGTCAATCAATCCATCCTAACCAAAATATGCATGAATCTCAATTCCTTAAAAATATGAAATTAGATAATGACCATTTGTCAAGGCAAAATTAGCTTAACCTTTGATCACCTAGTTCTAAAATCCTAACTTCATTATTCAAATCCATTAAGATTCAGTAAATATGAAATCAATGCAATAGAATTCCTAACATCTTTTTGTCAACATTAATTAGAAGAACTCGCATCAATAGCCCATGAAATCAAGTAATCAAATACCACAGATGACAAAAAAATTGATTAAATAACTAAATTATTACAAATCATGAATTCCAAAATAATGTTAAATTACAATCAAAGCATTGAATGCATCATTGTTAAAGAAAAAGAAAATGAAGAGAAAAGACAGCACTTATAGACAAGCTTATTCCTTCTTCCTTGAAGACTACCTTGAACAATCCTCCTTGATTTGGGTGAATTCCTCCTTCAATGAGAGATTCAGAATTTATGCTCTTTAACTTAGATTTCTCTCGTTGTGTTTTATTTCCAACCCTTATGTTTTCTTGTACTTTTATAGGCCTCTTAGATGCTAATTTCATGGCTGAGGAAATTTTGGCTGAGTAGGAGTAGGAAAAAAACCAAAATCATTAGATAAAGCCTAATTTCGTGTACAGAATATTCGTCTCTAGAGCATATCTACTGTCAAGTACCTTCGACCCACCTAGCGCCAAGTGCAGTTTGTTCTTCCTCTATTTTTGCTTTGTTTTTTGCCGTTTCTCCTTGGCAGACAGACTGGATTCGGTGCCTGGTGCACTTGCCAGACTTGGCGCCAGGTCTGTTCTAGAATTTTCCTAAAGCTTGCTCAATTTCTTTTACTCGGAGAGAATAGACCCGGTGCCCGGTCCATTAGCCGGGCTTGGCACCAGGTCTATTCTGGTTGTGTGTACTTTCTGCTCGATTTTAACTTAAATATGCACATATTTGCCAAAAACACATTTTGCAAGCAAAATGTCAAATAGGAAGGAATATGTCTAGTTATTACAACAAATATATCTTAAAACACCCTCAAATAACTAGGAAAAGAATGGTTATTTTAGCCCCTGTCATATATCCCCACACTTGAACTTTTGCTTATCCTCAAACAAAATACTTTAGTCCACAAAAAATTACTTAGAAAATGCAAGTTCTTATTCATTCAAAAATTCTTTACCATAGCAAAGATCATGTCTTCCCTTGAAACTTTAGATACACTCTTGTCATCCATACCCTTTTAAAGTAATTTCAAACCTTGAAACATTAGATAAGACATCACAAAACTCTTGAAGTCAAATTAATCAAGTTCATACCTTAGTCTAAGAAGATTATTTCACCATTCCAGTTAAAATATAAATAATATGAATCATATAAGTCAAGCCATCTATCAACTCAAGCATTATAGATCTAAAAATTGTATAACTCAAGTTATGATGTAAGAAAAGTACTCCAAATTTTTTTTCTCTCAAAAATTTTTCAATGGCTTAGGGAATTGATAGCCTTAAATGCATAGATTTCTTTTCACACACTGTATTGGCTCCCTTTATAGTCATCACTCATCATTTTTTTTTTTTCACTAATTCTTTCTTTCTTGCCTTTTTGCCTTTGGGATAGCCTCAAGAGAGTGCATTGAATTCACTTGCTACTTCTCCCCATATTAACTCCCTTTTTAGCTAAAGGTTTTCAACGATTATTAATAAGAGTATTTTTTTCAATTCACCTAACAATAGTGTCGTTTTCATTCATTATTTTTTTCAATTCAAATCAAAAAAATTTCAGAATTTTCCACAATCTTGCCTCTTAAAGATCTTTTATCAACTCATATTGTAATCATAACTTAAAGCTAGTAAAATTTAAACTAATAATATAAAAGTTAGCCAATAAACTCTTCCCATATTCATCATATCCTCTATATTCAAACTAGATGAGTTAAATAATATTCAAACACTAATGCATAAACAAGATTAATCAAAATTCTCAAGTCTTGACAAATATCCTATCCAACAAATCCAATTTCATAAAAATTCACCTAATAAATAACAAAACTCATATCCAAGTAAGAAAAAGAATTACAAGCTTGCTTAACAATGAAAACCACTAAAATTTTTGAAAATTTTTCACAAAGAATGATATGGAAAAGTATTTCTTCAACCTCATTCTCCCCCCTCCCCCCTTCTCCCCACACACTTAAACTGGACATTATCCTCAATAGCCAAAGATTGAACACTAAAAGTACAGCCATGAAGACCAAAATAAATAAAGAGGAAAAAGAAAGAGAACAAAGTACTTCCATTGGGAATTAGCTCCAAAAGTTCCAAACTTCTAAATCTTCAAATTTTTAAAAATTTCAAGGAACTTGCAACAAAGTTATTTTTTAAACCAAAATTTTCCAAAGTAGCTTAATACTAAGAAAAACACCAAAATAATTGATAAAAACTTGGTCAAAGAATATTACCAAACCATTCCCCCACACTTAAATTGGACAATGTCCACATTGGCAAAAAATAAACATAAGAAAGCTTTTCCAAAGGGACCAAAAATAATAAAGGGGTAGAAAGTTTAAGCAATACTTCTGAAGTGTAATAAAGTGCCAATAGATATCAAAACTAGAACTAGAGAGAAGGGCTTGTTCAAGAGGACTTTAGTCCTACCTATAAAACAAAACACAAATAAAAGCACAAGGATAACAATAACAAAATAAAAAACACACCTAAACAAAAGAAAATAAACTAAAGAAATATACTAAAAAATCTTAAGAAAGCAAATAAAGACACGACTTACTCCCTAACACTTAAGATGGAAAATATTTTCCTTATTTGTGGGAAATAACACACAACAACCTAAACAAACCCAAACAAAAAATAAAGATACAAACTCTTCTCACTTATCATGCTTCTTTATCAAACATTTGGAAAAGAGATAAAAGCTCAAAGTAGATGATAGATGTGATAAATATAGAAAGAAAGGAGGTTTTTGAAAAATAGAAGGTTTATGAAAATAATTTTTCTCCCTAAAGCAAAACACATAGGCTTCTTTCTCTAACATTCTTTTAGACACACAAATATTTTTGTCAATATATAAGTGCACATGGTCTCTAAAGAATGTATCAAATTTGAAATCACCTTTTAACCCTTTAAAAGAGTGTTCACAATTAAAACTCCCCTTTAAACTTAGTATTTGAGTTCTAAAAAATGAGATAAAGAAGTCCTTACTTTTTAAGGCATGGTCTACAAAAACTAAGTTACCTCCCTGAAATTGGGGTGAAGGGTAGAAATTACCACTATTCTCAAAAGCCTTCTTATAATATAGCATTGAAAGATCTAATTCCTTGAGGTATAGTAAGCTCAACACATCATTAATTGCATTAATGGACTCCATGAATCGAGAGGTACACTATTTGTTTGCGATTTTCAATTCCTTATTGAAGATCTCATCAACCAACTTTGCTAGTTATGTCTTGTTAGAGCTTATTCATTGGGATAATTCTTCATATCCCTTAGTCGATGAATTTGTATTGGCCACAAAAGAATTCACTAATGTTACTAATGACACCTCACTAAAAACATTAATGCGAGCTTATAATCTTGCCAATTTATCATCATTGTAACTCCTTCGATTTTGTGCCCAAAAATAGTTGCCATGATGATGTCAACCTCGCACAAAAATCAAATCGAAAATAAAATAAAAATAAAAAAATAATAGAAAAACAAAGAAAAGAAAAAACAAAATGGTAAAAGAAAATAATAAAAAAATAAAGAAAAGAAAAACACACACATTAGATATATTCACAAACTCGCTTAAACACAAAAGTTAGTGGTATTTACCAAGACAACATGAAATAAGCAAGTCAATTAAGTCACACAATAGTACAAACAACAAGATATATCACCAAAAGGACATATATACATATTCACACATTTACATATAAACATGGTTAAATCAATGAAATCCTAGCTTTCACGATATTGTTCCCCGACAATGGCACCAAAAACTTGATGCGCTAATTTTGGGTGTATAAAAATCATCAAATTTAAATCCATTCCTTAATTAAGTTTTATTTAAATTATTGATCCCAAAATACACATGTGAGCAAGTATACTTATCGCAGGCATAGTATAGGGAATTAACGAGTATCGATCCTCAAGAAAGCATGTACATACTAATCACTTTTCATTCATTGTTTAACTAATCCAAATAAAGTGAGAATATAACAAAAAAGAAAATTAAAGAAACATATACAACTCAATGATGTAGGAATATGAAATTTAGACCATTATCCTAGAAATCATAACAATGAACCAATTAGCAATTCTCTCAACTAATTATCATCTTGGCATCATGAAGAAATGTAAAGTAAAATTCAATTGTTTGTCAAGTCATGAATTTACTTATGTAAATTTCACTTCGTTTGTCAATCCATGGAATCCTATATTTTAATTCATATTAACAGATTTGTCAATCAAGCTAACATAACCAAAACATGCATTAAGCTCATCATTATATATTTTGATTCAATTGGCAGATTTGTCAATCAATCCATCCTAACCAAAATATGCATGAATCTCAATTCCTTAAAAATATGAAATTAGATAATGACCCTTTGTCAAGGCAAAATTAGCTTAACCTTTGATCACCTTGTTTTAAAATCCTAACTTCGTTATTCAAATCCATTAAGATTCAGCAAATATGAAATCAATGCAATAGAATTCCTAACATCTTTTTGTCAACGTTAATTAGAAGAACTCGCATAAATAGCCCATGAAATCAAGTAATCAAATACCACAGATGACAAAAAAAATTGATTAAATAACTAAATTATTACAAAATCATGAATTCCAAAATAATGTTAAATTACAATCAAAGCATTGAATACATCATTGTTAAAGAAAAAGAAAATGAAGAGAAAAGAAAGCACTTATAGACAAGCTTATTTCTTCTTCCTTGAAGACTCCCTTGAACAATCCTCCTTGATTTGGGTGAATTCCTTCTTTAATGAGAGATTCAAAATTTCTGCTCTTTAACTCACCCACTCTCTCTCTCTTGTGTTTTATTTCCAACCATTGTATTTTCTTATGCTTTTATAGGCCTCTTAGATGCCAAATTCGTGGCTAAGAAAGTCTTGGCCGAGTAGGAGTAGGAAAATACCAAAATCATTTGATAACCCCTAATTCTGTGCACGGAATATTTTCTTCCAGAGCATATCTAGTGCCGGGTACCTTCGACCCACCTGGCATCAGGTGCACTCTGCTCTTCCTCTATTTTTGCTTTGTTTTTGGTCGTTTCTCCTTGGCAGACAAACTGGACTCGGCGCCAGGTGCACTTGCCAGACCTAGGGCCAGGTCTGTTCTGGAATTTCCTAGAAGCTTCCTCAATTTCTTCTGCTGGAGCATAATGGACCCGGCATCTGGTCTATTAGTTGGGCCTGGCACGAGGTCTATTATGATTGTGTGCACTTTCTATTCAATTTTAACTTAAATCGACACATATTTGCAAAAAATACATTTTACAAGTAAAATATCAAATAAGAAAGAATATGCCTAGTTATTATAACAAATGTATCTCAAAACACCTTCAAATTACTAGGAAAAGAATGGTGATTTTAGCCCCTATCATCCATCACGAATTAATTTACTTTTGAATACTTTTATTGATAATCATACTTGTTTATGCTAGGTTTATCTTAAATTACCCAATCATTATCTTGGCATCATAAGGATTAAGATAGATTCACTTCTTTTTGAATCCATGAAATCACTATCTTCTAGACAAATTAGCATCATATATTCTATCTCAACTAATTCACCCAAAACATGCATTAAGCACAATCCTTGATTAAATTTTCATATTCTGGCAAACTTAAACCATGAAATTAACCAATGAATCTATATTCTGGTAGACATCAATTAACCTTTAATTACCTAGTTCTTAGCAATTAACCCATTTTCCAAGCAAGTTAATAGACAACAAATATGAAATTAATGAATTAAGACCACCATCAACCCCTTTTTCAAACAAGTTAATAGAAGAAACAACAAATTAATTTCGTAATCAGTATAAGTAATTAAATACCAAGAATAACAAGCAATTAATCAAAAGATCAAAGTATCTCTAAAAATCATGAATACCTAAAATAAATGTCAAATTACAATAAAACAACTAATACATCATTGTTCAATAAAAGAAAACAAAGTTAAAAGAAAACACTCATAGATAAGCCTCCTTTTTCTTCCTTCGTAAACACTCTTGTACAATCCTCCTTCATTTGATAGAATTCCTCATTGAATTTGAGTGATTTTCTATTTTGATCCATGAATCCTCCTTTTCCCTTGTGTTTTTCTTCTAACTATAGGCTTTAGAAGTCCCTAAATTCGTCTCTCTAGGGTTTCTGGCTGATTAGAAGTAGAAAAATACTAAAACTCCTTAAATTACCAAAAAATGCATGCAAATATTGAGGCACCACCTCAATAGCAGTGCACAACTGGTGCCACCTGTCCTTCCTAGGGCCGATACCAGTTGTGGTTTTTTCTATTCGTTCGTCGTTTTTTCTTGATTTTTGCGCCAACCCTTCCAGACTGTAGCCGACGCTACCTCTGAGCTTCCAACCGGTGCCAGATATGTTCTGTTCAGCTCTGTTTCACCGATTTTTTCATCACCTCAAAGTGCGTGCCGAGCACGTGGCCGACGCCGGTTCCTCTGTCCTTGCCGGCGCCGCCTCTATTCTGTTTAGCGACGTTTTTGTCTTATTTTACCCATAAAATTTGAAATAATGCACAAAATACCTTTCCAAGGGTAAAATCTCAAATATGAAGGAATATGACTAGTTATTGAACAAAATGTATCACAAAATAGCCTCAAATAACTAGAAAATATATGACTAATTTAGGCCCTATCATATTCTCCCACACTTAGCTCTTTGCTTGTCCTCAAGTAAAGTATCAAAGACAAGTAGAAAAATACAAATTTTCATAAAATCACTCAATCAATTTTGAAATAATACTTCCAATGCTTTCTTTATTCAAGACAACAAAACATATGCTACTATACCTTTCATAACAAATGCAAGACTTGTGTAAGTGAAGAATGACTAGTAGAACCATCCCAACACTTAAGATTATTCTCAAACCATTGGAAAGAATTTAGTTCAAAAGAAATATGCATTCTATAAGCTTATTTTTCATACACTCTCTCTACTAATCCAAGACATATCATGATTCTATTTAGGTCAAGTAGGACATTTAAGCTTGTAATGTAAGGCTAAAGGGTTTGAAATGTAGCTGTCAAACAATGGATATAGGAAAATCAAATATCAAACAGATGAGAGTTTGCAAGAAAATGATAAACAATATGTACCAAGAGATTCCAAACTTTTCTTGCTCTCCTATCACAAAACCAATCAAAAACCCATAACCTTGTATTGCAATCATATCATAGTTTTAGCAAATCTTGCATTCTTTTCCTCAATAATTCTTATCTCATCATTCATATTGCATAAGATCATAAAAAATTTTAGCAATTTTTATTCCAACTCTCTTCCTGTGCTCTTCTCTTCTTTTTCTTTCAGCTTTTCTTTCTTTTTCTCTTCTTTTCAAATGCTGCTTTTTTTTGTTTCTCAGTTTTTTTTTTTTTTTTTACATTTTCTAGTAGCTTTCTGGTATTTCTCAAGTTTTCTTTTCTTTTTCTTTTCTCCTTTCACAACTCAACACATGATGCATGACTGAAAGTAACAAGTCATAACATTTACATACTCTTTCTCCCTCACAATTCTTCTACTTGTACTTTTATCCATCAAGAGCAATCAAAGATTTGGAAAGTAAATCAAACTCTCAGAAAGAAGTAATAGACAAAGCATGATAATGGGTTTTAAGAAAGAAATTAACAATTTAGGCTCAAAATAGGCATCAGGGATACTAGAAAATAGGTAGGCTTGACAAGTTCAAACTATCCAAATAAGGCCTATTACCGTCATCCCTAAGTTAAATCATGAATGTCTTTTTTATTTCACCTCGAGAGATATTCAAGTAAGTTCTAGAATGCTCTATGAATTTTAGCAAAAAAATAGGTTTAAGAGCAATCTAAAGCATTTGATCAAGAACTACTTAGTCTAAGTGCGTGTAAAAAGTCATGAATAAGCCACAATTGATATAGAACACATGCTTTATGATCTATCATGAAGACGTGCATTAAAAATACATTTTGAAAGCTCCCAAAAAAAAAATCAGAAAATACTTTGAAAAGTATGCTCAAAAGGTTCAAAGAATTTCAAGAAGAATAAAGCACAGAAGAATTCCATTCTAACCACTCCCCCACACTTAAACTGGACATTGTCCTCAATGGACAAACAAATAGAGCAAGGAAATATCGCCACGGGACTAAAAATAAAGGGGAAAAGATAAGAAAGAAAATACTTCCATTCATTGTGCATTTTCCTACAAAAGAGTCGAATTCCAGCAGAAAGAAGCATTGTCGATGTACCTAAAATGAAAAATAAAAGAAACACACCAAAGTATAAAAACTAGAAAAGAAAAATATAAGCAAAACGTAAAGAAAATAGGACAAAAAAGAAAAGTATATAGCACAAAAGAAAGAAGTCAAGATAACCTAGGAAGTTTTATTTTGCAGTGTTGAAGAGCACATCCTCCTGATTTGTGTTGCAAAGACTTTCACCAACATAGCGTTTCATGCAATTGCCATTGACTTTGAATGTGCCCCTAGTAGGGTGAGTAATTTCCAAGGTGCCAAAGGGGAATATCTTACTTACCGTGTATGGTCCCAACCACCTTAATTTCAACTTACTTGGAAAAAGTCGTAAGTGAGAATTGAATAGCAACACTTGATCGCCTTTCTTAAATTCGTGTTGTCGAGTGATATGCTTATCGTGCCATTTTTTGACCTTCTTTTTATACTGCATTGGAAGTAACATAAGCATCCTTGCGCAACTCCTCCAAGGCTGTGAGTTGAAGCAACCTTAACTTTCTGGCTGACTTAAGATTGAGATTAACAAGTTTTATAGCCCAATAAGCTTTATGCTCAATCTCAATGGGTAAATGACATGCTTTTCCATAAACTAACCGAAAAGGATATTGTGCCAATTGGGGTCTTAAAAGCTATCCTGTATGCCCAAAGAGTGTCATCTAATTTTAAACTCTAATCCTTCCTAGTAGGGTTAACAATTTTTTCCAAGATTCTTTTGATTTCCCTATTAACCACTTTAATCTGTCCACTTGTTTGGGGATGATAAGGGGTGGCAAACCTATAGTTCACTCCTAGATATTTGAGAACTTTTTCCATTTGAGTATTATAAAAGTGAGTCCCCCTATCACTAATGAGCACCTTAGGCATACCAAAACGGGTGAAAAGTTTTTTTTCAGAAATTTTACCACAACCCTTGCATCAGTAGTTGGTAAAGGTTGTGTTTCTACCTACTTAGAAACGTAATCCACTGCTACCAAAATGTATTTATTCCCCAAAGAACTAGAAAAAGGTCCTATTAAGTCTATCCCCTAACAATCAAATACTTTACAAGCTTAAAAAGTTTGTAATGGCATCTCATTAGATTTAGAAATGTTATCTGTGCGTTGACACCTATCACAACTTTGAACAAACTTGTGGGTATCTTTGAACAATGTGGGCCAATAGAATCCAGACTCAAGCACCTTTCATGTAGTGTTGTTGGCTTGGTAGTGGCCTCCAGCAAGTTCTTCTAAGAATATTCTTTCCTTTCTTAGAGTCCACACATCTTCGAATGATTTGGCCCGCACAACACTTAAACAAATAAGGGTCTTCCCAAAAGTAATGCCTTATTTTGGAGAGGAATTTCTTCTTTTGTTGCATTGTGAGAGCTTTTGGGATAATTCCTGTAACCAAGTAATTAGCAAAATCTGCGAACCAAGGGGTATTTGGAATCTCACCTTCTATGAGCAAGAGTTGTTCATTCAGAAAGGTATCATTGATGTCCTCCTCTACCAATGATTCCAAATTGGGATTATCCAGTCTTGACAAGTGATCCGCAACCAAGTTTTTCGCACCCTTTTTGTCCCTGATTTCCAAATCAAATTCTTGTAATAATAATACCCATCTGATCAATCTTGGTTTGGAATCATATTTGGTTAGTAAGTACTTTAGGGTAGAATGGTCCGTATAAACAATGACTTTGGACAAAATAAGATAAGAACAAAATTTATCAAAAGCAAACACTATAGCAAGCAATTCTTTCTCCGTTGTTGTGTAGTTTTTTTGCGCATCTGTTAAAGTCTTGCTTGCATAGTATATGGGTTGGAAGTGCTTATTCCTCCTTTGTCCAAGTACTGCAGCAATTGCAAAATCACTTGCCTCACACATTAGTTCAAATGGAAGAGAGCAATCAAAATAGGTGAATTGATCGATTTCTCCTTAAGCATGGTGAAAGCATTGAGGCAGTTTTCATCAAAATTAAACACAGCATCCTTTTCAAGTAAAGAGGTAAGAGGATTAGAAATTTTGAGAAATCTAAGATGAACCTCTTATAAAAACCTGCATGACCAAGAAAGCTCCATATAGCTTTCACAGACGTAGGAGGAGGTAGCTTCTCAATTGCTTCGATTTTTGCTCTATCTACTTCTATACCCTTCTTTGAAATTTTATGCCCCAACACAATACCTTTTTGCACCATAAAGTGGCATTTTCCCCATTAAGCATAAGGTTAGTCTCTTCATATCTTGCTAGTACCTTTTCAAGATTAGATAAACACAAGTTAAACGAATCACCAAAAACTGAGAAATCATCTATAAATACCTCCATGATGTCCCCCATGAGTCATTCAAATATTGCTGTCATGCACCTTTGGAATGTTTCGGGACCACTACAAAGATTAAACGACATTTGACGATATGCAAAAGTACCATATGAACATGTGAAAGTGGTTTTCTCTTGGTTCTCAGGAGCTATAGGAATTTGTAGGTAGCTGGAAAATCCATCCAAGAAACAATAATATTCATGTCTGACTAACCTTTCCAACATTTGGTCAATAAAAGGGAGAGGGAAGTGGTCTTTTCTAGTGGCTTTGTTTAACATCCTATAATCAATGCAAAACCTTCAACCCGTGACCAATCTCATAGGGTCTAGCTCATTTTTATCATTGGGGCTTACCGTCATTCCTCCCTTCTTTAGTACCACTTGCATAGGACTCACCCAAATACTATCAGAAATAGGGCAAATGATGCCCGAATCTAGAAGCTTAATCACCTCACCTTTTACTACTTCACTCATATGTGGGTTCAGCTTACGTTGGGGTTGCATTACAGGCTTTTCACCTTCTTCCATCAAAATCTTATGAGTGCAAAAGGATGGACTAATTCCCTTTATATCGGTGATCTTCCATGCTATTACTCCCTTATATTTCCCCAACACACTTACCAATTTGGTCTTTTGTTCTTTAGTGAGATATTTGGCAATGATCACAGGCAATTTATGTTCTTCAGCCAAGAACATATATTCCAAGTGCTCGGGTAGGTTTTTTAGGTCCAATTTTGGAGGATACTCTATGGATGATTTCATTCTCCCCAAACTTCTTGTCTCAATTTTTTCAAAACTCTTCATTCCATCCTCATCAATAGAGTCCTCCAAATATACTACTGAAGTTTCCACCAACTCCTCCTTAAATGATTCCTGCATAAAATCCAAAATCAGTTCATCAAGAATATCAATTCTTAAACAAAAATCATCAGAAGATGAATGATGTTGCATGCTTTTGTGGATTTGAATGACTACTTCCTTATCCCCAACCCTAAGTGTCAATCTCCCCCCATGAACATCAATTAACACTTTTTCTGTAGCTAAGAAGGGTCTACCTAAGATTAAAGGGACTTTGGAATCTTTATCCATATCAAGAATAACAAAATCCATTGAAAATATGAATTTGTCAACTTTTACAAGCACATCATCTATTATACCCTTAGGATATTTGATAGATCTATCTGCGAGTTGAATACTCATCCTAGTGGGTTGGGGTTCTCCTAGGCCTAACTTTTTAAGTGTTTTATATGGAAATAAATTAATGCTAGCACTTAAGTCAGCTAATGCATTACAGAAATTAAGAGTGCTAATTAAACATGGAATAGAGAAACTCCCTGGATCATTCTCTTTGTGTGGCAAATTCTGTTTGTCCTGCAATATGGCTGAACATTTTTCATTTAGTACCACTGTGGACAATTCTTCCAATCGCTTTTTGCTTATGAGAATTGAGAAATTTGGCATATTTGGGCATATGGATTAAGGCTTCACTGAGTGGGATGTTTATGTGTAGTTGTTTGAATATCTCAAGGAATTTATCAAATTGAGCATCTATTCGGGCTTTATGTATTTGGGTAGGATAAGGAATTTGAGGCTGAAAAGTTGAATTTCTAATAGGATTTTCAAGAGATGGACATGGTGCATGCTTTACTTTTTGCTCTTAGGTGTACCGGGCAGCTGGCACCGGTCCTCTTTCTCAAGCCGGCGCCGGGTGCAGTCTGCAATGTCTGGCAACTCCATTGCATTCCGCAATATGACAGTAGCTGTTTCCTCCTTGTTTATTGGTGTTAGTTCCTGAGACTTCAACACCATGCCAGTTAAAAACCAGATTTGTCTTTCCATATTGCGGATCATCTCCTCAAACTTCTCAAATATGGAATCTATTTCTTAGAAGCGTTTTGTGAGATGGATAGCAAATTTTCCAATCACTGTCTCTAGCTCTACGGATTCTGGTGCTTTGAGTGTTATCTCAGAAGAGTGATGGTGGTACTGTCCCTCATTGCGCCTCCTCTGGTTCCAATTTGCCATTTCACCTAAACATAGAAGATAGATAACAGAATGCACCATTCAAATAAAATTAAAAAATAAATTAGTCAATTCAATTAAAGCTAGTAAATTAGATTACAAAGATACAAAAGATGGCACCTTTTTGTGAAAAACAATTGTACAAATTTATATATTTACATATTTATATATTTATATATTTACATGGTTAAATCAACAAAATTCAAGCTTTCATGATATTGTTCCCCCGCAATAGCGCCAAAAACTTGATGTGTTTGAATTTGGGTATAAAAATCATATAAAAATAAACACATTCCCAATCAAGTTTAAATTAAAATGTTAACCCCAAATTACACATATGAGTAAGCGTACTCATTATTAAGCATAGCATAGGGTTTAAAACGAGTATCGATCCTCAAGGAACAAATATGCATTAATCCCTTTTCTTTCATTGTTTAACAGACTCAATAAAGTGAAAAAGAATAAAAATAAAAATAAAATAAAATAAAAGAATATATACATGTCAAGGATGGAGAATTATGTAACTCAAACCATTATTTTGACAAACATGATCTTGAAGTACCCAATCATTATCATAACTAATCATTCTCTTGGCATTATAAAGGATTAAAATAGATTCACTTCTTTTTCAATCTATAAAATCACTATCTTCTAGACAAATTAGCATCATATATTCTGCCTCAACTAATTCACCCAAAAGATGCATTAAGTATAATCCTTGATTAAATTTCCATATTCTGTCAAACTTAAAACATGAAATTAACCAATGAATCTATATCCTGGCAGACATCAATTAACCTTTAATTACCTAGTTCTTAGTAATTAACCAATTTTTCAAGCAAGTTAATAAACAACAAATATGAAATTAATGAATTGAGACTACTATCAACCCTTTTTTCAAGTAAATTAATAGAAGAAATAACAAATTAATTTCGTAATCAGTATAAGTAATTAAATACCAAGAATAACAAGCAATTAATCAAAAGATCAAAGTAACTCTAAAAATCATGAATACCTAAAACAAATGTCAAATTACAATAAAACAAATAATACGTCATTATTCAATAAAAGAAAACAAAGTTAAAAGAAAGCACTCATAGACAAGCCTTATTCTTCTTCTTTCGTAGACCCTCTTGTACAATCGTCCTTGATTTGATGAAATTCCTCCTTGAATTTGAGTAATTATCTATTTTGATCCCTGAATCCTCCATTTCCCTTGTGTTTTTCTTCTAACTATAGGCTTTAGAAGTGCCTAAATTCATCCCTCTAAGGTTTCTGGCCGACTAGAAGTAGGAAAATACTAAAACTCTACATATTGCCAAAAAATACGCGCAAAAATTGAGGCACTGCCTCAGTAGCAATGCACAACTGGTGCCGCATGTCCTGCCTAGGGCTGGCACTGGTTGTGGTCTATTTCTTCGTTCGTTCGCCGATTTTTCTTAATTTTCACTCCAACCCTTCCAGATTGCAGCCGCCACCGCCTCTGAGCTCCCAACTGGTGCCGGCTGTGTTCTGTTCAGCTCTGTTTCATCAATTTTTCATCACTTCGAAGTGCGTACCAGTAGTACGTGGCCGGCGCCGGTTCCCCTGTCCTGGCCGTTGCTGCCTCTATTCTGTTTAGCGATGTTTTTGTCTTATTTTACCCATAAAATCTGAAATAATGCACAAAATACCTTTTCAAGGGAAAAATCTCAAATATGAAGGAATATGACTAGTTATTGAACAAAATGTATCACAAAATAGCCTCAAATAACTAGAAAATATATGACTAATTTAGGCCCTATCACTATTGATACTATTGATTTTGTAACTAATGGATCTATTATTGATTCAAACAATAGTGATGAACTCTTAGAAAATACCCAAGATAATGGAACTATTACTAATTCCACAAGTAGTGATTAACTCTTACATAAAATAGGAAATAACAATAATAAGGAGACTCTTGAGTCTACTTTGCTAAGCATACCTGAGTCTTTTGGAAGGGGAGAGATATCAGTAAGAGTTTATGATGAACATAAAGAGCCTCTCACTTATGCAGGGAGGAAGGGTTATCAAAGAAAAATGATAACCATGATTCCCTTAGAGGCAAATATATCATCTACTTCGATGACGAAACTTGAAACTGCCCTAGGTATTTATAATAGTCCTCTTACCAATGTACCATGTTCTTCTGATAATTTCAATATGAATTCTATACCTTGATCTATACCTAATGATGTACTAAATGATTTGGAGATTCTTATAGCTATCAAAAAACCAAAATGTTCACAGACTTCATATCCTATATCCCTTTACCTGACCTATGGAAATGTATCAAAGACATATAATGCCTTTATATCTAAGATATCTAGCTTGCTTGTCCCAAGAAGAATACAAGAAGCACTAGGTGATTCCATTTGAAAGTTAGTAGTCATGAAGGAGATGAATGCTCTGAGGAGTAGTAGGATTTGAGAATTGTTGATTTGTATATAGTTGGTTGTAAATTGAGGTTCATCGTAAAATGTAAGGCAAATGGGAGTGTTGAAAAATATAAGGTGTTATGAAATTGACTATGAGAAGGCCTTTGCTCCTATTGCAAAGATCAACTCCATGCGGGCTCTACTATCATTACTGCTAATTATGATTGGACACTACACTTGCTAGGCATCAAGAATGCATTTCTAAATAGGAATCTAGAGGAAAAAGTATTCATGGTTTTGCCTCCAAGATTTGAGAAAAGAATAGGAAAAGATAAGGTCTGTAGACTTAAGAAATTACTATATGATCTTAAACGATCTCCAAGAGCTTGGTTTATACGTTTTTGAAAAGGTGGAAAAAAGTCATGGCTATCATCAAAGCTAGCCTAATCATATAATGTTGTTCAAGTGAATGGAGAGAGGTAAGTTCTCAATCTTGATTGTCTTTGTATATGATATAATATTGACAAATGATGGTCCTGAAAAAATAGCAAAGTTGAAGAAAAAGTTGGGACAAGACTTTGAAATTAAAGATTTGGGATTATTAAAATATTTTATTGGTATAGAATTTTATCAAGTGATGAGTGCTTTGTGTGAATTAGAAAAGGAAACCAACAATGTCCACAATCACTTAAGTTTGAAAAATTAAAATGTCACAATTAGTCACATATACATACATTTTAGGCAAGTATACCTATCATGTAGCATAGTATCCTTAGGGCAAGTATCACATTCTCAAGGAAGGTGGCGAGTACTCCTACTTTACTATTATTTCATTATTTGCCCAATTGAATTAAATAGGCAAAATATGATAATTCACCGAAAGAGCATATCAACCCATTCACACACAACGAGTAACCAATGATTAGAAAAACTAATTCAAGAACAAGAAAATGAAAAAAGATATGTAACTGAATAAAATCTCCATAATATTAACCAAATATCAAATACCAATTTAGCGCATTAAGAACCCACACTAGCATTGGAAGGATTGCCCTCATTTTAGATTTACTCTCTCTCAAGTTATGAACTTATTTTGTTTAAACCCACTTTGAGGGTATCTCTACCTCCCAAATTTGACTTAAAGAACATTAAGGTGCAACGTCTCTATCTCTAAATAACACCACAACTCCATCAATTGCCCTTGTTCTTTGCCCCAAAATCCTCTCTTGAGCTCATCAAAGGAAAAATAAATCAATTTAGCACCTAATTTCTAACCCAATCTCTCGAATTCATTAAAAAAAAAAGAAGAGAAATTCAAATCAATAAATCCGCACAATGTAAATAAGCAATCGATTACTAGAAATAGATCTCAATATAAATAAAAAATAGTTGATACAAAGAAAAGTATGAACCTTCAAATACAATGCAAATCACTATAGCCCAATATTAACAAAATAAGATTACAAAGAAAAGTTGGAAAAAACTCAAAGACAAGAGGTCTCTTTCTCTTCCTCGCTACCCTTCTTAAGAATGCTCCTCTTCTCTGATCTTAATCCTCACCTTAGTGCCTTTCCTGTGTTCTTGAGAGTTTTGGCCGCTTCTCTCCTTAGAAATCGTGTCCTAATGTTTGGAAAGAGGGGTAATTATAGTTTTCACTTAGAATTTTCCAAAAATCA
Organism: Voacanga thouarsii; assembly: GCA_026120185.1. Classification (NCBI taxonomy): domain Eukaryota; kingdom Viridiplantae; phylum Streptophyta; class Magnoliopsida; order Gentianales; family Apocynaceae; genus Voacanga; species Voacanga thouarsii. The sequence goes on along the minus strand of JANUWF010003362.1, from coordinate 2,165,976 downwards.
GAAAACAACGGCTTTCTATGATCTTGAGTGGTGCCTTTTTAGTTGGCTTAACCAGTGCCACTTACATTTATTTTTCTTAGATCTATGCTATAAGCAACACTGGCTATCTCGACTTTGGTGGCACCATTAATTCCCTGAAGTTCTACCCTTTCTAATCTCTGAATTTGAACAATGCCACTTTTGTGGTCTTAGCAGATGCCGCTACCTTCCTGAAGTTTGAAGTTCTAGTTTCTGAATTTGAGCGTTGCTGGGCATCTTAGCTTGGGTAGTTCTGCTTCTATTCTTTTTTAGCTTCCTTTTCAACTTTTCACCTTATTTCTTCATCAAGTCTCCATTCCAAGCATTTGACACAAAATAAGGTTAAAATAGGGGAATGAGTAGTCGTCTATCAAGGAATTTTTCACAATATTAACCAAAAATGACAAGAAAAAGTGTATCATCTAAGCACTCATAATTCCCCCATATTAGGCTTTTCTTTGTCCTTGTTGTTAAAGAGATTACGACATAAAAATATAGGTTCTTAGAAAAAATACAGTCGTCATGTACAAATAAATTTTAAACCGTACTTCTAAAGATATGGCATATTTAGTATAGTAGTAAGTAATGTATTGATCCCACAAGGAACATGAGAAGTATACTTAATAAGAAAGACTCAATCACTTCATTCAAATGAAATCATCTTATTAACAGTTAATCAAATTAGATCTAATGATAAATTATATACAAGTATTTACAAAGATATGGGGGGAATTTTGAGTTAAGAAACTACCAACTTTTATTCCAAGCAAATTAAGAAACAAAGATCAAAATAGGAAACAAACAAAAATAAGAAACTTCAAGACTAATTAGGAAATTACCAAGTTTGTAGGCACATGTCATTAAACCAATTTAGAAACTTCTCATTGATTAGATTACTTTGAGTAGTTGGTTTTAGAATTCATTCTCAACGCCAAGAATTCCTATCCTTGCTAAAGTGGATCAATTTTTGCTCAATGCCTTCAATCAATCCCTAACCTAATTCTTCATCTACTTCAGATTGATTAACTTTTTTTTTAAAGGCATTAATATTTCAATTAATTAATTGGAATAAATTAAGAACTAAGTTGATAACATATCAAGGCATCGGCAATCAACTTCAATCATGTATCACTTGAATTACATAATTCCCTATTAACTTAATCAAGCAATGAATTTCAACCTAACTAAGCCAATATATGCTACTTAACTAATTAATCAAAAGATTAACTAACTTAGTTATACAATCATGCGAATCAAATATGTTGCACACACATAAAAGACATCAACATAATTGATAGAAAAGAAATCTGGAATTGCATAAATACTCAAGAATTAAACTTAATATGATCAAAGATAAACATGAATCTAAAGAACCAAAAACCAACATCAAAACATAGCTTTAAAACATAGAAAAAATTCTCAATTGTTTGAATACAAAAAAAAAAAAAAAAACCTAAAACAAAATAAGCAACTTGGAAACAAGAAAGAATAATAAAAGATTGAAAAATAACATTCAAGAAGCCCACAATCTCAAGTCTTCTTGCCTTCTTTCTTAGCCTCCTTTGATGTTTTTCCCTCAAAGAGGAGAAGTATATTGATGTATCCTCTAAATTTAGATGCTTTCCATCTTTATATTAAGTACCTAAACCATCACAAATTGAATTTGGGAAGTTCAAACTGTCATTGAATTAATTTAGGACTTTCTAAACTCATTAGGAAGGTTGCACTGCCTATATACAAGGGTATGCAGCTTGACCGTGCATGCTTTATTTCCAAAATATTATTCTCTTGTTTTGTGCCCGTGACTTGACTGTGAATGTCTCCTGGAAGCTCTTTGATGCATCAGGCCATGCCTTGTAAAACACATAAAATACTGTTTAAGTACACGTTCCAAGACCTAAAATGTATCGGCAATAATTCTAAGTACAAAAATGCATCATCTAAACTAATGTTCTACTCATTTTTTGTTAACAAGATATGAGTAGAAACCATTCATTATCACATAAAATCATGCATAAAATTTAAGGAAAAAGACTATAAAACACAGGACTATTTCATGTATAACAGATATCTCCACACTTAACTTTTTGCATGTCCTTGAGCAAAACAAGTTTTCAAAAAGATTGAAGGCATGGAATTTCAATTTTCAAGAAGTATAGTGAAGATGCTATCTTTTCTCTTCATAGTGAAAAACACCCTAACATCAATTCAATCAAGAAGATTTAAGTTTAAACTAACATATTCGATCAAATATACCAGATGCCACTAAAGTTAGTTTAAACAAGTTCATATCTATTCAATGAATTCCACTTCTTTATTTGATCAAAACATATAAGCTAGGCATATATAGCCAATTTAAGTTTTTTGGACTTTGTGCTTATCAAAAGTAATACAAATTAGGTAAAAAACTAAGACTTTGTTCACACTCAAGGTATTACAATGGGAAAAGGCACTTGCATCCCTTTTCTTATTATTTTTACTCATCATTTTTTTTTTCAAGAAAAGATAAAGAATGTAATTTTTATCTCTTTCTTTTGGTCACTCCTTTCTTTCCTTTCTCACATTTATTGTCAGTTTTTCCCTTTCTGTTTTCATAGGATTAGTCTCAAGTGAGTATGTTTCATTCCATCTCTTCATATTGGTCCCCTTTCATTTTTTTTTCTTTTCTTCATTCAAGACAATGCAACTAGTTTCAAGCAGTTGCATCTCATTTTTTTCTTTTATCCTATTTACTTAAACCCAAATTTAGGTCTAGTTTAGACAATTTTTCCAAAAATTAGCATATATAAACTATAGTTATATTTAATACATTATTTATATGAATTTTTCAAAGTTAAAAGCTTCATACATCTAATAAAAATGAATTAGGTTACACCATATTCTCAAGACTTAGTTATCTCCAACAAAATATAAAAGTTTAATAAAAATCAATTTAATCAAATAAACATTAAGAAAATTTTCAAATTCAACAGAAAAAAATTAAATCCACTAATTTATCTCAAAAGTTAAAAAATGTTTCCCTAAAAACATAGAAATCCTTAGAAAAATATTTGGAAAGAAATTTGAAAATTCCACCCCCCACATTCAAATCGTACATTGTCCTCAATGGACTAAAAATAAAACAAAAAAGCATAACCATAAAGGAATAAAAAGATCAAATCGAGGAAAAGAAAAACAAATACTTCCCAAATCAAAATGCTCCATGATTGCCAAGTAATAAAAGCTCCAGAAGTTGCACTAATAAGCCATTGGAAAGCATCAAAAATAGACAAGAACTACGTTAGATCATTTAGTACATGGGGGGGAAAAAAGGAAGAAATACAAAGAAAAATAACATTAAAAAAGTGCATAAAAGAAACCGAATCTAGAAAACAGACAAAAAGCAAACACATAGATATGAAAGGAAAAGGATAAAAATGCAAACTAAAAACTCTCTTTGGGTGCCTCCCAATAAGCACTCATGTTTAACGTCGTTGGCTCGACATGATCACTATCCTTTGTGAGGAGAAGTAGGTTCTTCAAGGTGCAACTCGTAGGTAGGATGAACTTGAGCTCCATCATAGAATAGTTTCAATCTATGAACATTTACTTTAAAGATCTTACCAGTGTTAAGAGTTTGAATTTTCACTGCACCATATGAAAGAATGTTAGTGGCAAAAAATAGGCCAATCTATCTAGAGGTAAGCTAACTAGGAAAGAGTCAACGTCTAAAATTGTAAAGTAAAACCTTGTCACCTATATTAAAAATCTTTTTAGAAATCAACTTGTCATGGTAAATGCTAGTCTTCTTCTTATAACTCAAAGAATTCTCGTATGCATCATTCTTAATTTCCTACAATTCTTGAATTTGCAATTGACAATGAACTAGAGCATCATGAATATTCAAATTACATCGCTTGATAGCCAAAAATGCCGTATGCTCTAGCCTAACTAAAAGATGACAAGCTTGATAAAAAATAAGCTTATATGGTGACATTCCAATTGGTGTTTTGAAAGCAATTCTATATGCCCATAATGCATAGCCCAAATGAAGACTCCAATCATTTCTATTAGGATTACAACTTTTTCAAGAAATGAACTTAATTTCCCTATTAGAAATCTCAACTTAACTATTTGTTTGGGAAAGATTGCTGGAATGTATGTCATCTTAGACTAGGTTTTGGTGTAATTTTTGACTTATATTAATAAAAGTATTTTTCTCAGAATTTATCCAGGAAGTCTTCTTTATATTTGTGCACGATTTTATAGGAAAAGACCCATTGTGTTTAAGTAAATGGTTCATGTGAATGGAGGTCTTTCACAGTAAGGTATGGATCATGGGATACTTAACACATAAACTACTATTCATAACTGAATGATGAGAATATGAATCTCATCATGGCAAGGTTATTGTGTTATAATTCTAAAAAGTGAATGGCTTACCTTTAACCAATGAGTAGCCTTCTCATTTCATAACACCAGAGTATTTCTTATACATAGAATAGGACTTGTAGTAGTAGTTTTTAAAAGTACTATGTGATAAAAACTTAGACTACTACTACTACTATAGCGTGGATTTGTACTTTACAACTTGAGTATAAATGAGTGGTTTTATAAAACTGGAAATGTATGCTTTAATATACTATAGTTAAGGTTCTTTAGAATGACCAATACACTTGTATGTTAGGTATTGTGACTAGTTAGCCAAGATAGACTTGTACAAGATAGTATCTACACTATATTGCCCCTTGTGATTATCCGAATGATATAATTATCCAAGGCCTTAGGGAACATGACTTGGATATTGGCTTTAGGGTAGTTCCATTGGAAAGCGAAAATATTCCAAGAAGTCGTGGATCATTGAATTAGAATTCTAAGGATGGTAGATGGTTTTAGAGAGGTGTTAGTACACTCTTTCCTCTCTAAATGCACGACGATGTGTAGAGGGGTATTTTAGTCATTTCACATATAGGTCGAAGACATAGCTAATGCAACATTATCCTTGGGGTTAATATTTCTTTATGGTGATATTAAAAAATATTTAAAATATAAAATACAACTATTTATATAACAAGGGTATTTTGATCATTTTAGTAGCCAAGGCGATGTGTCTTTTTTGTCCTCAAGATAGCCCGTAAGTCCTAATTAATTTTAAGTCGAGGAAGTGGTCTCAATTAAAAAAAGAATTTTATTTTATTTAGGAAGTTTAATTTATTTTTAGACTGGAATAAAATAAAAAGAACGAGAGAAATTATATTTATTATCTAGTTTAATTGGTTAATTAATTATTTAAGACCTAAGCCCAGATAAAATAATTAGAAAAATTAACTTGGGTTTAAACTAGTTCATAAACAGCTTAAAATTATTTTTGTTTATTTGGGATCATTAATTATTTAATGAGTTCTTTTAATAGGCCCAGGAAATGAATAATTAATGGTTATTATTTTTGGGCTCATTCTGTCTAAGGAAAATAATAAATTATTTTTGACTCAATAGCCTAGATTAAAGGGAGGTTTTTTTTTTTTATTCACGGAGCAGAAGAGTTATGGCTAAGCCAAACCTCTTCTATTGATAGCCTTCGGATGTTTCGTGTTTTGAAGCGTTGGTTTTTTTTTTTTTTTTAATTTCAATAGATATACTACATAAAGGAAAAACACCGACAGAGCTTCTACTCTCTGCTCTCTCTCTTTCTCATTTCTCTTCTTCATTTTCATTTTCTAGATTTTGCTAATCAATAGTGAAGGATCAAGAAAGGTCATTCCTCATCTAAGTTGTTTCACCAACTAGATTGGGTGGTGAAATATTCTGAGAAGCAAAAAGCTTCGCGTTCATGCCAAGGAAAAGTCGAAGGATCGCTGGTTTTTTGCCGGAATCATCGTTGAGACAAATAGCTACTCAAGTGTTTAGCACCTCTTCTTCTCAGTCAAACAGACCAAGGACACATGAAGGTATATGTTTTTTACTTTCTGCTGCATTGTGTCTGGTGCGTTTTCTGGTTTTATTCACTGCATGCATGGCCTCTGTGTGTTTTCAAAGCTTCAAGTGGTATTAGAGCGTGTTGCTTTAAATGGTGTAGGATTAATGCATGCTAGATAATAAAATTAGCAAGACTAATTTGATGAATTTAATAAGATTCTTCGTTGTTATGGTATGGGTAGATTATTTGTAGGTATAGGAGGCTCTGTAATAATTTCTTAATGCTTTGTTAAGCTTTCATGTAAACCTGATTTGAAAGGGTATAGCAGATGTCATATTTTTTGTTGAAAAAATGTAACAAGAACCACCTTAGATCGATCGCGAACTAAGTTGTAGAGAACTAGAGAAAATTTGCAAAAGAAACAGCAAGGAAAATCGGAGAAGAAGGACTGAGCAACCTCCAGGAGCTATCGTAGCTAAGCTAAGCCACGTCAGCTGTGGCTCGGATAGGAGGTAGCCGAGGGTGGCACCCAGGTCCAGCCGTGGCTTGCAAGGCACAGCTGGGTCCAAGCTGCCCCGCAGCTCATTGCATCTTGGTCAACATGCAAGACATCCTGGCCAGGATTCTTCTCGGGTCTGGTGGGTGCCTGTGGACCATGGCCCATGGTCCATGATCCAGTGCGGCGGGTGCACAAAGACCAGAAAAAAATTTAAAAAAATAAAAAATAAAAAGATATATTTTTTCCCTTGTAATTTTTTAGGTTTTTTCTTTTTTTTTGGTTTTTGGTCTCATACTAGGCGAAGTTATTATTTTTGCAATAGTTAATATCCTTTGAATATTTTGCATGAAAAATAATAGTAAAGGATTTTAGGATTAAACAAGATCATTAATTAATTTAATTAATGTGTTTAATTCTATTATTTGTCCACTTAGGATTAAAAATAGAAAAGTATGAAAATATTTACAATTTTCTAGCATGCTATTTATTTTAAGTCTTATGTGCATGTTTTCTCAAAGACCAAAGTCTTTGGGAAATTTTATTTGACATGAAAAAATATTTTTCTTTAATTAAATGGTTATTTTAACTTAAACAAAAATTAATCCTTGGTTATTTTCTTAATGGTTTTTTATCCTAGACATAGAAAATATTTTTGATTTAGAAATTTTTGTAAGTTAAAATAGAAAGCTATTTTAATTCATTTTACCAAAGGAAAAATTATTTTTGTCAAGTTAAACCTTGAGATCAAAATCTCGAGGAATTTTAAATGGAAAAAGTTTGAAATTATTAAGTGTTTAACTTAAATAAAATTAATCCATGAGACAAATTTTCTCAAATGGTATAAACCTTGATATAAAATCTTTTACGTATTTAGATATTTTATTTTAAGTTAAAGGAGAACTTAATTGAAAATTTTTAAATGATATTTTTCTAAGAAATCCCTTATTTAAAAAAAAAAACTAAGTGGGAGGGGTTCCAATAGCCCATAGCTTCCTTCACGATCCTCATTAAAGATCGTGGGTCTCCTTGCGTCACCCTAGGAGTCAACCCGTATAGGATGGTGATACCACAAGAATCTAGAATTAATTGAAGAATGTAATTAATAACCCGAGATATAACACCCCGCTACCTAGGCTCAACAGGGCCAGGGATGTCGCTCCGTCTAAAGGACAAGGGGTCTTTATAACTAGGTCACACAATCAAAATAATAGAATAAAAACAATACTTTAAACTTAAAACTTATTACAATCCAAGAATTTAAAACAAATCCAGAATAAAAATTATTCACTCCCAACTCCCCAAAGCATTACATAAAAATAGATAACAAAATCTCTTCCAAGGCAGATAATACTAGCTACTCATCCCCACTGCAGGATTGATCTGAAATCATGGTAAAAAGGGTGATGAGATAAAACTCTCAGTAAGTCCGTGTGTGCTTTGGGTGTTCAGTGAAAATAGTCCATGAATGCAAGGTGTAAGAATTTCATAAGAAAAATAGTAGCAAGCAATAAACAATAGTCAAAACCAAGAGTGGTGTTTTGGCTTTTCCAACCATACATATACAAATAAATTAACCACTCAAAAGGATGGTCATGGGTTACCACACATTGGGCCCCATAACCATACAACGGTCAGAATGTCACACATTGTGCAGACTGACAAAAAGTAGGTGATCGGCCTACCGGGTGAGATACTCTTCCATCTCTACTTCCAAACAAAATCGGTTGTCCATTACCGTAACACACACTCCACTTGACTGAAACTGCTAGTTCGGACCGGCGCAACCTACTGAATTGACATCTTATTAGGGAAGGACTTACCCCTCAGAGGTGGCCACCTACTGAGAGATTTACCCTAACCCATCAAAGACTAGTCCTAGCAGTCCACCCTCATTGAGTACTCAACGTAATTCATCCCACTTGGGAGAAAACTGAATAAAACATAGCTCCACACTTGGGAGAAACTGAATAAAACATAGCTCCACTTGAAAATGCCAATCAAGGATTTCCAAAGTTTGGGGCAAAGTTGGTTTTAGAAAGAGTTTAGGGTTTGTGTAAAACTTCTTATTGATTTTTAAATAATTTGTTTGACTGAAATGAGTAAGGAGATAATCCTCAATTGCCTTTACAGAAGTGAGTGTCCACGCACTCCACATTTGGCTTGCCATAATAACCATTTTATATTAAACAAGTTTTATGCAGGAGTTTACCTGATCCTTGCTCAAAATAAAGGTTTCCAACAGATGACCTAACCCCGCCTGGGTTAAACATGAACTATAATTAAACTCAAGACAAAATTCACTTCCACAAATAATTCTAGCTCAACTTGCTACAACCATGATCCTAGTGTCGCAAGCTTTAAGGCTAGATAATAAATAAATGGTTCATAATATAAGTCTAGTTTGATATTAAAATAATTATGGCTTTGGGAAATAGGTACTAATAAGTTGAAGGTTTAAATCTTGCAATAAATAAATTAGAGTTTATTTGATGAGGGGTCCTAGGTGGTATTATGTAAAATAATAATCTATTAATAATTAATTGTTAGAAAATAATTGGTAACAAAACTAGTTGTAAGTAAATTTTAGTGGTTTCGATTGAAAGATAATAAATAAATTTTAATAGTAGTTTTGAATATAAGACTTACAAAATTAATATTTTACCTATTATGAATACTTATATAAAAGGCTTTATTATTATTTTCTATATATTATATTTTATATAAAATCTATATATTTTACTTCTTTAATGAAAGTTATCAGTTATTTGATTAAAATATCATTATTTTATATAAAAATCCAAATCCACATTTTTCATAGACTTTTTGATATTATTAGGAGAAATTGTAGCATAAATCACTTTTATTGATGAAATATAATTGGTTAATTTAATTAGCTTAGAGACAACAAGGCCACGATCACAATTTCTATTGCTAACCATAATCATTAACATACACTCTACACCAATCAACAAAATATCCAAATCATGAATAAATGCATAGATCTAAATTTACCAAGGCATGATCCAAACTCTACTACCATAAACATTTTCATGGCTTTAACAAACATACATGAACATAAACCCTATTCACTAAATGTGACATAATCTCTAACATGCTTGATCACATATACCACTCACGACATGAAGACATACAACAAACCCTAAAAACCATAAAATTCAAACAAGGCAATCAACTCATGCATCAATCCCATCTCCATCATATATACACATTTATTCATTCTTCAATCTCAACTCCATCACAACAATACATGCTCGAACCCTAATCATAATCCATCTCCTTCTAATAACATCCTAGAGATATGAATCTAGAATTTAAAGAGAAGGTTGAAGAGGCTTACTTGATTGATGACTATCTTGGAGTAGTTTCGAATGAATCCTTACTCTTAGGAGACTTGATCCGTCAAGAGAGAAGGAGAAAATATGGCCATGGTTGAAGTAACCATTCGGCTAAGAGATAGATAGAGAGAGAGAGAGAGAACAGAGAAAAAGAGAGTTCATTAGTATGTTTAAATATACGTATATTCATTAGGAGTTGAAGATGAGTGAAGATGGAGGTGATTGATCTACCTTGAAAGTGTTATTGAGCCTTCACAAAAATACTAATTTTTTATCCAAAAGAGAGACTTTGATTTCATTATTTGATGTTAAAAATTGCAGAAGTGGATTCAAGGGGTTGAGTAGGTGTAATCTGGAGTTTTTGGAGAAGATTGAAGTGGTTTGAAGTGGTCTTAGGCGTGAGGAGGGTAGTAGGTGTTCTTGAAGGTTGAAGAGAATGGAGAGAATTTGGTTGAAGCTGGCTGAAATTCCGTAGGAAGGAGAGACCGAATTGTTTGTAGCGTTTTTTGGCAATTGGATTTTTAGATTTGAGAGGGAAAGGAAAGCTTATTTTTTGAAATCCAAAAAGAATATTTTGGGGAATCAATTTTGGAAACAAAATATGGCAAGAAGATCTTGGTCAATGGGGAGCTTTTAGAAGCTCCAATGGCCGGTTGGTTGGTTAGGGTTTTTTCTTGGATGAATGATGTTTGAAGGAGCTTAATGGTGGCTGAAAATATGGTGTACAATGGTGAAGGGATTTCTGGTTGTTTGAGGGATGATTTATGGTAGTTTCCTGAATATGTTTGCTGGAATTTTGGTCTTCAATCAATGGCTTGATTGGAGTGATTGATGGAGATGTTTTAGGAGTAGCTATGGACTGATTTTCGAACAGAATGCTGGGGAAGATGATGAAGCTCAGTTCATGGCTGTTCAAGAGAAGTTTGCACCGAAAAATGGTGAAGATTTCGAACAAGGCTGAAGAAGAAACAAGCTGGAATTTCTGTTTAGGATTTTTGCAATCTGGCTGGAATTTCTGGGCAGATTTTTCTGCCATATTTCAATCAGCTTGCAGAAGGTTTGAAGGGCCATTGGAAGGTCCTTTAAGGCTGGTTTCCAGCCTTCTTTATGGTGGAAAAATAAGGCTGCATTGCTAGTTGAAAAGCTAAAAGATACAGCTTGGTTTTTAGGCTCTCCAAGCTGCGAAACTGCCCAGGAAATATTCCTGGTTTGCACAGCCTTTGGCAGTCCGGTTTTGAGTTGAAATTTTCAGTCTTCAAGCTAAGTGAAATGGTCATTTATCTGGCAGCATTTGAGAGGGAATATTGGCCGAAAATTTCAATAATTGGACTGGACAAGAAGCTGAAAAAATTTCAGTTTACAACATGAAGAAAATGAACATAGCAAGGTTGGAGGTTTTGAAGGTTCAACTACAGAGATTAATTCTCTTGGGAACTTTCCAAAACTTCTCCCCATTTTCGGCCACAAGATAACTCATTCATAGCCATTTTCGAAACCTAAATCTCATAGAACCTTGCTGGAATTTTCTGAAAACAAAATAGCTTAGACAAATTAATCAACTTAATTGATTAAGAATTTAAGGAAAGCTAGATAAAAAAGGGTATGAATCCCTTAGAAATTTTTTGTAGGGTACAAGAGTAGGATTAGGACTTTCCTATCATGTCTCCCCTAGGACAACACTCCTACTCTTCCTTAAATCATGCAAGGACCAAAATATAGCCTACCTAACAAAAAATAAAATTTAATCTTGTTAAACTCCAATGATAGAATTTGAACTCAAGACCTCAAGAATTAATCCCAAAGTTCTAACTACTAAACTACAACAACTCTTGTTCTTATTTTCTCTCCCAAATATTTTCCTATTTAATTCTCAAGCTATCTCCCTATTTCCACATCAAGCAAAAATTATCATTTTACCCTTCTTATTCAATACACATGATTAAGCCTTCTAAGCTATAAATCACATATCTGAAGCACATAAAACCATATAAAAATATATTTATGCATGTAAGAAAATATTATATGCATCCCAACCCCTTTACTCTAAGGTTGGTTTCAACTGGGGTTTCACATTCTTCCATCCTTAGAAGAATTTCATCTCGAAATTTAGGCATACCTTTATTTTAGCTCGGGATACTTCTACTTAACCCACTCTTCTGATTACCATATGGCATCTTGCATGCCATGATGCTCCCACTGAACCTTCACCATCGGTATTTGCTTGTTCCGGAGATTTTGACACTACAGTCCAATATTCGCACGGGCTTCTCCACATAGCTCAGATTGGGTTGCAACCCCAATGGCTCATTATTTAGGACATGACCGAGATCGGCATTATACTTCTTCAGCTATGACACATGAAACATATCATGAATCTCCGTTAATCCTTTTGGCAAGTCCAATCGGTATGCTACTGGTCCAATCATTTCCTTTATTGGGAACGACCCCAAATACCTCGGATTCAGCTTTCCACCCTTCGGATGCTTCAAGATTCCCCTATTCGGTGTCAATCTCAGAAGTACGCTGTCCTCGACTTGAAATTCCAATTCTCTTCGCCGGTTGTCCGCATAGCTCTTTTGTCGGCTTTGAGTTGCCTTCAACCTTTCCCTAATCAACTTTACTTTATCTTACATCTCCTAGACACAGACTTCTCCAGTTCTGCTTACGTGACCATCTTCTAACCAACTCCAGTATAGCGGTACTTGACACTTGCGCCCATACAAAGCCTTATATGGTGCCATCCCAATTGAAGCTTGGTGGCTATTATTATAAAACAGTTCTATATACTGTACACATTCTATCCACTTATCCCTGAAATCCAGAACACAGGCTCTCAGCATATCCTCCAATATCTTTATAACCCTTTTTGACTGCCCATTGGTCTGCGAATGTGCCGTCGTACTGAACTTCAGACTCAACCCCATTACTTCTTGAAACTTACCCCAGAAACAAGATGTAAACCTCGGGTCTTGGTCAGACACAATACTCGAAGGTACTCCATGCAGTCGGACTATTTCTCGCACATAAGTCTGAGCTAGCTTCTCCATTGAGTCTCTTACATTCACCGTTATAAAATGAGCCGATTTGGTCAGTCGATCCACCACTACCCATATGGTGTCTTTCTGGATCCTTAACATAGGAAGTCCGGTGACAAAATCCATGGTCACCTCCTCCCACTTCCATTCGGGTACTGGTAATGGTTACAATAGTCCCGCTGACTTCTTGTGCTCCGCTTTGACTCTCTGGCAGGTGAGACAGGTTAAGACGTATTTGATCACATCCCGCTTCATTCCGGGCCACCAATAGGCACTTTTCAGATCCTGGTACATCTTGAGCTCCCCCGGATGAATGGCATACTTGCTTTTATGTGCATCTTCAAAAATTCTGTCCTTTAATTGCTATTCTCCGGGTACACACAACCGATCCCTGAAATGCAAAACTCCCGCCTCGTCTTAACGGAATTCACTGTTTGGCCACTTGAGCTCCTTATCCTTGAAAAGCTGAAACTCCAAGTTACTTTGTTGAGCTTCCACGATCTCTCGTCTTAGATCCAGTACCAACTTTAGGTTACTAACAACGATTCTCTTCTCTTGCACTTCCACCCTTCTGTCCAACGCTTTCTGAACCACTTGAATCTCCTGCACTCTTAGTCTGGCCATACCAACTTTTCTGCTCAAGGTGTCAGCTACAACGTTGGCCTTCCCGGGATGATAGTTGATCGGACAACGGTGCTCTTCGAAGAATTCCATCCATCTTCGTTGCCTCAAATTCAAATCCTTCTGCGTGAAGATGTACTTTAGACTCTTGTGGTCGGTGAACACTTCATATTCAGCTCCATACAGGTAGTGTTGCCATTTTTTTAGGGTGAACACAATGGCTGCCAGCTCCAGATCGTGCGTAGGATAGTTGACTTCATGGGGTCTCAACTTCCGAGAAGCATAAGCGATCATTTTCCGGTCTTGCATCAATACTGCTCCAAATCCTTCTTTCAAGGCATCAGTATACAGCGCGTAAGGCTTATCTTCCTTTAGCAGACTCAATACCGGCGCTGTCATCAATCTTCGCTTCAGCTCTTGAAAATTCTTCTCACATTTCTCACTCCACACAAATGGAACATCCTTTCTCAGCAGTTGGGTTATAGGCGATGCGAGCGTAAAAAACCCTTTGATGAATCTCCTGTAGTAACCAGCCAATCCCAAGAAACTTCAAATCTCGGTGATGTTCTTCGGTTGCTTCTAGTCCGACACTGCTTCAACCTTTGCTGGGTCTACCTTGATTCCCTCCTTGGTCACCATATGGCCAAGAAACGATACACTGTTCAGCCAGAATTCACACTTGTTGAACTTAGTGTACGGCTTGTGTTCCCACATCTTCTCCAACACAAGCTTCAGATGCTCTGCATGCTCCTCCGGATTTTTGGAGTAGATCAGAATGTCGTCGATGAAGACCATCACGAACTTGTCCAGATAGGGTCGGAATACTTGGAGCATCAAGTCCATGAATACTGCTGGGGCATTGGTCACCCCGAACAGCATTACCACGAACTCATAATGCCCATATCTGGTGTTGAAGGCCGTCTTAGGGATATCCTTCTCTTTTATCCGCACTTGGCAGTACCCTTGCTTTAGGTCCAGTTTGGAATAGCCACTGGACCCTTGCAACTGGTTGAACAGCTCGTCAATCAATGGTAGCGGATACTTGTTCTTGATCGTCAAGTTGTTCAAACCCCCATAGTCGATACATAGTCTCAAAGTCTCGTCCTTCTTGTTCACAAATAGCACAGGCACTCCCCAGGGCAACGTGCTAGGTCTGATATAGCCTTGCTTCACCAACTCTTCTAACTGTTCCTTTAGCTTTTTCAGCTCTGCCGGTGCCATCCGGTACGGGGTCTGCGATATAGGTTCCGCTCCCGAAACTAAGTCGATGGTGAATTCCACTTCTTGGTCGAGAGGTAGAGAAGTAAGTTCCGCTGGGAACACGTCGGGGAAATCCTTCACTACCTCGGTGTCCTCTAGAGTGCATTGGTCTTTCGGCTTATTTATCACGTACGCCAAGTACCTTTGACATCCTTGCTTCAGCAATTTTCGAGCCTTAGCCCCCGCTATCAAATAAGTTAATTCCTTTACCTTCTTGCCATCAAATTCCAGCACATCACAACCCGATCTAATGAACTGGACGGATTTATTCTTATAGTCTACCCTAGCCCCATGCTTGGCTAACCAATCCATCCCCAATATCAAATCATAATCTTCAATGTCCAATACTATCATATCTCCTTCCAGGCTTTCCCTCTCTACATCAATTTTACAATTCTGCACATACCGATCCGCTTGCACTATTTTTCCCAAAGGTGTACTTACCACTAAAATAAAAGGTAACTCTACTCCATCCCAACTCAAATAACATGCACAAATCTTGTTTAAATAGAAATGAGTAGAGCCAGGGTCTATCAATGTATTAATGGAGCATCCTTGGATAGTAAACGTACCTTCCACAACTGCTGCATCAGTCCCAACCTCCTCTTTGTTGAGAAAGGAAACCTTGGCTTTCACTTGTGGCTTCAGTGCTCCACTCTCAGATACTCCCATGGTGTTAGTTCTATTGGGCCCCGGATTCTGAGCCTGATTTCCTTGCTCGACTCGGTGCAACTTAGGGCAGGTGTTCCGCAGATGGTTCGGATCGCCGCAGTGAACACATTTACGTTCACCTCCTTTAGACCAATAGTACTTCTCTGTGTGGCCCTTTTTCTTACACTGCTGGCATGGCGGAAGGTTCTGGGCAGGACCAACTGTTGTTGTTCGGGCTTGCTTTCCCCGGTTCTGCCACTGCTGGTTAGCAGGGCGCTTGTTGGATTGCTGCCCTTGGAAGTGTCCTTGCGGCTGCCTTGGTTGGTGGTTGGAAAGGCCTTGCCGCCACCCTACTACGGTCCTCATTTTCAGTTCGGGTAGCTGCGTCTACGGCCCCCGAATAGGTCATCGGTGGAGAAGGTGCCAACACCCTCCTCAATTCCGGCCTCAACCCCTTGACGAACTGCCTCATCTTATTCTGCTCGGTGTCCACCAATCTCTTGCAGTACTTCGACAATTGGGTGAACCGTGCTACGTATTGGGCCACTGACATGCCTCCCTGCTTCAAGTTCTGAAATTCATCCTCCCGTTTTTCCACTACCCAGTGAATGATGTACTCAGCTCTGAAGGCTTCAACAAAGTTGGACTACATCCATTCCTGCTTAACCATTTCCCAGTCGTCTTGAACCTACTGCCACTATGCTCGAGCTAGACCTCTCAAACGGAATGTCGTAAACTTAACCATCCGCTCCTCGGTGTACTAGAGTGTTGCAAATATATCCTCTATCTACTCGATCCATTGCTCTGCCTTCTAGTCTTGCTCAGCTTCGCCCAAGAAGACGGGCGGCTGAAATTTCAGAAACCGTTCCAATGCCTCATCTTCTCCCTTAAGGTTCTTCCGCTCGGTCAGTGTCTATAGAATCTCTGCCATCTTACTGATGGCTTGGCCTATTGACACATCAACCGGCGCTTCAGACCCCATTCCCATATCTGGTTCACTCCCATTACCCCTGTTGGGTGATTGCATTTGAGCTGTCTCAACTGCTGGTGCCACATGATCTGCCTCCGGAATCCTTCTACCTGATGAAGCTGCACGGCGCTTGGGTACCATTCTAAACCATACCCCAAATGATAAGTGTATGTATTCAAGGATTAAATCATTTTAGTTGCGCATGCATTCACAGTTAGATATAAATAAAAGAAAATCAGATGCAAGTTTTGTCCAAAGAATTGCTCATAAATTCTCTTTAAAATCTTAATTTGCATAAATTCAAAATTCTAACAAAAAACAGAATTAAAAATCCTCAACATAAAAGTTTATGGAAAATAATAAATAAATAAACATCCAGATCAAAATAACTCTTAGTCCTCTAGTTTTCATCAGAATCCTCAAAATCAGCCTCATACAACCATCCCCCAAAGTTCTTAGAAAAGTCTACCTCAACCCCACTGGCAAACCCCTCCATTTGGCTCCTTCCCGGGGCGCCTAGAACTCTCCCCGGGCTCAACTCGGCTGGGAGGAGGAATGAAAAAAGGCCTAGGTGGAGACTTATAATCTACCACTCCCGGGTCATCACTATCTGCTAATAAGTCCACTACGGGACTAGAAGGGTGGGGTACATGCTCCACGACTACCTCCTTATCTTCACTGTCAGAACTTATGTCTACCACTGGGATTGGGGGTGGCTCATGGATCAGGACCTCATCATCACAGCTATCCTCCAAAGGGATAACTGGCTGAGGAGTAGGCTGGGGAACTGTAAGGTCTTCTGGGTATATAGGAATAGGAGGATGCCACTGTTGCCCCTTCCTCGCGGTTCTAAGTATTCTAACCATCTTACAACATAAACAAGATAGGTTAGATAAAGATTTAATCTTAAATAATTAGAACATATACTATCAATATTTGCCTAAACCTAGGCTCTAATACCGCTTGTAACACCCCGCTACCTAGGCCTAATAGGGCCGGGGATGTCGCCCCGTCCAAAAGACAAGGGGTCTTTATAACTAGGTCACACAATCAAAATAATAGAATAAAAATAATACTTTAAACTTAAAACTTATTACAATCCAAGAATTCAAAATAAATCCAGAATAAAAATTATTCACTCTCAACTCCCTAAAGCATTACATAAAAATAGATAACAAAATCTCTTCCAGGGCAGACAACACTAGCTACTCATCCCCACAACAGGATCGACCTGAAATCATGGTAAAAAGGGTGATAAGATAAAACTCTCAGTAAGTCTATGTGTGCTTTGGATATTCAGTGAAAATAGTCCATGAATGCAAGGTATAAGAATTTCATAAGAAAAATACAAGCAAGCAATAAACAATAGTCAAAACCAAGGTGGAGTTTTGGCTTTTCCAACCATACATGTACAAATAAATCAACCACTCAAAAGGGTGGTCATGGGTTACCACACGTTGGGCCCCACAACTATACAACGGTCAAAATGCCACACTTTGTGCAGACTGACAAAAAGTAGGTGATCGGCCTATCGGGTGAGATACTACTCCATCTCTACACCCAAAAAAAACCGGTTGTTCATTCCGGTAACACACAGTCCACTTAACTGAAACTGCTAGCTCGGACCGGCGCAACCTACTGAACTGATATCTTATCAGGGAAGGACTTACCCCTTAGAGGTGGCCACCTACTGAGAGACTTACCCTAACCTTTTAAAGACTAGTCCTAACAGTCCACCCTCATTGAGTACTCAACGTAATTTATCCTACTTGGGAGAAAACTGAATAAAACATAGCTCCACACTTGGGAGAAACTGAATAAAACATAGCTTCACTTGAAAATGGCAATTAAGGATTTCCAAAGTTTGGGACAAAGTTGGTTTTAGAAAGAGTTTAGGGTTTGTGTAAAATTGCTTATTGATTTTCAAACAATTTGTTTGACTGAAATAAGTAAGGAGACAATCCTCAATGGCCTTTACAGAAGTGCGTGTCCACGCACTCCACATTTGGCTTGACATAATAACCATTTTACATCAAACAAGTTTTATGCAGGAGCTTACCTAATCCTTACACAAAATAAAGGTCTCCAACAGCTGACCTAACCCTGCCTAGGTTAAACATGAACCATAATTAAACTTAAGACAAAATTCACTTCCACAAATAATCTAACTCAACTTGCTACAACTATGATCCTAGTCTCTCAAGCTTTAAGGCTAGACAATAAATAAATGGTTCATAAGATAAGTCTAGTTTGATATTAAAATAATTAAGGTTTTGGGAAATAGGTACTAATAAGTTGAAGGTTTAAATCTTGCTATAAATAAATTAGAGTTTATTTGATGAGGGGTCCTAGGTGGTATTATGTAAAATAATAATCTATTAATAATTAATTGTTAGAAAATAATTGGTAACAAAACTAGTTGTAAGTAAATTTTAGTGGTTTCGATTGAAAGATAATAAATAAATTTTAATAGTGGTTTTGAATATAAGACTTATAAAATTAATATTTTACCTATTATGAATACTTATATAAAAGGCTTTATTATTATTTTCTATATATTCTATTTTATATAAAATCTATATATTTTACTTCTTTAATGAAAGTTATCAGTTATTTGATTAAAATATCATTATTTTATATAAAAATCCAAATCCACATTTTCCCTAGAGTTTTCGATATTACTAGGAGAAATTGTAGCATAAATAATTTTTATTGATGAAATATAGTTGGTTAATTTAATTAGCTTAGGGACAACAAGGCCATGATCACAATTTCTACTGCTTACCATATTCATGAACATACACTCTACACTAATCAATAAAACATCCAAATCATGAATAAAGGCATAGATCTAAATTTACCAAGGCATGATCCAAACTCTACTAACATAAACACTTTCATGTCTTTAACAATTATACATGAACATAAACCCTATTCACCAAAGGTGACATAATCTCTAACATGCTTGATCACATATACCACTCACGATATGAAGACATACAACAAACCCTAAAAACCATAAAATTCAACCAAGGCAATCAACTCATGCATCAATCCCATCTCCATCATATATACACATTTATTCATGCTTCAATCTGTTCTCCATCACAATAATACATGTCGAACCCTAATCCTAATCCATCTTCTTCCAATAACATCCTAGAGATATGAATC
Organism: Voacanga thouarsii; assembly: GCA_026120185.1. Classification (NCBI taxonomy): domain Eukaryota; kingdom Viridiplantae; phylum Streptophyta; class Magnoliopsida; order Gentianales; family Apocynaceae; genus Voacanga; species Voacanga thouarsii. The sequence continues at coordinate 2,146,496 of JANUWF010003362.1, read as the reverse complement.
TAGAATTTAAAGAGAAGGTTGAAGAGGTTTACTTGATTAATGACTACCTTAGAGTAGTTTCGAATGAATCCTCACTCTTAGGAGACTTGATCCGTCAAGAGAGAAGGAGAAAATATGGCCATGGTTGAAGTAACCATTTGGCCAAGAGAGAGAGAGAGAGAGAGAAAGAGAGAGAGAACAGAGAGAAATAGAGTTCATTAGTATGTTTATATATACGTATATTCTTTAGGAATTGAAGATGAGTGAAGATGGAGGTGATTGATAATGCTTACCTTGAAGGTGTTCTTGAGCCTTCATGAAAATACTGATTTTTTATCCAAAAGAGAGACTTTGATTTCGGTATTTGATGTTAAAAATTACAAAAATGGATTCAAGGGGTTGAGTAGGTGTAATCTAGAGTTTTTGGAGAAGATTGGAGTGGACTTAGGCATGAGGAGGGAGTAGGTGTTCTTAGTGTTCTTGAATGTTGAAGAGAATGGAGAGAATTTGGTTGAAGTTGGCCGAAATTCTATGGGAAGCAGTGGCCTAATTGTTTGTAGGGTTTTTTGGCAATTAGATTTTCAAATTTGAGAGGGAAAGGAAAGTTGGTTGTTTGAAATCCAAAAAGAATATTTTGGAGAATCAATTTTGGAAACAAAATATGGCAAGAAGATCTTGGTCAATAGGGAGCTTTTAGAAGCTCCAATGGCCAGTTGGTTGGTTAGGGTTTTTGCTAGGATGAATGATGTTTGAAGGAGCTTAATGGTGGCTGAAAATATGGTGTACAATGGTGAAGGGATTTCTGGTTGTTTGAGGGATGATTTATGGTAGTTTCCTGAATATGTTTGCTAGAATTTTGGTCTTCAATCAATGGCTTGATTTGAGTGATTGATGGAGATATTTTAGGAGTAGCCATGGATTGGTTTTTGAACAGAATGCTAGCGAAGATGTTGAAGCTCAGTTCATGGCTGTTCAAGGGAAGTTTGTACAGAAAAATGGGGAAGGTTCATGGCTGTTCAAGGGAAGTTTGTACAAAAAAAAGGTTAAGGTTTCGGATAAGGCTGAAGAAAAAACAAGCTGGAATTTCTGTTCAGGATTTTCGCAAGTTGGCTGGAATTTCTGGGCAGATTTTTCCGCCATATTTTAGTCAGCTTGTAGAAGGTTTGAAGGGCCATTGGAGGGTCCTTTAAGATTGGTTTCCAGCCTTCTTTCTGGAGGAAAAACAAGGCTGCATTGCTGGTTGTAAAGCTGGAAGATACAACTTGGTTTTTGGGCTCTCCAAGCTGCGAAACTGCCCAGGAAATTTTCCTGGTTTGCACAGCCTTTGGCAATCCAGTTTTGAGCTGAAATTTTTAGTCTTCATACTAACTGAAATGGTCATTTTTTTGGCAGCATTTGAGAGGAAATATTGGCTGAAAATTTTGACAATTAGACTGGACAAGAAGTTGGAAAAATTTCAATTTACAACATAAAGAAAATGAACACAGCTAGGTTGGAGTTTTTGAAGGTTTAACCATGGAGATTAATTCTCTTGGGAACCTTCCAAAACTCCTCCGCATTTTCGACCACAAGATAGCTCATTCATAGCCATTTTCGAAACCTAAATCTCACAGAACCTTGCTGGAATTTTCTGGAAACAAAATGGCTTAGACAAATTAATCAACTTAATTGATTAAGAATTTAAGGAAAGCTAGATCAAAAAAGGTATGAATCCCTTAGAAATTTTTTGTAGGGCACAAGAGTAAGATTAGGACTTTCCTATCATGTCTCCCCTAGTACAACACTCCTACTCTTCTCTAAATCATGCATGGACCGAAATATAGCCTACCTAACCAAAATAAAATTTAATCTTACTAAACTCCAATGATGGAATTTGAACTCAAGACCTCAAGAATTAATCCCAAAGCTCTTACCACTAAACTACAACAAGTCTTGTTCTTAATTTCTCTCCCAAATATTTTCCTATTTAATCCTCAAGCTATCTCCCTCTTTCCACCTCAAGCAAAAATTATCATTTTACCCTTCTTATTCAATACACACGATTAAGCCTTCTAAGCTATAAATTACATATCTAAAGCATATAAAACCATATAAAAATATATTTATGCATGCAAGAAAATATGATTTGCATCCCAACCCCCTTACTCCAAGGTTGGTTTCAACTGGGGTTTCACACGAGACACGTACTATGATTGGCCAACCTATGTTGGAGGTTATAGTGCGATATATATCTATAGGAAATAAGAAGAAACGGTTATCCCCTTGATGGAGTTATCTTCTAGATCATTATCTAGAAGGAAAATTAATTTGTGGTGGTTAACACACTTAGCTTGGGAAACTGTTAATCTTCTCAAGAAGCTATGTCAGTTTTTCTAAGAGCCAAATTAATCATGTTAAAGATAATAGTAATGGGGGTTAGCTATTATCAAGTTTAATATAAATATAAAGTGTACAAAAATTATTTTTATTTTGCAATAATTAGAATTCCTTTTATTTTTCAAAATTTTAGAAATAGTTAGTGGAGGTTTTTTCGATCCTTTAGTCGTTATTCTCTGCGAGAATAAGCTAACGAGTCCGAACTATATGAACTAGAAAAGGAACTTGGACATAATACTCACAGTCGAGGAGTATAAGTATGTCCTTAACGAGACTTGCCTAGTAATTGGGGAAGGTTCCACCATTGAGGAGCATGAGGCTAAAAAGGTATGGAAGAAGGCTGAGGAGATGGTCTGATGCTATATGTTAGCCTCCATGTTAAATGTGCTTCAATCCAAACACAAGAACATGGCTAGTGCATATGACATAAGCACATCACTAGTGTGAAACCCCAGCCAAAACCAACCTTAGAGTAAGGGGGTTGGGATGCATATCATATTTTATTGTACGTTTAAATACATTTTTATATGATTTTATGTGCATTGAATTTGTGTTTTATAGTCTAGAGGGCTTGATTATGATTATTGAGTGAGAAGGGCAAAATGGTAATTTTTGCCCGAGGTGAAAATAGGGAGATAGCCTATGGATTGATTAGAAAATAATTTTCTGGTGAAAATATCAACAAGAGTTGTTGTGGTGTAGTGGTTAGAGCTTTGGAATTAATTCTTGAGGTCTTGGGGTCGAACTCCATCATAGAAGCTTTAGCTAGATTAAATTTTATTTTTGCTTAGGGAGGATTAGCTTCGGCCTTAAGAGCCTAGAACAAGGTGGTGATAATGTCCTAGGAGAGACATGTTAGGAGAATTCTCATTTCACTCTTTACTCTACTCGAAATTCTTGAAGGGAAATTCATTCTTCCTTGTTCTTTAATTTTTCTCAATGCTCAACTCATTAATTTGATCAAGGTGTTCTAGCATTTTTCTTTCCAGAAAATTCAGTAAAGTGCTGAGGCCTTTTATGATCAAAATGTCTTGGTAAAAGACTCCTTATGGTCTGAAAAATATGGTAGAGTTGTAAGGAATTCCAAGAGGAAAAATTCCTCTAGTAAGCTTGCTGAAATTTTCCTCTAGCTTAGTTCATCTTTCTTCATGGAATGAGCTAGCATTTTCCAGCTTGTTGTACCTTCAAAAGGTCGAAATTTTTAACTAACATTCCTTCCCAAATGCTGCCAGAAAAATTATCTTTAGGATCAGTTTAAAACCTGAAATTTCTTGTCCAATTTCGGACTGCTCAAGCTGGAGCAAAACAGGAAAAAATCCTGTACGAAAATCAGTTTTGAGAGCCCAAAACTAAGCTGTTTTCTTCCAGATTTTGTGCAGTACCTTAGCCATGTTTTTCCTCCATGAAGAAGGTTGGAAACCAGCCTTGAATACCCCTGAAACCCCCCTTCCATCTCACTGCAAAATGGTTGGAAGTGGCAGACGAAAATCTGCCAGAAAATTCACTGTGTAGCGAAATTTTTGTGCAGATTTTTGTCCAGCTTGTTTCCTATCTCTCTTCCAGCCAAAACACCAACCCTAATCTGTCAAAACTTCCTTAAACCTCCATCAATAGAGCTCCATTGATCCCCTTGAACTTCTGCACGAAATTCCATTAATGGCTGTCCAAAAATCTCTCAAACAAATCCCTGCAATTTAGCTTGATTGGTTTCCAAAATTTTAGCCATCTTATTTAGCAACCTTCCATAATATTTTGCTCAATGGACCAGACTTCTTCTTCATCATTGTACACCCTACTTTCGGCCACCATAAGCCTCCATAAGCCAGCATTAATTCCATGAAATTCTGCTCAAACAATCAGCCATGGCAGACTTCAAAGCTGTCCAAGCAATCAAGATATTCTTAGGATATTTACTTTCCAAATTCACTTCCTAAAAATATTCTACCAAGATTGTAACAACTAACCTTTCCTTTTCCCTTCCAAATTACAGAAACAACTCCCTAAACCCTACTAAAAATCGGCCAGCCCCTCTCTCACAGAAAATTCGACAGCTGCAAATCCTTTCTCTCTCTCTCTCGCGATTTTCAGCAACCTCAAGAACACACACACACACACACACTACACCAAGAACACCTACTTCTTCTCTACACCTAATACCCCTCCAAACCATCTCAAATCCACTCAAAAACTTCCAGATTTGATCTACACATTGCTGTAAATCCATCAACACCATTATTAACATCAAACTCCTCCAAACATCTTGCTACTTCGGATCAAAACCAAAAAATATGTTAAGGTCAAGAACACCATCAAGGTAAACTTATTCTAGCAACTTCATCTTCTCTAACCTTGATCTCTAATGAGAACCTATGCGAATAAACATACTAATGGTTTCTTTTTCTCTCTCTCTCTCTCTCTCTCTCTCTCTCTCTTGGTCGAATGACTTTTTATCCCATGAACATGCTTTCGCCATCTCCTATGGACAAAGTTAGACATCTAGGAGTTGATATCTACTCTAAACTCCTTCAAAGAATTCATCAACCAAGTAAATCCCTTCAACCTTTCTTTTAAACCCTAGATTCATGTCTCTACGATGATGTTGTTAGAAGGTGGAGGGCGAGGGGATGAGTATATATATATTATTGAGATTGAAGTATGAATATATGTATGATTGAGAAGGAGATGGGATTTATGCATGGAAGGATTGTCTTGGATGATTATATGATGATTTGAGGTTGATGCATGTCATAGGTAGTATTTGTGATGAAGTATACTAGAGATTATGTCACCTTTGGTGAATAGGATTTATATTCATGTTGGACTATTGAAGCCATGATCATATTTATGTTAGTAAGGGTTAGATCATATTTTGATAAATTGAGATATATGCTTGTATGCATGATTTGATGAATTGAAGGGTTGTATATATTCATGTTTGAGGTTAGCCATAGAAATATATTCATGATCTAGTTGTCCCTAAGCTAATCTTTATTTCATTAATAAAATATTTAATAATATGATTTTTCTAGTAAAATTTTGAAAACTATGGGAAAATGTGGATTTGGTCTTTTATATAAAATAGTGATATTCTAGTTTAATAAATAATAGTTTTTGCTGGGAAAAAAATATATATTTATATTATTTAAAATAATAAAATCAATTAAAGCCTTTTATGGAAATAATTATAATTAATAAAATATTTATTACTAAAAATTTAATTATTATCTTTTAATCAAACCTATTAAGGATTTGCTTATTATTTTTCAAGCAAGACTAATTAAATTTATTTTCAACAAATTTTAGCTATCAATTATTTTCTAACAACTAAGTTATTAATAAATCATTATTTTACCTAATACTACCTTGGACCCTTTTTCAAATAAACCATAATTTATCTTTAGCAAGATTTAAACCTTCAAATTTTTGTACCTATTTCCCAAACTAGAATTATTTTATTATCAAACTAGAATTATTTTATAAACCCTTTTATTTATTATTGAGCCTTAAAGCTTGGGACACTAGGGATATGACTGTAGTAAGTTGAGTTAGTTTTATTTGAGAAAGTGAGTATTTGGCTTGAGTTTGATTGTGGTTTGCATTTACCCTATACGGGTCAGGTCAGCTATTGGAGACCTTTGTTGTGAGCAAGGATAAGATAAGCTCCTGCATAAAACCTATTTGATGAAAAATGTTTTTTTTATGGTAAGCCAAATGTAGAGTGCATGGTCACTCATTTCTGTAAAGGCAATTGATGATTATTTCCATTCTTATTTCAGACAAATAAATTATTTGCAAATCAAGGGGCGGTTTTACTCATAACCTAAAACTCTTTCTAAAACCAGTTTTGCCCCAACCATTGGAAAACCTTAATTGCCATTTTCAAGTGGAACTGTGTTTTGTTCATTTTCTTCCCAAGTGGGATATGTTACGTTGAATACTCAATAGGGGTAGGCTAGTAGTACTAGTCTTGAAGAGCAAGAGTGAGTCTTCTGGCAGGAGGCCACCTCCAGAAGATAAGCTCAACTTAGAGAAACGTCAGTACTACTTAGTCAGGCCGGTCCGAGCTAGCAGTTTATTTTATTTCAGTCAAGTGACTGTGTTTTGCCGAAATGGACACCCGGTTGTTGTTTGGGTATAGAGAAGGAGGAGTATCTTGCCCGGTAGGCCGATCACCTACCTTTTGTCAATCTGCACAAAGTGTCGGCATTCTGATCGGTTATAGGGCCCAACGTGTGGTAACCCATAATCCTTTCTTTCGAGTGGTTGATCTTATAAATTATGTACGGCTAGATAAGCCAAAACGCCACTCTTACTTTTGACTAATGTTTGATGCGTGCCAATATTTCTCTTATAAAGGTTTTGCACTTTGCATCCACAAATTGTTTCCACTAAACACCCAAAACACACACAGACTTACTGAGATTTCTATCTCATCACCTTTTATCATGATTTCAGGTTGATCCTGCTATGGGGATGAGTAGCTAGTTTTTGCCTGCTCTGGAAGAATTTTTCTGACTATTATGTTATGTAATGTTTGGGAGACGAGAGTGGATGATTTACTTATAGTTTTATTTTATTAATTTATGGATTCAGTTTTGAAGCATTTTTGGGTTGTAATAAATTTTTTAAGTTAAGTATTATTTTCTTTCAGCAATTTTATTTGTGTGATCTAGTTATAAAGACCCCTTGTCCTTTGGACGGGGTGACATCCCCGGCCCTAGCGGGCCTAGGTAGTGGGGTGTTACAACTAGACACAATGTTTGCGGATAAGAGCCAGCCCACATGGCATGAGGCTCTTTGAATGATTATAAACACCAAGATGGCTGGGAGAGTATTAGTCAGAGAGTATATGCTCAAGATGATTACTGCTTTCGAGGAAGCAGAAGTTTTGGGGGTTGTCATTAACCTTAAGAGCCAAATGGACATGGTTCTCGAATCTTTGCCAGGCTCCTTCATTTAGTTCAAGTTGAATTACAATATGAACAAGTTAAACATTAGTTTAACATAGTTGATGAAGGAGCTCCAGGCGGTTGAGAAGGTCATGAAGCTACAGGCTAGAGTTATGGTGGCCTCTTCTTCAAGAACTGGGCCCAAGCCCAGAAAGTTCAAAAAGAGAAAGGGAAATGTAGTGTACCAGCCTAAGTCCTAGCCCAAAGACAAACCTAAGGGCAAATGCTTCAAATGTGAGGAAAAGGGATACTAGAAAAAGGAGTGTCCAGATCTTCAAGCCAAGAAAAACTCCACAGGTAATGTTTTTTATCTAGAGTCTATATCAATGGTTGGATCAATGTCCACTTGGATTGTGATTCAGGAGCCACTGATCATCTATGTAACTCCTTATAGGGGTTTAGGAATATTAGAAGACTTAAGAAGAGCAAACATGGACTATGCGTGGGAAATGGAGCACAAGATTAGGCCCTTGCTATGGGAGAACTAGAACTTACTTTTGATTATAAAAGAATAATAGTTTTGAAGGATGTTTTATTTGTTCCTAGTTTTAGATAGAAGTTAGTTTCAATTGGAAAACTAATAAATCAATGATGTTCTGCTTCTTTCCATTCTAGTATAACTATCAGTGGAAATGGAGAAGTAATTGTTGGATTGTATGCCCTCTTAGACTAGGTTTCTGATGTAAAATCGAATATTTTAATAAAAGAATTTATTTTCATAAATTGTTTATGAATTTACTTTTTGTTTGTGCACGATTTTCATTTGAAACAGACCCATTATGTTTAAATAAGTGATCTATGTGAATGGTGGTCTTTCACAGTAAGGTATGGATCACGGGTTATTTAACACATAAACTTTTGTTCTTAACCTATTGATGAGACTGGGAATCTCATCATCTTTAGGTTATTATGTTATGAATTCCAAATGGGGAATGGCTTACCTTTAGCTAGTAGGTAGTCCACTCACTTCATGACATAAGCGTATTTCGAATACGTAGAACATGACCTGTAGTAGTGGTTTCTCAAAGTACTATATGGTAGAAACCTAGACTACTACCGTTATAGCGTGGACTAGTACTCTACGACTTGAGTATGAGTTGGTGGTCTGGCGAAGCTGGAAGCATATACTTTGATTTGCTATAGTTGAGGTTCTATCGTAGGGCCAATATACTTGCATGTTGGGTATGTGTGACTAGTTAGTTAAGACAGATTTTTACAAGATAGTTTCTGCACTATATCGCCCTTTGTGGTTGTTCGAATGGTCTAAAATGTCCAGGGCCCTGGGAAACATGACTTGGATGTTTGCTTTAGGGTAGTTCCCTTGGAAAGCAGAAACACCCAGGAAGTCGTGGATCATGGGGCTAGAAGCCTAAGGATGGTAGATGTCATTTAGAGGGGTGTTAGTACACTTCTTCCTCTCTAAATGTACGGTGATGTGTAGAGGGGTATTTTAGTCATTTCACCTGTAGGTTAGAGACTTTGCTAATGCAACATTGTCCTTGGGGTCAATATTTTCTTATGGTGATATTAGAAAATATTTAAAATACAAAATACAACTATTTATATAACAGGGGTATTTTGGTCATTTTAGCAGCCAAGGCGATGTGTCTTTTTGGTCCTTGGAATAGCCCGTAAGTCCTAACTGCTTTTGGGTTAAGGAATTAGTCTCAGTTGAAGAGGATTTTATTTTATTTTGTTTTATTCAGGAAGTCTAATTTATTATTGGACTGGAATAAAATAAATAAATAAATTAAAATAGGAGCTGAGAGGAATTAATTATCTAGTTTATTTGGTTAATTAATTATTCAGGGCCTAGGTCCAGTATGAATAATTAAGAAATTAACCTGGGCTTAAACTAGGGAAAATAATTAATGTTTAATTATTTATTGGGTTATTTATATAGGCCCAAGAAATAAATAATTAAAGATTAATTATTTTGGTTCATTTGGGCTTATTAATTATTTATTGGATTGTTTATATAAGTCCAGGAAATAAATAATTAATATTTATTATTTTGGGCCTTTTGGATCTAAGAAAAATAATAAATATTTTTCTGGCCCAATAGCTTGGACCTTAGGGTTTTTTCCAGATACGGTTAAGAAGAGTTTAGGGTTAGGCAAAACTTATTCTCAGGATAACATCCGGGTGTTTTGAAATCCCGGGGATATGTTTATCAGACAATGAGAGGCTCAATTTTTTGGCTAACTAATAAACAAGTATCTGGGAAAAGAAAACCCTAATCCTCCTAAGCTTATCAGAGCCTCACGCAAGTCTCTCCCTCTCAACGTCTCTCTCCTTCCTCTGGGTTTACTCCTTGTTCTTTGCTAACCAATAGCAAGTGAACCAAGGAGAATTGAGACCGTTCCTCTTCACCATAGTGTTCACCGACTAGAGGTTAGGCTGAGGAATCTTCTGAGAGCTGGAAAGCTTAGCATTGATGCAAACAAGGCGAAGTAGAAGACTAGCGGGTGTTCAACCGGAAGCTTCTTCAAGTGGACAAATCGAGGCGATTCCAGTCGTTCAATCCGCTCCTACTCAACCTAGAAGGGTTAAGGAGCGCAAAGGTATGATCTTCACGCTTCCTTGTGGCCTCTAAGGCTTGGTTTTATTTTTCTCTAAATTTTTTCCCCGTGACAGCACATGCTCTCTGTTTTTCGGTTCCCTTAGTAATATGTACTGGGCACATGTATGGAAATCTATTCTTCATTAATCCTATTAACAATTAATTAAATAACATTTAATCTAAACCTTTAAATAGGAAGAGAATAATCAATGCCAATGACTCATATCTTTGGCATCTAAGGTTGGGTCACATTAACTCAACCAAGATTTAGAAGTTAATCCATGATGGGCCCTTAGGCTTATTGCGATTGGAAAGTTGATCTTAGTGTGAATCATGTCTTATGGGGAAAATGACCAAAATGTCATTTACCCAAAAGGCGGATAGAGCCAAAAAGCTTTGAGTCTTGTTCACACTGATGTGTGTGGTCTTTTTATCTACACCAACTAAGGGGGATTTGAGTACTTCATCACTTTCACAGATAATTGTACAAGGTATGGTTATATTTATTTAATGAGATGCAAGTTTGACTCTTTTGACAAGTTCAAAGAGTTTAAGGCTGAAGTAGAGCATCAGATAGGTAAACTAATCAAGACCTCACGATCAGATTGTGGTGAAGAATATCTCATTGGTGAATTCAAAGACTATATGGTACATCATTGGATAGTATCCCAGTTCTCTGTGCCGAAGACATCCCAGCAGAATGGAGTAGCTAAGAAAAAGAATAGGACATTGATAGAAATGGTCTGAAGCATAATGTGTCATGCTACTATTCTAGTATCTTTTTGGGGAAATGCCCTAGAAATAGCGACATATATTCTGAACTTGATACCTTCCAAGTCAGTACCTAGAATACCCTATGAGATGTGGACTGGATATAAGCCAAGTCTAAATCATCTCAAGATATGGGTTGGCCAGCTTATGTATTGATTAATGGAGATAAGTTAGAATCAGAATTATGCTATTTTGTTAGGTATCCAAAAGGTACAAAGAGTGGTTATTTTTATCATCCCAAGGAGCAAAAAGTACTTGTGAGTACTAATGCTAGATACTTGGAGAATGAACAATGTACATCCACTAAAGGTTCAACAAGGTTGGAACTCAAAGAGAAGTTATCTTCTGAATCAACTTCTCCTAACTCGATTATAGAACAAGAAGAGGCACAGCCTCAGGAACCTGTACAAATGGAGCCTCATCGTAGTAGGAGGATATCTAGAGTTCTAAAAAGATAGATTGGAGAGGCTTTTGACCTAGTCTCTGACCATCAGGAATAAGATCTTACTAGATACGAGGAGGCTATTGCTAATGCCGATGCAGACCTATGGCATAAAGCAATGAAAGCCAAGTTGAGTCTATGTACTTCAATCAGGTTTAGGATCTTGTAGTTTCACCTGAAGGGATAAAACCCATTGAGTGCAAGTGGGTATACAAGAGGAAGAGGGGAGTGGATGGGAAGGTGAAAACTTTCAAAGCTAGCCTTGTGGCGAAAGAGTATACTCAGAAAGAAGGTATTGATTATGAAGAAACCTTTTCCCTAGTAGCCATGTATAAGTCCATCTGTATCCTTCTTGCCATGACATATCATTATAACTGCGAGATATGGCAAATAGATGTCAAGACAGTATTTTAAATGGCCATCTTAGTGAAGACATCTATATGTCCCAACCAGAAGGCTTTATTGCTAAAGACCAAGAACATATGGTTTGTAAGCTTAAGAAATCCATTTATGGACTTAAGCAGGCATCCAGAGAATGGAACATTCATTTCGATAAGATTGTAAAGTCTTATGGTTTCATTCAAAATGGGGATTAACCATGTGTGTATAGGAAATTGGAAAGCATAAACGTAGTTTTTCTTGTATTGTATGTGGATAACATTCTACTCATTGGAAATGATGTAAGGACACTATCATCTACTAAGGTTTGGTTATCTAGTCAATTCAGTATGAAGGACTTAGGTGAAGCCAGTTACATTCTCAAGATAAAGCTTCTTAGAAATAGAAAGCAGAGAATGTTAGGTTTATCCTAAGTTACATATATTGACAAGATGTTGGCCAAGTTCAATATGGACTCATGCAAGGGAACGTTGATCCCTTACAAATATGGGTTTTCTTCAAATGACTGTCCAAAGTCTTAAGAAGAAAAAGATAGAATGAGTAGGATTCCTTATACTTGAGCTATGGGAAGTCTCATGTATGCCATGCTCTGTACTAGGCCAGATATCTACTTTGTTGTAGGCTTAATTAGCAGATATCAATTAAACTCCAGGGAGGTTCATTAACAGGCTGTAAAGTATATTCTTAAGTATCTTAAAGGTACAAGAGATTATATGCTGGTTTACAGGGCTAATGACATGGTTCCTACAAGATACACGGACTCAGACTTCTAGGCGATTAAGGATAACAGAAAATCCACTAGTGGATATGGCTTTACCTTGTCTGGAGGAGCTATTTTATGGAGGAGTATCAAATAACCTTGCATTGTTGACTCAATCATAAAAGCTGAGTATGTGGCAGCTTTGGAGGCATTCAAGGAAGCAGTTTGGCTCCGGAAGTTCCTTTTAGAACTTGGAGTCTGCCACAAATGGACAAATCGATTGTGATATATTGCGATAACATTAGTGCAGTCTCACAATCTAAAGAACCAAGGAACCACAAAAGGAGAAACCACATAGAAAGGAAGTACCACCTGATTCGGAATTTCATCTAGAGACGAAAATTTGTGGTGGAATAGATTGCCTTGGAGAACAATCTGGAAATCCTTTCACCAAGCCTTTAACAGAGAGAGTTTTTAGAAGACACTTAAATGCCATAGAGGTGGGCACCGATAGACTTACTTATTCTTAGAATGCAAGTGGGAGATTATTGGAATGTATGCCCTCTTAGACTTGGTTTCTGATATAATTTTTAACTTGTATTAATAAAACTATTTTTCTCAGAATTTGTTTGTGAAATCTTCTTTATATTTGTGCACGATTTTATTGGAAAAGAGCCATTGTGTTTAAGTAAATGGTTCATGTGAATAGAGGTCTTTCACAATAAGGTATGGACAATGGGATACTTAACACATAAACTATTGTTCATTACTGGATGATGAGAATGTGAATCTCATCATGGAAATATTATAGTGTTATGAATTCTAAATAGAGAATAGCTTATCTTTAACCAATGAGTAGTCTTCTTATTTTATAAAACAAATATATTTCGAATATGTAGAACATGACCTACAGTAGTGGTTTCTAAAAGTACTATATGATAGAAACCTAGACAACTACTACTACAACGTGGACTTGTACTCTACCGCTTGAGTATAAGTTGGTGGTCTGACGAAGTTGGAAACATATACTTTAATATACTATAGTTGAGGTTCTTTAGAAGGACCAATATACTTGTATCTTAGGTATATATGACTAGTTAGTCAAGACAGACTTGTGTAAGATTGTGTCTACGCTATATCGCCACTTGTGGTTGTCTGAATGATCTAATTATCTAGAATCCTGGAGAAAATGATTTGGATATTGGCTTTAGGACAGCTCCCTTGGAAAGAGAAAATATTTCAAGAAGTCGTGCATCATTAGACTAGAAGTCTAAGGATGATAGATATCTTTTGGAAAGGTGTTAGTACACTCTTTCCTCTCTAAATGCACAACGGTGTGTATAGGGGTATTTTAGTCATTTCACCTATAGGTTGAAGACATAGTTATTGTAGCATTGTCGTTGGGGTCAATATTTCTTTATGGTGATATTAAAAAATATTTAAAATGTATAATACAGTTATTTATATAGCAAGGGTATTTTGATCATTTTAGTAGCCAAGGCATTGTGTCTTTTTGGCCCTTAAGATAGCCCATAAATCCTAATTAATTTTAGGTTGAGGAAATTGTCTCAATTAAAAAAAGAGGTTTTTTTTATTCAAAAAGTCTAATTTATTTTTAGATTGGAATAAAATAAAAGAACGAGAAAATTTAAATTTATTATCTAGTTTAATTAGTTAATTAATTAATTAGGGCCTAAGCCAATATTGAATATTGAGAAAAATTAAACAGGGCTTAAACTAGTTAATAAAAGGTCTAAAAATTATTTTAGTTCATTTGGGCTCATTAATTATTTATTAAGTTATTTTAATAGGCCTAAGAAAAAATAATTAATGATTATTATTTTTGGGCTCATTGGGTCTGAAGAAAATAATAAATTATTTTTGGCATAGCCTGGACTAAAAGGTTTTTTTATTTATGGAATATAAGAGTTAAGGTTGAGCTAAATCTCTTCTGTTGATAGCCTCCGAATGTTTTGAAATATTAAACACCGGGTTTTTTGGTTATCTGGATAGGTGAAGGTCGTGTTCTGAAGCGTTGGGTTTTTTTTTTTTTAATTTCAATAGATACACGACACAAGGAAAAAAACCAACATAGCTTCTACTCTCTACTCTCTCTCTTGTTCCTCTTCATTCTTTTCATCTTCTTGACTTTTTCTAATTAATAGTAGAGGATCAAGAAGGGCCATTCCTAGCCTAAGTTGTTTCACTAACTAGATTGGGTGGTAGAATATTCTGAGAAGCGAATAGCTTCGCGTTCATGCCAAAGAAAAGTTGAAGGATCGCAAGTTTTTCTCCAGAATCGTTGTCGAGATAAGTAGCAACTCCAGTGGTTAGCACCTCTTCTTCTCAGCCAAATAGACCAAGGACACACAAAGGTATATGTCTTTGACTTTCTGTTGTGCTGTGTTTGGTGGCTTTTCTGGTTTTATTCACTACATGCATGGCCTCTGTGTGTTTTCGAAGATTCAATGATATGCAGTGGAAATCTTATTATGGACTTTATTTTTCTTAATAAAGCTTCATTAATGTGATTACAGAAGTGGAAACATCTATCACTAATGATTGCCCTAGGAATTCCAAACCTATTTAAAATTTGTTCTCTAACAAAATGAACCACCATTTTAGCATCGTTAGTCTTTGTAAACGTAGCTTCAACCCATTTAAACACATAGTCCACAACTAGGAAAATGCAAATATTACCATAAGTGATACAAATTCTTGGTGGCTTTTCATGGTGTTGTGGGTGATTTTTGTTGGCTATGTTCCAAATGAACAAAAACAAAGGTTCTTGTGACCAAAAAGGAGAAAACCAAATAACTACCTACACTTTTGCAAACCCTTGAAGAACAAAGCCTCAAAGACTCTCAAGATGAGTAGAAAGTTCTACTATAATCTCACCCTAATTTCCTTGAAGCAACAAAGGCAAGCAAGAACAAATAGAATAGATAAAATCGGCACTCAAATATTGAATTTCAAACAAACCTTAGAAGAACAAAGCAACTAAGACCCATTCAAAGAAAACAATATTGGATTATCCAAAAGATTTATAGACTCTTACAAAAGGAAGGCTAACCCTTAAGCTTGGTCTTGAACAAAATGAACAAGAAGGCTAAGGCCTCTCAAGATTCTCTCTCAAATTTGAATTAAAGTGAAGTGAATTGTGTTGTCAAATCACTAAAGGTGGTATTTATGCTATCCTAACCCTAGCTAAGTAATCCGTATGGTTTAATTACAGTTTTGGGTCATAAAAAGTCTTTACAAGCAATTAAAAGTGAAAGAAACCAGAGAAAAGCATTAAAAACGCGTAGCAGACATCGGTTGCCCAGGGGGAAGCCGGAGCTGGTTTGGACTTCACAGCCGGCGCCGGTTTGGATCTGTCTTTACCCGGTTCATGTTGTGATTTGAGGTGTTGCTGGACAGAATGGAGCCGGCACCAGTTTGGCTACATGGAACCGGCGCCAGCTGTCCTCTAGAAAGCCTCCCTTGTCAAATTTCGTCCCCTTTTGCTGCCGTTTTGAGTTCTTGTTGGGGTCCTTCGTAGATGGCCATCAACACGAACTTTTGGCTAGCTTCCTCAACCTTCCAATCCTCCTTCATCCTCAAGCATGGTTTGATGATCAATTGAAAATCATCTTGAAGCATCTTGGTCCTCGCTCTTTTAATCGGTCCTTGTCCTCCATGATGAAGTGGAGTCTCATTATCTCCCGCTCCTTGAAAAGGATTTATCTTCGAATCATTGCCATCATCTACATCAAAAGGAAAGAGGTCACTAACATTAAAGGTGGCACTAACATGATACTCACCAGGTAGATCTATCTTGTAAGCATTATCTCTAACTTTGGCAAGAACTTGAAATGGTCCATCTCCCCTTGGATTGAGTTTGCTTCGTCATTGTGTGGGAAATCTCTCATTGCAAATGTGCACCCATACCCAATCGCCTGGCTCAAATGACACCTTTTTTCTTCCTTGATTGTGCTTTTGGGTGATCTATTCGTTTCATTTTGCAATGGTTGCTTTCACGTTCTCATGGAGGGCCTTCACCATTTCCGCCTTCTTAGCTCTATCAAGGTTTAACCGTTCACCGATAGGCAAAGGAACCAAATCTAAAGGAGTTAGAGGATTAAAATTATATATAATTTCAAAAGGAAAATAAGAAGTGGTAGAGTAAAGAGCCATATTGTAAGTAAACTCAATGTGAGGCAAGCACTCCTCCCAATTTTTCAAGTTCTTCTTGATTATGGCCCGCAAGAGTTGGGTGAGTGTTCGATTGACCACCTCCGTTTATCCGTCCATTTGGGGATGACAAGCTGTGGAAAACAAGAGATTAGTTCCAAGTTTGTTCCATAAAACTCTCCAAAAATGGCTAAGGAATTTAGTATCCTTATTCGAAACAATAATCCTTGGAATCCCATGCATTCTCACCACTTCCTTAAAGAATAAATTTACAAAATATGACACATCATTAGTCTTGGAACAAGCCACAAAATGAGCCATTTTGGAAAATCTGTTAACAATTACAAATGTAGAATCCTTACCCTCCTGGACCTAGGCAATCCTAAGATAAAGTCCATTGAAATACCAATCCAAGGCACATTAGGTGTGGGCAAAGAAGTATAAAAACTATGTGGAAGAGCTCTAGACTTAGCTAACCGACAAGTAAGGAATGTTTTTAGGAATATCTCTCCACATCATTTCTTATTTTTTGCTAAAAGAAATGTTCTTTAAGGATGCCTAAGGTTTTTGCAACACCAAAATGCCCCATTAGTCCTCTACTATGGGCTTCCTGAACTAGCAACACCCTAATAGAACCCTTTGGCACACAAAACCTTGCTTCCCTAAACAAGAAACCATCATCCCTATAATATTTAGCAAATGTACCTTTCTCACAAATATGGAAAATATTCCCAAACTCCTCATCATCAACATACAAATCTTTCACAAATTCAAAATCAAGAAGTTTAGCATCCAAAAAATTGAGGAGTGCATACCTTCGAGATAGTGCATCCGCTATCACATTTTCCTTACCCTTCTTGTATTGAATGACATATGCAAATGTCCCAATAAACTCCATCCACCTTGCATGCATTTTGTTCAAATTTTTTTGGCTCTTGAGGTGTTTAAAGGTCTCATGATCAGTATGAATGACAAACTTTCTTGGCAAAAGGTAGTGTTGCTAATATTCTAAGATCATCACTAAGGCATAAAGCTCTTTGAAATAGGTAGAATAGTTGAGGGCTGCCTTGGACAATTTCTCACTAAAGTATGTAATGGGTTTTCTATCTTGGGTCATGATCGCACCTATTCCCACCTTACTTGCATCACACTCTATCTCAAAAGCCTTCTTAAATTTGGGAAGAATAAGAATTAGAGCTTGGCTTAATTTGTCTTTGAGGGTTTGAAAGGCTTGTTATTGGGCTTCCTCCCACCTAAATCCTACCTTTTTCTTTACCACTTCGGTTAGAGGGGTTGCTAAAGTGCTAAAATTTTGGATAAACCTCCTATAGAAGCTAGCTAGCCCATAGAAACTACGGACTTGGGTAATGGTGGTAGGGATTGGCCAATCTTGGATGGCTTTCACTTTTTCCTCATCAACTTTAATCTCTTTGGCACTCACAACATATCCAAGGAACGTAATCTTCTCCAAACAAAAAGAGCATTTCTCAAGATTAGCATACAACCTCTCTCTTTGGAGGGAAACAAGAACACTTTGAACATAATTTAAATGATCCACATATGATTTGTTATAAATTAAGATATCATCAAAGTACACAACAACAAATTTTCCAATAAATTCCCTCAAAACATGGTGCATTAATCGCATAAAAGTACTAGGAGCATTGGACAATCCAAAGGGCATGACAAGCCATTCATACAACCCTTGTTTAGTTTTAAAAGCTGTTTTCCATTTATCCCCTTCTCTTATTTTAATTTGGTGATAACCGGATTTCAAATCAATTTTTGAGAAAATGCATGCACCAAATAGCTCATCAAGCAAGCCGACTAGCTTAAGAATAGGATAACAGTATTTTTACCGTTATGTTGTTGATAGCGCGATAATCCATACACATACGCCATGTCCCATCCTTTTTGGGCACTAAGAGAACCGGAACCACACATGGGCTTAAGCTCTCTCTCACATGTCCCTTCTCAAGCAATGCCTCCACTTACTTTTGCAATTCCTTAGATTCTTTCGGATTGCTTATATATGCCGGTCGGTTGGGGATGACGGCTCCAAGCACAAAATCGATTTGATGCTCAATTCCTCTCAATGGTGGTAGTCCTCTGGGCACCTCATTTGGGAAAACGTCTTCAAATTCTTGAAGAATAGCTGCAATTTTATGAGGCAAAGACAATATGGATTCATTAGTAGAAACATAAAAACCTTTGCATAAAAGAAGAATGACCGATTCCTTAGCTTCTATAGCTTCTATGACCTCACTCTATTTTTACCTCCCCTCTCTTGTCCTTGGTCACTTCTATCCTTGATTGTTAATGGCACTTGTTTGTTCATCCTCTCTCTCAACTCTTTTTCTTGCCTCTCCTTTTCTTTCCTCTCAATTTCTTGCTTTCGCTTAACTTCTTGCGCTCCCTTCTTCGTCTCTTTTTCCTTCATGATTCTTTGGTCTTTGCTCACCTCACTAGGGGCCATGGGGGTGAGGGTAAACTTAGTTCCCTCCTTGAGTAGGGAATAAGTATTCTTCCGCCCATCATGTTTTACATGTCTATCATATTGCCAAGGCCTTCTTAGTAGTAAAGGACCCGCTTACATGGGTACCACATCACATAACACATCATCCTTGTACTTTCCCATTTCAAAAGACACCATCACTTGCTTGTTTACTCCCATTTCCCCACTATCATCCAACTATTGAAATTTGTAGGACTTGGGATGTTTAATCCAACTCATGTCTAACCCTTCAACCAAATTTGCACTAATCACGTTAATGCAACTCCCGCTATCCATAATGACACTACAAGGGGTCTTATTAATTAGACACCTAGTGTAGAAGATGTTCTCCATTTTTTTGTGGTCTTGATCCTCAATGGCTTGTGAACTCAATGACCTTCTTGTGACTCCCACCAATGAGTATTCTTGACCAACAACTTCCCCTTCATCACTCTCCTCATCTTCATTTCCTTCTTGGTTTTCTTGGTACCTTTCTTCCTTTTCTTCTTCGTCGGTAGAAACCTCACCATAGGGATTAGTATATATCGTTCTCTTGCTTGGATACTCATGGGAAGTATGTCCATATCCAAGGCACTTAAAACACTTGATATCTCTATTCCTTTGTGGTTTCTCTATGGCTTTCCCTTTGTCCTTGTTCCATCCTTCCCTAGGTTTCTAATCCTCCCTAGGTTTCTATTCCTCTCTAGGTTTCCAAGCCTCCCTTGGTTTGTTGAAATCTCTTTGGAATGGCTTAGGGGCTTCATCCTTCTTAATTTGAACTTGCTAGTAGAGTTGGGGTTTGGAAGTGGGGGTCTAGTAAATATCCTCCTCTTTAATTACCTTTCAATCTTCATGGCGGCATGTACCATATCCTCCAATCGTTCATAGGGGGTGCAATTTCACCAAATTGGCAATCTCCCTATTTAATCCTCCTAAAAACCTACTCTTGTTACTCTAGGATCTTCATGGATTTGAGCTCTCATCAACATCACTTTCATCTCCTTATGATAATTTTCCACACTCTTGTTCCCTTCCTTGAGTGACTGGAGCCTTTGGTAAAGATCGTTGTAGTAATGGTGTAGTATAAACATTGCCCTCATCATGTTTTTCAACAAATTCTAACTAGCTACGGTTTCCACTCCCATTGGCCTCCTTTGAGCACTAACTTGCTCCTACCATACCAAAGCATACTCCGAGAATCCCAAAATAGCCAACCTCACTTTTAACCTCTCATTATAGGTATGGCTTTCTAGGAATATCTCCATTTGCTTTCCCACTCAAAATAAGCTTTGGGGTCACTCTTGCCATAGAATGTGGGCACTTCAATTTAATATGGCTCTACTCCCTCTCCACATCATTTCTTTCTCTCATTCCTCCTCTATTGCCCCATCCTTTATGTTATTCCCCAAAGGCCTCAACTTGTTCCCCCTCATACCACTCATCAACTCCATCAAATTGTCTTTCTAGCCCCCTTATGTTGATCCCTCCATTCCTTCATTGGCCTTTACCTCGTCCTCCTCTCAAGCCATGTTTTTCTCCTCTCATAGGAGCTTGTCGGAAACCCCCAATAGAGTGTTTATCCCATTCTTCCCCTTGTTGATCATGTAACGGAGGAGTATGGGCATCGCTATCCCTCATCCTTGAACTTAGCACTTCAAAGCGCTCTTGGCCTCTCCTTTGGGTAACGGTAGAAGATTGTCCAAGATGATTTATCAACTCTCTTGTCATGTTTTGAAATTCACTTTGCATTATCCTCATCATTGCTTGCAAATCATCACACAGTCCCCTAGCATCAATTTGTTCTTCTTAAGGTCTACGAGGTCCACTTGTGTTAGGCCTAGAGACCTCTTGTTCATGGGCTATGGTGGTAGAGTATTTACTTGCCTATACTTACAAAACAAGAGATTAGAAAGAAAAATCGATCCTCACTGTACTTCCTTGCGTGTTGGCTCTTAAGCTTGTTCACTTTACCCTCGTGTTTACTCTCTTAGGCTCTTTTAATAATAGGCTCACCCTCTTACCTTTTTCTCAACAGTCAAGCCTTCTTGTTCAATCCCAATTCTCCCCAATGGCTAAAGTTTTAGTCTAGCTAAGTGAATCACACAAATCAAAAGAATTCTCTAATTAGGGGGTCTTAGGGAAATTTCGACAAATACTTGTTAGGCACCTCAAGCAAACAAGTTTTTAATCAAGAATTTTAAGAAAAGTGGATTCAATAAACACAAGAACAAGCACTAAATGCACAAGAAACACTTCTAAGCAAGAACAATCACGAATTATCAAGAACAACTAGAACTAGGGTGATGAATAACAAGATGGTCACTAGTGTGCAATAGAGAAATTGAGTTCAATGATCATGGAATTCAACATTAGAGTGATATACTAAGTCATAAAAACCCAAGGAATGAAAATCAAGAATCAAGGTTTTCAACTATAGCAAAAAATACTCTCATGGAACATTTATCAAATACCTTAGCTGTAATCTCGTTACTTAAGAGCAACTAGAATTTTCACCCATATTCAAGCCAATTTTCAATACAATCACAAGATAAATTTGTACCCAAGGATTATAACAACATCAAGAAGCAATTTCCCAACAGAAAATTCGAGATATAACAAAAATTTCAAGACCTTTTTTGGAGCAAGTTTTGAGTGACGGAATTTTTTGTTTTTCTCTTTTTTTCACTTTGTAGGGCTCCTTTTTCTTATTTTCAAGCTTTGATGGAAATCAAGCTTTTCCTTACTCTGATACCAAACTCTTTTATACGAATTCTTGGTGACTTTTCTGGGTGTTGTGGGTGATTTTTGTTGGCTATGTTCCAGCTCAACTCAAAGGAACAAAAATAGAGGTTCTTGTGGCAAAAAAGGAAAAAACCAAATCACTACCTACACTCTTTTAAACCCTTAAAGAACAAAGCCTCAAAGACTCTCAAGATGAGTAAAAATTTCTACTATAATAGCACCCTAATATCCTTGCAGCAACAAAGGCAAGCAAGAACAAATAGAATAAAGAAAATAGGAACCTAAATATTGAATTTCAAACTAGCCTTAAAAGAACAAAACAACTAAGACCCATTTAAAGAAAACAACATTGGATTATCCAAAAGATTTATAGACTCTTACAAAAGGAGGAGTAACCCTTAAGTTTGGCCTTGAACAAGATGAATAAGAAGGCTAGGGCCTCTCAAGATTCTCTCTCAAATTTAAATTAAAGTGAAGTGAATTATGTTGTCAAATCACTAAAGGTGCTATTTATACTATCCTAACCCTAGCTAAGTAATACTTATGGTTTAATTATAGTTTTGGGTCACAAAAAGTCTTTACAAGAAATTAAAAGTGAAAGAAACGGAGAAAAGCATTAAAAATGCGAAGCAGACGTCGATTGCCTAGGGGGAAGCCGGCGCCAGTTTAGATCTGTCTTCACGTGGTTCATGTTGTGATTTGAGGTGTTGCTGGACAAAATGGAGCAGGCGCCAATTTGGCTGCATGGAGCCGGCACCGACTGTCCTCTGGAAAGCTTCCCTTGTCGAATTTCGTCCTCTTTCGCTGTTGCTTTGAGTTCTTATTGGGGTCCTTCGCGGATGGCTATCAACACGAACTTTTGGCTAGCTTCCTCAACCTTCCAATCCTCCTTCATCCTCAAGCATGGTTTGATGATCAATTGAAAATTATCTTGAAGCTTCTTGGTCCTCGCTCTTGTCGTCAGTCCTTGTCCTCCATGATGAAGTGGAGTCTCATCAATAAGAGTTAGGAAAAGGTCCCATGTAATCGATCCCCCACATCTCAAAGATCTCACAAATGAGTATAATTTTAAGGAGCATCTCTATAACACCCTACTATTAGGTAATCGAAGAAGGTCGAGGATGTTGCCCCATCCTTAGGACTAGAGGTCTTTATTACTAGATAAAAGAAAAAAGAAAATATAATTTCAAAGTCAACATAACTCTTCGATGATCATACAACGGTCTCATAGATGAAATCCTAAAGAATTATAGGTTTCTAGAAAAAAATCACGGCATAATCTAAGCCTTTGGTCTCTAACGACTTCCCACTTTATTGAGACTAGAACTTCTTGAAAACATGATAGAGAAATGTGTGAGAAGAAAATTCTCAGTAAGTTATGTGTGTGCTCAATGTAATTTAAAATTCATTCGTGATGCAAGTTGAAAACTTTACAAAAAATGCTACAAGTCATAACATAATACTTTAAAAGATCACAGAGTGGTTGCTTGTTCATTTGGCTCAACATAATAAGATAAAATCAGTAGAGAACTTTAAATAATCATATTTCACATATAAGAGAAACCATTCATTAGGTTTTGTATACCAGGCAGACTATGAAACCATGCATCATAGTCCCTTACTCATAAAATAAAGCGGAATAGGATAAAACCATTCTATGTACAAAATAACCAATTATACAATTTTTATAAAACAACGAACTATGAAACATTACATTATAGTCTATTGCCATGAAACCGTGCATCATGGCAATACACTGTGTGTAACACCCTTACAAAAGATAATAGCGGAAGCATATCAACACCGGGTGTCACCTCGTCCAATTTTCTGGACAAGGGGTCTTTATAACGAAAATAATAGAGTAAATACATATATAAAGTCCAGACTTAATAATATCCTGCACTAATGGCCACACATATACATATATCATAGAATTTCATACATGCCATCCCTATCTATAACAGAATACAATACATGATCAAAAGAAAAGCTGTCCAAACCTAAACTGCCAATTTTATGGTATGTCCTTCTATCCGTAGGTCTGCTCAGTTCTAAATCCTATAAAAGGTAAGTTAAAAGACACATGTGAGTGATGAATCACCTAGTGAGCCCCGTGTGTACTAGTGCTTTATGAAAGAATAGGGTACATAAAACTTTTGTAGAATAACATATCATTTGTTTATTGGAAATAATTCCAAAACTCTCTAAAGAAGAGTTTAATCAGAACTCAAACATTTTTGGAAAATAATATTTTACTTTCAAATCATTGCCCTAATTTTCAAATCACAGGCACTTCTCCAACAGAAGGTCAGCCTGTATGAAAGTCCCGTAGTCCTTACCTTCAGTGCCACGTATCATTATATTGAGACCACAGCCTCCAGTACTCAACCGTGCATCACCGGAATAAGTACACCGCAACATACTTCTACTCAGGTATATTGCAGCATACCTAGTATAACACAGCACACAATCTTTTACTTGCCATCATAAGCCAAGGTTCCTATTACTGATGTCAATCACCATCGAGGCGGCATGGAGTCAAACGTACCGAGTGTCCTCGCCTGGCATTTAGCGAATAACTCAAAATAAGAAGTGCCCGCAGATGTGGCAATTGCTAGGTGCTAAACGACTAGCCAGGACAACTTATTTCAATGTTCTATCACCTTGTTTGGAGTAAGACAATCCCCAAAACTAGCTAAGTTACTTGGGGTCGTCTACCTCTAACATGAGCTAGTACAAAGATCAAAGACCTTGCTGAGTACTTAACGTTAACGATACCAATCCCTTCTGACTGATCAGGCCAAAGGGTTATCTGATCCCGCAAGATTTTCAAATCAGAACATTTTTTTAGGTAAAATCACATTTTCCAGAATTGGATCCCACTG
Source organism: Voacanga thouarsii (assembly GCA_026120185.1). Classification (NCBI taxonomy): domain Eukaryota; kingdom Viridiplantae; phylum Streptophyta; class Magnoliopsida; order Gentianales; family Apocynaceae; genus Voacanga; species Voacanga thouarsii. The sequence continues at coordinate 2,122,023 of JANUWF010003362.1, read as the reverse complement.
ACTCGCAAGTTATATCATTATTCACATAGGCTCTACAGAGCCAATCAATTCATTCCATAGGCACATCAGGCCAATAAAACAATTTCAGGGATCAAATGTCATTTTTTCCAAAAGCCAATCCCATCACGAGAGATCATTTTCCAAAATCATGTTGAAAAAGGATAAAGAGTTCTGTTCACACATCAAAACATGTTTCCAAGTGTGTTCGGGTCATTTTTCACATACTAGATCACAAAAGTCATTTTTCAAAGGCATTCGGGTCATTTTACCCATACCCGATTCCAAAAGACTTTTCGATGGTATTTGGGTCAGCTTATCTTTACTCGATTTGAAAAGTGTTCACAAGAGTTTCAATAAGGATATTTTGGTCATTTACCGAATACTCGATTCTAAAGATTTTCATAAAACATTCCAATAAGAACATTTGGATCATTTTCAAAACACCCGATTCCAAAAGGAAGTCATTTCAAGAAATCCAGAATTCTAATCCGAAAAAAGGATTAAATTCAAAGTTTGTAAACACATTTCCATAAAATGTTCCAAGAAGGGCATTCCCGTCTATAAAATTTACCATTTTTTGAAAATCCCATGTATTTAGTCCAAATAGTATTGAATTCACAAATTTATGCTTTAATCATCCGTTATGGTTTTCAAGCCAACTATGAAATTCATTCAAGTCCAAAATGGTATAAAAATAAATCTTGCTCAGAGAAACCTTAAACATATTTAGGGATTTCCAAAAATTTATAAAATATAGAATTTCATGGAGAAACAAAGCGCACTAGTTTTCAAAAGGTTTTAGAAATCAAAGAGACTCATCTCGTGTCCTAAATAACCCTTTCCGTTCACGACCGCTTAAACACCGTCTCTACTGTTTTCGATGTTCCATTGGCTGTTTATCGCTAAACCTACACCAAACATCATTTTCGGGTCAATTTGTGTTTGTCCAAAAAATAGCCGACAGTTGGCCGACGTCCAGCTGACCTGCCTGATGGGTAGCTGACGTCCAACCAACGTTTAGCCGACGGTTAGCCGATGTGGACTGACAGTTAGCCGACGGTTAAAGAAAACGTTCAACTTTCGTTCACATTGTTTTTTTTGTCGTTTATTCGATTCTTTCATTTTCTTTTTTCCATATCCTTTATCCCTTCATAAACAAGGGATTCACTTCATATTTCCCCAATTATTTCATCCAAAATTACACAATTAACCATCCTTAAATTCGTCCATGTTCCAAGCAAAATTCTAAAATTTTCTTTGACATATGATTTTGTTTCAGGCATAACTTTCAATCCACAACTCCGTTTTGGCTCTATGATATACCAAAATGATCGTAAGACTCTTAAATTTAATTATCTATAAGCCCTTTTCCAGAATTCTAGTTCCTAAGGCACAGTAATGGTCAAAAACAGCTGCAGTATTTTTACCTCAATTTCAATATTCATGTTTTCCTTTGTTCTCCTTTAATCTTTAACACCTTAGAACAATTAATTCATTCAATTCTCCTTCAAACCATCTTTAATTCTGAATTTCCAAATTTCCAATAGCTCATATAAGTCATGCTTATTCAGCATAAATTCATCTCTTCTAATCAAAAGCTACTTTAATCTATTTTTCCAACCAAGTAAATTTCATTTTTACACTTTTTGATCATCACCTCTTCAGCCAAAAATAAGCCTTCAAACTTCCATAATTATTTAGTTCTTTCTCACACAAAACATCATTCAAAGGCCCTTAGGCAACTGACACATATACAAGCATATAAAAAGTTCGTACACAAAAGCTCACAAACCCTAGCTTTGATTCGAAATCAATACATGAACGTCATGTTTTTATGTTAAAATTCACATCAAAACGATCATCGCAACAAATTCTACAACTTTAATTCTTGAATCATAGAATTTTACCTTGTATGTGGGATCTCTTTGTTTGATTTTGCTCCAAGAACACACCAAGAACACACACACTTCTTTCTCTCTCCTTTTCCTTTTTCTCCCTAATTTTCTCCAGCTTTTCTTTTCTTTTCTTTCTCTCTTCCTTTTGTTCTTCCATTGGATGAATTTTTGGCTATTTTACTACCCTTCCACCACCATTCTAGCATCCAAAGTCAACCAACATTAATTACATTGTAGGCTATCCATTTTAAAGCAAAATTCCTATTGGTGGATTTAATTTAAATAGCTTTTGCAATTTAATAATCCCACAAATATTCCCCCCCCCCCCCAATGGTATTTCAACACTTGCTTTCATCCACCATTCACACAATGCCACACGTTTATTTTTAACTGCGATTTCTTATTTTCTTTAGAAATGACAAAAATCGGGTCTGTAACGGAAAAATATTTTATTTCACCATTCAACTCCAAAAATTCCACTGAATCGATTGGTAATACTCAAATTCTTCAATTCATTTTCTGCTTGGTCAAATTTGATGTCAAATTCACGGGCGCAATCAAAAGGACGAAAATGCCCCCGATACCTCGGTTGCATAATTCACACAAAAAATGTGCATTCCATCACACTGACCAATTTCTCTTTTTAGAGTACCCTTAAATGATGAAAATACTCCCGATACCCCAACTGTTATTGTGGTGCCAACTTCAAGAATACAAGATCCCCTCCAATAAATTCTAAATTTCTCCTACGTCGATCCGCATAACTTTTATGTCTACTCTGCGCTGCCTCCAACTTGGTTTTGATCATCTCTACAACCTACTGAACCTTTTCAAGATCAAAAGCATCTTGTTCACCCATTTTTTGTCCTAAACTTTGCTAATATAATGGGAACTGACATTTTCTTCCGTATAAAGCTTCAAACGGGACCATTCCAATTCGTATGTAAATTCTGCATACGCTAAATTATCAATCTGTTTAGTTCCAAAATCTAAAGGACAGGCCCTCAACATGTCTTTCAAAGCTTATTCACTTGTTTTTGTCTATTCATCCATTTGTGGGTATGCCATTGTACTAAACTTTACAGTTGTCCCGCATCTTTGCTGCAATTTAGTCCAAAACTTTGAAGTAAATACGAGGTCTCGGTCCAACACAATACTAGGAGGTACTCATGAAGTCTGATTACTTACTCCATATAGATTTTATTTAACTTCTCTAGAGAATCCCGTTCATTGATAGAGCTGAAATGAACGGACTTAGTTAATCGATCCACTATCACCTATATAATATCTCGCTGTCCTACTGCCATGGGTAATCTTGTAATAAAATCTATAGTAATTTCTTTCCATTTCCATGATGGAGTTGGTAACGCCTGTAATAACCCTCCAGGCCGTTGCTGATCAGCTTTCACTTGCTAACAAGTTAAACATCGAGCTACAAAATCTGAGATATCCTTCTTCATACCAATCCACAAATAATTTCGTTTTAAGTCCTGATACATCTTTACGGTTCCTGGATGGATAGTATACTTACTTTAAGGTGTCTTCATTAAAACATCTTGTCTCATCGCAGACTGTTTCAAGATACAATACAAATCTCAGTAGTGAATGATTTCATCACTTGCATTATTAGAACAGGAGCAGAATTTAATCATTCTCTCAATTCCTACAAATTTCTCTCAGGCTTCTTGGTTCCAACACAAGGAACCTCCTTTTGGGCGGGTTGAGTCAAAGGTGAAACTATCTTAGAGAGTTCCCTCAATAAATTTTCGATAATATCCTGTCAATCTCAAAAAACTTTAGATTTTGGTCAGTCTCAAGACGTTTTCAATTTGGTGCCGCTTCAATTTTTTGCATGATCTACTATAATCCCGTCCTTGGATATCACCCGTCCCAAGAATGCTACTTTTTGCAACCAAAACTCACACTTACTAAATTTCGCATACAATTTAGTCTCTCTGAACTTCCCTAAGACTTTTTGAAGGTGTTGTTCGTGCTTTTAGGGATCTTTAGAGTACATCAGAATGTCATCTATAAATATGACCACAAAAATCTAAGTAAGGCCAAAATGTTCGATGCATCAAGTCCATAAAATTAGCAGAGGCATTAGTAACACTAAAAGGTATCACTAAAACTCAAAATGTCCACATCGAGTGTTAAATGCAGCTTTGGTATATCTTCTTCCCAAATCTAGACCTGGTAATATCCTTGCCTCAAGTCTAATTTTGAGAAACATCTAGCTCCTTGCAACTGATCAAACACTTCATCAACCATGGGCAACAGATATTTATTCTTTACCGTCACTCCATTCAACCCTCGATAATCTATACACATCTACAATTACTCATCTTTCTTGTTATCAAATAATATGGGTACTCCCCCATGATGAAGCACTTGGTCGGATAAACCCTTGCTCAATTAATTCCTGTAGTTATTTTTTGAGCTCCTACAATTCTGTAAGTGCCATCCTATAAGGGGTTCTTGAAACTGGTTCTGCTTATGGCACTAACCCAATAGAAAACTCTACCTCTCTCTCTTTGGCATTAACTTCTTCAATTCCGCTGAAAAAAATATCTAAATATTCATTCACCACAGGAACGTCCTCGGTTTCTTAACCTCTCTTAGCTTATTAATTACATAAGTTAAATATCTTGTATACCCTTTCCTCATCATCTTCCGGCCTTAAGTCCCGATACAAAATCGTTACTTTTTCTTCCAGCCACACCTATAAATTCTAATATAGGTTTCCCAGACTAAGGAAAACGTGCTACTTTATGTCTACAACCAACTTGAACATGATGTTGAGATAGCCCATCTATGCCTAAGACAGCATCAAAATCCTCTATGGTTAAACTTATCAAATCTCCTTCCAATACTTCATCTCCTACTAAGATCTTACAGTTCCTATGCATTTTCTCATTATTCATTTGCATTCCCAATGGGGTACTAATAATCATTTCATATGAAATTTCTTCCCCATTTATCTTTATAGAATAGAGAAATGAATTGGCAACAAAGGGATGCGTAGAACTGTGATCTACCAATTCTTTAATAGTATGATAAAAAAAAAATAAGAAGCGTACTTTCCACCACTGCAGTCTGATTATTTGTCTTTTCTATGGCTACCACCCGAGCGTTTACTTGTGGTTTGGAGGGTCCAATTCTGGAGGTAGAAGCCTGCCCTAGGTTTCCTCTTCCAAATCCTGACCTCTGTCCTTGGCTGTTACCTCTAGATTAGCTTTATCCTTCTACCCTTCGTGGGTGAGGGAAATTTAAAATCTTATGCTCTATTTCCTCACAATTGAAGCATTTAAAGAAGGGTAGTCCTCCCATTGGGCTAGTCGGGCCTCCCCTCCTTTACATCTTCCTTTTTCCCTGCCATCAAGACCCTCCAGGTCTATTCTAATTGATGCCCTGAAATTCGCTTCGGTTCCTCTCGCTTGCTTGTTCAATATCAGTTATATCTATTCTAGAAGCCATTTCTACTATATCATTATAACTGGAGGGAGCTATTCTTGCTAATACTCTTTTCAACTCTGGCCATAAACCCTTCACAAAATGTCTAACCCTGCCTGCTTAAGTGGACAAAAAGAGGATAATATTTTGATAGTCTAGTGAATTCAGCAACGTATTGCCCCACCGTATGGCCTCTTTGTTAAAAAGCTTGAAATTCATCCTCCTTCTTCTCTACCACCCAAATGGGAATAAATTCCTTCTTAAAATTGGCCTTAAAATCTGTCCACTCTCATTCACATTGATTTATCTCCCTTACCCACCAATCTTGGGCAGGTCCTTTCAACTGGAATGTAGCAAGTTGTACCTTCCTTTACTCTGAATAATTTAAGGCTACAAATTTCTTTCTATCTATTTAATCTAATTCTCAGCCTCCTGTTTTAAGTCAGGTTACCCTTGACATTGCGGGGGGTGAAATTTCAAAAAGCGCTCGATCTGATTCAACTTCATTTTATTGACTTTCCTTACTCATACTCTTATTTACTTTAGCATTCTTAGTCAGCTTTTGGATCATGTCAGCCATCTTTTGGAAGGTTTGCAACATGGGATGGTCCAAGGTTGTGAGGTGGGGACCTTCCACCTGCGATTCCTCTACCATTGGTTCAGGGTTATTTAGACTAACTCGTGATGATCGTTCGGAGGTCTATTTAGGAGGTATCTTTACAGTTCGTAAAATTTTACCATCATAACAAATGTAACATAGCTAACAAGCTGTTATAAAATTGGTATAGTGCAATTAGCAAAACATAACACATGTTCATTCTTATTTATCACAAAGTCAGTACAAAATTCGTAGTCATATACACTGGTCGAATTGTACATATCATACTATATATACATCTCCATCTCATCCTCCTACTCGTCATCCTCACTATCTGATATGGGAGGTCCTGAATCAGTCGAGATTGTATAAGAGTACTCCACTGCATCAACCTCCTCATCTCCGTCCGCATCGGCTACAACCAAACTAATAGCTCTGAGTCTATCTCTAAATCCTCCTTAGGCTCCTCACCTACAAATATCTCCATCTCGAGTACCTCCTGGTCTTATCCCACATCAACAACCTCCAAACCTGGAATTTCTTCCTCAAGTATTCCCGGTACATCCCTACCAAATATCTCCTCATCATCCTCAAATAATATTACACCATCGGGGATGCTATCTTCTTCTCATCATCATTGTCCTGATGGCATGGCTCAATATCACCATTGATCTCATCGGAGTCACCGCCTGTCTTCTTATATGGCAACGGTATCCTCTTGAGGGTAGGTTTCCTTTCCACACCCGAGCACTCACCTATCTCTTTTTTTTCCTTCATCACTACGCTCGACACATTAAAAGGGTTCTACCAATTCCTATGATGATACTATAGTTCTAGAAAACTAGACTCTAATACCAATTGTAACACCCCTATTAAAGACAAAAGCAAAAGTATATCAACACCGGGTGTCGTCCCGTCTAATTTTACGAACAAGGGGTCTATATAAAAGAAACAATAGAGTAAATACATATATAAAGTCCAGACTTAACAACATCGCACACTAATGGCCACACATATACATATATCATAGAATTTCATACAGGCCATCCCTATCTATAACAGAATACAGTACCTGATCAAAAGGAAAGCTGTCTAAACCTAAACTACCAACTGTACGGTATCATTTTTCTATCTGTAGGTCCACTCAGCTTTAGATCCTATAAAAGGTAAGTTAAAAGACAAGTGTGAGTGACGAATCACCCAGTGAGCCTCGTGTGTGCTAGTGCTTTATGAAAAAATATAGTACATAAAACTTTGGTGGAATAGCATATCATTTGTTCACTGGAAATAATTCCAAAACTCTCTAAAGAAGAGTTTAATTAGAACTCAAATATATTTGGAAAATGGTATTTTACTTTCAAATCATTGCCCTAGTTTTTCAATAACAGGCACTTCTCCAATAGAAGGTCGACCTGTATGCAAGTCCCATAGTCCTTACCTCCGGTGCCACGTATCATTGTACTGAGACCGCAACCTCTAGTACTCAATCGTGCATCACCGGAATAAGTACACCGAAGCATACTTTTGCTCAGGAATACCGCAACATACTTAATCTACCACAACATTTATTAGCCTGATGTGTATTTGGAATACATTGATTGGCTCTGCAGAGCCTATGTGAATAATAATCTGACTTGCGAGTCAGTGGGTTCAAATTCTGGAAAATGTTATTTTGTCCCAAAAATATTTTGATTTGAAAATCCTGCAGGATCAAATAACCCTCTGGCCTGATCAGTCAGAAGGGGTTGGTATCGGTAACGTTGAGTTCTCAGTAATGACTTTGATCTTTGTACTAGCTCATGTTAGACGTAGACGACTCTAAGTAACCTAGCTAGTTCTGGGGATTGTCTTGCTCCAAACAAGGCGACAGAACATTGAGATAAGTCATCCTGGCTAGCCTTTTAGCAAATGGTAATTGCCACGTCTGCGGGTGCTTCTTATTTTGGAGTCATTCGCTGGGTGCCAAGCGGGGATACTCAGTACGTTTGACTTCTTACCACCTCGATGGTGATTGACATTATGATTAGGATCCTTAGCTTATGGTGGCAAGTAAACAATTTCAAGGATCAAAAGACATTTTTCAAAAGTCAATCTCATCACGAGAGATCAATTTTCCAAAATCATGTTGAAATAGGATAAAGAGTTCGGTTCACACATCAAAACTTGTTTCCAAGAGTGTTCGGGTCATTTTTCCTGTACTTGATCACAAAACTCATTTTTCCAAGAGCATTCGAGTCATTTTACCTATGCCCGATTCCAAAAGACTTTCCAAGGGTATTTGGGTCATCTTACCTTTACCTGATTTGAAAAGTATTAACAAGAGTTCCAATAAGGATATTTCGTTCATTTACCGAATACCCAATTCCAAAGGTTTTCATAAAACATTCCAATAAGGACATTTGGATCAATTTCAAAATACCTGATTCCAAAAGGAAGTCATTTTAAGAAATCCAAAATTCTAATCTGAAAAGAGAATTAAATTCAAAGTTTCCAAACGCATTGCCATAAAATGTTCCAATAAGGGCATTCTAGTCAATTTACGAATACTTGATTCTAAAATTTACCAGTTTTAAAAAATTCAAGTATTTAATCCAAATATGACTAAATTCACAAATTCATGCTTTAATCGTCCATTAAGGTTTCCAAGCCAACTATGAAATTCATTCAAGCCCAAAATGGCATAAAAACAAATCTTGCTCAGAGAAACCTTAAACTTATTCAAGGATTTCCAAGACAGTATAAAACATAGCATTTCATGGAGAAATAAAGCACACTAGCTTTCAAAAGATTTTAGAAATCAAAGGGCCTCACCTCGTGTCCTAAGTAACCTTTTTCGTTCACGGTCGTTTAATCACCATCTCTACCGTTTTTGAGGTTTCATTGGCCATTTATTTCTAAACCTACATCAAATATCATTTTTGGGTGAATTCGTGTTTGGCCGAAAAATAGCAGACAGTTGGCTGACGTCCAGTCGACGTCTAACCAACGTTTAGCCGATGGGCGCCGACGGTTAAAGAAAACATTCAACTTTCGTTCACGTCGTTTTTGCATCATTTTTTCTATTCTTTCATTTTTATTTACATCCTTTATCCCTTCATAAACAAGGGATTCACTTCATATTTTTCCAATTATTTCATTTAAAATCACACAATTAACCATCCTTAAATTCCTCCATATTCCAAGCAAATTTTTGAAATTTTACTACTTTGACATATGATTTTGTTTCGGATACAACTTTCAATCCACAACTCCGTTTTGGCTCTACGATATACCAAAATGACCATAAGACTCTTAAATTTAATTCTTTATAAGCTCTTTTCCAAAACTCTACTTCTTGAGGCACGGTATTGGGCAAAAACAGCCCCAGTAGTTTTACCTCAATTTCACTATTCATGTTTTTCTTTGTTCTCCTTTAATCTGTATCACCTTAGAACCATTAATTCATTCAATTCTCCTTCAAATCATCTTTAATTCTGAATTTCCATATTTCCAGTAGCTCACATAAGTCACATTTATTCAACACAAATTCATCTCTTCTAATCAAAAGCTAGTTTAATCCATTTTTCAAACCAAGTAAATTCCATTTTTACGCTACTTTGACCATCACCTCCTCAGGCAAAAATAAGCCTTCAAATTGCCGTAATTATTTGGTTCTTTCTCACACAAAACATCATTCAATGGCCCTTAGGCAGCCAGCACATATACAAGCATATATAAAGTCCATACACAAAAGTTCACAAACAATAGTTTTGATCCGAAATCAATACATAAAAGTCATGTTTTTATGTTGAAATTCACATCAAAACGATCACCGTAACAAATTCTACAACTTTAATTGTTGAATCATAGAATTTTACCTTGTATGTGGGATCTCTTGGCATGATTTTGCTCCAAGAATACCAAGAACACACCAAGAACAAACATTTCTTTCTTTCTCTCTCCTTTTCCTTTTTCTCCCTATTTTTCTCTAGCTTTTCTTTCTCTCTTCCTTTTGTTCTTCTCTTGGACAAATTTTTAGCTGTTTTACAGCCCTTCCACCACCATTCTAGTGCCCAAAGTCAACCAACATTAATTACATTGTGGGCTATCCATTTTAAAGCTAAATTCCTATTGGTGGATTTAATTTAAATAGATAATTCTTTAATCAATAAGATTTTGCAATTTAATAATCCCACAAATATTTCACTCCCGCAATGGTATTTCAACACTTGTTTTCATCCACCATTCACACAATGCCACACGACTATTTTTAACTGCAATTTCCTATTTTCTTCAAAAATGGCCAAAATCGGATATGTAAATGAAAAATATTTTATTTCACCATTCAATTCCAAAAATTCCACTGAATCTATTGGTAACACTCAAATTCTTCAATTCCTTTTATACTTGGTCAAATTTGCTGTTAAAGTCGTGGGCGCGCTCAAAATGACAAAAATGCCCTCGATACCCCGAGTAGCATAATTCACACCAAAACGTGTGTTCCATCGCACTGACCAATTTCTCTTTTCAGAGTACCCTTAAATTCTTATTTTTTTAATAATAATAGCCTTTTTAAAATTTAATGTACGAGTAGAACAAATCCAATAATTAAATCCAAGTGCTGACAAAATATTATTCCACCAAAATATTCGTCTCATAACACCGATCAACTTTTGTTCTGGACATTGATACAAGTTCTCATCCTATTACAAACTGTAGCTAATCAAAAGTAAAAAAGTGGGATATTACACTGTGAAAGCTTGCATAACAGTACTATAGGTGATTGGCCCACTGGATGAAATACTCCTCCATCTCTCACCTAAACTTATTGATTGTCCAACTCCAATTCACAGTCCTACTTGGATTTGGTTGCTAGCTTAGACCGGTCTGACTTACTAGTACTGTCACCCCTTCCAGAAAGAGATCATACTTTGAAGGTGACCATCTGCCAGAGTACACACTCAATCCTTCAAAGGTTAGTTCCAGCAGCTACCCTTATTTAGTACTCAACGTTATCTTGCTTAGTGATATTCTCAACAAACACAATTCAGTCAGCTTGAATATGCACACGTGATATAGGGGAAGTTCTGCCAAAACTTTAGAGAAGAAAACTAGGTCTGGATTTGAAAAGACTTTTGTGTGATCAAAGTGTCATTTGTGCTATAGAAAGTTTTAAACCATGCCTGCATATCAAGTGTTTAGTTCTTCCAACAAAATGATATAATAGCTAATGACTTGGAAGATAAGCATTATTTGCAAAAGTTTGTACAAGGACTTACCTGTCAAGTTTATTCAAACACCTGAGCTAGTGAAGTGCTCCTTGCTCTCGGGTCCTATTCCCGTCTGGAGATTAAAAATTGTCAATCAAATGCTATCCTATTAGGCATAATAAAGCATCTAAAATTCAACTTCTTCATTTTCACCTAAATATGAAGCATATCCTATTCAAAGGTATTTGATTCTACTCCCAAGATGCCTTCTTTTTTACCTATACTTTGCATATGAGCGATCCCAACAAATCAAATGTTCAAGAAGTAAATATTTAAACATTTGTACTAAATAATTAATATGTTCTAAAATAACAATTAACTAATACTATAGATAATAAATACTATAAATAATAATATGTACTAAATTATATAATAACTGCTATAATTTAATACCTAGGAATGGAATAAAAATAATAATAACATCATAGATTAAAATAATAGTTTATGAAAAGAATAATATGGTAATCATATTATAATATCTAAACATAATTGCAATAAACTAATCACAAACAAAACTATTATATATATATATATATATATATATATTATTTATATGACTAAATTAACTACAATACAAAACGGTTATACTATAATCTATTATATTAATTTAATAACAACATATTATATTATAAGTTGTTATAACAAAATATGTTGGTAATATTATACTATGATAACAATTAATAATAATAATAATAATAATAATAATAATAATAATAATAATAATAATAATAATAATAATAATAATAATAATAATTAATAAATAGTAAATAATGATGATGATGATAATAAATAGCAAATGTTAACAATAATAAATAATAATATTGTTACTAAAGTAATATAATAATATATAGCAACAAATACTAATAATTTATTATATTATATAACTTTAATATCTAATAATCATAATAATAGTAGTAAATAATATATACAATAATTGTAATATTAAATAATAATAATAATAACCAAAATTATATTAACAATAAATATTAAGTATTATTTGTAATAATAGATAATAAATAATAATTTAATAACGAATTATAATAATAATAATAATAATAACAATCATAAACCAATTGCTAATGATAAAACTTATAAATACTAACATAAATACATCAGTAATAATATTAACTATAATAAGGTTATTCCACAATTTATAATACTACCCATCATCACATATCCTTACAGTAAAAAAAAAATCAACCAAAAAAAAAAACCTTGATTTCATCACCATAAGCCCCACGCGGTTAAGTTTTCACGCTATCACTATATTAACAATTAAATCCACTCCACTTAGTGCACAACCCACAACCCATCTCGCTGACCGAAATCACTTCACATGCCACCTACGATTTACACATTGCAAGAAAGTGGAAAACAATTCAGATTATATAAGCAAATTGGTTTGTCTAGATTCCCTATCAAATTCCACATTCGCAAACGCCCTCAACAAGCTGTAAATTCAAATGCAACTTCCTCAATTTTTAGCTTTAGAGAAACTGGTGTTGTAGCAGCAAGGATTCACAAGGTGTTGAAAATGACAATTTTGGGAGTTAATAACTTTTAACTCATGATTAATTAGCCTAAAACAATTAATGGGAGTTGTTCTTGATATGATAGAGATTGTTTTGATTATGGTAGAAGCTATTTTCATGGTGGGAATCTATAATTAAATGTTGTTAAAGTTTGGTGGTTAACCATTTGGAAACTCATATTAGACATGAGTCCCACATGGGAAAAATTGAGTGTGAAAGCCTTTATATACTAAACGGCTTTTCTATAGACTTGATAGAAAAGCCCAAGGGGGATGTCACACGTGCACACCACTCGGCCCAACTCAGGCTTGGGCTTGGCCCATGTTTTCACGTTCCTCTATTTTTATTTGGCCTAATTAACTTTAACTTGAAAAGAAAAAGAAAACAAAAAAAATCTGATTGGAATTAGGGTCTCCTAATTCGGTTTGGGTTTTGATTTTTCCCTAGAGATGAGATTAAAAGGAAAATAATAGAACCACTGCTAGGGTTCTACGTTTTTCGATTTTTGCCTCGAGAGAAAAATTACCTCTTTCGTTCTCCCTATAATGACCCCATAGTTTTCTGACTGAACGGGACCGGTGAACTAAGGAGACTTTCGAGGTGATCGCAGTTGGTGTGTGTCGACGGCGATTTGAGACCATCTTATCCTGTAAGGAGAGTTGTTGTACCCATCGCACCGGAATGGAGTGAATAACTTTTTGAAGGCAAACTAGTATTGAATTGGTGATTCAGTCAGCGTTTCTGTCTGTTGCGTCGCAGCTTGTATAGATGAGAGCCAACATCGGGGAACTGCAAGCAACTCTCTCAAATCTATTACTAACTTATCTATTAATTTTGAATTATGTCTAGTTACTTTACATTTGGACTGTTTGGACTTGCTGGTTTTATTGATATTTGATAATTACATTTGTTAGAGCCCTGGCCAGGTATAGGCAGTACTTGTTTAATTCAATTAAGTTGCCTATCTGTGCTCGTAGGTACCCTGTGTTTAACAGTCATCAAGAAGTTATTTTGCAATTATCTATTTGTGTGCAATGGCCAGTTTGTTAGGTACTACTTCTGCTGCATATAAGCATTTAGTTGACTTGAATAGGCTGCCAGACAAATTTGGTCCACGGTAGAATTTCATGCTTGGCAACAACGCATGAAAATTTGGTTGACAATGAGGGGCTTATTGTTAACAGTATTGGTGGATAGGCCCATATCAACTGATAGGCGTCCTAGAGTAGCTGAGATTGTTGCGTGAGATGAACGGAACAATGTAGGTAAATGGGCAATACTGTCAGCATTGATAAATACTCTCTTTGATGCCTACTGTTCTAAGTCATACATAGTAAAAATGCTATGGGATGAGTTGGATAGGAAATATAATACTGAGGATCAAGGTCAGAAAGGTATTATGTCTCTAAATTCTTGAAATTTCAAATGGTTAAGGGCAAGTCTGTGATTAAATAGACTTAAGAGTTGCAATTGATGTTGGATTGTATGCCCTCTTGGACAAGGTTTCTGATGTAAAATCGAATATTTTAATAAAAGAATTTATTTTCAGAAATTGTTTGTGAATTTATTTTTTGTTTGTGCACGATTTTCATTTGGAACAGACCCATTGTGTTTAAATAAGTGATCCATGTGAATGGTGGTCTTTCACAATAAGGTATGGATCATGGGTTATTTAACACATAAACATTTGTTCTTAACCTATTGATGAGATTGGAAACCTCATCATGTTTAGGTTATTATGTTATGAATACCAAATGGGGAATGGCTTACTTTTAGCCAGTGAGTAGTCCACTCACTTCATAACATAAGCGTATTTCGAATACGTAGAATAGGACCTGTAGTAGTGGTTTCTCAAAGTACTATATGGTAGAAACCTAAACTACTACCGCTATAGCGTGGACTAGTACTCTACGATTTGAGTATGAGTTGGTGGTCTGGCGAAGCTGGAAGCATATACTTTGATTTGCTATAGTTGAGGTTCTATCGTAGGGCCAATATACTTGCATGTTGGGTATGTGTGACTAGTTAGTTAAGACAAACTTATACAAGATAGTTTCTGCACTATATCACCCCTTGTGGTTGTCCGAATGGTCTAAATTATCCGGGGCCCTGCGAAACATGACTTGGATGTTTGCTTTAGGGTAGCTCCCTTGGAAAGCGTAAATACTCCAAGAAGTCGTGGATCATTGGACTAGAAACCTAAGGATGGTAGATGTCATTTAGGGGGGTGTTAGTACACTTCTTCCTCTCTAAATGTACGGCGATGTGTAGAGGGGTATTTTAGTCATTTCACCTGTAGGTCGGAGACTTTGCGAATGCAGCATTGTCCTTGGGGTCAATATTTCCTTATGGTGATATTAGGAAATATTTAAAATGCAAAATACAGCTATTTATATAGCAGGGGTATTTTGGTCATTTTAGCAGCCAAGGCGATGTGTCTTTTTGGTCCTCGGGATAGCCCGTAAGTCCTAACTATTTTTGGGTTGAGGATTTTATTTTATTTTGTTTTATTTTATTTTATTCAGGAAGTCTAATTTATTATTGGGCTGGAATAAAATAAATAAATAAATAAAATAGGAGTTGAGAGAAATTAATTATCTAGTTTATTTGGTTAATTAATTATTCAGGGCCTAGGTCCAGTATGAATAATTAAAAAATTAACCTGGGCTTAAACTAGGGGAAATAATTAATGTTTAATTATTTATTGGGTTATTTATATAGGCCCAAGAAATAAATAATTAAAGATTAATTATTATGGTTCATTTGGGCTCATTAATTATTTATTGGGTTACTTATGTAAGCCCAGGAAATAAATAATTAATATTTATTATTTTGGGCCTTTTGGGTCCAAGAAAAATAATAAATATTTATCTGGCCCAATAGCTTGAACCTTAGGGTTTTTTTCAGATACGGTTAAGAGGAGTTTAGGGTTAGGCCAAACTGATTTTCAGGATAACATCCGGGTGTTTTGAAATTCCGGGGATATGTTTATCAGAGATTGAGAGACCTAGTTGAGGCAAACTTATAAACAACTCTTTGGAAAAGAAAAAACCCTAATTTTTCCAAGCCACACAAGACTCTCACGTCTCTCTCTAGCTCTCTCTCTCACGTTTCTTCTTCTTGGTTTCTTCTTGTTCTTTGCTAACCAATAGCGAGTGAACCAAGGAGAATTGAGACCGTTTCTCTTTCCCATTGTGTTCACCAACTAGAGGTTAGGCTGAGGAATATCCCGAGAGCTGGAAAGCTAAGCGTTAATGCAAACAAGGCGAAGTAGAAGGCTAGCGGGTGTTCAACCGGAAGCTCCTTCAAGTGTGCAAAGCGAGGCGATTCCAGCCGTTCAATCTATTCCTACGCAACCTAGGAGGGTTAAGGAACGCAAAGGTATGATCTTCACGCTTCCGCATGGCCTTTATGGCTCGCGTTTATTTTTCTCCAGTTTTTTTTTGCTACAGAGCATGATTCCCCTGTTTCACGTTTTCCCTCAATTGATTATTCACTCTTTTCATGAAACGGATATGGAACTTCCTGAGAAGTTCCAAGTGATGTCAGTAATAGAGAAATTTCTTAAGTCTTAGGAGGACTTTGGTATATCTCTTAAACACAAGGCAGAGAAGATTTCTCTAAATGATCTAATGAAATCAATATCCATTGAGGAGCAACATAGAAAGAATAGTCATATTGTACTTGTGGAATCTAATGTCTATGTGGTAACTACTGGGAAGAAGAGCAATAATTAAAGTAATGTGGGGGTTAATTCAAACTCTAAAAACATTAATAAGATAAAAGGCAAGGCCAAGAAGAAACTGAAAGCAAACAAATATTGCTAGAATTGTGGTCAGGTTGGACATTGGGATAAGGACTGTCTGTCTAAAAAGCCCAAAGTCAAACAGTGATCAAATTCTAAAACCTAAGTCAATGTAGTGGTAGAGGATACTAGTCAAGTGGAAGCTGATTTGAGTACATACCTTGATGAGGTTTGTACCATTGAGGTTGGGACTAGCATTATTACTTCCAATGATGATGAAAGGTATATTTCTATTAACCTAGAAGTCTTTACTATTTATGAGCTACTTGAATGGCTGGTTGATATTGGAACAAATGTGCACATTTGTGCTGATAAATTGCTTTTTGTGTCTTACCAACCTATTAAAGGAAAAACTGTGAAGATGGGGAACTCAGATGCAGCCAATGTGTTGGGGATTGGACGTGTGGACTTGAAGTTTCCTTCAGGGCGTATTCGTTCTCTTCATAGGGTACAACATGTTCCGACAATTCGTAGGAATATCCTTAGTGGTTCATGTTTAGTTAGAGAATGTTATGAATTCACTTTCAAATATAACAAAGTAGTGATTATGTACTACAATTCTTTTCTTAGCAAAGGTTATTTGTCAGATAGTTTGTTTAAATTAAGAGTTGAACCATTTACTTCTGATTTGAATAAAGTTTCTTCTGTTGAAAATTCTATTTATCCTATAGTGCATATTATTGAATCCACTGATATTTAGCATAGTAGACTTGGACATTTAAATTTAGATTCTGTTAAAAGAATGATGAATTTAGACTTGATCCCAAAACATTCAATTGATAAGGAGAACAAATGTTAAGTGTGTGTGGAAGCTAAAACAACCAAGAAACCATATCATTCAATTGAAAGGGATTCAGAAATATTTGATTTAGTTCACACAGACATTTATGAATTCAATGGTTTCTTGACTAGGGATTATAAGAAATACTTCATTACTTTTATTGATGATTGCAGTAAATATTGCTATGTTTATTTACTTAAACATAAAGATGAAGTACTTAAAAAGTTTCTCATATTTAAAAATGAAGCTGAAACTCAAACTGGCAAGAAACTTAAAAGGTTAAGATCTGATAGAGATGGAGAATATAGGTCGAATCCATTTGTTGAATATTGCTAATGTAATGGCATAATTCATGAGAAGACACCTCCTTATTCTCCCCAGTCTAATGGGATTGCTTAACGAAAAAAATAGAACTTTTAAAGATATGATCAACAGTTTACTTTTAAATTCTAGATTGCCTAAGTATATATGGGGTGAGGCTTTGAATACGATTTGCCATATTTTGAATAGAATCCCTCACAAACATAAAAAGGTAACTTTGTTTGAAATTTGGAAAGGTAGGAAACCTAACTTAAAATACTTTCGTATGTAGGGTTGTCTTGCAAAAGTTCTAATCCCTGAACTCAAGAGGAAGAAGTTAGGACCAAAGACTGTTGATGCGATCTTTATTGGTTATATGGAAACAAGCTATGCTATGAGATTTTTGGTAATTAAGTCTGAAATACCTGGCATAAACGTTAACACTATTATTCAATACCATGATACTACATTCTTTGAGGATGTGTTTCCCATGAAAACTAGTTTACCTCAAGATGTTTCTACTTTAGATTCAGCCTTAACATCTGATTCCATTCCTGATCATGTGGAAAGGATGAAAGATGTGGGGGCAAGTCCAAATAGTTCCAACACTCAAATTTAGGAATTGGAAGAACCTAGGAGTAAGAGAGCTAAGGTAGTCAAGGACTTTAAGTGACTTTGTCACTTACAATATTGAGGACGAACCTTTAACTTTTCAAGCAGCCATGACTTCCTCAAAAGCAGGACATTGGAAAGGAGTTGTCAAAAGTGAGATAGATTCCACTGTCTCTAATGGGACATAGGAATTGGTAGATTTCCCTCCTGGGTGCACTACAATTTGATGCAAATGGATATTTAAGAAGAAACTTAAACCAGATGGGACCATAGATAAGTATAAAGCCATATTAGTTGCCAATGGGTTTAGACAGAAAGAGGGAATAGACTATTTTAATACGTACTCTCCTATTGCTCGTTTGACTACAATCCAAGTACTAATTGCATTGGCTTCTATATATGTTCTCACTATCCACTAAATGGGTGTGAAGACAGCTTTTCTTCATGATAATCTTGAAGAAAAGATATTTATGGATCAGTCTGAGGAATTTGTAGCCAAAGAAAATGGACAGAAAGTTTGTAAACTTGTTAAATCCCTATATGGTCTAAAAAAAGCACCAAAATAATGGCATGAAAATTTTGATAAAACTATTTTATCATTTGGCTCCATCATAAATAAGAATGACAAGTGTATTTACTGTAAGGTTAAAGATAATGCATGTATTGTACTATGCCCGTATATAGATGACATTTTACTATTTAGGTCCAATGTTGAGATAATTAATGAGACTAAATCATTTTTGAAAAGTAAGTTTGAAATGAAGGATATGAAATGTGATTCTTGGTCTAAAGTTGATTCGCTCAACTGAGGGGATAACCATTTTTCAAACTCACTATGTTGAGAGTGTTCTTGAGAAATATTGTTATTAAAATTGAAGAATTGCTAAAACTCTAAGTGACCATTCTCTAGCTTTGTTTAAGAATGAAAGTAGAGTTCTTATGTCTCAATTAAGATATTCTAAAATTATTGGTAGCTTACAATATCTTGCAAATAGCTTAAGACTAGATATTTCATTTTCTGTATCTAAGTTGGCAAGATATACAAGTTGTCCAAATCGGACTCATTGGGAGGCTTTGGATAGAGTACTAAGGTACTTGAAGGGAACAGTGTCCATTAAGCTACATTATGGGAAATTCCCTACTATATTTGAAGGGTATAGTGATGCAAGCTGGATAGCCAAGAACTTTAGTAGTAATAGTTGCACTGGATATGTCTTTACATTAGGTGGCGGAGCAGTCGCCTAGAAGTCTTGCAAACAAACTTTGATAACTCGGTCAACTTTTGAGGCTGAGTTATGTGCCTTAGATACTACTGGAATAGAAGCTGAATGGCTGTATAGACTATTGTCCTCTTTGCTAATGATCAGTAAGCCCGTTACTGCTATATCTGTGCATTGTGATAGTCAAACCACAATCGCAAATATAAAGAGTACTAAGTATAATCAAAAGACTAAGAGACACATCTAAGCTAGACTTCAGTCTATAAGGGGGTTAGTGTCTGAAAGGTTGTTGTCTGTTGACTTTGTTGGTTCAAAGATAACACTGCAGATCCCCTAACTAAGTGACTGGAAACTTCCTTATTCCTTAAATCCAGGTTGGGAATCGGACTGATAACCCAGCAATGATTCACCTACAGTGGCAACCCAACGGAATAAGTGGAGATCCCACAAGGCTATTTAATATGGTATAAATAAGCTGTTTGAGTGAATCTGGTAACTATTCTGATACATTTGTATCTAAATCCTTTCCCTAAAAGCATGTGGTGCGTTTACTATAATTAGTAAGAGTTTGGACGCGGAATGGGATCAGGTCTTTTAGACAGGATGCTAGTAGGACATCCTTGGAGATCACCAACTATATGAGTGGTGTTGTGTGGCAGCAACTAAACGAAATTGGATTTTCTCTGAATACACTCATGAGACAGGATCAGGACACATAGCCATAACGTGTCAACCTAAAAGATTGTCTCCATAGCCGATAGTTTGTTATTACCAATGGATGCCGTCACATTCAAGGTTCAGATTCAAGGCTTATGTCCATCTGTTCCTGTGGAGGCATAAGTGTTGGGTATCTCTCGCGTTTCATATACGGCGTAGTGGAAGAATAAAACGAGATACCATCCCAGGATTTGCATATGTGTGGAAAACAAGACATATAAAGAGAACAAAGGTAACAGCTTTTACCTTTCTTTAATTGTGTGGAAAACAAAACTTTCCTTCTTTAAGTATGATAATTGTGGTGTGATCCAGCAATCCTTTTGAAAAATCACCACGAGAGTTGAATGTCCAACCACTATAGTCACAGTGTGTGATTATCTCTAACAGAAATCCACACGGAGGATCACACTGAAGCACCAAGATTTTCTGTGCTAGCAGAAAACAACAATGGTAGCTGGGGTTTTTCTTGCTCGTTCTTCTTGTTCAACAAAACCAGAGAATGAAGAAGAAGAAAAAGACCTTTGGTGTTCATCTTCGAGAGACTCACGAGAGAAAGAGAGAGTAGAGAACAAAAGATCATATCCTTTATCCTCTTGTGTGCCCTTTGGTTTTACGTTGTTTTGGAGTTATTTCAAGTGATCTTTGGTTTTCATGTTTTGTTTCATGTGTGTCTCTTGGGTCACCTAAAAACCTCAACAATAAAACCATCTGAGAATTCCAAACAAACAATTGTAATTCTCCAATTGCAATTGGAACCCATCAAGTTCTCAGAATTACAAATTGCCCATTAATTATAACTAATTATAATTTGGCCACATCAACTTCTCTTTCTCGCAATAAAACCCCACTATGTTATCAAATAACATCTTGAGTATATATTCTTCTTTTGTGTGTGACCTATTAGGTTTCCCGGTCAATTGGTAGCGAACATGAATTAATCCAAACGTTATTGAGATTAACAACCCTTAATTAATTAGAATTAATTCAATTAATTCTAATCAGGATTGATTTATTAATTTATCAATTAATATACCCATATTTACAGATCATGAGCGGTATCTAGCAACACATTATGACCACCCAAGAGTCCAGGAAGTCAAGTGGCTTGACATGGACCCTTTAATAACAAACTACAGTGCAATTAACTCCTTTCACCATACAATATCTCATTCGGCTTGGAGTACGGAATT
Source organism: Voacanga thouarsii (assembly GCA_026120185.1). Lineage (NCBI taxonomy): Eukaryota > Viridiplantae > Streptophyta > Magnoliopsida > Gentianales > Apocynaceae > Voacanga > Voacanga thouarsii. The sequence continues at coordinate 2,100,671 of JANUWF010003362.1, read as the reverse complement.
AGTGCTAACTCCCTCCAAAATATATATTAATTCTGGCTCGAATACAATTATACTTGTACCAAGAACCCACTACTTTCGATGTGTATCAATTGGAACTGTTTTCAATACACAAACGCCTTGGCCAAGGACTTCTTGAGTAGTAATTCTTACAAGTAGCCGTGAGATATTCGCCCCTACTATTAGGATTGGTGAATCCTTTATTGACCATCTTAACTACTTTTGTTTACCTCACAATGTACCCAATATTCATCTCATAGGCAGCCCTCGATCGAGCTCCAGAGATTGGAATCAAAGCACAAGACTCAGCAAATAAAGTACATTGGAGATATCAAGTCTAAGGATACTTGCACGTTGGCTATATTGAGATTATATCACTGGCACTAAATAGTTATCCATGTGATTATCTCATAGCTAGGTCATCCAATGAACTTGTTCCACTAACAAGCATCCATGTATTAACTTTGAGTATCCTAATACTCACGAATATGAGAACCACCGCCTGATCAAATCAGGAAGTCTTAAAACATGCTAGTCTTAATGTATTAATGGTGTCCTGTCTTATTAATATTATGACTAGGGACTATTTAAATACTAACACTATATAGTGTAGTAGGAATCTCATATCATGCTCTCTATCATGATTTTCTTAACACAGTGTTGTACTAGAGACTTTATCTAACAGTTATATTACTCAAAAGTAATAAAAAAATTGTACGATAAATAATGCCTTTTATGAAATAAAATGTGTCATATACAACGTACAAGTGATTGCCTCTAGGGTATAACACTAACAAACTCCTACTTGCACTAGAGTTAATCATTCATGCATCTAATACCGAATGACTCAACATGATTATCATGTTTCTTTTGGGATAGTACTTTTGAAAACGGGTCAGCTATGTTCTTATTCGTGGGAACACTCTCTATCTTTACATCATTCCTATCTATGATCTCCCGGATCAAATGATAGCGTCGCAGTATGTGTTTGGATCGTTGGTGAGACTGTGGCTCATTTGCTTATGCAATGGCTCCGTTGTTGTCACAATACAAAGTTATTGGACCAACAACGCTAGAAAACCACACCTAATTCTGTCACGAACTTTTTGATCTAAATAGCCTCCTTAGCTGCTTCAGAAGCAGCTATTTACTCAGCTTCTGTCGAAGAGTCGGCAATAGTCTCTTGCTTGGAACTCTTCCAACTTATTGCCCCTCCGTACAACGTAAACACATAGCCGAATTGTGATTTGAAATCATCTTTGTCAGATTGAAAACTGGCATCAGTCTACCAATTTATTTTCAAATCACCTTCTCCATATATTAAGAATACATCCTTAGTCCTTCGTAAGTACTTAAGGATATTCTTTACAGCCGCCCAATGACCCTCACCAGGGTCAGATTGGTATCTAATCATCAAACTGAGAGCACAAGATACATCGGGCCTAGTACATATCATAGCATACTTGAGAGATCCAACTACTGAAGCATATGGAATCTTACTCATATGATCCCTTTCAACTGTGTCTTGGGAGACATCGACTTTGAAAGGCTTACACCATGTGACATGGTTAAGAATCCCCTTTTGGATTGATCTATGCTAAACCTCTTTAACACTTTATCTATATATGTAGACTGTGAAAGACCCAGTAACCTTTTAGATCTATCTCTATACATCCTTATTCCAAGAATATATGTTGCTTCTCCAAGGTCTTTCATGGAGAATTGTTTGGACAACCAAATTTTAACCGTTTGCAAGACAGGTATATCATTACCTATTAGCAATATGTCATCTACATAAAGTAATAAGAAAATGATTGCGCTCCCACTAACCTTCTTGTATACACAAGGCTCATCTATATTTTGAATGAAACCAAACTCTTTGATTGTTTCATCAAAATGAATGTTCTAACTCCTAGAAGCTTGCTTAAGTCCATAAATGGACCTTTGCAGCTTACACACTTTTGTGCTATCATTGGATGTAAAACCTTTAGGTTGTGTCATATACACTTCCTCAGTCAGTTTTCCATTTAGGAAAGCTGTTTTCATATCCATTTGCCAAATCTCATAATCATAATGAGTAGCAATGGCTAGGAGTATCTTGATGGATTTTAACATGGCTACTGACGAGAAAGTTTTGTCATAGTCAATACCATGTTGTTGATGATAACCCTTCACCACTAGTCGTGTTTTATAGGTAACTACGTTACCATCCATGTCCGTTTTCTTCTTGAAAACCCACTTGCAACCAATAAGTTTAATTCCTTTGGGTAGATTAACCAAAATCATACTTGGTTATCATACATGGAATCCATTTCTGACTCATGGCCTTAAGCTATTTGCCATATTCTAAACTGTTCAGAACATCCTTGTAGGTAGTAGGCTCATCTTCATCTATGAGCAATACGTCATTGTGGTCATTGATGAGAAATCCATATCTCTCAGGTGCCGCACGTATCCTACTAGATCTACGAGATTCTTGTACAGTAGAAGGTTCATCTATTCTCTCAATAGATGAGGGATTAGACGGTTGATCCTTGTTTGTTTGATCTTCTTGAACTTCACTAAGTTCAATTTTACTCTCACTGTCCCCTTTGAGCATGCGCTCCTTCTCTAAGAAGACGACATGCTTCAAAATAAACACTTTGTTTTCAGAGGGTAGGTAGAAGTAATATCCGAAAGATTCTTTTAGATATCCCACAAACAAACACTTGTCGGACTTACTATCAAGTTTGTCTGATTGAGGCATTTTGACAAAGGTAGGACAACCCCATACTCGCAAGTGAGATAACTTTGGTTTCTTACCAAAGAACATCTCAAATGGGGTAGAATTAACCGATTTTGTTGGCACTCTGTTTAATATATAAACAGAAGTCTCTAGTGCATATCCTCAAAATGATTTTAGGAGGTCTGTAGAGGCCATCATGGTCCGTACCATGTCTAGAAGGGTTCGATTCCTTCTCTCAGATACACCATTATGTTGAGGTGTATGTGGTAGAGTCCATTGAAATAATATCCTATTATCTCTAAGATAACTCACAAACTCTTGACTCAAATATTCTCCTCCTCGATCAGATATGAGAGTCTTAATATTTTTACTAGGTTGTTTCTCTATTGTATACTTGAAATCTTTGAACTTATCAAAGGTCTTAGATTTGTATTTCATTAAATACAAATACCTATATCGTGAGAAATTATCGATAAAGGTTATGAAATAGTTATAACCTCCTCTTGCTTGTATTGATATTAGGCCACAAACATCAAAATGTATAAGTTCTAATAACTCCTTGACTCGTTCACCTTTTCCTAGAAAAGAGTTTTAGCCATTTTACCTAGTAAACAAGATTAGCATGTGGCATATGATTCATAATCAAATGACCCTAAGTTATCAAGCTTGTGTAACTTAGAAACACGATTTTCGTTTACATGGCTTAAACGACAATGCCATAAGTAAGAACAACATTTTACCAATGCTGGTGTTAAAGTTATCTATTCTAGGTTTCTTATTGTTTATATTGAGAATTGGATTATTCAAGTCTAGAACATATAAACCATTAACCAGAGTTGCTGAACCATAATGAATATCATTTAATGAAAAAGAACAACATTTATTCTTAAATATCAAATGAAATCCATTTAAGTCTAAACACGCAACTGAGATAATGTTTTCCATTAAAACTGGTACATAATAACAGTTTTGCAATTCTAGAATTCGTCCCGAAGGCAGGTTCAACTCATATGTCCCCACAACAAGTGCAGCAACCTTTGCCCCATTCGCAATACGTAGGTCCACGTCGCCTTTCTCTAACCTTCTACTGCTCTTTAGTCCCTGCAAGTTATTGCATAAGTGAGATCCACATCTGGTATCTAATACCCATATCTCATTTCTAAAGGTAGTATTTAGCTCAATCATAAACATACCCAGAATAGAAGTAGAAGTGCTTGTAAGCTTCTCCTTCTATTTCTTGTCCTTAACGATCTCCAAGTAGGCCTTGCAGTTGCGCCTCTAATGGCCCATCTTGCCACAATGATGGCATAGGCCCTTGGTAGCTACATCCTTCTTCTTCACACCACCTTTAGGCTTTAAGAGAGCCTTCTTCTTCTCCTTCTTCTTTTGTACTTTCTTCTTAGAAGAGGAAGATTCTACCATTAAAACAGCATTGGAATACTTCTTCATGGAGAACTCCACAGTTTTGAGAAGATGATCAACTCAGGAATGATGGACTTAATCTTGTTCATCTAATAGTTAATCACAAATTGTGAGAAACTATTAGGCAAAGACTGTAGAATTAAGTCAACACTTAAGTCATGATCCATCGTGAACCTAAGAGATCTAAGCTTCTCTATTAAGCCCAACATTTTCAGCCCATGAGTGACCACAGAAGAACCCTCTGCCATTTTGCAACGGAATAATTGCTTCGAGATCTTGTATCTCTCAATTCTTGCTTGGGCATCAAACAGCTCTCGAAGATGTAATATAATCGATTGAGCATCCATATGCTCGTGCTATTTTTGCAACTCGGGAGTCATGGATGGCAATATAATATATGATGCTGTATCACTATCCTCCTTATGCCTTTTGTGGATAGCATGCTCATCAGCATAAGCATCTTTAGCTGGTGGTGGCGGAATAGGAGCATCTAGCACGTAGAGCAACTTTTCTGATTTGAGAACGATTCTCAAATTTCTATATTAGTCGAGGTAGTTTGATTCGATTTAACTTGTTGGTTTCCAAAATGCTACATAGGTTTAAGTTTGTTGACATGATGCAAGTGTCCTAGATATAAAGATAGAGAAGATTAGCTACTTGTATATACACATGAAACGTAAATAATTAGGACTTTAATTAAACGCATTTTTATTCTACTATTTTACTCAAACCAATAGCCCCTACTACTAATTCGGGAAAGCCCGTTGGAAGCTTTCCTAGTGGACTGGTATCCAAATTCCTTAAGAATAACCTTGGATTTACCCAACAAGCCACCCTTGAGTTCATTGGTAGGTATCCAATACCAATTACATCATATGTAACTACCGAATCATTGGGTGATTAACAGCTTTTAATCTTAAAGCCTTTTAGGCTACCCTAATTTTTCCTCTAATTTTCTTTATGCTTGAGTTTGCCCAACCGAGATAAAGAATTTAGTTAAACCCGACCCATTAATCAGGAATTTAATTCCATAGTTTGAACATGCCCGATGTCAAGTAAGCTTGGGTTTGCCCAATAACTTGGTCACGAAAAAGGACTCTCGTTCTTACTATATTAACGGAGGGAATTAGGTTTAAAATTAATTGAGGTTTTCTTCCTTTTAGTGATTTCAACAAATGACATGCATAAAAATCAATAAATCACAAAATTGATAATTATGGTAATAAAGCGATTACGTGGTATGGTTATGGACTTTAACTTAAATTAATTTCTTTGAGCCATAAAAGATATTTATATAGTTAACTCTATGTGTTCATGCATGATTTAAGTAGAAGGTCTTACCTTCTCGCCTTGTCTTGGTTGCCATCTCCAAAAAAGATAATTCTACTCTTATCTAACTTATGTAATCTAATTATATTATTTCCTAAAGAGAGAAAACCTTGAGTTACATTTGAGGGGAGTTAGATGAGAAGAGAATTACATACAAATTTGAGAGAAGGCAGGACACGTAGGCCATATTTCATACAAAACCAAAACTGTAAAATGCATGAACAAATATAATTTTTTCTGGTCCATAACCATCCACCATGCCATTAGTTATGTGTAAACAAAATAAACATATAACCTTTATTATTCCAAAATCACTATTTTGGAAAAATAGAACAGATTCTAAAATCAATATTTTAGAATAGGGTAAAATATGTCAGCAACTCTTGAACTTTTACAAATTTTGATTTCCACCCTTGTACTTTAAAATGCTTGATGTTAGCTCTCGAACTTTTAAAACACATAAAAAATAACCCTTTCAACAATAAAAGGTCAAGTACAATAGAAAATCACTAGATTTTAGCTCTCATTCTCCTATTTTTATTTATAAAATATTATTCTTCAACTATAATCTCACTATCTTCTCTTCAAATTAGCTCTTCCATTAATTAAAATTATTAAGTGCTCACAAAAATTCATCACATGACTTCCACATGACCTATTTTATAAATATTTTCATTTACTCAACTCTCACAATGTGGTGTCATCCTTCTAATTCTTATAAAGTAACTTCTATATATGACAGGAAAAGACTATTGCTACTTGCGCGTCTCTCACTTCTCTTTTTAGATTTTTTTTTTTTTGATAATTCACTTCTGCTTTCAAATTTATTCTTCCTTCCTGTAGAGATGCCAAGAAAATTAATATTCGTCAAGAACTGAATCGATTTTTTTCTTCTTCATCTTTACGTCTTAGTTTTGTTTATTAAAGGGTAAAATATGTTATTTTTATTATATGGTTAGATTCGAAAAAGTACGAAAGAGTAATCTCAAGATTATTGAATCGCATAAAAGGTTTGAAGTTATATGTTAAAATTGTTGTTGATAAATGAAGAAATTCGAAGAGAAGAGAGAGACATTAAAGTTGAAGAATAATATTTTAGAAATTAAAAACAGGAAAATGAGAGCTAAAATCTGGTGATTTTGTATTGTACTTGAGCTTTTATTGTTGAAAGGTCTATTTTTTAGGTGTTTTAAAAGTTCGAGGACTAAAATCACAAATTTTAAAGTTCGAGGGTGAAAATCAAAATTTATGAAAGTTTAAGGGTGGCTGATATATTTTGCCCTTTAGAATAATACGTCAATTGTTTGTCTCAAAACTAATTTTAAGAAAATACTTTTGGATCCCGTCTCGTAGCGATAACGGTGGTCCCGCTTAGAGTGTGGTCCCGTCTCATAGCGAAAACGATATGGTTTTAAGCAAAAAGTTTTCCCAGAAATGATTTTTGGTCATCACAAAATAGAGTCTAACCGGTGCCGGTTTGGAAGCCAGAGCTGGCGCCGGCTGTGGTCTTATTTTAATGAAAACAATTTGCCCCAGAAACGATTTCTAGACTTCACGAGATAGCATATAACCGGCGCCGGTTGTAATCTGCTGTATGAAAATTTTCCAGAAAATTTTCAAAAATAATTTCTAGAATCATTATCTTTTGCAATAGATATGTTGTAACTATTACACAATCATATTGTGCTAGAGACCCAACTCACAATGCTCGAAACAATTTTGAATCGAGTGAAAACAATTTTCATAGTGAACAAATACATGAAACAGCTTTCATGCAAGAGAACAATATATTGTAAACCCCACATAGCATGGCTCTAACACCACTGTTAGGTATCTCTCGCGTTTCATATATGGCGTAGTGGAAGAATAAAATGAGATACCATCCCAGGATCTGCATATGTGTGGAAAACAAGACATATAAAGAGAACAAAGGTAACAGCTTTTACCTTTCTTTAATTGTGTGGAAAACAAAACTTTCCTTCTTTAAGTATGATAATTGTGGTGTGATCCAGCAATCCTTTTGAAAAATCACCACGAGAGTTGAATGTCCAACCACTATAATCACACTGTGTGATTATCTCTAACAGAAATCCACACGGAGGATCACACTGAAGCACCAAGATTTTCTGTGCTAGCAGAAAACAACAATGGTAGCTGGGGTTTTTCTTGCTTGTTCTTCTTGTTCAACAAAACCAGAGAATGAAGAAGAAGAAGAAGACCCTTAGTGTTCATCTTCGAGAGACTCACGAGAGAAAGAGAGAGTAGAGAATAAAAGATCATATCATTTATCCTCTTGTGTGCCCTTCTGTTTTACGTTGTTTTGGAGTTGCTTGAAGTGACCTTTGATTTTTATGTTTTGTTTCATGTGTGCCTCTTAGATCACCCGAAAACCTCAACAATAAAACCATTTGAGAATTCCAAAAAAATAATTGCAATTGGAACCCATCAAGTTCTCAGAATTACAAATTGGCTCATCAATTATAACTAATTATAATTTGGCCACATCAACTTCTCTTTCTCACAATAAAACCCCACTATGTCATCAAATAACATCTTGAGTATATGTTCCTCTTTTGTGTGTGACCTATTAGGTTTCTCGGTCAATTGGTAGCGAACATGAATTAATCTAAACGTCTTTGAGCTAAATAATTATTAATTAATTAGAATTAATCCTATTAATTCTAATCAGGATTGGTTTATTAATTCATCAATTAATAAACCTATATTCCCAGATCATTAGCGGTATTTAGCAACACATCATGACCACCCAAGAGTCCAGGAAGTTAAGTGGTTTGACATGAACCATTCAATAACAAACTATAGTGCAATTAACTCATTTCACCATACAATATCTCATTCGGTTTGGTGTACGGAATTAGTGCCAACTCCCTCCAGAATATATATTAATTTTGGCTCGAATACAATTATACTTGTACTAGGAACCCACTACTTTCGATGTGTATCAATTGGAACTGTTTCTAATACACAAACGCCTCGGCCAAGGACTTTTTGAGTAGTAATTCTTACAAGTAGCCGTGAGATATTTGCCCCTATTATTAGCAGTGGTGAATCCTTTATTGACCCTCTCAACTACTTTCGTTTACCTCACAATGTACCCAATATCCATCCTATAGGTGGCCCTCGATCAAGCTCCAGAGATTGGAATCATAGCACAAGGCTCAGCAAACAATGTACTTTGGAGATCTTAAGTCTAAGGATACTTGCACGTTTGCTATATTGAGATTATATCACTGGCACTAAATAGTTATCCATGTGATTATCTCATAGCTAGGTCATCCAATGAAAATTAACTTGTTCCACTAACAAGCATCTATGTGTTAACTTTGAGTATCCCAATACTCACAAATATAAGAACCACCGCCTGATCAAATCAGGAAGTTTTAACTCAAGCTAGTCTCAACACATTAATGATGTCCTATCTCATTAATACTATGACTAGGGACTATTTAAATACTAACACTATACAGTGTAGTAGGAATCTCATATCATGATTTCCTTAACACAGTGTTGTACTAGGGACTTTACCTAATAGATATTACTCAAAAGTAATCAAAAGAAATTGTAAGATAAATAATACCTTTTATGAAATAAAATGTGTCATATACAACATACAAGTGCTTACCTTTAAGGCATAACACTAACAATAAGTTGAATAACTTAGATAGTGGTTCAACCAGAAAGTACTATTATCGAAAGCAGATTATGTAAATCCTGAATAGTCTTTAATTAAGAATTTGTGGGGGATTGTTGAAAATGGCAACTTTGGGAGTTAATAACTTTTAACTCATGATTAGTTAGTCTAAAACAATTAATTGGAGTTGTTCTTGACATGTTAGAGAATGTTTTGATTATGGTAGAAGTCATTTTCATGGTGGGAATCTATAATTAAATATTGTTAAAGTTAGGTGGTTAATCATTTGGGAACTCATGTTAGACATTAGTCCCATATGGAAAAAATTGAGGAGTGTGGAAGCCTTTATATACTAAATGGCTTTTCTATAGATTTGATAGAAAAGCCCAAGATATGGGGGATGCCATATGTGTGCGTCGTCTGGCCGGCCTGGCTTGGGCTTGGGCTTGGCCCATGTTTTCACGTTCCTCTATTTTTATTTGGCCCATTTAACTCTAACTTGAAACGAAAAAAGAAAAAAAAAATCTGATTTGAATTAGGGTCTCCTAATTCGGTTTGGGTTTTGATTTTTCCTTTGAGATAAGAAAGGAAAATAACAAAGCTATCACTAGGGTTCTGCATTTTTTGATTTTTGCTTCTTTGAGAGAAAAATCGCCTCTTTCGTTCTCCCTATCACGACCCCATAGTTTTCTAAATGAATGGGACCGATGAACTGAGGAGACTTTTGAGGTGATCTCAATTGGTGTGTGTCGACAGCGATCTGAGACCGTCTTATCCTGCAAGGAAAGTCGTTGTACCTATCGCACTGGCGTGGGGTAAATAACTTCTTGAAGGCAAACTAGTATTGAACTGTTGATTCGGTCAGCCTTTCTGTCTATTGCATCACAGCTTGTCTAAAGGAGAGCTGGCGCCTGAAACCGCGAGCAACTCTCTCAGGTCCGTTACCGTCTTATCTAATAATTTTGAATTTTGTCTAGTTACTTTACACTTGGACTATTTGGACTTGTTGGTTTTATTGATATTTGATAATTGCATTTGTTAGAGCCCTAGTCGGGTATAGGTGGTGCTTGCTCAATATAGTTGAATTGCCTATCTGTGCTTATAGGTACCCTGCGTCTAACACAAAGTTGGCGGCATATGTAGAAAAGGAAATGAGGAAAAGGAAAATGTTCGAGTACTTCTAACCAAAAGTAGAGTTTGATTCAACCCAAGTGACAAAAACTGTCTTCGCCTCTTGAATAGTGGACGATTTGATCTTCAGGGAAAAAAAGATGCTACTATTTTGCAACGGCCGAATGGCTTGGGGTAATGCTATTTTAGTTTTGCGAAGGGAAGATGTGTGGGTCTGCTTTTGGCCATGAGCTGCACCAGCTCTGCTCTTTGCCAGCAATGCATGTATGTGTGATAGAAGAGGCCGAAAAGACCTTTAGGGGGTGCACTGGGGTTTTGCTCCGATTGGAGAAATGGTTTGGGAAAACTGGTTCCCCCGATAGAAAAGTAAAGGAGGGTGACTAATGGGAAAAAAAAAGGAAGGTGTGCAGAATTTGAGGGGAAAACAGAGGGAGATTCTCGGTCTTTCAAGGGAAGAAGAAAGGAGGCCCGAATTCTTGCTGTGCACAGGAATGCTCGAATTGAGGAGAAGAGGAAAATAAGAGTGGGCCCAGCAGCTAATGCTTTCGGTACTACTGTGGGTGAAGGCCAAATGGCTTATGTGCTGTGTGTTTGGTTGGCTATTGTGGTAGGCTGAACAACTTAGCCATGTGTGTATTGAAGCTATTTCGGTTTTGTTGATGAAGAAGTGCCGAAAGTTGCGTTGTTTTTTTTGCTCTTCAGTCTAGGGTACTAGGGAAAGAAAAACCTTGGCTGAATCCCTTGTTGTTGTGTATGCTGGAGTTCGTGGAAGTGTGAGGGAAGGAGTGCATATTTTTCTGAATTGTGATTGAGAGGAAAGAAAAGAGGAACTCCCATGTCTGAAGGCGTAAGGTTCCCAACCAAAAGTTGTTTGCCCAAAATGAACATGGTAGCTTCCTATCTCTGCTGAAACAAGAAAGTTTGCACAGCTATGCATTTGCCGAAATTAAGGACTAATTTGTTCCTATATCCGGCTAGTTGGTATGGTGATTGAAAAGAGTAGATTGGGATTCTAAAATCCATACAAGGATAGGTATAGAGGGAACACTTTTGGAAGTATTCTCTGATTAAGCTAGATATCGTGTTAGAGCTTAATAGGTAAGGTATTAATTAATAAAGCTTGTTGTATCATGCTTGAAGCCTTCCCAAATCTTGACAACTCAAAGAATAAATTCCCAATCTTAGAAATAAAATAATCCCCCTTTAAATGTGATTGCTAAAATAATATGTAATAAGAGGGATTTGGGAAAAATTAAAGTGGCTATGGTATATAATGATCTTGGTTTCGGTATAAAGTAAATACTCTTAATCTTGCTACTATATAATTTATTTTAATACCCTAAGAACCCTATATTTGAGATTTAACAAGTAAAGGGAGGAAATTTCTAGCTTGGCAATGAATGCTTACCACTTAATCTCATTACTATAGTTGACGAGAAAATTAAGGAAACAATATCATGCTATGACCGGTTGTCCCAAGTATACACACACACACACAACACACACACTTATATATATATATAAGGAAGGAATTTTAATTTTATTTTGGAAGGAAAAGGAAACTAGGATTTCAAATTATTTGGTGAATTACACTTTTTCTACAAAATAGCGTGTGAATCTTCTTTTAATCCAAGAATATTATTGTTGAAGCAAAATAGGAAATACTAATATTATATTCACTAAATTAAAGTACATAATACATGGAATTTTGGAAAGATTAAGGAAATAGAATTATTTTAAAAGGGTAATATATATTTGGATATGACTTCCAGAAATGGTAATGGAAATTAATTAAGTTTGGTCAGTTAAGAGGTTTAGAGCAAGGAAGAAGAAAGAAAGAAAAATAAAATAAAATAAAATAAACATACGATTCATATAGGGTAGTATTCTAACCCTTAATTTTCCAACTAAAATCCCATATTATTTCCATTAACACACCACAACTCTTACGCCTTAAAACATACTGATGTTTCTATAAAGTAAAGTTTGAACTCAAACTTTCCTCATGATAAATTATCTAACCAAGATAATTTTATCTAGCTAAAGAAGCGCAAAGCTACGCAATGCATCACACTATAATAATTACTCAATTAATTCACTCAACAAATGCATAAAGTTAAAATTAAGTAAGATCACATTCGCACATAAATGATGCAATGCATGCTCCTAAGGTATATTAGGATGGGGTTTTACAATCTCATCTCTCCTTGACAATTTCCCACTCCTTTGGCATTCATTACAAGTTTTTACAAACAAATCAACATTTTTATGCAAGTTAGGCCAAAAGAAACTACATTCAAAAATTTTTTGTGCGGTGCGTAGTGGACTAAAGTGACCCCTACACCTGAACATACGATAAAATACAAGTATAGATTGATTTTTTTTTTTCAAGCACACATTTTCTCATAAAATTGTCGGTACCAATTTTGAATAAATACTTATCATCTCAGATATAAAACTTAGCATCATGTTTGATATTTTCCTTTTTAGTTGTTGTTAAATCTATTGGTAGTTCTTTAGTTACCAAATAATTAACAATGTCAGCATACCAAGAAGAACTACCATGCAACAAATATAAATGTTCTTTAGGAAATAGATCAGAGAGAGGTAATACTTCCCCTTTGTAGGTAAGCCTACTTAGATGGTAGGTTTCTCTGCTCTTCTGTTATCATAAATTTTTATGTCAAATTCTTGGAGAAAGAGAATTCACCTCAAAAGTTTAGGCTTAGACTCTTTCTTGTTGAGAAAATGCCTCAAAATTGAATGATTATAGAACATAATTACCTTAGTTCCCAACAAGTATGAACAAATTTTTCCAAAGCAAATATAATAGCATAAGTTCCTTTTTCTGTGGTTGTATAATTGAATTGTGCAAGGTTAAGCATATGAGAAGAATAATAAATCACACGAGGAATCTTATTTAACCTATGCCCCAAAACCGCACCTACCACTTTGTCACTAGGATAACACATTATTTCAAAAGGCAACTCCTAATTTGGTGGTTGGATAATGGGTGCAGAGATTAATTTTTCCTTAAGAAAATTAAAGTAGGGAAGGCAACGGGGTCAGGCAAGGGTTGGGGACTAGAAATCCCAGCCTTGCCCCTGCATACTTCCTATTTTCCGGTCCCTAACCCATCACCATCACAGGAAAAGATAGGGATCCCCTCCCCTAACCCATCGAGGACAAAACAATTCCTGGTCCTGGCCCAATGAGGAAATAGGGGCCCGGTTAGGCCCAGAAAAATTTCTAAAGATTTATTTTTAAGAAAAATTTTTATCCTCCGATATATTTTTATTCAAAACTTTTCAAATATTTTGAAAACTTTTGTGGTGGTTTCTAATTGTTCATGTATTAGTCATATCACTAAATTAGTAAGAGTAAAATTATAATTGATATATTTTTTCTTTTTTTTCTTATCTTCTATTTTATTTTATTTTATGTACATATATAATCTACCTATATATACTTAAATAATCATATATAATATAGATAATCTACCTATACTTTATATAGTATGTATATATACTTATAGTATGTATCTATATAATATGTATACATATATAATACAAATATAATCGACCTCTATATATATGTGTATGTATATATAATCTACCTATATACATATAATATATATATATAATATAATATAATATAATATTTATATGGGCCGAGGATCATGTAATCCCCGTCCCCGATTAGCGGGCTAAGGAACGAAGCCCCATGGCCCCATTCCCTCTTAAATTTTGAAATCCCTGGCCTAACCGAGCTGGGCGGGGTCAGGTCGGGTTCCCAGTTTAAGCAAAATAATTATCATCCCTAACTTAAAGGTCTTTTTGCAATTTTCATCAAAGTTAAAAGAAGTTTCTTTGCAACAAATAACACAAAAGTTGTGTAATTTTTGAAAAAAAATTATATGAACCTTTTATAAAATCCAGTATAGCCTAAAAATGTCCTTATTCCACGTGCATTAGAAGGGTAAGGAAAAGACTTAATCATATCAAACTTTTGCTTTCTCTAATTTAATTCCCTTAGCCAAAACCACATGTCCTAAAACTATACCTTAATTAACCATAAAGTGATATTTTTCATAGTATAACACAAGGTTAGTTTCAATATCCCTTTTAAGAATGAGTTCCAAATTCTCCAAGCATGTATTAAAAGAATTTCAATAAACAGTAATATCATCCATGAACACCTCAATAATATGTTTCACATACTTAGAAAAAATGGAAAGCATACATTTTCAAAAAAGTACCACGACCATTGCAAAGACCAAAAGGAATTCTCCTACATGCAAAAGGTCCAAATGCATGTGAACATGGTCATTTCTTAATCCTCTAGTGCAATGGCAATTTGAAAGTATCCGAAAAACCTATCAAGAAAGCAAACATGGGAAGATCTCGCAAGACGTTCTAACATTTTTTCCAAAAAAGGAAAGGAAAAATGGTCCTTTCTAGTGTTGGCATTCAAAGTCCTATAGTCGGTGCATACCCTCCAACTATTTTAAAGTCTAGTAGGATCATTTTCACTCTCTTTATTTTCAATTATGGTGATTCCATATTCTTAGGGACTACATGGATTGGGCTAACCTATCTAGAATCTATAATAGGAAAAATGATACCAACTTTTAATAATTTTAAGACCTCATTTTTCACTACTTCCATTATTGGGGGGTTTAATCTCCTTTGTGATTCTTTAGATATCTTAGTCTCATTATCTAAAATAATATGATGCATGCATATAGATGGACTAATTCCCTTAATGTTGGCTAAGGTCCAACTAATTGCGGTTTTGTGGTCCCTTAGTACGAAAACTAATCTTACTTCTTGAGAAGAAGAAAGATTATTGGCAATGACTATGTGTAATGTTTCTCCTTCACCTATGTATGTTTATTTACGATGAGATGGCAATGGTTTCAACTCAAGTGAAGGGGAACTCATAATAGATGGCAATATACTCTCATGAGAAATAGGCAAATCAATTTTTTACTAAAAATGGGACATGCAACGAATTCTTCTACCTTATTAATTATGTCAACATTGCAATCCATAATCAAAAAATTTAACAAATGCTAATTAAAATTCCATTCCAAATTATATTGTATCCTTTTCATATATATAAGTATAAGC
The DNA here is from genome assembly GCA_026120185.1 of Voacanga thouarsii. Classification (NCBI taxonomy): domain Eukaryota; kingdom Viridiplantae; phylum Streptophyta; class Magnoliopsida; order Gentianales; family Apocynaceae; genus Voacanga; species Voacanga thouarsii. The sequence goes on along the minus strand of JANUWF010003362.1, from coordinate 2,085,283 downwards.
ATTTCATCAACAAGTGGATCAATCATATCCATCAAGAAGACATTAGACAATTCTTTACTAGGAAATTTCATGGCATAAAAATATTAAAACAAATTTTCTCTACATCAAATTCTATTGATAGTGTGCCATTGTTAACATCAATTTATGTCATAGCCACTTTCAAGGATTGTCTCTCTAAAAGAATGGAGGAAGTATTAGAAGAAGAAAAACTATCCTCTATTTTAAGAACATAGAAATGTGTTTGAAAAACCAATTCATCTTGGACCTATCTGCTAATTGTATGATGCATCTTCGAGGTCTCAAAAGTCCTAGATCTAATTAAGATAGCATTGAGAGAATACAGTATGACGTTAATGAATGCTCCTAAATCGAGCATGTAATATGGAATCAATTTATTTCTAAAGATGCAAGGAATGGTGGACGTACTTGGATCCTTTTGTTTTTGAGAAGTTTCCTTTGAAGAATAATAGAGATATTCTTCCCCATGGTTACCCATTCATTCCTTTTAAGCCTCTTTTTATTAGTGCACAATTCTTTTAGAAACTTGGTATAATAGGAAACTTACCTAATTGCTTCAAGTAAGGGAAAATTAATCTCTACCTTCTTAAAAATTTCCAAAAGGTTCCTTTTGAAGTCATCCTTCCTCTTTTTGGCCAATCTCCTAGTAAAAGCTGGTTGCACTTTGTTAGGCATCGACTTTCCTAATTTAAGCTTCCTTACAGTAGGCTCATTTGTTGGCTTTGGCAATTGTGATATCTCTAGTTCAATCTTTCCCTCTAAAGATTTTATGGTGCATCCACTAAATTTCTTCCTACTACTAAATATGATGACTTTGGTATTCTTTTGAGAGTCAAGGGGCTGAGATGGAAAATCATTAGAAAAGTGTGCTTTAATATGACTTATCTCTAAGGCCAATTTCCCTAGTTTGTCTTCTTAATTATAAATGCAAGATTTAGTCATATTTTAAAAATTTAAGGAACCATATGTAAGAGACTTGATCGTATCTTTTAGAGACATGCAATGAAATAAATTTGAGGAAGAAGGTACATGTATGGAAGGGTGGCTAGCAATAGGTTTCCCAACCCCTTGATTTTCCTATTTAAAATTTTGGTGATTTCTTAGTCCCTTATGAAAACTATTGGTATATGCATTGCATCTCTTAGGGGGTTCATTAGGAAAACTTAAAGCATTAACATGTTCATTGAAAGTAAAATTAGGATACAAATCACTAGAATGATCAAGAAAATGACCAAAATTACATGCCCTAGTTTGTTAATTTGTTTCCAAATTCTTTTCTACCAAATTTGTTAGTTTGTTAACCTTTTCTTCCAAAGAAATTGTGCTTACCTCACCTTCTTTCTTAATAGGGTCATTCCTAGTGCCCAAAGATTGCTGTTAGATGCCATATTAGCAATTGAATCCCTAGCGGCTAATGAGGTTTTATCCACAAGGCCACCACTGTTAGCCACATCAATTATGGACCTATAATGACAATGCAAACTTTCATAGAAATATTGCACAAATATAATAGTTGGTCACTAATTTGATGATGCAAACAACTAGCACAAAGCCTTTGATATTTTTCCAAAAATCATGCAATGATTCCCCATGCAATTACCTACTTCCACATATTTCTTTCCTAATGGATGCAACTCTAGATGCAAGAAAATATTTTTCGTGAAAAAGCTTTTGCATACTTAACCAATTAGTGATAGAACATGTAGGCAAATCATACAATCAGTCTTCAGCATGTCTACACAAACTAAATAGGAATGCATGCAATTTAACTACTTGATCTTGAATTTCATCTGGCGTCATATGCATATAAAATAAAATTCCTTTAAATGCATATATGAATCTTCTCCTGGTAACCTATGGAAAGATGACAAAAGTTGAATCAAATGCGAACGCAACTTAAAAACATGATTAACTTGAGGAAAAATTATGCATAAATAATGATCATTTATGGTGGGGGCAAGAAGTTCTTTGAGAGATAGATTGGCATCCATTGTGAAATCAAAAGTAGGAAAGAATTCACCAAAAGCAAAAATAAATTCAAATTAAGTGAGGAATTTCCCTACAATAAAGCAAATTCCTCACAAATTCATTGCAAGCTCCCTGGTAATGTCTCCTTAAGGTCAAGTTTGACCATTCCTTATTAGCACACAAAAAATGAGCAACCCACAAAATAAAACATCCAAGTTAAAAAGTAAAACAAAAAGCTTGGCACCAAAAAGCTAATTAAAATCAAGCATCACAAGAGTCAATCAAAGAATGATAAAGTTCAAAAGTATTCTCTTATTCCCTTGTAATGATGCCAAAACATTGTTGTAAGGAGATTCTGATATAAAAATAGAGGTTCCTAGAAAAAATATAGTCATTATGCACCAACAAATTTTAAACTCTACTCCTAAAAATAGAGTATAGTATGGTAGTAAGTAAGGTACCGATCCCATAAAGAACATGAGAAGTATACTCGATAGGAAAAACTCAATCGCTTCACTCATATGAAATTATTTTATTAACACTTAACAAATTAGATCTAATGATGAATTATATACAAGTATTTACTAAGAGTTGGGGGAAATTGAATTAAGAAACTACCAAGTCCTATTCCTAACAAATTAAGAACCAAAGAATCAGAATAGGAAACAAACAAAAATAGAAAACATCAAGACAGATTAAGAAATTACCAAGTTTGTAGGCACATGTCATAAAATCAATTTAGAAACCTCTTATTGATTGGATACTTTGAATAGTTGGTTTTAGAATTCATGGTCAACGTCAAGAATCCCTATCTTTGCTAACTTGATCAATTTTTGCTCAACACCTCCAATCAATCCCTAACCCAATTCTCTATCTACTTCAAATTGATTAACCTTTTCTTAAGGACATTAATACTTCAATTAATCAATTGTAATATATTAAGAACTAAGTTGATAACATATCAAGGAATCACCAACATCAAGTTATACATAACAATCAACTTCAATCACGCATCACTTGAATTACAGAATTCCTATTAACTTACTCAAGCGATCAACTTCAACCTAACTAAGCTAATAGATGCTACTTAGCTAATTAATCAAAATATCAACTAACTTAGCTACAAATCATGTGAATCAAATATATTATGCATACATAAAAGGCATCAACATAATTGATAGAAAAGAAATCTAAAATTGCATAAATATTCAAGAGGTAAACTTAATATGATAAAAAAAAAAAAAAAAACTTTTCAATACATGAGCTCAAAGTATCAAAAACCAAGATCAAAACGTAGTCCTAAAACATCGGTAAATCTCAATTATTTGAATACAAAGAAAAAATATAACAAAATAAACAATTAGGAAACAAGAAAGAATAAGAGAAAGATAGAAAGATGACACTTGTGAAGCCCATAATCTCAAGTCTTCTTGACTCCTTTCGTTTTCTTTCTTTCCTAGCCTCCTTTGATGCTTTTTCCTTACAAAATTATGTTTTTGAGAAATATATTGATGTATCTTGTTGTAACCTATGAATTTGGATGATCTCTATCTTTATATAGAGAGCTAAAATTGTCATGGATTAAATTTGGGAAGTTAAATAGTCATTGGACCAATTTAGGACTTTCTAAACTCACCAAGAAGATTGCAAGGCCAATATATTAGACATGCAGCATGGTCGTGCATGCTTTGTTTCCAAAATCTCTCGATAATGGCATGGGTAAGATGCACGGCCTTGCATCTTGGTCATGGACCCTGCATGGTCATGCTCACAGCCATACCTCTGGTCATGCATTTAGCAGAGTGATTTTTTTCGTTTAAATTCTGCAAACTTCTAGAGCTGAAATTATTTCTCTATTGTGCATGAGTACATATATTGCCGTGCACTTGGCCATGCATGTCTTCTGGAAGCTCTCTTTTTGCATGGCCATGCATCAAGCTGTGCCCCTGTAAAAACATAGAAAGCAATGTTAAGTATAGTTTCCAAGACCCAAAATGCATAGGCAATCATTCCAAGTACAAAAAATGCATTATTTAGACTAATGTTCTACTCATTTTTTGTTAACAAGACCTAGAACCTAAGAGAACATAATATGAGTAGAAACCATTCATTACCACACAAAATTGTTATTATGCGATTTTGAGTGTGGGAAATATTACTAACAAATACACACAATCAAATTTTAATTAAAATGTTAAAACACTCAAAACACATAATTGGGCAAGTATATCCACCACGCAGTATAAAGTTTAATCACAAGTATCTAAAAATTTTGGGGAAGGGATAAAGGTACTACTACTAACTCTTCTTCTATTATTTTTCCTAATCAAAATAAAGTAACAAACTATCTACAATAGATAAATCTAGAGAATCAACATCACCTCACATAAGATTGGCCATGAGAAAATCAAGAATGAGAATAAGAGTATAAGATATGAACTTGTGAAGAATCCCCTAAAATCAACCAAGTACCAAACCAAACATAAGATAGCTAAATTCCCAATTCTAACACTAGAGAGGTCACGAATTCAAAAGCTACTTTCTCTTGAGTAATAAATTTCCTATTCTTAGGTTGATTAAAGGCTATCTCTACCTCATCAATTGAACACAAGAAGCATTAAGTGCAAAACTCCCAAAATTTCGAGAAAACCCAATTCCCCTATCTATAGGTGATGTCGAATTTCCAATGATAACCAAGTTCTAATCCCCTAAATCCTTTCTCAAGGTCATCAAGGGAAAACAAACATTGAACCTAATTTATTGGAACCCAACTCCTAACCCCATCCCTCGAATTCATTAGAAAAGAGTACCCCAAACAATAAATCCAACACAATAAAATCAAGTAGCCATTCAATAGAAATTGGAAATCAACAAATCAAAAGTAGATTTAACACAAGAATAACTTAGGATTCAGCCATTAAAGAATAATTAAAATAATAAACATAAATTGATAAGAGATAACTAACATAAAGAGCTAAAGAATACTCATAAACAAGTTACCTTCATCTTCAATCTTCCATCTTCCCTTGAATTAATACTCTAATCTCTTCAATCTCCTCTCTCAAGTGTGTGGGTGTTTTTCCTCTTGGTTGGCCGCCATTTATTGTTTTCATTACTTCTATTTATAGGGCCAAGAATGCCTTAAAAATTACAATTGAAATTAAATAGAATTCTAACCAGCGAACTTAGATCGCACCATATAAGATGATATACACGACGCCATGCACGCTTTATTTAAGTGTACCAATTCTTAAACGACGTCGTGATGTGTGGCCTTTATTATGCATTGTGAACCAGCATAGCAGGTCCAATATGATATTCACGACACGGTTGATTCTCATATATTTGGATATTTTTGAATACTGATGATGCATATTACCGTGTAATGTGACAGGAATGGCACCATAAGCCTTTAGTAGCTTTGATCTTTAAATATAGCGATAACACGACACCATGGGCTATGATCTAGATGGCAACATATATAGTCTTTTCATCCTTATTATTCATCAAACTTTTATTACATGATTCCTATATAAAATAATATAAAAATGCAAGGATGAGTGTCCATTTAAACTAAATTCTACAACAAGTATGGTACATTTTATACAAAAAATATGTATATAATGAGCACTCATCACACCCCCACATTTAAGCCTTTGCTGGTCCTCAAGCAGACTATATTTATTCACAAATATAAACTTCTAGTTTACAAACAAAACAAGTGACTATAAATATACCACATTGGGATAATTAATAAGAACAAGTCGGCATATATGCAATAAGGTCAATATAATAGGGACATTATTTCATCCTCTGCTTTAGAATTCATCCCAACACTTATCGATCCAAGTTGATCCCATGTAGACCTATGTATTAAGCTAGACATAACCAAGAATATCAAAGCTAAATTAAATAAGTTTATACCAAATCAATGTGATTCACTCTACTCATCGGGTAAAAAATACACACAATGTGGTTTATATAAGATATGACTGATTGGCTAACTTAAGTTTCATGACTTACAAAAAGTACAACATTATGAATATTACATTCTTAAAGCAATATATTACAACTCTATGATAAAATATTACAACTTTTTGTAGCAAAGTAGGGGCCTATCATTTTTCATAATTTTTCTACAAAGGAATGCATTTATAATGACTTTAACTTGAATGCACTTTTTGCATCCTTTGCATTCTCACTTTTTGATTTTTCTTTTCTTGCTTTATTTCTTTTTTTTTCTTTTCCATCACATGTTGTATTTTATCGTAGGACATGCACTTAGAATTCCTAGAGAATTTTTTTCTTCTCACTTTGATAGGTGTATTGAGCAACTTATCTATTGCTCCTACATGCATTTTTATTAAAAATTACAATAACAATTAAAGATTTCTATAATACAACATTAAAAAAATAAATAAATGAAGGAATAATGGAAATTTCCATGAAATTAGAGATAAACCAACAATTCACACTCTATATTTCATTACAAAGTTCTCTTCTATTCTCAAAGAATTAAGTTTCACAATAATTTCAAAAGTATAATAAGGTTACCTTACTTCTCGAAACTTAGCTTATGTCATACCCAACATATAAGTGTACATAAAATTAACTCTCATAGCAAAGTCTTAAGTAGAATTCTCAAGTAAAAAGATACATAATAACTTCACCAAACCAACACATATCAATATGATAGGGGCTAAATTCACTAATAATTTCTTAGTTATTTAAGGATGTTTTGTGATACATTTAATATAATAACTAGTCATATTCCTTCATATTTGATATTTAACCCTTGGAAAGGTATTTTAGTGTTTTATTGCAAAAAAGGGGGGAAACGACGAAAAAACCTGTCACTAAGCAACGCCCGGCTAGTGCCTACCCAACGCTAGAATAGGGGACTTTTGTTGAAGAAAAATAGAGCACATCGGGCATAGTACACGATGTGCACTGGTCGTGCCCAGCGCCTCTACTTCAGGGCGGCGATTTTCCCATTTTGTGAGGAGTTGGGAATTTTTTAAGAGTTTTGGTATTTTTCAACTTCTACTCGATCTAGAACTCTTAGTGAATGAATTTTGGCCTCTTGGGAGCCTATTTAAGCAAAGAAAATATATGAATCCAAAGATCAAAGCTGCCAATCAATCACAAATAGAGGAGATTCATCAATTAAAGGGCATTATTCAGGAAGGTCTTCAAGGAGATGAAGGGCTTGTCTATGAGTTCTTTTTTTTGCCTTTGTTATCGTTTACTAGAATAATGATCTGATTAATATTTACATTGTAATTTTACATTATTTTAGGATTCATGATTTCTTGAGTTAATTTAGTCTTTTGATCAATTAATTATTTTTCCTAGGATTTGATTGCTTATTTTTACTACGGAATTGATTCATTGATTCTTATTGTTAACTTGCTTTAAAAAGGGGGGTTGATAATGGTTTCAATTTAATTAATTTCATATTTGCAATCTCTTAACTTGCTTGAAAAGGGGTTAATTGTCAAGAACTTGCGTAATCGAAGATTAGTTGATGATTACTAGAATATAGATTTATTGACTAATTTTATATTTTAAATCATTTAGAATATAGGGATTTAAGCGAGGATTACATTTAATACATCTTTTGGGTAAATTGATTGAGGCAGAATATGTTCACTAGTTTAACTAGAAGATAGTGATTCCATGAATTACAAATGAAATGGGTCTATTTTAAATCCTTCATTATACCAAGATAATAATTGATTGTGATATTTGCTAAATGATTCATCATCATGTTTTCAAGAATATTTATCTAAATTGCATATTCTTTCATCATCGAGATGTATATAATTTTCTCTATTTTCCTTTTTATCATTTTATCACTTTATTAAGTCAGTTAAATAAAGAATGAAAGATAACTAATGGTAGCTATTCATTGAGGATCGATACTCATTAATTCCTTATACTATGCTTGTGATGAGTATACTTGCTCATATGTGTAATTTGGGGATTAATGTTTTAATTAAAAATTGACTAAGGGATGGATTTAAATTTGAATGATTTTTATACACCCAAATCATACGTATCAAGTTTTTGGTGCCTTTGCCAATGAACAACATCATGAAAGCTATGATTTTATTGATTTAACTATGTTTACAAGTATATATATCTATATGTATATATATATATATATATATATATATATATATATATGTCATTTGTGTAACAAAGTGCTATATCTTGTTATATGTATAAATGTACCTTAACTAACAAACTTAGTTCATGTGAAACTTTGTACTTAATTATGTTTGAAAAACCATAAGGGTAAATAATATATTTGGCAAATTTAAACACTTTTCATAAAGGATCTAATTTTTGAAATCCTCCTTTTATTTTACAGATCGTGGTGTTTATAGGTTATGCAAAAAAGAGTTTTGTACTGCTTTAAAGAGACATCTAGGATCTTAAGGATATGAAACAAGTGATGTGTATACAATAATAAAAATGGGTTGGTGAGAATCATAAAGATTTATTTAAATGATTGAAAACTTTGTACAAGGAGGTTCGCAAACTGTCAAAAATAAATGCAAGAAAGATGAACAAAAGATTTATAGTGGTTCGATCCTCAAAGATCTACATCCACTACCTTAAGCTTACACTTAAGGATTTTAAACTAGATCTCTATAAAACTAAGTCAGCTCAATAGTGTTTGTCTACACTAATTACACAAGTGGATCACCACACTTGGTTTTACCCAAACCTCTCAACCAACTACAAATTAAGGTTCACCCCAAATGGGTTTTACAAAACAACCTTGATAGACAAAAGGATTATAGGAATGAAACAGAGATAGCTCACACTTTTTGAGCAAATATGTAAACAGATGAGCACCAACATCTTTTTACCTTTTGAACAATTTGATTTCACTTTTGAAGCATAAATGAGAAGAGAGATTTTTGTAATCTGAAGTGTAAAAGTATTTCTAAGAAAGATAGCACAAAAATCTACTTAAAAATCAAGTTTTGAAAGCTTTTATAGAAGCAAAAAGTAAGACAACAACGACTAGTAATGGCTAGTTTTTTTCGCTGTCAGATTTTTCAGAGTTTTAGACTCAAGGATTAGAAGAGGTGCGTCCAAAAGATGAGTCTAAAATGGCACTTTTCTAAATAGAAATATTTTGACACTGTTACAGAGTTTTGGATGAAGTTTCTGGATACAAAGTCCATCCAAACTACTCAATCATAACATCTGAAAGCTTACTCTTTAAAATCATTTTATTTGTGTGTTTCAAGGTAAAAATAAATTGAATCATAAGGTACAGAGACATAAGAATTTTATAAGTAATACCTTAACAGCAATTCCTAATCTAAAGTTCTTTTACAAGGACTTCTTGGTATGCAATCTTTTAAGCTTGTCTTCTTCTTGATCACCCATTCTTAGATTCCATTGCTCAAGAGTTACTTAGCAATCTTATTTGCACGCCTTGGAAGAACTGAGGTTAAACATATCCTATCATAAATAGATCACACAAGTTAGTCATCACCAATGTTTATCATAAGTCAAAACATAAGAGAATGCCCTTAGGGCTAATAATCTCCTCTTTTATTAGTGATGACAAACATAATAAGATTGTGATATAAAAACAATGACATGTACAGTATGGACATGTTAGACAGAGAGAAGTAAGAATATTTTTAAACTGAAATGCATTCTATCATTATATGACTCAAAGAGTGCTTATGAGATTAAAATAGAAAATTTAAGCATTTACTCATAAATATAGCTCAATAAGCCTATGGCCCAACCAACGTCCTTATCCTCCTTCCTTCCATCAAAGGACTATTTCACAAGGAAATAGCCGCAAATAGTACTCACCAAAAAAAAAAAATGTATAGATATGTACATAATAGGGTATAGAAGATAAATCATAAGATGTAATGCTCCTGCTTAGTATGTGCATATATGAATCACAAGATATAGAGCCACGAAGTGGGTTTTGGGAGTAAGACTGGATTCAAAAATTTTGGACTTCCAAAACGTGCATCCAAAATAGGAGAAATGAGGTAGAAGCTAATCGTTTAAAAGGTCATTTTTGGACTAGACTTATGGATTGAAGAAATGCGGTCCAAAACTCCCCTTGAGTATGTGCAGAGTAAAAAAAAATTACAAGAACATAAATAAATGGTTTTTTTGGAGTTTGTTTGAACTTATTTTTCTCAAAAAAATTTCAGTTTGAGAATTTGACAGATTTCATAGATGTTCTTTTGAATAACCTCATCATTCAAAATGCGTATAACTATATTCAAAACAAATCATTCAATCAAATCTCAATCAGTCTGAATGCATAATAAACTCATTTCCATATTAGTCCATGATAACAATGACTTAACATAGTCTCCACTAAGTGTCCATCAAGTCACCCAATTCTTATTAGTATTTTCAAGCCATAACCATAAACAATCATAATGCTCATAAACTAACATACATCCACAATATATTCATAATTCACAATCCATATTTATAAGGGCAAAAACCAGTGAAAAAGATATCATGATAACAAAAAAAATTGCACAGCACATAGACATTGTTTGATTAACCCAAATCCCAACAATGTATAACAATGTATTTCACAGAATCACAATCACAAGTTAATCACAAACCATTTTTTCCCCTTTTGGCATCAGTCAAAATGTGAAAAGAATAGAGTAAAGAGATCAAATAAAAAAATTATGGACAAGAGTAGATATATATTAGTAGATAGATCAGCAGGGGATAAATGTAGAAATAAATTATTCAAGTGATAATGCAGAAATTATAAATTTGATTGTCAGTGGGAAAGTAGTAAAAGCTGTTCAAGCATAAAAAGTCTGTAAGTAGCACGCAGAAGTGATCAGTTAGGAAATGTGGATTGTTGCAGACTTAGTCTCGACACCCCTTTTTGAATGCTGTCTAGCAATTCGACTAGACTTTCTTTTTACCACCACATGTTTCTGTCTTTTTCCAGAGGAAAATCTAGCTGTGGTTAGCTTGGGAGCAGGTACTTCAGTAGGGGCAACAGAGATAGGGACGTCATCCTCCTTTTCTTTAGCCTTATTACTTTCTTCTACTTTCTCTATTTCTTTTCCTTGATATTGTTGCACTTCCTAGTCAGCCTGTTTATTATCTCCATCTGCATCGTGTAGAGAGGTAGTTCCTTTTTCAGTTGCGTGGTCTGAAGATGGAGCTTATTCAACCTGAACTCCCTCAGTGGTCTATCTCACGTTCTTTTCCTCAACTCTGCTAAATCCGGCGCCTAAGTTTTGCAATTCTATAGAGACTTCAATCCGAAAGCCATTAAATTTTTCAGCTAAGTTGTTCAAAGTAGTTAGGATACTTTGAGTAAGATTACTCTCCTCCTACTTTTGTTTCCTTTTATTGGAGGACTCTTCTCTTGTTTCCGACTTTCGTTTCATTCCTAACTGCCTAGCAGGTGCAGTTCTTTTTAACAGTCTTCCTTTTCTTCTTCTGACACATCTCTAAGAAGGACCTATTTCTGGTTTACTTATATAAATCACATCCATTCAAAGGATTCCATGTCGTACACATTCGACTTACTATATCCAGGAGTATAAGTATTCAAGTTCACATTGAAATGCCTAAAGACCTTGGTTAATAGATTTCCATATGGTAGTGCCTTTTGAGATGTATTTCTTAATTGAATGATAAGTTTAACTGCTAGAAAACTAAACTAATTTATCTACCCTTAGATAGGGCCAACATCAGAATCATCTACAATATGCTCACTGATGTCTTATACCCGAAACTTGGGGCAACCATGGTCGACACCATATGGTGTAAAACCCTTCCACTACTATTCAGCCATTTAGAATTTCTGTCATTTGACTTCTTGAAACTCTTTCCACTAGTAAATCTTTTCTTAAATTTTCCTAAATCAAAAGGGTCTAACCCTTCAGAGAATTTGTTCATCTCAAAAAACTGAATCCCTCCACCTTTTACTCCAAAAATACGATTTAACAGTCGATGGTCGAATTCTATATTCACAGATCCTACTCTGGTGCTATACCATTGCATCATAAAACCTCTCATAGTCGCCTTAAATCGTCTCTTTTTCAGATTTGCATAAAACTCTTACACTAAAGGGGTGTATAGTTTTTCATCAACCGTCAACAAGGCCCCCCATCCAAGATTTTCAAACATACTTAGAATGTCAGAGAAATTCAGAAAAGCCTCAGCATTTACCCGATACCTAGTGACCACAGTCCTATTTCTAGATTCCCATTCATTCAATTCAGACTCATATTTTTTATCAAGAAATCGAGGTTCCTGAGTTTCTGAACTCTCCTATACAGGAAGCTCTGTTGATGAGTTGGTTTGTGAAGGAATCTCTTCAGCAACAATCTTCTTTCCCTTTTACTTAGTGGTTGGCTATGTGGCGGCAACAGCTTTAGTTATAGCTTATGCTTTTCTTTTCTTTCCCTTCTTCGTAGTTTGCTTGGTTCCCATTTCTGATTTTGATACTTTCATCATGGTAGAAGTAGGAGGGAGATGAAGGATTTTTGACTTTGTTAAGAGAAGATTAAGCTTTGAATGTGAGAGAAGCAGGAAAGATTGTGGCGGTTTCAAATTTCTAGAAGTGAGAGAGAAATAGCCTTTCTGTGAGTTCCTAGTTCTAGATAGGATAACTACAATCAAGTATTTTCAATAAGGACTTGCACCTAAGATAAAAGAAAACACAATTTTTTATGAAAATTCAAAATTGAATTATGGATTTAGGTACTTTTTCATCCGAATAAAAAATTGGGCTTTTCATAAACTTTGGGCTGCTGATATTTTGGACTTTGACTGAGTCCAAAATCGTTCGTCCAAAAGATAGAATAAAATAAGTTCAGCTGAGGGGATTTTGGATTCATATTTTTCAGATATTGCGTCCAAAAGCTCTGTCCAAAGTTGTATCTTTAAAGTTCTTCAAAAAATAAACAGGCCAATCTTTGGCAAATTGTTAGTCATATGATTCTGGTAATTCCCAAACCTCTTCTTAGATGATTAAATCTTCCTTCTGCTAGAGGTTTTGTAAAAATGTTTGCAAGCTGTTCATCGGTTGAAGTATATTCAACACACATATTTCTTTTAAGAACATGATCTCTAATAAAGTGATGCTTATTCTCATTATACTTAGTTTTAGAATGATGAATAGGATTTTTGGTTAAGTTAATTGCACTAGTATTATCACACAAAATGGGCACACATTTAAAATTTAAACCAAAATCAGGCAAGGTGTTTTTCATTCATAAAATTTGTGCACAACAACTACCAGCTGCTAAGTACTCAGCCTCGGTTGTTGAAAGAGAGACACAGGCTTACTTTTTGCTATACCACGAGACAAGAGAATGTCTAAGAAATTGACAGTCACCACTGTTACTTTTTCTTTCAACTTTGCAATCGGCATAGTCGGCATTTGTATATCCTATAAGATCAAAGGAATTAGTTCGAGGGTACCACAAGCCAGAATCATGAGTTCTGATTAGGTATCTAAGGATTCATTTTACAGCACATAAATGAGATTCCTTTGGACATGATTGAAATCTAGCATAAAGACATACTAAGAACATAATATCATGCCTGCTAGCAGTAAAATAGAGAAGACTTCTTATCATACCTCTATATGCTGATTCATCCACTTTCTTACCTTTTTCATCTTTATCAAGATTTCTCAAGGTGCTCATAGGTGTGCTTATTTCTTTTGCTTCGTTCATACAAAATCTTTTGAGTAGTTCCTTGGCATACTTGGCTTGATTTAATAAAATTCCATCTTTAGTTTACTTGATTTGAAGATTGAGAAAGAAGTTAAGTTCTCCCATCATACTTATTTCAAATTCTTCTTGCATCGTCTTGGCAAATTTCTTCCACAAAGAATCACTAGTTGCCTAAAAGATAATATCATCAATATATATTTGTACAATTAATATATTATCAAATTTTTTAGACTTGATAAATAATGTGGTATCAACTAAGTCTCTTGAAAATCCTTTTCAAGGAAGAAAACCACTTAGTTTTTCATACCATACTCTTGGAGCTTGTTTTAAACCATAAAGGGCTTTTGAGCGTATGAAAATAAGATTTGGAAAATGTTTATGAGTGCAACCAAGAGGTTTTTTCACATATATTTCTTCTTCAATAAAACCATTTAAGAAAGCACTCTTGACGTTCATTTGGTAAAGCATAAAACCTTTGAAGGAATCAAATGCAAGCAACATTCTTATTGATTTTAATCGAGCAACGGGGGCAAAGGTTTTATCATAATTAATGCCCTCTTCTTGATTAAATCATTGGGCAACTAATCTAACTTTATTTCTAATAACACTACCATGCTCATCAAGTTTGTTTCAAAATGCCCACTTGGTGCCAATTATAGAATGGTCAAGTGGTCTAGGGACAAGCTTCCAAACTTGATTCCTTTCATATTGGTTCAACTCTTTTTGCATAGCTATAATACAAAATTCATCTTGTAAAGCTGCATCAACACAATTTGGCTCAGTACTAGAAAGTAGGGCAAAGTTATCAATAAAGTACCGTCTAGTTTTGACTCCACAACTATGATCACTACCGATATGCTCTTTTGGATGGATAGTTTTGTACTTCCAATTTTTTGGCAAATCCTGATTTGAGAGTTCTTCAGTTCTTTGATTGTTTTCTTCTGCTCGTTGTTCTTCTAGTTCCTCTTCTTTGGCATGAATATCAAGTGGAGGAGCCATATGCTGTTCACTGCCTTTTTCTTTTGAGAGATTTATATTATCATCATCAATTCTAGAGGAATATATATTTGATTCATCAAATACAATATGTACATATTCTTCCACACATAGAGTTTTCTTATTGTATAGTCTATATGCCTTTTTATTGGAAGAATATCCAAGAAATATAGCCTCATTAGATTTTCTGTCAAATTTCCCAAGATTATCACGATTATTGAGCACAAAATATTTACATCCAAAAACTTTGAAATATGAAATGGATGGGACTTTGTCAAATATCAGTTCAAAAGGAGTTTTTCTCAAGAATGGTCTTAGTATGACACAGTTGAAAATATAGCAAGCTGTATTTACTGCTTCAGCCCAAAAATATTTTTCACAAAGCATTGATCTTGCCATTTCTTGCAAAGTTCTATTTTTCCTCTCAACCACACCATTTTAATAAAGGTTTTTGCTGCTAAAAAATTGTGTGAGACACCAGTTTCTTCACAGAATTTTGTAAAGTCATGGTTGCGAATTCTTGATAGGGGCTAAATTAGTAATATTTTTCCTAGTTATTTGAGGTTCTTTTGTGATACATTTTGTTCAATAACTAGTCATATTCTTTCATATTTGAGATTTTACCCTTGGAAAGGTATTTTGTTCATTATTGCAGATTTTTTGGGTAAAATGAAACAAAAACGTCACAAAACAGAGGAGAGGCAGCGCCAGCTAGGGCCCTAGAGCCGGCGCCGGCCATGCACTGTTGATACGAACTTCAAAGCGACGCAAAAATTGGTGAAATAGAGCAAAATAGAGTGGAAGCAGCGCCGACTCCAAGAGTCAAGGCGGCGCTAACTGCATTCTGGTCTTCATTGTGAAAAAGTCAGAAAAAAATCGGCGAACAACTAGAGAACCATAACACAACCGGCGCCGGCTCCGACAGCCTAGGCGGTGCCGGCTGTGCCCTGAAGTTAAGGCGATGCTTGATTTTTTCTACACAATTTTTGGTAATCTGTGGAGTTTCAGTATCTTCCAACTTCTATTCAGCCAAGAACATTGTACCTACGAGTTTAGGTACTTCTAAGCCTATAAATAAATGAAAAACATAAGGGAAAAGGAGAGAGTTCATTGATTATCATAGAAAATCACTCAATCAAAAGAGAAATTCTTTAATTCAAGGAGGGTTGTGCAAGAAGGTCTTCAAAGGAAGAAGAAGAAGAAGGTTTATCTATGAGTACTTTCTTTTACTTTGTTTTCTCTATCTTGAACAATGATATGTTAATTCTTTTATTTTAATTTGACATTATTGTAGATATTCATGATTTTTAGAGTTTTTTGATATTTTGATTAATTGATTGTTATTCTTGGCATTTGATTACTTGTACATATTACGAGATTAATTGGTTGGGTCTTCCCATTAACTTGCTTGGACAAAGGGGTTAAGAGTGGGGACAAAGTAATTAAAGACTAATTGATATCTATCAAGATATGGATTCATTAGTTAATTTCATGCATAATTTGCCAAGAATAGGAATTAAATCAAGGAATATGGTTAATGCATCTTTTGGGTAAGACTGGTTGAGACAAGATATGTGATGCTAAGTTACCTAGAAGATAGGGATTCATGGATTGGACAAAGAAGTGAATCTATATTATCCTTCATGATGCCAAGAGAATAATTAGTTATGATAAAGATTAAGTATTTTTGGTCATGTATGTCAAAATAATGGTTTAAGTTACATAATTCTACATCCTTAACATGTATATATTTTTATTTTATTTTATTTTATTTTATTTTCCTTTTTATTTTTTTTTTTTTTACTTTATCGAGTTGGTTAAACAATAAAAGAAAGGTGATTAATGTCTACTTGTTCTTGGAGGATCGGCACTCGTTTGAACCCTATGCTCGGTTAATGATATGTACGCTTGCTCATATGTGTAATTTGGGGTTAACATTTTAATTTAAACTTGATTGGGAATGTGCTTATTTTTTTATATGATTTTTATACCCAAATCTGGACACATAAATTCTTTACCATTATCACTTTGGACAGAAATTAGTTTGCAACCAAGAGAGTTTTGAACACGTTTGAGCAATTTTTAGAATTCAAAGAAGGCTTCATCCTTTTGAGCAAGAAATAGGATCTAAGTGAATATTGAGAAATTATCCACAATTACATAAGTATACATTTTACCACCAAGGCTAGTTGTCCTCATTGGTCCAAATAAATCCATGTGTATGAGCTCAAGAGGTTTTGAAGTCGAAATCATTTTTCTTATGCTTAAAAGAGGTTTTGGATTGTTTTCCAAATTGGCAAGAATCACACACCCGATCTTTATCAAATTTCATTTTTGGCAATCCTCTAACTAATTCTTTTGAAGATAATTTGTTTAGCAAATCAATAGATACATGTCCTAGCCTTCTATGCCAAAGATAGCTATCATCATCAATTATAGAGAGTCATCTAATGTCATAGGCTACAAAATTATCAAGATAGAGGACATAAACATTTCCAACATGATTAGTAAGAAAGATAGTTTCATTGTTGGAACTATTTATGATAATGCAAGAATATTTTTCAAACACAACTTTGTATCCATTATGACATAGTTGGCTAATACTAAGAATATTATACTTTAATTCATTAATTAATATCACTTTCTTGATGATGGTTGAAGATCCCTTACTAATATTACCTATCCCTAGAATTTTTCCTTTCTTTTTGTCTCCAAAAGTGACAAATCTATCGTTTGTAGCTTGAATATTTTTCAGCAGTCTGACATTTCCGGTCATGTGACGTGAGCATCAAATATCCAAAAAACATTTTGTGGAGCTCCTCTTGTCAAACAAATGTTCCTATACGCAAGATGAAAGAATGACCTTTGGTACCCATATTTTTTTTAGGTCCATAGGAGTTAGTGATGGTTCCTTTCACCTTCCAAACAATTTTTATGCCAAATTGCACATTTTTCCTAATATTACACTTAGATGCTTTGTGTCTAAATTTTTCATGATATGTGCAGCAACTATGTGTCATATGTGATGAAGCAGCTCTTACAAAATGAAATTTGTGGCTTTCAATTTTGATATCATGTTTATATCAAAGACCTCCAACAGTGTGTTATGCCCCCAAGCAATTTTTCCAAATTGTTTTTGCCATTTGTAAACTTTTCAATACATGTAGTAATATCATCAACTATACTTTTCATATTATCAAAATTACTGACTATAGTTTTAAGAGAACAATTTTTGTCACACAAGTATTTATTTTCTAAGGACATATGATGCAATGAGATGATGATAACATTTTGTTCAATGTCCGAGCACATATGTGACTAAAGCAAGACTTCTTTTTCATTTAACAACTTTGTATTTTCATTTAATAAGAAATCAATTTTCATCTTTATTTCTTTGTTTCTTCTATACAATTTCTTTAGTTTATGAAACATATAAAAATAATAATTCACTGGGATCATCATGCTTATCATAATCAGAAACATGCAGATCAGTAATTATGTTCGAAGATGTAGGATTTACCGTATCCTCCATAGTTATGAAGCATATGTTGGCCTTTTCATTTTCTGAATTGCAACTTTCTTCAATTTCAAACTCTACTTGATCCAAGTTCCAATTAGTCATTTTCCTTTCTTCAACTTTGTATCCTTCTTTTTCTTTATAAACTGCTTGGCCTCCTTCTCTTTCACCACTGGACAATCAATAATGAAATGTTTCGTGCTTTTGTATTCAAAGCATTGAGGTTTGAAAGAGGAAGTCTGTCCTTTCTTTTTTTCAAACTTTTTACCCTTTTTGAAATGTCCTTTTTTGAACATTTTCCTAAATTTTCTGGCTACCATGGCCAATTCTTCCGTATTTGAATCAGTGCCATCATCACATTCAGACTAATCACTATTAGTTTCTTCATCAACTACTTTTAAGGCAGTTCCCCATTTACCTTTCTCATCATCATCAGATTCTTGAAACATTTTAAGCTTCATTTCATGGGTAAAGAGAGTGTCAATTAGGTCTTTAGTGGGTAAGTTATTCAGCTCTTTAGATTCCTCTATAGCCAAGGTTTTTAGCTGCCAACTCTTTGGCAGAGCATCAAGCAATTTTCTATTTTGCTCTCCAAAGGAGTACGTTTTCCCATATGCTTTTAGACTATTCATAATATTTGTGAATCGAGTGAACATGTCAGTTATGTTTTCACATGGCTTCATAGAGAACAATTCATAGTATCGGACAAGGAGACCCAACTTTGATTCTTTTACTTGATTGGTCCCCTTATGGGTGACCTCAAGTAAGTCTCCACATTTTGTGAGCTGAATCACAGCTACTAATTTGATTGTATTCATTACCATCAAGAGCACAACATAATATATTCATCTCCTGAAAGTTCAGGGTCATTTTTTAAATGTCCTTGTTGTCATATTCGTCACTTAGTTTAGGCACTTTTCTACGTTCAACAAACTTTGGCGGAACAAATGGTCCACTCTCAATTAGATTCCACAACTCAAAATTAATTGAGCAGATATAAATCTTCATTCTATTTTTTCAGAATATGTAGTTGTTAGTATTATGCCCTAAAGGCAATCACTTATACGTTGTATATGATACATTTTATTTTGATAAAAGACATTATTTATCTTACAGTTTCTTTTGTTTACTTTTATGTAAAATAACCTATTAGATAAAGTCCCCAGTACAACACTGTATTAAGGAAATCATGATAGAGATCATGATATAAGATTCCTACTACACTGTATAGTGTTAGTACTTAAATAGTCCCTAGTCGTAGTATTTATGAGACAGAACATCATTAATGCGTTAAGACTAGCATGTGTTAGATTTCCTGATTTGATTAGGTGGTGGTTCCCATATCCGTAAGTATTGAGATACTGAAAGTTAACACATAAATGCTTGTTAATGGAACAAGTACATTGGATAACCTAACTGTGAGATAATCACATGGATAACTATTTAGTGCCAGTAATATAATCTCAATATAGCAAACGTGCGAGTATCCTTAGACTTGAGATCTCCAAGGTACTTTGTTTGCTGAGCAATATGCTTTGGTTCCAATCTCTGGAGCTAGATCGAGAGTTGCCTATGAGATGGATATTGGGTACATTGTGAGGTAAATGAAAGTAGTTGAGAGGGTCAATAAAGGATTCACCACTCCTAATAGTAGAGGCGAATATCTCACGGTCACTTGTAGGAATTACTACTCGAAAAGTCTTTGGTTAAGGCGTCTGTGTTTTGGAAAGAGTTCCAATTGATACACATCTAGAGTAGTGGGTTCCTGGTACAAGTACTATTATATTCGGGTCATAATTAATATATATTCTGGAGGGAGTTGGCACTAATTCTATACTCCAAACCAAATGAGATATTGTATGGTGAAAGGAGTTAATTGCACTGTAGTTTGTTATTGAATGGTTCATGTCAAGCCATTTGTCTTCCTGGACTCTTGGGTGGTCATGATATGTTGCTAGATACCGCTCATGATCTGGGAATATGGATTTATTAATTGATGAATTAATAAACCAATCCTGATTAGAATTTATATGATTAATTCTAATTAATTATGGATTATTAATCTCAAAGACATTTGGATTAATTCATGTTCTCTATCAATTGACCGGGAAACCTAATAGGACACACATAATAGAGGATTATATACTCAAGATGTTATTTGATAACATAGTGGGGTTAATTATGAGAAAGAAAAGTTTTTATGGCCAAATTATAATTAGTTATAATGCATAGTCCAAATTGTAATTGTAAGAACTTGATGTTTCCAATTACAATTAGGGAATTCTAATTATTTAAGAATTCTCAATTTTTGGTAGGGGTTTTTCGTGATATATGATGATATACACGAAACCCTAACTGATTGGAAATTGTCGCCAAAACAACAAAGAAAAATCTTCTCTCTCTCTCTCTCTCTCTCTCTCTCTCTCTCTCGTGGTTCTTCACCATAAACCCTAGCCGCCATCTTATTTATGCTAGCACATAAACATCTTGGTGCTTAAGAGCGATCCTCCATATGGATTTCTATTAGAGATAATCACACACTGTGATTATATTGGTTGGATATTCAACCCTCGTGGTGTTTGATCAAGAGGATTGCTAGATCGTGCCTTGACTTACATAAAGAAAAATTTTTGTTTTTCAGATGCTCAAAAAAAGGTAAAGATGTTACCTTTGTTCTCTTTATTCTTGTTTTTCACACATATGCTGATCCTGGGTTAGTATCTCGTTCTTTTCTTTTCACTGCGCCATATATAATATGCGTGAGATACCCAATAGTAGTTACTTCAATTGAACAAAGGAGATTGATTTATTGAAGATCCTCCAACATAAGTAAGAGTAGATGTGTTTACCATAAGGATCTTTTCTACACGATTGTTAGACCGAAAATAGAGTAGACTTATACTCTGATACCAATTGAAAAAACCTTAAAGGGGGGTGAATAAGGTTTTTGGAAAATTTAAACACTTTTCAAAAAGGATCTAATTTTCAAAATCTTCCTTTTGTTTTACAGATCGTGGTGTTTGCAGGTTATGCAAAGAGACATCTAGGATCTTAAGGATATGAGAAAAGTGATGTGCAATTAATACAATAATAAGTATGGGTTGGTGAGAATCATAAAGATTTCTTCGAATGATTGATAACCTTGTACAAGGAGGTTTGCAAACTATCAGAAATAAATGCAAGAAAGATGAACAAGAGATTTATAGGGGTTTGATCCTCAAATATCTATATCTACTACCTTCAGCTCACACATAAGGATCATTTCTACACGATTGTTAGTGTTGGGATGTATGCCCTCTTAGACTAGGCTTCTAATGTAATTTTAACTTGTATTAATAAAAGTATTTTTCTCAGAAATTATTTGTGAAATCTTCTTTATATTTGTGCACAATTTTCATTGGAAAAAACCCATTGTGTTTAAGTAAATTGTTTAGTGAATGGAGGTCTTTCACATATGGTATGGATCATGGGATACTTAACACATAAACTATTATTCTTAACAGAATAATGAGAATGAGAATCTCACCATGGCAAGGTTATTGTGTTATGAATTCTAAGTAGGAAATGTCTTACCTTTAGCTAATGAATAGTCTTCTCATTTCATAACACAAAGCGTATTTTGAAATCATAGAACAGGACATGTAGTAGTGTTTTCTAAAAGTACTATGTGATAGAAACATAGACTACTACTGCTACAGCGTGGACTTGTACTCTACAGCTTGAGTATGAGTTGGTGGTCTGACGAAGTTAGAAGCGTGTGCTTTGATATACTATAGTTGAGGTTCTTTAGATGGACTAATATACTTATATGTTGGGTATAAATAACTAGTTAGTCAAGACAAACTTGTACAATATAGTGTCTATATTATATCTATTGGGATTCGCGGACTACTAAACTCAAAAAACATCCGCGAATCCCTTTCGAGGACCCAAGCTAAACGATTAAGATGATCTAGGGATTACAAAATTACCTCTATTCAGCGTAATCAAGATCGTTGGATCTTGGTTTTGCTGTTGTACATGCAACTTGAATGATTACTCGACGCTGCAATGCTTGAACGCCCTTTATCAGATGCACACGGTGAACTAACTCATTACCCCAAGAGTGCTAGTGCCTAGGGTTTAAGAGGCTGAAACTTTTCTGGTGAATGGAGGCACGAATATTTTTCTTAATAGAGTACACATTTTTAGAAGATGGCTAAGGTTTTCTTTTAAAACCCTCCAAACTTCTTGGAGTCTAACTCTGATAATATCTTATCATATTTTAATTTAAATTCAAATTAAATTAAAACTGATATTATAAGACTCTGTCATTATCTCAGTAATTTAACTAATTAATTTACCTAATCAGATTCTGACAATCTGGACATCATCCAGATACATCGAATGTGGACATATTTCCAGATTCGTTGTATTTGGTCAACTTTCTAGGTTTGATTAACTTAGACATATTTCCAGATTCATCGAACCTGGTTACCAAAAAAATAACCTAACAAGTTAGTTTGTTGTGTGACCCTATAGGTTCATTTAACACTGGCAGTGTGCCCAAATCATATTTAAATGGCCCGCAAGTTATAAGCGGTTTCTAGCAAAACATTATAACTATCTAGGTTAAATGAAGATCAATGATCTCTTTGAACCAAACCATAACTTTATATTTAATCATTTTATCACACGATATCCAGATTAAGCATAAGGCATGGAGCATGTCATCCTTATTATACTTAATCAATTATTTCTTGATCTCCGCGTAGACTATTCAAACAAATGATATCAATATCTCAAATTGATATGTTTGAGCACGGCTATATATTTTAATAGTCTAACTTATTAAGAGGCTCATGGATATCTCTCCTATAATTGAGAAGGACAAATTCCTTCACTATCAATCATATTCCTCTCTTTGGTTTATTCTATATCCAATAGTAGTCTAATTTATCATCTGGTTAAAAATAACTTTAGACAATGTCAAAATATAGAATTTATCAAGTAAGAAACTATGATGAATTCAGGTCGAAGGACTTTTAATATCATTATGATTAGAAAGTACTCTTACAATGGGTCATGTCCAATATAATGTTCTCTAACATTTATTTATATTTTGACTTGATATCACAAATATCCATGACCAGTAAAACATAGCTATCAAGTCACAAACATACTAATATTAATTTATTATTGTTCCAAAAATAATAATCGATCAGGAACAGTTTTAGAATAGTCATTGTATTTATTGTAGAGTTTTACTATCAAGTCACGTACTTGATGACCAAAAAACAAAATGCACTATTCATGGAAAGAAAAATCTCATATTATTATATAAAATATAGCGACAATAATATAAGTACAAATTGACTCTAGGACATATCCCTAACAATATCGCCCCTCGTAGTTGTCCGAATGATCTAATTATTTAGGGTCCTAGGGAACATGACTTGGATATTGGCTTTAGGGTAGCTCCCTTGGAAAGCGAAAATATTTCAAGAAGTCGTGGATCATTGGACTAGAAGTCTAAGGATGGTCAATGTCTTTTAGAGAGGTGTTAGTACACTCTTTCCTCTCTAAATGCATGGCAATGTATAAAGGGGTATTTTAGTTATTTCATCTGTAGATCGAAGACATAGCTACCGCAACATTATCCTTGGGGTTAATATTTTCTTATGTTGATATTAAAAAATATTTAAAATACAAAATATAACTATTTATATAGTAAGGGTATTTTGATTATTTTACTAGCCAAGGCGATGTGTCTTTTTGGTCATCGGAATAGCTTATAAGTCCTAATTAATTTTAGGTCAAGGAAATGGTCATAATAAAAAGGATTTTATTTTATTTAGGAAGTCTAATTTATTTTTAGACTGGAATAATAAGGAACGACAAAAACTAATTTTATTATCTAGTTTAATTGGTTAATTAATTATTTAGGGCCTATACTAAGATTGAATAATTAAAAAAATTAACCTAGGCCTAAATTAGTTCATTTGGGCTCAATAATTATTTTAGTTCATTTGGGCTCATTAATTATTTATTGAGTTATTTTAATAGGCCCAGAAAATAATTAATTAATGGTTATTATTTTGGGCTCATTGGGTCCAACAAAAATAATAAATTATTTTTGGCCTAATAGCTTGGACTAAAGGATTTTTTTTATTCACGGAACATAAGAGTTAAGGGTAAGCCAAACCTTTTTTGTTGATAGCCTCCGGATGTTTTGAAATATTAAAAACATCGGGGTTTGGTTATTAGGATAGTGAATAGTTGTCGTGAATCTCTAATGAGTAAAATGCATAGAAAACACAACAATGAAAGCAAAAAACTAGAGCTTTCCTCTTGCAAGCCTCTCTCTCGTCTATGCTCTTTTTCCTTCTTGATTTTGCTAATCAATAGCACAAGATCAAGAAAAGTTTTTCCTTGCCTAAGTGGTTTCACCAACATAAATTGGGAGGTGGAATATTCTAAGAGTCAAAGGGCTTCATGTTCATGCCATGGAGGAGTAGGAGATTGGCGGGTCATCAACCGGAAGTTTTAACGAGAGAAAGAGATGTGACTATCCTTCCATCGTCTTCCTTGTGGCCAAACAAAACAACGGCAAGAATAGGTATTCGGTTTTTTTTTCCTTCCGTTGTTGTGCAGTGTTAATCTTTGATTTTATTTGTTGCGTGCATAGCTTCTGTTTTGGTTTTAAAGCATCAGTTAGATCGAAAATATAGTAGACCTACGCTCTGATACCAATTGAAAAATCTTAGGGGGTGAATAAAGTTTTTGGCAAATTTAAACACTTTTCAAAAATGATCTAATTTTTTAAATCCACCTTTTATTTTATAGATCATGGTGTTTACAGGTTATGCAAAGAAGAATTTTTTGTAGCTTTAAAGAGACATCTAGGATCTTATGGATATGAGACAAGTGATGTGCAATCAATATAATAATAAAGATGGGTTGGTGAGAATCATAAAAATTTTTTCAAATGATTGAAAACTTTATGCAAGGAGGTTCGCAAACTGTCAGAAATAAATGAAAGAAAAATGAACAAGAGATTTATAGTGGTTCGATCTTCAAAGATCTACATCTACTACCTTAAGTTCACACTTAAGGATTTTAAACTAGATCTCAATAAAACTCAGTTTGCTTAATGGTGTTTGTCTATACTAATTACACAAGAGGATCATTGCACTTTGTTTTACCTAAATCTCTCAACCAACTACAAATCAAGGCTCACCCCAAATAGGTTTTACACAACAATCTTGATATACAAAAGAATTATACAAATTATATACAGATAGCTCACACTTTTTGAGTAGATATGCAAACAAATGAGCACCAACAGCCTTTTACCTTTTGAACAACTTGATTTCATGTTTGAAGCACAAATGAAAAGGGAGATTTATGTAATCTGAAGCGTAAGAGTATTTCTGAGAAAGATAGTATAAAAATATATTTAAAAATTGAGCTTTGAAAGCTTTTCTATAAGCAAAAAGTAAGATAGCAACGGCTAGTAACAGTTAGTTTTTCTCGCTATCAGATTTTCCAAAGTTTTAGACTAAGGATTGGAAGAAGGTGCATGTGAGTCCAAAATGACACTTTTCTAGGCATAAATATTTTGACACTGTTATAGAGTTTTGGATGACGTTTTTTGGCTGCAGAGTCCACCTAAACTACTCAATCCAAACATCTGAAAGCTTACTCTTTAAAATCATTTTATTTGTGTATTTCAAGGTAAAAATAAATTAAATTATAAGGTAAATAGACATAGGAATTTTACAAGTAATACCTTAATAACGATTCCTAATCTAAAGTTCTTTTACAAGGACTTCTTAGTATGCAATCTCTTAAACTTGTCTTCTTCTAGATCACCCATTCTTGAATTCTATTGCTCAAGAGTTACTTAGCAATTTTATTTGCACACCTTAGAAGAATTGAGGTCAAACATGTCCTATCACATATAGATCACACAAGTTAGTCCTCACCAATATTTATCATAAGTCAAAACACGAGAGAATGCCCTTAGGGTTAACAATGTTTAAATGACCTGACTATCCCAAAGAGAACTAGTGGATTTTGATCCTAAGATCAAAAGAACTTTGATAAGGATTTGGAGGGCACTGAGGCAAAATGATAAGCAAATCAGTTCAACCGGAGAGATGGAGGTTAACAAAAATAACAATGCTAACAATGGTGAAAATAATGGTTGGAGAACTATGGATGACTTTGTTAATCCAGCAATTTCAGGTACAGACTCGAGCATCACTAGACCTAGGGTGGAGGCTAACAATTTTGAGATTAAACCCAATATTATCCAAATGATCCAGAATATGGTACAATTTGATGGGTTACCAGATGAAGACCTTAATGCCCACCTTACTAGTTTCTTGGAGATTTGGGACACCTTTAAGATGAATGGTGTTCGGAGGATGCTATAAAGTTAAGGCATTTTCCTATTTCCTTGAGGGATAAAGCCAAATCATGGTTAAAGTTTTTACCAATACGATCCAACGAGAACAACCAAACTTAGGACAGATATATATTTTTTTTCAATAGTTAGATTTTGAAAGCCTTTACGAGTGTTAGGAATGGTGGAAGGAGATGCTTAAAAAGTGTCCTCATCACGGGTTTGAGCTAGGAATGTAAATGTAGATTTTCCATAGTGGGTTGAACTTTGCCTCAAAACAATTGGTTGATACTTTTGCTAGAGGGACTATCAATTCTAAGACCCCGGAGGAAGTACATGAGTTAGTAAAGAACATTGTCATGAATAACTACTCATGGGGCAATCCGACAAACATGGCTTATGTTTAAGGTATGCACAAGGTTGATATTATAGCGACTCTGGAAGCTAAGGTTGAGGCACTTACTCAAAAATAAAACAAATGGTGATAACCCCCCTCTTCAGGCCAAGTAATGAATGTTAACTATGATTTTTGTGGAGAAGGGCATCCTAATTATGAGTGTCAAATCATGGGTTCATCCCAAGATTCTTTAGAACAAGCTGCGTTTTTAGGTAATGGGCAACAAGGCAATAATCCCAATGGTGTCACATACAATTCAGGTTGGAGGAACCATCCAAATTTCTTATAGACAAATCAAAATCAACCTAGGCCTTCTAATTTTGGTAGCACTCAAAGGACTCAACCTTCCTTACCTAACAATGCAACACCATCAAAGCCATCATTGGACGAATTGGTTAACAAGATGGTGAGCTTAACTGTAGCAAGGTTCCAAGGAATGGATGTTGTGACACGGAATTTAGAGGCGTCCATGCACAATCTAGAAAATCAAATTAGGCAATTAACCAAACTTCTTGGAGACAGTCAAACGGGATCTCTTCTAAAGAATGCTGAAACAAATCCGAATTATCAAGGCTATGGAAAAAGATGATTTTCACTACTTTGTTTTAGTTTAATTAGGACATCTCTTTAATTTCTATTTGATTTCATTTATCTTTCTGTATTATTTTTAATTTTTTGAGTAATTGCATTTTCTTCATGATTTTGTGGTTTTCAATATTGTTGCTTTTAGTAATTAATTAATTAAAATTTTTTGCCAAGCCGAATAGACTTAGGTCGGCGCCGACCCAAGCGCACTGAGCCGGCATAGGCTTCTATCGAGTTTCACCTCTATATGGCCGATTTTGGCCATTTATTTTTAAACTTTTCCAACTTCCCTCAATTTTTCTCTCCACCCGGTGTGATGTGTATGAATTTGGGTATAAAAATCATATAAAAATAAGTACATTCCCAATTAAGTTTAAATTAAAACGTTAATCTCAAATTACACATATGAACAAGCGTACTCATCATTAAGCATAGCATAGGGTTTAAAAGGAGTGTCGATCCTCCAAGAACAAGTATGCATTAATCACTTTTCTTTAATTGTTTAACCGACTTAATAAAGTGAAAAAGAAAAATAAAATAAAATAAAAGAATATATACATGTCAATGATGGAGAATTATGTAACTCAAACTATTATTTTAACAAACATTATCTTAAAGTATTCAATCGTTGTCATAACTAATTATTCTTTTAGTATCATGAAGGATTAAGATAGATTCACTTCTTTGTTCAACCCATGAAATCACTATCTTCTAAACAAATTAGCATCGCTTGGTCTGTCTCAACTAATTCACCCAAAAGATGCATTAAACACAATCCTTGATTAAATTTTCATGGTTTGGCAAATTTAAACCATGAATCTAATCAATAAATCATTGGTCTGGCAGACATTAATTAACATTTAATTACCCAATTCTTAGCAATTAACCTCTTTGGTCAAGCAAATTAAAAGACAACAAATATGAAATTAATGAATTAAAACCACCATCAACCCCTTTGGTCAAGAAAGTTAATTGAAAGAAACAACCAATTAATCTCATAATCAACACGAGTAATTAAATACCAAGAATAATAATAAATTAATCAAAAGATCAATGTAACTCTAAAAATCATGAATACCTAAAACAATGTCAAATTGTAATAAAATAATTAATACATCATTTTTCAGGAAAAAGAAAACAAAGTTAAAAGAAAGTACTCATAGCCAAGCCTCCTTCTTCTTCCTTCATAGACCCTCTTGTCCAATCCTCCTTGATCTGAAGAATTCCTCCTTAATTTGAGTGATTTTCTATTTTGATTTGCGAATCCTCCCATTTTTCTTGTGTTTTCCCTCTATTTATAGGCTTTAGAAGTGCCTAATTTCATTCTTCTAGGGTTTCTGACTGACTAGAAGTAGGAAAATACTAAAACTCTGTAAATTACCAAAAAATACGCATAAAAATCAAGGCACTGCCTCGACACCAGTGCACAACCGATGCCACTTGTCCTGCCTAGGGCTAGTGCCAGTTGTGGTCTGTTTCTTTGTTCGTTCGCTGATTTTTCTTAATTTTCGCGCCAACCCTTCCAAAGTGCAGTCGGCACCGCCTCTGGCCTTCTAGATGGCACCGGTTCAGTTTTGTTCAGCTCTGTTTCACTGATTTTTTATCACCTCAAAGTGCGTGCCAACAGCACGTGGCCAGTGCCGGTTCCCTTATCATGGTCGGCACCGCCTCTGTTCTGTTTAGCGACGTTTCTGAAATAATATACAAAATACATTTTCATGGGTAAAATCTCAAATATGAAAGAATATGACCAGTTATATTAACAAAATGTATCACAAAATAACCTCAAATAACTAAAAAATATATGACTAATCTAGGCTCTATCACATTCTCTCACACTTAGCTCTTTGCTTGTCCTCAAGCAAAGTATAAAAAACAAATAGGAAAATAAAAGTTTTCATAAAATCACTCGATTACTATCAAAATAATACTTCCAATGCTCTCTTTATTCAAGACAACAAAACATATGCTACGATACCTTTCATAACAAATGCAAGACTTGTGTAAGTGAAGAATGACTGGTAGAACTATCCCAACACCTAACAATATTCTCAAACCATTGGAAAGAATTTAGTTAAAAAAGAATATGCATTCTATAAGCTTACTTTTCATACACTCTCTCCACTAATCCGAGACATATCATGATTCTACTTAGGTCAAGTAAGACTTTTAAGCTTGTAATTTAAGACTAAAGGGTTTGTAATGTAGCTTGTCAAATAAAGGATATAGGAGAATCAAATATCAAAGAAGATAAGAGTTTACAAGAAAATGATAAACAAAATGTACCAAGAAATTCCAAACTTTTCTTGCTCTCCTATCACACAAAATCAATCAAAAACCCATAACCTTGTATGGCAATTATAACAGTTCAAGCAATTCGTACATTCGTTTCCTCAATAATTCTTAACTCATCATTCGTATTGCACAATATCATAAAAAATTTCAACAATTTTTATTCCAGCTCTCTTCCTGTGCTCTTTCTTCTCTTTCCCTTTCCGCTTTTCTTTTTCTTTTCCTCTTCTTCCTTTTCTCCTTTCACAACTCCACTTAACCCATGATGCATGATTGAAAGTAATAAGTCATGACATTTACATACGCTTTCTCCCTCACAATTCTTATACTTGTACATTTATCCATCAAGAACAATCAAAGATTTGGAAGAATTATCTAACTCTCAGAAACAAAGTAATGGACAAAGTATGATAACGGGTTTAAAGAAAGAAATTAATAATTTAGGCTCAAAATAGGCACTAGGGATAATATCAAATAGGTAGGCTTGAAAAGCTCAAACTATCCAAAGAAGGCTTATTACCGTCATCCCTAAGTTAAATCATGAATGTCTTTCTTATTTTGCCTCGAGAGGTATTCAAGTGAGTTCTAGAATTCTCAATGAATTTTAGTATAAAAAGAGGTTTAAGAACAATGTAAAGAATTTGATCAAGAACTACTTAGTCCAAGTACGTGCAAAAAGTCATGCATAAACCATAAATGATATAAAACATATGCTCTATGATCTAGTACAAAGACATGCATTAAAAATACATCTTGAAAGCTCACAAAATCAGAAATTTTTTTTAAATATTTGCTCAAAAGGTTCAAAGAAGAATTTCAAGAAGAATAAAAAGAATTTTCTATTCTAACCACTCCTCCACACTTAAACTAGACATTTTCCACAATGGCCAAATGAATAGAGCAAGGAAATATCGCCACGGGACCAAAAATAAAAAGGAAAAGTTAAGAAAGAAAATACTTCCATTACAGTGGGCATTCTCCTACACAATAGTAGAGTTCCAGCAGAAAGGAGTATTGTCAAAGTACCTAAAAAAAAAAATACAAAGGAAACACACCAAAGTATAAAAACTAGAAAAAAAAAATAAACAAAAAGAAAGAAAATAGTACAAAAAAGAAAAGTACAAGAAATAACTAGAAAAGGTCATGAAAATATAAAGGAAAAAAAACAAAAAGAGAGTGACAAGTAGGAACAAGTGTAGAACAATCATCTCAATCCTCCCCATCATCATCATTGTGTGTGGAAGTACCCTCACCACTATGCGGTCCCGGAAAACGCTGCATCCACTTAGCCCATTGCTACTCCATAGTAGTCTGCCTCTGAGCAATATCATCAATGGAGTCCTGCATATGTAGCAACATCTCTATCTACTGAGCTAATTGTCCCAGCACCGTGGTCTCAAAGTCAGTCCTTGGTTGGGACTGTGAACTACTGGCTCGTGCCCGCGATGGTGGTGGTGGGTGCTCTTCTTCCACAGGTGGTGGCTGAACTTGGCCGGGATGTTTGACCTCATAGGAAGTTAATCATTTCTTCATCTCCTAGCTATACTTGTACCCATAGCTTTTAATGTTTGCTCCGTGACCATGTCATGCTCAGTGGTAGTCTCCATCAATTCTCTCTCAGTACTAATACCAAAGTCTCTTAGAATTTTCATTATGACTAGAGGGAAGACAAAGACTTTGGTAGAGAGACGATGATGAATCACATCCCTAATGGATTGTATGATCAATGGGGCAAGAAGGATAGGCTGAGTGGTCATCATCCTATGTAAGATATATGTATCAATAAGGCGTGTCTTATTGAAACCATTGGCTCGGGATACAACATTAAAACTGAACATGTATACTAGAGCTCGAAAGTTGGCAGCAAGATCATTGTTAGAATAGAAAGCTGTTAGCTTGGAATGCATTATGCTTATACAACTCTAGAGTAGTTCTAATACCACTGGCATCCCAATTAGGGTCAAAAAGAATCTTTTGATTATTAGTATCTATCCCTTACCAAGAATCATCATCATAGACCTAGAGGAGAGTAGCTAAATGGTTTCGTGTGATGATAATGGGCGTTCCCTTCACTCTTGTCTCAATGTGTGGAAGGTGTTTATTACTCTTTTCAACCATGTTGGCGTAGAATTCTTTAATGAGCACTGGACAATAATCCCCTTTTAGTTGTACTATAGGTCCCCACGCTAGCCTCCTAAATATCATTCCTAGTTTAAAGGCACGGTCTAGGGTAGGTGCAAAGGTACGCTCCACAATAATCTTATTTGAAGCCCTCCTATTGTACCACTCCTCACACAATGGATCAATGAACTCTGCTGGCCTAAGGAACAGGGGGTCTATAGACGAAGGGGCTGAGGAAGAAGAAGCTCCAGCCCTTTTTGAGGCTTGACCCCGTGCTTGAGATATATTGGCAAATAAGTAATAGGGAAGATAGGAGGATAAGGAATAAGAAGCTCAAAGATTTTAGAAGAATTGTGTCTCTCCTGTTTCAACCATAATACACAACACCCACTCAACTCTCAACCAACTCACACCACTATGCCCAAACTTCTTAAAGTATACCTCGCACCAAACAACAACCAATTAACTCTCTCCAATCAATCCACCACAATTTACAACACAACCTGCAAGAATAGGCATAAAAGCTCACTGTAAAGCATAAATGTGCTGCACAAACCTAATGTATTTAAATGCTCATAACATGATCGTGTGAATTATGGAATCATCATGGCATTATAGTGATCAAGTGTAAGAGAAGTTAAGGCTAATGTGTACTAGTTACTCAATCATTCTAATAGCCATAATCATACCCTTAAGCAAATACTCAAACTCCCTAATGATCATGTGAATGAATCAAGTACTCAAGAAACATTAACTCATAATATATCCAAAGTTATGAAGCTCACAAGTTAATTCACAATGTAAGAGAACATTCAATATTCCAAATTTTGGCAAAAAATATACCCAAAATTAGAAAAATCTACCTACAACATTTTAACCGTAGGAATTCAAGAAAAATCATACCTTTATGTTCTCCTATACATGGGTAAGCAAAAGATGCATTCTTTTTTTCAGAAATCAAAGCTCTTTGCATGCGGATTGAAGATTGGGTTTTTGTGAAAAATGGAAGATTTAGAGAATTTTGATCCATAGAATCAACAAAAGAAGGATAGATTGATGTTCTAAAAGTGTTTGGGAGGTGAAAAA
This sequence comes from Voacanga thouarsii, assembly GCA_026120185.1. Lineage (NCBI taxonomy): Eukaryota > Viridiplantae > Streptophyta > Magnoliopsida > Gentianales > Apocynaceae > Voacanga > Voacanga thouarsii. Next base: position 2,052,185 of record JANUWF010003362.1, on the reverse strand, counting down.
TCAAATATTAAGAGGTTTGGAAGGTGAAGCCGGCATGGGTTTGAGAGGATTTAAGAGGGAGTTGGAGAGTTTGAAAGAAAAAGTGGCCAAAATGGCCTATTTTAAGTGCTTTCCCCGACAGGAGCTGGTGCCGTTTCTGGGCCTAGCCGACGCTGGTTACATTCTGTCCGGGCTTTGATTTTTTTTAAATAAAACAAAATAAAAATGATGAACATGCAACAATGATGAATAATGCAATTTAATTCATGAAAAATAAATAAAATGAAACAAAACGACAAAAATAAAAATTGTTTCAAATCACAAAAACTTAAAGCAAAACGACTCCAATACTTTCCACGGCCTTGATCCCGTGGATTTTCTTTGGTGTTCCCTGGTAATGTCCCTGCTTAACGATCCCCAAGTAATTTAGCTAGTTGGCCAATTTGGCTCTCCAAGTTGCGCATGGAGGCCTCTATGTTCCTTATTGTAGCATCAACCCCTTAGAACTTAGTCTCCATTATACTTACCAATTAGCCAATCAATTCCTTCAATGGTGGCTTAGAAGGTGCTGAATTGTTGTTCAAATGAGGTTGGTTCATTTGATTCCCCCCAAAGTTGAAAGAACTCTACCTATGTTGGTTTCTATTGCTCCGAGAAAAGTTAGGGTGATTTCTCTAACCAAGATTGTAAGTAGAGCTATAAGGATTGTTACTTGGTCGGACATTACCTGCAAAGGCTGCTTGTTCTATGGTTTCTTAGAATGAACCCATATTTTGGCACTCATGATTTGGGTGCCTTTCTCCACAGAAATCACAACTTACATTTAACACTTGGCCTTGAAGCATTACCATTTGTTCCATCTTTTGAGCCAAAACTTCTACCTTAGCCTCCAAAGCTGCCACAACATCCACTTTGTGCACTTCTTGCACACGAGCTTTTGACCTTGCACTTCCCCAAAAATAATTATTAGAAGCCAAGTTTTCAATGAGATCGAATACCTGTTCCGGGGTCTTATGATTGATGGAACCCCCTGCAGAAGAGTCCACCACTTGTCGTGTTGCAAATGTAAGGCTATTAAAAAAGATAAGCATCTGCATTCCTGACTCAAATCCATGGTGTGGGCACTTTCTCAACATCTCCTTGAACCTCTCCCAACTTTCATACACAGGTTCAAAATCTAATTGTTGGAAGGCAAAATTTTCGTTTCTAAGTTTGGATGTCCTAGCTGAAGGAAAATATTTGGCAAGAAATTTCTCAGCTAGGGCATTCCAAGTAGTGATGGAACCTGTGGGTAAAGACTTTAACCAAGATTTAGCTCTATCTCTCAAAGAAAAAGGAAAAAGTCTTAGTTTTATGGCATCTTCAGAAACACCATTCATCTTAAAGGTATCACAAATTTCAAGAAAACTGGCTAGGTGGGCATTGGGATCTTCTTCAGGTAGCCCATCAAATTGGACCATATTTGGGACCATCTGGATAACACTGGGCTTTATTTTGAAATTGTTCGCATCCACCATTGGTCTAGTGATACTTGAGCCCGTGCCCGAGATTGCAGGTTTCACAAAGTCATCCATGAGCTTTCTGTTGTTGCCAACATTGTTAATTTGAGCACTATCCATGTCTACGATAAAGTTCCTTTTGATTGTCTGGCGGATTTTTGATAATGTCATTTCGATTTCAGGATCAAAATCTATTATCTCGCTTTCAGATTGTCGAGTCATGTACCAAGGTTAACACCTAGAAAATACAATACGGTAGTTAGATAACATAATTCATAATTAAAACAAAATTACAAGAACATGTTAGTCAATTAACATCAATCAAAGTTAGTAAATTAGAGTACATAGATACACAAGATACAAAAGATAGCACCTTTTTGCAAAAAGAACAATTGTACATATTTACATATTTACATGGCTAAATCAATGAAATCCAAGCTTTCATGATATTGTACCCCAACAACGACGCCAAAAACTTGATGTGTATGAATTTGGGTATAAAAATCATATAAAAATAAGTACATTCCCAATCAAGTTTAAATTAAAACATTAATCCCAAATTATACATATGAACAAGCGTACTCATCATTAAGCATAGCATAGGGTTTAAAAGGACTGTCGATCCTCCAAGAATAAGTATGCATTAATCACTTTTCTTTCGTTATTTAACCGACTTAATAAAGTGAAAAGAAATAAAAAGAAAAATAAAACAAAACAAAAGAATATATACATGTCAATGATGGAGAATTATGTAACTTAAACTATTATTTTGACAAATATTATCTTAAAGTAATCAATCGTTGCCATAACTAATTATTCTTTTAGCATCATGAAGGATTAAGATAGATTCACTTCTTTGTTCAATCCAAGAAATCACTATCTTCTAGACAAATTAGCATCACTTAGTCTGTCTCAACTAATTCACCCAAAAGATGCATTAATCACAATCCTTGATTAAATTTTCATGATCTGGAAAATTTAAAACATGAAACTAATCAATGAATCCTTGGTCTGGCAGACATTAATTAACCTTTTATTACCCAATTCTTAGCAATTAACCTCTTTGGTCAAGCAAATTAAGAGACAACAAATATGAAATTAATGAATTAAAACCATCATCAACCCCTTTGGTCAAACAAGTTAATGGAAAGAAATAACCAATTAATCTCATAATTAAATACCAAGAATAACAATTAATTAATCAAAAGATCAACGTAACTCTAAAAATTATGAATACCTAAAAAAATGTCAAATTACAATAAAACAATTAATACATCATTGTTCAAGAAAAAGAAAACAAAGTTAAAAAAAAAACACTCATAGGCAAGCCTCTTTCTTCTTCCTTCGTAGACCCTCGTTGATCTGAAGAATTCCTCCTTAATTTGAGTGCTTTTCTGTTTTGATATGTGAATCCTCCTGTTTTTCTTATGTTTTCCCTCTATTTATAGGCTTTAGAAGTGCCTAATTTCGTTCCTCTAGGGTTTCTGGCCGACTAGAAGTAGGAAAATGCTAAATCTCTGCAAATTGCCAAAAAATGCGTGCAAAGTTGAGGCACCACCTCAACACCAGTGCACAGCCAGCGCCACCTATCCTGCTTAGGACCAATACCGGTTGTGGTTTGTTCCTTTGTTCTTCCGTCGATTTTTCTTGATTTTCATGCCAACCCTTCCAGAGTGCAATCGGCGTTGCCTCTGGCCTCCTAGCCAGCGTCGGTTCGATTCTGTTCAGCTCTGTTTTACCCATTTTTCAGTACCTTAAAATGCATGCCATCAGTATATGGCCTGCGCCGGTTCCCCTGTCATGGTCGGCGCCGCCTCTATTCTGTTTAGCGACGTTTTTGTCTTATTTTGCCCCTAAAATCTAAAATAATACACAAAATACCTTTCCAATGATAAAATCTTAAATATAAAGAAGTATGACCAGTTATTGAACAAAATGTATTACAAAATAACCTCAAATAACTAGGAAATATATGACTAATTTAGACCCTATCACAGTGCCATTTTTTCATTTTCAAACACCACCAGATCCATTTTTGCCTTCAAAAACATCAACCTAACACCAAATCTCCTAGTTTTTGTTGAATCCATGGATTAAAACTTTAAAAATCTCAATTTTTTTCAAGAATCCACTTTCAAATATCTTCTTTCAAGTGAAGATATCTTCAAAAAGATTGCACATTTTGTTTGTCCATGCATTAGAGAACACAAAAGTATGATTTTTCTTGCATTTTTACAGTTAAATTCTTGCCATAGAATTTTCACTATTTTTGGGGCATATTTTTGGACAAAAATTGCATAATTTAGAGTTGTTGGCTGAATTTGATTGCATTGATAGCTCTATTGTAACTAGAATAGCATGAGAGTATGATTCACGAATTTTTTTTTGCTATCACATATTCCGTATTTTAATCATAGGTTGGCTATTTTTGGGTTATTGTGATTATAGTGGTAATGAATTCATGCTAGACAAATAATGTTATTGGCCATGATGTATTCTTCTTGAATTGGACTATGGACATGTTTTTCACGCTATGATCAGGTTGGACACTAGTTGGGAATTATGTAGTGGTTTGAATTGCGGTACTATTTTCTTTTTGCAGGATTTGAGAGGAGATTGGGATTGTTCGATATTGTGAATTAAGAAGGTTGTGGTTTGATTGAAAATTGCGAATTGTTGAGGGCTGTGTGTGGTGTTATATTGTGGTGGATTAATCTTATTGGGATAAGTTGTTACATTAATGTAGTGCCTCAATCACATTCTTTAGTGATTCTCATCTTCAAACTCCCTTATCATGCCTAGAGAAAAAGGTCAATTTTTCAAAAGGGCTAGAGCCTCATTTTCCTCTACCCCTACATCTATAGACCCCTTGTTCCTACACCCCTGTTGATTTTATTGATCCTTCCTGCCAAGAGTAGTACTCCAAGAGGGCTATTAATAAAATCATTGTATAAAGTACCTTTACACAATCTTTAGACCGTACCTCAAGTTAGGACTGATGTTTAGATGATTGGGATAGGGGCCTATAGTTCAATTGAAAGGACCTTATTGTCCTATTTTGATGAAAAAGTTCTATGCTAATATAGTCTAGAAATAAAATAACCATCTTAAGACTATTGAGACCAGGGTAAAGAGAACCCCTATCTTTGTGGATAAAGAGAGACTGGCTGCCATCCTACATGTTAATAATGAAGGCCCTTGGTTAGCTATAGATCACCACAATCAAAAGATAATTTCTAACCCCAAGTGGAGAGTGAGTGATATTAGAGCTACCTTAAGGATATACAGGAAAGGTCCAGTAAGGCAAGTAGGTTTCTATTCTAATAATGATCTTGAAGTCAACCTATGTGCCCTTGTCTATATCTTTTCTTACAATGTTGTTCCTAAGACTAGTGGATTCAATGAGTCCCGCGTGATTGACTTTTATATTCTCTACAGGATGATGCACATTCAGCCCATCTCGCCTACTTATTTGATTATCTAATCTATGCAGGATGTGATCCATTCTTGCCTTTCCACCAAAGCCTTTGTTTTCCCCCTCGTAATCATGAAATTCTGGGAAGCCTTTAGAAGTAGTTTTGAGGGAGAACTTACTGAAACCATGAATAAGAGAGATCTAGTTACTGAGCAAATATTAGTTAGTTGTAGTTATCAGTACAGTACTAAAGTAAGGCGATGGTTAAGGCCTTATGATGTGTAGCACTCGGGACAAGTTGAGCTTCCACCTGTGGAGGAGAAGCATCCTGCACCATCACCCCAAGCTCGTGGTAGTGGTTCCCAGTCCCAATCAAGGACTGACTTTGAGGCTGAGGTGAGGGTTCAATTAAAGCAGTTGAGAGTGAAAAAGAGACATAAACAGAGATATTGCTTCAGCTTCATTAGTCCATGACTGCCCTCACTAGGAGGCAAGATGCTCAGGAACAAAATGGGCATAATGGATGCAGCGATTTCCTAGACCTCAAGAAGATGACGGTAGCCATATAGCTGAGGTGGATGCTGAGGATGATGATGAAGAGGATCCCCATGATGATGATGGCTGAGCATTCTTCTACTGATCCCTATTTATTTTCTTTAGTTTTCTTTTCTCTTTTTATTTTCAAGACTTTTCTTAGAATTTCTTTTTATTTTGGTTTTATTTTATTTTTATTTTATTATCTCTTACTCTTCTAAATTTATGTTTTTTATTTTTTTTATTCTTTTATGTTTTTATTTGGGTACATTTCCCCAATAACTCCTTGTGATAGATTCACATGTGTTGGAGGTACTCCGTTATGAAAGTATTTTCTTTTCTCTTTTCTTCCCCTTTATTTATTTTGGTCTATTGGCTTTGCTTTCGTTGTTATATTTTTTTCCATTGATGACAATGTCCAGTTTAAGTATGGGGGGAGAGTTTAACATTGAAGATATATTCCATATACTCTAGCTTTGGGGGCTATATTTTGGCTAACTGGACATTAAGGACATTGAGGATAATGTCCAGTATAAGTGTGGGGGGAGAGTTTAGCATTGAAGATATATTCCATATACTCTAGCTTTGGTGGCTACATTTTGGCTAAATTTTTTCCAAAATTTTGTGGTTTTCATTGCTTTAGCAAGGTTGTAGTCATCTTTCTTACTTGAGATATGACTTTTGCCATTTACTTAGTGTATTTTTATTAACAATAAATTGGTTTATTGGATGGGATATATTAAGACTTGAGAATTTGCGTTAATCTTGTTTGTGTATTAGTGTTTGGGAATTATTTTATTCATCTAGTTTAAAGGTGGATAATGTGGAAAAAGTTGTTGGCTAACTCTTGTATTATAGGATTAAACTTTGCTTGACTTTAAGTTGCAAATAAGGAATGTGAGGAAATAAAAAAAAAAAAAAAAATGAGTGGAAAGAACTAATTCTGAGTTGAAAAAAATTTATTTTATCTTTGAAGATAGAAAAACACTTTTTGCTTGATTATGGGGGCCAATATGGATAGTAAAGAAAATCCATTTTCTTAAGACTATTAATTCCCAAAAGCAAAAGAAAGAAATAAAATTATTGAAAAAATAATGAGTGATGACTATAAGGGGGCCAATACGATATGTAAAAAGAAATCCATTCATTTCAGGCTATCAATTCCCTAAGTTATTGAAAAAAATTGAGAGGAAAAAATGTAGTGTTTCCCTCCATTCATGTCTTAAGTTGTGCAATTTTCGGATTTATAGTGCTTGAGTTAGTAGATAGCTTGACTTGTATAATTCATATTGTTTGTGTTTTTGCTTGAAGGGTGAAATAATTTTCTTAGACTAAAGTATAAATTTGCTTAATTTGACTTCGAGGGCCTTGATATGTCTTATCTAGTACTTCAGTTTTTAACTATTTTTCAAAGGGTTAAAAGGATGGCAATGTCATATCTAAAGTTTGAAAGGCAATTGTGGCTTTGTTATAATTGAAATTTTTGAAAGATTGTCTTATTTTTCCTTATTTTAAAGTATTTTTCTTGAGGACAAGCAAATATTCAAGTGGGGGGGGGTGTGATAGGGGCTAAATTCATCAACAATTTCCAGGGATGAGTTTATTCCTTTCATTAGGAGTAACTATCATTCATTCTTCAGAACTTCTTGATTTGGGCTTACTCAAACACTATCTGAGATAGGATAAATTATTGTTGAGTCTAAAAGTGATAGGAATTTTCCAACACAATATAACACATCACAAGAAAGGGGATAGAGAGCCAAGACTTGCTTTAAATTTACCTAGGAAACATCAAGCATCAAGAGGTTCCAAAAAAATATTCAAGCTAACAAATCCTACAAGCCAAGAGCTAAGAAGATTGTCAAAACAATGGGTGGTGAAAAGAGGTTCAAAAAGAGATCAAAATGACCTACATTTCAACTAGAAAATCAAGGAACATATGGCAATGGAATTGAGGTTAAAGGAACAATGATTGAAGAGTACAAAAATAGGGGAGGGACTTCAGAGTTTAATCAGCATCAGATTATTGCGACAAGATGAATTTGTCAAAGACAGAATTGAGTCAGCACCAGATGGAGGGCTTGCACTCCACAAAATAGCATGTCTGAATTTTGCTGATTTCTTTTGTTTCTAGTTTATTTATATTATTTTTATTCCCCACAACTTTTAGTACTTTTTTTATATCTATTTTAAGGTATGTAATAGAACCTTAAAACTTATTTTTAAGGTCATTTAATTCTATGTTTAGTTTACTAACTAATTAGGGCAAATTGGAGCCTATAAATACCCCCATTATAACTCTTGTATGAACAAATTTTGAACATTAATCATTTTTTTAATACAAGAGGCTCTTGAGAGAGTTGTTAGGGTGATTCCTCTTAGGGTTTTCCCAAATCAAATCAAGACTTCCCTTAAAATTTAGTCCAACATAAGAATCAAATCTTTAATCTTCTTGGATAGATCAATTCTCTTTCTAAATAGGTCTTAAATTTTAACTTATCTAGTGTTTTTTTAGGAAACCAATTGATTCCCCAAGTTCATCATTTCCACATTATTATTTACTCTTAGTTGGGTTAGGGTGATTGTGGTGGATTTTGAAGGTTCAATTCTTAGTTCTTAGAGTTCTAAGGTCATTGTTGTCCTAGGGTTCAAGTCTTTGCACTGAATTTTTATTGCTACATTTGAAGCTAAGGATTTGGATCTCTCAAGCTCATAGCAAATAATCTAGTATCAGAATAGGTGAAGTTTTGATTTTAATCAAGGCTACTTTCTTAGGAAAAGGTGCAAAATCTATTTTTAAATCTTGCTACAATTTTTAGATTTTCATCACTTATTTGTGTGGCAATTTTGAATGCTTAAAATTCAATATTATCCCATAAACTTGATGCTAACTTGTGATAGAAAATTGATGATTTGAAGCTAAAATAAGTGAAAAAATATTGCTGTAAAATTTTAAATCTAGTAACTAATTTTTCTTGCTATTTTTGAATATCAAAAACCTTAATTTGTGCCTTGGGCTTGATGTGAAATTGAGCCTATATATTTGGTTGATGCTTGGGTAGCTACTTGTGGTGTTAAAGTACAAAAAATTTGAAGCTTATTGAGTATATTCTCTGTAAGAATTTCTATGCACAACAAATCTCGTAACTCATATTGGTGCTATTTTGTGAGATATAAAACTTAAAATTTATCTATATTCTTGCTTTGAAATTATTCTTTGATGTGGGTATAATCATTGAGAATTTATTTTATTTGTGAATTTTGAGTTTTTGGGACTGTTATAAAGATGGAAATTTTAGATTGTCTTGAGTTATGAGGTTACACATAAGGTGTATGATGTGTTACTTTAATGACTTGTGATTACTCATTTATGACTACTCAAGCTTTCTTTATTGAATCTCTATAGATTTTATTGATTGTTAACTTATTTTTAATGGGGTTTGTGTATCCATTTGCTAACAAAAAGTTTTTCTTCGTCCGCTTGAATTTTGCATTGGAAACAATTGGTGCCAACTTGAATTCTCACTACTTTATCTCTTGATAGCTTGAACTCCTTGAGATAAATTTCCTTGAGTAAAGAATTGAATTGTCAAAACTTATTTCCTTGAGGTTATTAAAGCTTCAAATTGATAGGACTAATTAAATGCCAAGAATTTATCCTTGAACTAAACTTGAGCTTGGAAAGCAATTGTATGTGGTTGGATTCATACTATTTATCTCTTGAATTTTGAATAGTTCTTGTGCTATCTTTACCTTAAGTTAATTGTAATTGTTAAATTTGTATCTTGAGGTTGTGATAGCATTACACTACCTATAATTCCTTAATTTAATGAACTTTCTTGAATGTCTTTACATAGTCTTATAAGGTATCTTAGCTTACATTTTTTACTTCCATTGGACTTCATTAGTATATTTCTAGTAGGTAATAGGTTGAACACTTAGATTTGAATCTCATTTAGGATTGAATTAAACTTTGTCCATCTTTAAATCATATTCCTTATTATCCTAGTTATTTGAATCCGTGTGGTGTTTGCGTAGTGTATATCTTATAATCATTCTTGAAATCTTGATATTGTTGAGCCCTTACCATTGAAATTCTTGTTTAAACATGCTTCTTTTTTAGTTACTATCTAGAGTTTGTTTGAATTCCCTAGGATCCCTACTTGATTATCTTAAAGAATTAGATTGACTTGTTTTATTGGACTAGTTCCTATGTAATTAGAGAGGTTATTGTGGAAAAAAGTCATTGAGGAATTGAGAGTTTGAAAAAGGCAAGATGATGAGTTCATTTTAACAAAAGCCAAGAAAAGAGTATACACGAGTAAGGAGTGACTTACAAAAATTGAGTGCAAACACATGAAGGAATGATGTGAGATTATTATTATTTTTTTCTGCTTAAATTTTGTAGGTACTTCACTTAAAATAAAAATTCACAATGGTTTGTTAGAGTGATAATAAAGAGTATGACTATGATAAGAAATCTTGTTCGAATAGAAGTAATTATGGGGAGTATGATAAACATAAATTTGAACATAAGGAAGATTATTAGAGAAATGAATGTGATCATGAGGACTTGCTTGATTGTGCAGATGAATCTTATAGGAGTAGCTATAATAAAGGGCCTAACACAAGTGGAAGAGGATATCATGAGTTTGATGGAAGAGAAAATTAGACATATGAGGAGGAATGATTTGAGGGAATTTATATTCGGGGGAATATAAAATTGTTCAATGAGTAGAATGCAAAGAAATTAAGAGAGAATGTATACAAATTTTGTAAGGGCTATGATCACTCAATTTATGATTGTCCATGAAGTTCTAATCATAGAGATGGGAGTACGTTGCAAAACTTTCCAAAAAGTGAGTTGAGACAAAAGCAAGTATATATATGCTCTACTTGTTGGAGATATGGTTATAGTGCATGCGATTGACCAAGATTGAATGATCAATGAAGAATGATTAATTTGAAAAAAGGTAGTGCAATTCTTTATAAACATTGTAGTGGCTGCGGGCACAATTCATTTAATTGTCATTAGAAATCCTTTATAGAGCAATGTAGCCAATTGAACAAAAGATTTGAGTTAGAAAAGAAACAATATGAGGAAAAATAAAGAGTTGAGATTGAAGCCCAATAAGGAAGGTGTAGATGATGAAAATGTTAGGCTTAATGAGAAATTAGCTACTCCATGGACTGAGAAGTCCAATGAGCTTCAAAACACTCAAGTTGTAAAAAAATGGCTTGCAACAAGAAGAGAAAAATGAAGAAGAGGAGTTGAGTAGTAGTGATGAAGTTAATATGGAACAATTGAACTCAACAAATGGGGTGACAAAGGAGTTCTACAACATACTATTCGTTCTAAATAAAGAGTCACATTCATTAGGAGAGTTGAAGGAGAATAAGCAAGAAGAGATTGGGCAAAATGATGTAGAATTTGTTGAAGAGCAAATGAATTCAAGAAATGAGGTGGAGAAGGAGCAAATGTGTGTGGATGAAGGTCCCAAAAATGCTTCAAGTACTTATTAAGTTAAAGAAAGCTCACATCAACAAGAAAAGAAAAATAAGAGTTAGCTAGAGGTGGTGTAAGAACAAATGATGAAAAAAAGTAAGATTAGTATAAATGAGCCATTTAGTTCAATAACACGAAAGGTCTCCAAATCTAGTGGAGAAATTAGAGTGAATAGAAAGGGTGGAGTTACACTTGAGAAACCATACTCATTGATTGGCGTTACGAGAGAGGTTGTAGATGCATGTATAGTGAAGAAAAAGGGGGAACTATAAATAGAGAATATTTTCTATTCAATGTGTCAAATCAAACAAAGTCATGTAGCTTGATTATTGATGAAGGGAGTTGTAAGAATGTGATTAATACTATATTGGTGGAAGAATTGGAAATGGAGACCTTCAATAGTTAAATAATTGTAGTGAGGCAAAGGTGAACAAACAAGTCCAAGTTGCATTTGTCATGGGGAGGGATATAAAGATGAGATTATGTGTGATGTCTTTTCCATACATGTTGGACATTTGTTATTTGGAAAACCTTGGTTATATAATAGAAATGTGGTTCACCATGGAATGCAAAATACTTACTCATTAAAAAATGATGGAGAAAATGTACACTTTGTCCTATGTCTCCAAGTAAGATTATCAAAGATCAAAATATTTTGAGGGAGGAAGATAGAAAGAAAAGAGAGCAAAAGGAGAAGTAAAAACCAAAAAAAAAAAAAAAAACAAAAAACAAAACAAAACAATAGCATAAGAGAAGAGAAAATGAGAGGCAAGCAAAAGAAGAAAAAAAGAATTTAAAGCTCCAAATGCAAGTAAAAATAAGGGGTAAGAGAGAACAAAAGAGATAGCATGAAGATGAAATAAGAGTGCCAACTTAAGTTTGAAGCGGTGAAAACAACACGAGGGTAGAAAAGGAGAGTGGAGGTAAAATGAGAAAGAAAATTTGGATTGAGAAGAGAGAAAACAAGAAAGAGTTGTGAAACAAAAGACTAAAGTTTTACTTTCACGCAAACTCTTGTTTGACTTTTTATGTAGGAAAATCTTTCCAATTAATATGTTACATCAATTCAAGGATAAATATCTATAAAGAATGGGGAAATGATAGGAATTTGCACACGTAATATGGCACATCAAAAGAAGGGGGATGAAGATCTAAGACTTGCTTCAAGGTTCCTTGGGAAATATCTAGCTTCAAGAGATTCTAAGGAAATATTCAATCCAACAAATCCCACAAGCCAAGAGCGAAGCAGTTTGTCAAGAAATGGGGTGAAAAGAGGTTAAAAAGGGATCAAAATGACCTACATTTCAGCTGGAAAATCAAGGAACATATGGAAATGGAATAGAGATTAAAAAAAAAAAAGGGATTAAAGAGCACAAAAATAGGGAGGGAGGGCTACAAAGTTTAACTGGTGCTAGATTGAGTAAAGGAACTGGCACCGAATGATTACTGCAAGATGAATTTGTCACTGACAGAATTGAGCCGGTGCTGAATGGAGGGCTTGAATCAGCACTTACCCACATCGTGACATGTTCGAATTTTGCTGATTTCTTTTGTTTTTAGTTTATTTACATTCCTTTTAATCCTTATGAATTTTATTATATTTTTATCTATTTTAAGGCATGTAATAGGGCCTTGCCACTACATCCTATGTTTAGTCTATTAATTAATTAGAGCAACTTGGAGCTTATAAATACCCCATTATAACTCTTATATGGACAGATTCTAAACATTAGTCATTTTTTAATATAAGAAGCTCTTGAGAGAGTTATGAAGGTGATTTCTCTTGAGGTTTTTCCAAATCAAATCAAGACTCCTCTTAGGATTTAGTCCAATCTAAGAATCAAGTCTCAATATTCTTGGATAGATTAATTTTCTTTCTAAATGAGTCTTAGATTTCAACTCACCTAGGATTCTTTTAAGAGACTAATTAATTGCCTAAATTTATCCTCTCCATATTGTTCTTGACTCCTAGTTGGGTTGGGGTGACTGGGGTTGATTTGGAAGGTTTAATTCTTAGTTCTTAGAGTTTTAGGGTCATTGTTATCCTAGGGTTCAAGTCTTTGCATTGAATTTTTGTTGCTACATTTGAAGCTAAGGATTTGGAGCTCTTAAGCTTGTATAAAAATGTTTGATTACTTTGCCTTTCACCACACTAATCATGTTTGGATTAAGTCTTCATTGTAGTTGCACTATTGGATTTACATCCTCTTCTACCAAGATCTTAATGTGTAGAAAAAAGGACTTATCCCTTTAATGTCTATGATTTTCCAAGCAATGGTCTCCATATGCCTCTCTGAAACTTTAATTAATTGTTCTTTTTCGTCATCTGTTAAATCCCTCGAAATGATCACTGACAATTTATCTTCCTTCAAGAACATATATTCTAGATGGTCTAGTAGTTTCTTCAACTCCAACTCCAGCGGGTCTTCAATGGATGATTTTATCCTTCCAAGCTTTACCCTCTCGATTACTTCAAAAACCTTTAAATTAGAAATTTTCTCAGATTCATCCACTACTGCCACCAAATTTCTCAACAACTTAACCATTTCACCTTCATATCAACTTCCTAATTTCTCTCCAAAGATTCCTCAATCAAACATTCTTGAATATAAGTCATAATGTAGTCATCAATAATATCAATCAAAAAACACGAATCATCATGAATAGAGAAATGTTTCATGCATTCTGATATTTTAATGATAACTTCCTCATCTGTAACCCTAAGTATCAACTTCCCCCATAAACATCTATAATAGTTTTTGCAATTGCTAGAAAGGTCTATCTAAGATCAAAGGAACCTTGGAATTCTTATCTATGTTAAAAATAACAAAGTTCACTATCACAAGAACATACTCCACAATCCCCTTAGGGTATTTTGCAAATCTATAAGCTAATTGAATACTTGTCCTAGTCGGCTTGAGTTCACCTAGGCCTAGCTTCTTAAAAGTTTCAAAAGGTAATAGGTTTATGATCTTACCTAAGTCTACAAGTGCATTTCTAAACATCAAACTACTAATTAAGCAAGGGATAGAGAAACTCCATGTGCCTTTTATTTTTTAGGTAGCTTGTTTTTGCTTTGAAGGATAGCTGAACACTCCTCATTTAAAGTCACAGTGGATAATTCTTCCAGTTTCCGTTTCTTTGATAAGATATCCTTGAGAAACTTAACATATTTTGGCATTGGGCTATCATTTCTATGAGGGAGAAGCTGATATGGATTTTCTTGAAGAGCTACAAAAATTTCACAAATTACTTATCCTTTTCCTTTCTTTAATCTTCCTATATATGGAACAAGGTGCCTTTGTTCTTAAACTACTTTTTGGAGCTGTATCATTATTTGTCTGAGGAAGCAGTGCCACTTTTTCATTTCTAGCAGCGCTGTTCGAGCCCTATAGCCTTCATCCATTATCTCTTCAACTTGCTCTTCTTTTCTTTCCTCTATGTTGCTTTGTTGAGCATCCAAGTGCTTACCACTCCACAACGTGATTGCATCTACATGTTCTCCCACCTTATCATCCACAAATAAAGTAGCTAATTATCCCAATTCATAATCTAAAGTAGAGATAAGTTTTTTTTTTATTCCTCAACAATTCCTCTATTATATGAAAGTTTAAGTCAGTTGTGGTTGTAAATTTACATAAAAGATCCTCCATTGAAAAGAAGGTTTCCATATACTTTACACAACTTGTATACTCCTTTACCTTTCTTTTCTCAACCTTCTCAAAATTCTCTTAATACCTAAATCAATCTCAATCAATTCACCACTCATACATAAAGAAAATGACCTACCAAAACAAAGATATAGCAAAACAATTACTAAAAGCTTAAAAACAAGAACTCAATGTAACAAGAAAAACATAACAAACTATAGAATTACAATATATATATATATATATATATATATATATATATATATATATCAAAAGGCCCAACAAAAGAATGAAAAATCTCTATAAAGAATCAATGTAGCAAAAAGAAGCAATATATACAAATTTCATGTACAAACTACCAAGCATACAAGTTACTTGTATTTATAAATGTATAAATATACAAAAACTAAATAAAAAAAAACTTGAGTAATTTAGAAGATCACCAATCAATCCCTGGCAACAGCACCAAAAACATGATGCTTGCTTTGTGAGAATTAAAAAAAAAGAACTATTAATATCCGCAATCACTCAAGTTTTAAAAATTAAAACTCTACAATTAATCATACACACGCACATTTTGTTAGGATTGTGCCCTAGAAGTAATTATTTATACAATTTATTTTGCACATTAAATCAATAAAAGACATTGTTTATCTTTCAGTTTCTTTATTCCATATGTTCATGTATATAAAAAACTATTCGATGAAGTCTCAAGTACAACACTGTGTTAAGAAAATTATGATAGAGATTTTGATGCGAAATTCCTACTACACTAGAATGTGTTTGGTCTAAAATCATCCCCAATCATAGTATTAATGAGATAGGACATCATTAATACGTTAAGATTAGCACGTATTATACTTCTTGATTTGATCAAGGGGTGGTTCTCACATCTGTGAGTATTGTGATACTCAAAGTTAATACGTGAATGCTTGTTATTTGAACAAGTACATTGGATGACCTAACTATGAGATAATTACATAGATAATTATTTAGTGCAAATGATATAATCTCATTATAGTAAATGTGCAAGTAACCTTATACTTGAGAACTCTAAGTTATTTTGTTTGCTAAGTATTGTACTTTAATTCCAATCTCTACAATCCTTACAAGACCGCTAATGGGATGGGCATTAGGTATAACATGAAGTAAACGAAAGTAGTTAAGAGCGTCAATAAAGGATTCACCACTCCTAATAGTAGGAATGAATATCTCATGGCCGCTTGTAGGAATCATTACTCAAGACGTCCTTATCCAAGGCGACTATGTGTCGGAAATAGTTCCAATTTATACACATGATGAGCAATGGATTCCGAGAACAAGTACTAAAATATTTTGACCATAATTAATTATTATTCTGGAGGTAGTTTACACTAATTCTATATTCCAAACCAAATAAGATATTGTATAGTGAAAGGAGTTTATTGCATTGACGTTTCGCTATTGAAAGGTTCATGTTAAGCTACTTGACTTTTTGGACTTTTGGGTGGTCATGATGTGTTGCTAGATACAGCCCGTGATCTGCGAAATATGGATTTATTAATTAGAGAATTTTAATCATAGTTAGAATTAATAAATTAATTCTAATTATTAAAAAGATTATTAATTCTATTATGATAGAATTAATTCATATTAACTACCAAAATGACTGGAAAACCTAATAAGTCATACACATTGGAGGAATTGGTACTCAAAATATCATTTGATAATATTATGAGGTTAATTTACGAGAAGAAATAACTTTATGGGGTGAATTATAAGTAGTTATAATTCTCGAGGTCAAATTGTAATTAACAATACCTTGTGGGCTAAATAGCAATTTGGAAATCCCAATGCCAAAATGAAAAGATAAGAAAAGGTTCAGTTATTGTTTGATTCCTAAAATGTTTAGGAAATAAACAAAACGCTTGCTTTCATTGACCATATATATATATATATATATATATATATGTATGTATGTATGTATGTATGTATGTATGTATGTAAATAGAGAGAGTGAGAGTTTTGGGCGAGAAAAAGAGACTGGGTTTTCTATTGCAAATACACTATGGTTTTCTTTTCTTTTCACAAAAAACACGGTCTGTTGTCTTTCTTATTCTTCTTTTCGAAAGAAGTTTTTCTCTTCTCCAATAAAATTAATTATAAAGATACCATGCATTATTCTACTAGCGTAGGGAACAATATTAGAGAAATTCCTATTCTTGGAATTTGGTGGCTCGATTGGATCGATTTTTCAAGGGGATTCGCGAGGAAGAAAATTTTTAATAAGCTGCGTTTTGAGGTCATTAAGTTTTCTTCCCTTCTCATAATCCGTTTAATTACATACGAGTGACCCTTTGCATATATTTCATTTTCATTTTTCACTGTGTGTAAATTAGTTTGTATGATCGAAATCCAATAGTGGTATCAGAGTCATCTCGTGTGTGTTTTACGAATTTTATTATTATTTTGAAATTGTTTCAAAATAAATTCAACGTTATGAAATTATTTCATAAATATCTTAAAATTTGAAATAGCTTCAAGATTGTATTAGGATCCATGAAAATTATTTCATATAAAATTTTATTTTTGGAAAATTTTTATTTTAGTGGGTTATATATATATATATATATATATATATATATACGCGTAATAATTATTGAAATTGGTTTCAGTAAATTATAAAAAGTGTTTTATATATATATATATATATATATATATATATATATATACGCGTAATAATTATTGAAATTGGTTTCAGTAAATTATAAAAAGTGTTTACTTTTAATTCACAAAAATTGTTGCTGTGAAAAAGAGAAAAAAAACAACGAAATTTTGTTTCCTTAAATTCGTTAAGGAAATTAAAGCCGAAAAAGGAAACAACTGAGAAAAAAAAAAATTGTTGAAACCGTTTCGGCCAAAAAGAAAAAAAATTGAAAGAAGTGGAAATTATTTCTGGAAACCATTGTTATAATGGTTGCATCCTTAGGAGGATGTGTTATTGCCTTGGGAGGCTTGTGCAATGTGTTGACCAAATCATGAATTGAGACATTAAGCCTTTATGCAGAGTTTTGGAAATTAGCCATGGCTCAGTTGGAATTGTTTCAACTAACCACCCATAATATATTTTTTTCGGACCAACTGGTCACCGACTGTAGTAAGCCATAGCCAAACTTCAAGTAAAAATAATAATAATACATAATAAATAATTTTATTTTGGTTTAGCCTTGCGCGTCTATGGCATAGCAGCGCAAGGTTGTGCAAAGTCTTAGATTAACGATTGAAAATTGTTTCAATCAGTGAATCAATACAATATATATATATATATATATATATATATATATATATATATATATATAAGTTTTGATCTTCATGTGTTTGACCATCGATTTTCTAGTTTTTCTTCAAGCACCCACTGAAATATTTTTATTCCAATAGGACCTCAAGATTTTTTATTTTGGAATTAATTAATTAAAATTTGAAAATAATAATTTTAGAATTTAATATTGGATCCATATTTATTTAGTTATAATTTTTTTTTTGTTTAATGTGTTTTAAGCAAAAATATTGGCATGTTGGCTTGGTTATGGACTTATACCAAATTAATTTGATTAATTTAAATTGTGTCATGCATTTTATCACTTTGTTTTGAATAAATAGGATTGCGTGTCTTGCCTTTCTCTGTAATTCTCTTATAATTTCTTCTCATCAAATTCCCTTCGAATGTAACTCGAGGTTTCTTCATTAGGAATTTATGTAATTAGATTACATAGGATAAATAAGATTAGAAATTATTTTACGAATTTATGAAGATGGAGACCAAGTCGATGTAAGAAGATAATAAGACTTTCTTCTCAAAACATGTATGAACACATAGATTTTGACCAAAATTAATTTCCTTCTTGGCTCAAGAAAATTAATCTAGAAAAGTTAATAACCAAGCCATGCAATTGCATCTATTATAATTATGTCAAAGTGTTGATATTTTGTATACCAAACGATGAGACTATTAATTAAATAATTAAAATTCCTCAAAAAATATTAAATCTAAAGCCTTCCATTAATATAGCCAAGAACGAGAGTTCTTTTTTAAGATTAGGTTGTTGTGTGAAACCCCAGTCGAAACCAACCTTAGAGTAAGGGGGTTGGGATGCATATCATACCTTATTACATGTTTAAATATATTTTTATATGATTTTATGTGCATTGAATGTGTGTTTTATAGTCTAGAGGGCTTGATTGTGAGTATTGAGTGAGAAAGGCAAAATGGTAATTTTTGCTTGATGTGAAAATAAAGAGATATCTTGAGGATTAAATAGGAAATATATTTTAGGGAGCAAATAAAAACAAGAGTTGTTATGGTATAGTGGTTAGAGCTTTGGAATTAATTCTTGAGGTTTTGGGTTCAAATTCCATCATTAGAGCTATAGCATGATTGAATTTTATTTTTGCTTGGGAAGTGATATTTTTGGCCTTAGGTGCTTTAGAATAGGGTAGAGGTGTTATCCTAAGGGAGACATGATAGGAGTATACTAATCCTACTCTTTTGCCCTACACAAAATTCCTAAGGGGAATTCATTTCCTCTTGATCCTTAATTTTTCCTATTTCTCAATTCATTAGTTTGTTCAAGCCAGTTTTATTCTAGAAAAATTCCTGTGATGTGCTGTGGCTTTGGAGGTTCAAAATGCCTTAGCGAAAGACATCTTATGGACCGAAACCATGGAAGAGGGGGAAGGATTCCAAGTGAATTAATTTTCCTAGTGAACTTTCTAAAACTTCACTCTAACTAGGTTTATTTTCCTTCATGCATAGAACTGAAATTTTTCCAGTTTCTTGTGCCTTCATGGTGTCAAAATTCTTAGCCATTATTCCCTTCCAAATGCTGCCAGAAAATGGCCTTTTGATCAGCTTGAAACCTAAATTTTCCTGGCCATTTTCGGACTGCACAAAGGCTGTGCAAAACCAAAAAGATCCCTGGGCAAAATCGCAGCTTTGGAGATCCGAAACCAAGCTATTTTCTTTCAGTTTTTGTTCAACATCTTAGCCACATTTTTCCTCCATAAAGAAGGCTGGAAACCAGCCTTGAAAGACCCCTGAAATCCCCTTCAAACTCTTTGTAAGCTGACTAAAAAGTGGCAGCCAAAAACTGCTGAGAAATTCCAGCCTTGTGAAAATTCTGTGCAGGAAAACTTTCCAACTTTGATTCCTAATTCATCCCTAGCCGAAACCTCAGCTTTCTTCTGCACAAACCCTCCTTAAACAGCTATGAGCTAAACTCCATTGTCCTCCCCAAGCTTTTGCACAAAATTCAGACATGGCTACCCGAAAATCTCTCCAACAAATCTCTGCAATCATGCTTGATTAGTTACCAAAATTCTAGCCACCATAATTTAGCAACCTTCCATAAAATATCCCTCAAACAACCAGACATTTCCTCCACCATTATACTCCTTATTTTCGGCCACCCTTAGCCTCCTTCAACCAGCTCTCATCCATCCGAAATATTGCACAAGCAATTAGCCATGGCAGCTTCCCAAAAGCTCTCCAAGAATCAAAGATATTCTTGTTATGTTTAGTTTCCAAATTTGCTTCCCAAAAATAGTCTTTAAGGATTTCAACAACTAGCCTTTATTTTTCCCTTCTAAACCAGAAAATCATCTACCAAAACCCTACAAGCAGTTGGCCAACCCTAATCCCTTTAGAAATTTGGCAGCCTCCAATCCAAAAGCTCTCAATTCTCCTCAACCTTCAAGAATACAAAGCACACCAAGAACACTTACTCCTTCCTTTCACCTAATACCTTTCCAAATCACTTCAAACTTTTTCAAAAAATTCCAGATTTCATCTATACACTACCGTGAGTCCATCCATACCATTTTTAACATCAAACTCCGAAATCCAACTCGCACTTTTGGATAAAAAATGAGAAATTTTGTGAAGGCTCAAGAACACCTTCAAGATAGGTTTATTCAATCAACTTCATATTCGCTAATCTTCAATCTCTAATGAACATATATGTGTTCAAGCATGCTAATGGACTTTCTTCTTCTCTCTCTCTCTCTCTCTCTCTCTCTCTCTCTCTCTCTCTCTCTCTCTCTCTCTCTCTCTCTCTCTCTCTCTCTCTCTCTCTCGACCGAACACTCTCTCTTTCTTGGCCGAATGATTTCATCAACCATGGCCATGCTTCCTTCATCTTCTTTGGACGAATTTAGACATCTAGGAGTTGAGATCCATTCGAAACTCCTTCAAGGTATTCATCAATCAAGTAAGCCTTTTTAACCCTTCTTTTAAATTCTAGATTCATGTCTCTAGGATGATGTTGATAGAAGATGAATCATGAATAGGGTTGAGTATATATTGTTGTGATGAGTTGAGAGTGAAGCATGAATATATGTATGAATATGTTGGAGATGGGATTTATGCATGAATGGATTATCTTGGTTGATTGTATGGTGTTTTTGGGTTTAATGCATGTCTCCATGTCATAGGTAGTATTTGTGATCAAGTATGCTAGAGATTATGTCACCTTTGGTGAATAGTATTTATATTCATGTTGGATTATTGAAGCCATGATTATGTTTATGCTAGTAGAGGTTAGATCATGTCTTAATAAATTTGGATCTATACTTATATGCATGATTTGGATGATTTGATGAATTGAAGGGTTGTATATGTTCCTGATTGTGGTTAGCAATAGAAATATGATCATGATATAGTTGTCTCTAAGCTAATTTTTATTTCATTAATAAAATATTTAATAATATGATTTTGCTAGAAAATTCGAAAAACCCTAGGAAGTAGATTTGAATTATTAAAAGAATATTTTAGTTAAATAAATGGTAACTTTTATTCAAGGAATAAAATATATAGATATTATATAAAATGATCAAATCAACTAAAGCCTTTATGAACATAATCATAATAAGTAAAATATTTATTATTAAAAATTTAATTATTACCTTTTAATCAAAACCTTTTAAAGTCTATTTATTATCTTCCAATCAAGACCCATTAAAATTTATTTTCAACTAATTTTAGCTAACAATTATTTTCAAACAATTAATTATTAATAAATCATTATTTTATCTAATACCTAAGACTCTTCACCAATTAAACTCTGAATTTAGCTTAGCAAGATTTAAACCTTCAACTTATTAGTATTTATGTCTCAAAACATTAATTATTTTAAATATCAAATTAGGCTTAGCTTATAAACCTATTTATTTATTGTTTGGCCTTAAAGCTTGGGACACTAGGATCATGGTAGTAGTGAGTTGAGTTGTTTTAAATTGAGAAAGTGAATTTTGCCTTGAGTTTGATTGTGGTTTGTATTTACCCATGCGGGGTTAGGTCAGTTGTTGAAGACCTTTTATTGTGAGCAAGAATCAGGTAAGCTCCTGCATAAAACCTGATTAATGTAAAATGTTTATTATGGTAAGCCAAATGTAGAGTGCATGGACACTCAGTTCTGTAAAGGCAATTGATGATTGATTTCTTTTTTATTTCAGTCAATTGAATTATTTGAAAATTAATAAGAAGATTTACTCAAACTTAAAACTCTTTGTAAAACGGATTTTGACAAAGACTTTGGAAACCCTTAATTGCCATTTTCGTGTGAAACTGTGTTTGTTCATTTTCTCCCAAGTGGGATATGTTACGTTGAGTACTCAATAAGGGTGGACTGCTAAGGCTAGTCTTTGAAGGGTTAGGGTAAGTTTCTCAGTAGGTGGCCACCTCTGAAGGGTGAGTTCTTCCCGGATAAGATGTCAGTCCAGTAGGTCGTGCCGGTCTGAGCTAGCAGTTTATTTTTCAGTCAAGTGACTATGTTTTGCCGGAATGGATACCCGGTTGTTGTTTGGGTATAGAGAATGAGGAGTATCTTGCCCGGTAGGTCGATCACCTATCTTTGTTAGTCTGTAAAAGTGTCAGCATTCTGACCGGTTATGGGGCCCAACGTGTGGTAACCCATGACCGCCTTTTTGAGTGGTTGATTTTATTGATTATGTATGGTTGGAAAAGCCAAAACACCACTCTTAATTTTGACTAATGTTTATTGCTTACCAGTAATTCTCTTATAAAGATTTTATATTTTGCATTCACGAACTGTTTTCACTTGACACTCAAAGCACACACGAACTTACTAAGATTTTTGTCTTATCACCATTTTTACCATGATTTTAAGTCGATCCTGCTGTGGGGATGAGTAACTAGATATTATCTGCCTTGGAAGATTTTTGCTGATAATTTATTTTTGTGTAATGTTTTGGGGAGATGAAAGTGGATAAATTTTATTATGGATTTATTTTTGGTATTCTTGGATTTGTTCTTGGGTTGTAATAAATTTTAAGTTAAAGTATTATTTTTATTCCGTAATTTTGTTTGTGTGACCTAGTTATAAAGACCCCTTGTCCTTTGGATGGGGAGACATTCCCGGCCCTGGCGGGCTTAGGTAGTGGGGTGTTACATGTTGGGTACACCCAAGCTTACCCGACATTGAGCACGTTCAAACTATAGAATATGATTCCTGATTAATAGGTTGGATTTAACTAATATCTTTATCCCGGTTGAGCATACTCAAGCATAAAGAATATTAGAGACCAAGTTGGGGTAGAATTAAGTGCTTTAAAATTAAAAGATGTTAATCACCTAATGATTCGGTAGTTACATTTGATATAATTGGTATTGGATACCTACTATTGAACTTAAGAGTTGTTTGTTGGGCATGCCCAAAGTCATTCTTAAAGAATTTGGATATTGGACCACTAGAAAAACTTCCATAAGGCTTTATTGAGTCAATGGTGAGGGCTATTAATTTGAAGAAAATAGTGGGTACAATAGGTATTTAATTAAAAACCTAATTAAATGCATTTCATATGCATATACATAGCCTAATATCTCTTATATTTTATCTAGGTCATTTGTATCATGACAAAAAATTTGAAGTTACGTAGCATTTTGGAAACAAACAAACTCACCGAATCAAACTTCTTTGACTGGTGTAGAAATTTGAGAATCGTTCTAAAATCGAAAAAGTTGCTCTACATGTTAGATACTCCAATTCTACGACCACCAGCTGATGTTGCTCTTGCTGAAAAGCATGAAGTCTATAAGAAGTATAAAGAGGACAATGACACAGCATCTTGTATCATGTTGGCGTCAATGACCACTGAGCTACAAAAATAGCATAAGTATGTATGCTCACACTATCATCTTCCATCTAAGAGAGCTTTTTGATAAGCAAGCAAGGACGGGGAGATATGAGATATCTAAGTAGTTATTCAGTTCTAAGATGGTAGAAAACACTTCGGTAGCCACTCATGGACTTAAAATGCCAAGGTTAATTGAGAAGTTTAGATTATTTGGGTTCACTATGAATCATGAATTAAGTATAGACTTGATTCTTTAATTTTTGTCAATTAGTTTTTCACAATTTATGATGAACTACCAGATGAATAAGATTGAGACCACAATATCTAAGTTGCTAAACCTTCTTAAGATTGTAGAGTCTTCTATGAAGAAAGAATATAATCCGATCTTATTAGTTGATTCTTCTTCTAAAAGAAAAAAAATATTTCAAAAAAGAAGAAAAATAATCCAATTAAACCTAAAGGTGGCGTAAAGAAGAAGGTGATAGCTACCAAAAGCCCATGTTACCATTGTAGGAAAATGGGCCATTGAAAGCACAACTACAAAAACTACTTGGAGACTGTTAAAGAGAAGAAGCAGAAGGAGAAACTTGCAAGCACTTCTACTTTCACTCTAGGTATGTTTATGATTGAGATCAATACTATCTTTAATAATGAGATATGAGTATTGGATACCGAATGTGGATCTTATTTGTGTAATAATTTGCAAGGACTAAAGAGCAGTAGGAAGTTGGAGAAAGGTGATGTGGACCTTCGAACAACAAATGGAGCAAAGGTTGATGCACTTGCCGTGGGGACTTATATCTACACCTACCTTCTAGATCAATTCTAGAATTACAAAACTATTTTTATGTACCAGTTTTACATAAAAACATTATCTCGGTTGCTTGTTTAAACTTGATTGGATTTCATTCAAATTTTAAGAATAAAAGTTGTTCTTTTTCATTAAATGATATCCATTATGGTATTGAAACTTTGATGAATGGTTTATATGTTCTGGAAATAGAAAATCATGTTCTCAATATAAACAATAAAAGGCCAAGAAAAGATAACACAAACCTATCCTACTTATGGCATTGTCATTTAGGCCATGTAAATGAGAATCACATTTCTAAGTTACATAAATGTGGTGACTTAGGCTTATTTAATTTTGATTCATATAAGACTTGTGAATCATAACTAGAAAAAATGACTAAAACCTCTTTTTCTAAGAAAGGGAAAAGGGCTAAACACTTCATTACCTTTATCAATGATTATTCTCAATTTGGGTATTTGTATTTAATGAAATATAAATATGAAGCCTTTGACAAGTTTAAAGAAACAACTTTGTAAGAGTACTAACACTCTAAGATCCAATCGAGAATGGGAATACTTAAGCCAAGAGTTTCTAAGTTATCTTAGAGATAATGGATATTATCTCAATGGACTCCGCCACATACACCTCAGCATAATAGTATATCTGAGAGAGGGAATGGAACTTTATTAGATATGACTCAATCCATGATGGCTTTTACTAATCTACTAAAATCGTTTTGGGGATTGGCATTGGAAACTGCTATTTACATACTAAATAGAGTTCCATCAAAGACGGTTGAGACTACCCCATTCGAGTTAATTTTTGGTAAAAGACCAAAGATAACTTACATGAAAATTTGGGGATGTCCTGCTTATGTGATGAGGATAAAGTCAAACAAATTAGAAAATAAATCTGACAAGTATTTATTTGTTAGATATCCAAAATAATATCATAAATATTATTTCTATCTCCCTATTAAAAATAAAGTGTTTGTTTCAAGGCATGCTATTTTCCTAAAGAAGGAATTCATGCTTAAGTGAGATAGTAGGAGCAAGATTGAACTTAGTGAAGTTTAAGAAGCCTAAACAAACAAGGATCAACCAGTTGACCCCGAGTCTATTGATCAAATAGATGAACCTTCTAATACACAAGAATCTTGTAGGTCAAGTACGATACAAGTGGCACTTAAGAGATATAGATTTCTCATTACTGACCACAATGACGTATCGCTCATAGAAGATGAGCCTACCACTTACGAAAAAGTTCTGAATAGTTCAGAATCTGACACATAGCTTGATGCAATGAAGTTAGAAATGGATTCCATATATGACATCCAAATTTGAACTTTGGTTGATCCACCGGAAGAGATAAAACCTATAGGGTGCAAATGGGTTTTCAAGAAGAAAACCGACATAGATGGTAAAGTGATTACCTATAAGGCACGATTGGTTACAAAAGGTTACCATAAAAAATAAAGTATTAACTACAATGAAACTTTTTTACCAGTAGCAATGCTAAAATCTATTAAGATACTCCTAACACTTGCCGCTCATTATGATTATGATATTTGGTAGATAGAAGTGAAAACAGCTTTCCTTAATGGAAATTTGACTGAGGAAGTGTACATGACATAACCTGAGAGTTTCACATCTAAGGATCACACTAAAGTATGCAAGCTGCAAAAGTCTATTTATGGACTAAAGCAAGCTTCTAGGAGTTGGAACATCCATTTTGTTGAAACAATTAAAGAATTCGATTTCAAACAAAACATAGATGAACTTTATGTATATAAGAAGGTTAGTGGTAGTGCAATTATTTTCTTATTACTATACGTAGATGACATATTTCTAATAGGAAATGATGTCTCTATTCTACAATCAGTCAAGATTTGGTTATCCAAGAAGTTCTCCATGAAAGACCTTAGAGATACAACCTAAATTCTGGGAATAAAAATCTACAGAGATGGATCAAAAGGGTTACTTGGCTTTTCACAGTCTATATACAAAAATAAAATACTAAAGAGGTTTAGCATGGATCAATCCAAGAAGAGACTTTTACCCTTGACTCGTAAGGTAAGCCTTTCAAAATTGATATGTTCTAAAGTACAAGATGAAAGGGATCACATGAATACGATACCATATACTTCAGCAATTGGTTTTATCATGTATGTTATGATATGTACTAGGTCCGATGCATCTTGTGTTCCTAGTTTTGATAAGAGATATCAATCAAACCCTAGAAAAGGTCAATGGTATAAGTACTTAAGAAGAACTAAGGATGTGTTCTTGGTATATGAAGATAGTGAATTGCAAGTTAAAGGGTATACTGATGCCAGTTTTTAATCTGATAAGGATGATTACAAATCCCAATTAGGATATATGTTCACTTTTGTAGGTAGGGCAGTAACTTGGAAAAATTCCAAACAAGAAACAACTACGACTCAACTACTGAATCTGAGTACATAGCTACTTCTAAAGCAACTAAGGAGATGGTCTGGATTAGGAAGTTCATTACAGAATTAGGTGTAGTACTTAGCACTGTTGATCCAATACCTTTGTATTGCGATAACAATGAAGCCATTGCACATGCAAAGGAACCATAGTCTCATTAGCGATCCAAACATGTACTTAGACACCGTCACTTGATTAGAGAAATCATTAATAGAAAAGATGTAAAAATAAAGAGAGTTCCAACTTATTAGAACATAGCTGATCCACTTACAAAAGTCATGTTTAGTTATTTGTTATTAGATACATGAATGATTTGGTGTAGTCCAAGTGGGATATTGTTAGGATTGTACCCTAGTAGCAATCATTTATACAGTGTATTTTGCACATTAAATCAATAAAAGACATTCTTTATCATTCAGTTTCTTCATTCCATATGTTCATGTATATAAAAAACTGTTAGATAAAGTCTCAAGTACAACACTGTATTAAGAAAATCATGATAGAGATCGCGATGTGAGATTCCTACTACACCAGAATGTGTTTGTTCTTAAATCATCTCTAGTCATACTATTAATGAGATAGAACAATATTAATATGTTAAGATTAGCACATGTTATACTTTTTAATTTGATCAAGCAGTGGTTCTCACATCCGTGAGTATTGTGATACTCAAAGTTAACACGTGGATACTTATTATTTGAACAAGTACATTGGATGATCTAACTATAAGATAATCACATGGACAACTATTTAGTGCCAATGATAGAATTTCATTATAGCAAATGTACACGTATCCTTAGACTTAAGAACTCCAAGGTACTTATTGGAGAAGACAAAAACTTCTTTTGAAAAGAAGAATAAGAAAAACGAAAAACCGTGTTCTCTGTGAAAAGAAAAGAAAACCACAGTGTATTTCCAAAAGAATTATAATGAGATAGCAAATGTGCAAAATAATTATAATGAGATTTACCTTGGAGTTCAAACACGTGGATGTAGTGTATTTCCAAAGGAACTCCAAAATAAGGGTTCATCCTTCCAAATACACTGCAAATCAATATAGCCTATAATATTGTAAAGAAAAGTTGGATAAAACTCATAGACAAGTAGTCTCTTTTCCTTCCTTGCAACCCTTTTTAAGAATCCTCTTCTCTTCAAGAATGATCTTAATTCTCTCCTTGGTGCTTCTCTTATGTTTTTAAAAATTTTAGGCAACTGCTCTAATTAGGAATTATGCCCTAATATTTAGAAAGATGAGTATTTATAGCTTTTTCATGAAAATTCCAAATATATATATATATATATATATATATATATATATATATAGGCTTTCTGTGATATTGAGCAGTGCCACTCTGGTTGGCTTAACCAAGGCTTCTTACACTTGTTTTTCCTCGATCCATGCTATAAGTGGTGGTGGTTATCTCGACTTGGACGGTGCCACTAATTCCTTGAAGTTCTTCCCTTTCTGATCTCTTAATTTAAGTGATGCCATTTTTGTCGTCTTAGTCGACACTACTACCTTCTTGAAGTATAAAGTTTTAGATTCTGAATTTGAATGGCGCTAGGCATCTTGGCTTGGGCTACATCACTTCTTTTCTTTTTCAGCTTTTCACCTTATTTCTTCATCAAGTCTCAATTCCATGCATTCTACACAAAACAAGGTGAAAATAGGTTAATGAGTAATCATCTATTAAGGAATTCTTCACAATATTAACCATAAATGACAAGAGAAAATATATCATCTAAGCATCATTATCAAGGGTATCTTTGTAAACCAAAGAAAGTACATTCTTGATCTCTTTAGTGAGACAAGACTATTAGGTTGTAAAGCTATCAATACCTCACTTAATGTGAACCTAAAACTAAATCCCGCTAAAGCCGAAGAGGGGATTAACAAGAAGAGAATTGCTTGTGGGGAAACTAATCTATCAATTACACACTCGTCTTGATATTACCTTTGTAGTAAGTATGATAAACTAGTATATGCACTCATTAGGGTGAGAATATTTCTATGAAGCTTATAGAATACTAAGACACCTTAAAGGAACTTCTACAAAGGGACTTATGTTTTGAAAGAATAACAACCTACGAATAGAAGTCTACACAGATGCAGATAGGGCTGGTTGTACTATTAACAGATGGTCTACTTCTGGCTATTATACTTTTGTTGGAGGTAATCTTGTTAAATGGTAGAGCAAGAACCAGAATGTTATGGCTCAAAATAGCATTGAGGCTAAATTTAAGACCATTTTTCATGGTATAAGTAAGGCAATATGGTTGAAAAGAAAGTTTTAAGACTTGAAGATACCATTATCGTGCCCTATGAAAGTTTACTATCATAAGGAGGTAGCAATCTCGGTTGCTCATAACTTAGTGTTTCATGATAGAACAAAGTATATTAAGGTAGATAAGATTTTATTAAAGAAAAGATTAAAAGTGGGATAATCTATCTCTCCTATGTCCTAAAAATGAATTAGATAGCAGACGTTCTCACCAAATGACTTCATGAGGATCAATTTGAGCTCTTTGTTGGCAAGCTAGCTATGGAAGACATCTTCAAGACAACTTGAGGGGGAGAGTTGTAAGATTTCATGTTTTCTAATAGGGTGTAAATTAGTTGTATATTAATTGTATTCTTTCCTTATAAAGCAGACAAAGATAGGCACCTAAGCAGCTGTCAATCAAGTTATTTTTACTGAGGATTCTTATCATTTTTAGACTCTTATACAGCTTTAAATTGTAACAATTCTGATTCATGAATGATTATTCAACCAATATACATTTTTAGGTTACATAATTGAAACTAATCGGTAAAGTAATACATTTTTTAATTCTTACTTTTATAATTTTGTGTTTCAAAAGTTTCTTAAAATAAATAAACAATTTTTGCTCATTTATTTTTTTAAAAGTTGAATGTTTGACTATGACTAGATTCTTTTTAATTATTTTTTACTGAACTAATTACTTAATATTTAGATAAATTACTTTTCACCGACATAGAGATGCACAAATAATATACATATAATTGGTATAGGTAATTGGATGCATATGGAACTCTTACAAATATACAGTGGAATCAGTATGAATTCATATAAATAAAATCCACATCAATCGTATCAATTGACATAATTAAACGAAAAATTGGTTGATAAATTGGTAAAAAAAAAAATAGTATTGTTGCCATCCCTATTCAAAATCAATCGTATAAGTGACGCTATATACACATATACACACAAGTCTATTTATATTATATATAGATATTAGACTAGTTTGGATCAATTCTATAAGCCCCCTTCTTTAGCCTCCTATTCCTTTCTAATGGCTCTACTATTGAACTTTCATGCAATTAACAATGATCGACTAATAGTATTGTTGAGTGTGTTTGTTTGCAATGTTGTGCTTTATGCTTTGTGTGCCTTTGTTACACTGGAATGGAATAAATCTAAAGCTCACCCAAGTTTTAATTAAACCTACTAATTTAATCACAAAACACACACAAATGGACAAGTTTACCTATCATGTAGTAAAGTGTGTATTGGTAAGTGTTGAATAATCTCTAGGAGCTGGGTCAATTACCCCTACTACCACTTTTATTTCATTGTTCAATTTACCAAAATGGAGAAATAAAATAATAAACAACTATTATCTCTAACTAACTACCAAGGAACACACACGAAAATATTTCAACCCAATCACAAAGTAGGTTCAAGAAGATCATAAGAGTATAATAAAAATGAGAAAAAGGAGATTAATCATGCAGCCAAAGTGAATTCCCCTAAATATATCAAGCATCAAACATCACTCAACCAATTGAATTAAATTCAAGTATTGGCAAATGAGTATCTCTAATTACAAAACTCACTATTTCTCAAGTAATAAGTTCCATATCCTTAAGCCCAACCCATAGGTATCTCTACCATATAAATCAAACACAAGAAGCATTACAACCAAAAACCCACAAGTATAGAGCCAAAAGGATGCAATGCCCCTATCTCTAGGTGACCCAACAACCCCTTCTATCATAAAGTTCTTACTCCCCAAATCCTTTTTCAAGTTCATTAAGAAAAAATATATCTATGGAATCAATCTAATTGGATACCCATCTCACAATCCCTTTTCTCAAAATAAATTATAAGTGAAAAAAATCCAAATAATCAACTTAATCAAACAAGCCCAAGTGATAGAATACTTATATAAATCCTAATAAAATCAAGTAATAATTCAATTAAGGTACAACTCTTTAATTACAATAGATCTAGATAGAAATAATAATCTACAAATCCAAATTACAAAGTAGATAAGAAAAGAAACCTATAGACAAGTGATTTTTCTTCTACTTTAAACTTTTCATGGGATACTTCTAATCCTCTTTAATCTTCTCTTGATCTTCACTTCTTAGCCTCCTTGGAGTTTCCAAAGAGTTTTCTCTAATATATTTCGTGTGGTTTTTCTTGTGTATCCCTTAAAATAGACAAATAAGAGATATTTATAAGTTATTTCCCAAAATCCCTAAAATTCTATAGAACAGGGGGTTATCTTTGTTGTTGCATGATGTCGTGGAAGGTGTTTTATATGTCATTGTGCATAATTTGATGTACTTATAGTAATCTTGAAATGACGTCACGACACTTAAGTTTATTTTTTGCCGTAATTATGCACGATCATATCGATGGTGAGGTGCACGACACTGTCGACTTCCATAAGTCTTCAAATTTCTGAACCTTGATGGTCCACGGTGATATGGAATGTGATGGGCACAGCATCATGGAATCTTAGAATATTAATTTCTGAAACTCAAATGCTACACGGCGACATGCAGTATGATCTCAATAACGCCGTATTGCTTCAGTTTAACTTTTTTGCAGTCTTTTTCTCCTTGAATCCTTGTCTAATCTTAAACCTTTTCAACCTACATTAAAAAAATGAGAAAATGGGAGATTAAGTAGTAATCTAGAATGAATTTTTAAGACTATGAAGTGCAAATGATATGTAAAATATACTTAACTTTTTTTAGTCTTTTTCTCCTTGAATCCTTATCTAATTTTAATCCGTTTCAACCTGCATTAAACAAGGAGAAAATAAGAGATTAAGTAGCAATCTAGAATGAATTTTTAAGACTATGAAGTGTAAATGATATGTAAAATACGCATGTAATAAGTAGTTATCACTCCCCCACTCTTGAGGTTTTTTTTTTTTTTCCTCAAGCATATAAGAATTAAAATCCTCAAGCAAATAGCATCTTTTCAAAACATATCTTACAAAATTGGATTTTTTTTTTTTAAAGAAATTTGGCAAATATGGCAAAGGTATTATCTTTCTTTTGATTTAAAAATTCAATATAGCACCTAATTGACCAATGTAATTTTTATGTAAATTAATATATTAGGATAGAAATAACTAAAGCCATTGAATTTGTATTAAACAAATTCATACTTATTTAACATGTTTCACCCTTTAAAGATTGAATAATGATTTTTCAATTTTTACTTTATCTCACTCTATTCTTTTCTTTTCTTTTTCTTTTCTTTTTTTTTTTTTTTGGCCCCAATCCATATTTAATTAAATCCAAAGTTAGAACTACCTAGAAGATTATAGAATACAAATAAGCTAAAATTTCTAATTTATACTTCATCACTAGTTTCCCATCCAATTCCAAGAGAAAGAGTGTTACAAAATTTACTAAAATATAAACAAGGTTACTACAAATTCTCAAGAATGAGAAATTTCACACATAATATAAAATTTTACCTAAAAATAAACTCATCCAAAGAAGGTTTAACCTAATTCTTATACTAAAGGAAACACAATAGCAATGCCATCAAAGCCAAAGTATTCCAAAAATCAAAAGAAATTTTGCCAAAATTTTTATTTTCAACCCAAGAATCCACAATTAAACTTGCAAAGAATACACTTTAAGTTCTCCCCCACACTTAAGATAGATAATGTCCTCATTGGTCAAATATGCACTATGAATGAATGCAAGGGGACTAAGAAAGATAAAAAAGTAAAAGTAAAGTAATACTCCTTGTAACACCCCGCTACCTAGGCCTACCAGGGCCGGGGATGTCGCCCCGTCCAAAGGACAAATGGTCTTTATAACTAGGTCACCCAAATAAAATAGCGGATTTAAAATAATACTTTAACTCAAAATTTTATTATATCCCAAGAATAAATCCATGAATTCCTAAACACAAATCCATAAATAAAAATTATCCACTCTCAACTCGCCAAAGCAATACATAAGAAAAAATGACAACATTCTCTTCCAAGGCAGATAACACTAGCTACTCATCCCCACAGCAAGATCAACTTGAAATTATGGTAAAAAGAGTGATGAGACAGAAATCTCAGTAAGCCCCGTGTGTGAGTTGGGCTAAAAAGACAAAACAATTTTCATGATGCATGCACTAGCAGTATATCAAAAGCTTGCCATGCCTTCTTTACAAATTTAACTCTCACTTTTTGGAAGATAGAAGTGAGAAGTTATGAAGCAAAATGCTCTTAAAATATTCTGTTTGGATAGATATGAATAATTAAAAGATATTGAGCTTCGAATAAAATTCCAATGACACTTTAAAATAGTTCCGCGAAAATAGCTCATCAATTTAAGCAACCAAGTTAATCTGACAGGGCACAGCGGTGGCTCTCACACCAGGTAAAGCACTTGACCCCCGACAGGTGGTGAAAGGGCACAGAGGTGGCTCTCACTCCTGTGAAACACTTGACCCCCAACACCTGGTAGGTGTACATCCTACCGAGTGAAATACTCATCCCTCTCTCACTCAATCCAAACCGGTTGTCCCACTTCCGGCCGTTGATTCTACCAGAACCCCGTCGCTAGCTGAGGACGGCTCAACCTTCTCTACTGACGCCCTGATCGAAAAGAGTCAACCTCTCAGAGGTGGCCACCTGCCGAGAGATATCCCCAGACCAGCCAAAGGCTAGTATAAAGGCCTAGCCTCCATTGAGTACTCAACGTTATTCAATCTTCACAATTCATAAGGCTCCAAGGTGGAACCTACAAAATTAGCTCAATACAGTTCCAAACAACATTTTTCAACTCGTACAAAAATTTTAGAAGGCATGGTTTTAAATCAATAATTTATTCCACAAATTCATAGTGGAGGAGCCACATGCTTAAATAAGTCATGCTGTGATTTTCAAAAATTAGATGCATGCCCAAAAATTTATCT
The DNA here is from genome assembly GCA_026120185.1 of Voacanga thouarsii. Lineage (NCBI taxonomy): Eukaryota > Viridiplantae > Streptophyta > Magnoliopsida > Gentianales > Apocynaceae > Voacanga > Voacanga thouarsii. The sequence goes on along the minus strand of JANUWF010003362.1, from coordinate 2,018,037 downwards.
CTTGCATATTCAAAACAAATCAAAATGTTTGATGCTTGGCTCCTAAGTCATGCCTGACACATTTTAAAAATTTATAAATCTAGAAGTTTCTAAAATTAGAAGTTTTCCAAATGTAGAAAGTTTCCAAAATAAGAAGGTTCCAAATATAGAGGTTTTCAAAATTAGCTACTGTGCTAAAATTTCGTATTTGCAAGAAATACTCACCAACCTTACTTTCAAACTAAGATAATAAAATAAAATCAATTTCATGAATGCAAGGGAACTTACCTTATTCTTAAGCTTAGGGTATGAACTCTAGTAGGTTGGTCCTTACCCTTGACAATCTTCTAAATCTATCAAAGAGTTCATATAAATTAATTACAACACTTTCTAGATCATCCCAAAAGAAAATCAAGTCCAAAATCGACTTTCACAAATAAAACAAACTCAACTCACTACTACCATGATCCTAGTGTCCCAAGCTTTAAGGCCAAATAATAAATAAAAAGGGTTTATAAGCTAAGTCTAATTTGATATTTAAAATAATTAGTGTTTTGGAAAATACGTACTAATAAGTTGAAGGTTTAAATCTTGCTAAGAAAGATTTAGAGTTTATTTGATGAAGAGTCCTAGGTGGAATTAGGTAAAATAATGATTTATTAATAATTTAGTTGTTAGAAAATAAATGATAACTAAAATTAGTTGAAAATAAATTTAATGAGTCTTGCTTGAAAGACAATAAATAAATTTTTAATGGGTTTTGATTAAAAGATAATAATTAAATTTTTAGTAATAAATATTTTACTAATTATGATTGTTTCCATAAAAGACTTTATTTGATATTATCATTCTATATATAATATCTATATATTTTATTTTCTAGCAAAAGCTATTATTTATTTGACTAAAATATCCTTATTATATATAATAATCGAAATTTACCCCTCCTAGGGTTTTTTGGAAATTACTAGCAAAATCCCATTATGAAATATTTTATTCATGAAATAAAAATTAGCTTAGGGACAACTAGGTCATGATCATATTTCTATGGCTAACCACAATCATGAGCATATACAATCCTTCAATTCATCAAATCATCCAAATCATGTATATAAGCATAGATCTAGACTTACTAAGGCATGATCTAACTATTACTAGCATAAATATAATCATAGCTTCAATAATCACACAAGAATATAATTCCTATTCATCATAGATGACATAATCTCTAGCATACTTGATCATGGAGACATACATCAAACCCTAGAACACCATATATTCAACCAAGATAAGCAACTCATGCAAAAATCCCATCTCCAACATATTCATACATATATTCATGCTTCAATCTCAACTCATCACAACAATATATACTCAACCCTATTCATGATTCATTTTCTATCAACATCATCCTAGAGACATGAGTCTAGAATTTAAAAGAAGGGTTAAAAAGGCTTACTTGATTGATGAATACCTTGAAGGAGTTTCGAATGAATCTAAACCCCTAGATGCCTAAATCCGTCCAAAGGAGATGAAGGAAGCATGGCCATGGTTGATGAAATCATTCGGCCAAGAGAGAGAGAGAGAGAGAGAGAGAGAGAGAGAAGAGAAGAAGAGAGTACATTAGCATGTTTAATCACATATATATTCATTAGAAATCAAAGATTAGCGAAGATGAAGTTGATTGAACAAACCTACCTTGAAGGTGTTCTTGAGCTTTCACAAAATTTCTGGTTTTTGAACCACAAGAGCAAGTTGGAATTTGTAGTTTGATGTTAAAAATGGCACGGATGGACTCACAGCAATGCATAGATGAAGTCTAGGATTTTTAGAGGTGGTTTGAAGTGATTTGGAGTGGTATTAGGTGAAAGGAAGTAGTAGGTGTTCTTGGTGTAGTGTGTGTGTTCTTGGAGATTGAAGGGAATTGAGAGATTGTAATGTGCAGCTGCCGAATTTTTGTGAGAGATAGAGCTGGACGAATTTTTGTAGGGTTTAGGAGGATGTTTCTCTGATTTGAGAGGGAAAAGGAAAGGTTAGTTGTTACAATCCTTGAAGAATATTTTTAGGAAGTGAATTTGGAAAGTAAATATCCTAAGAATATCTTGATTGTTTGGACAGCTTTGAAGTCTGTCATGCCTGATTGTTTGAGCAGAATTTCGTGGGATTAATGCTGGCTTTTGGAGGCTTATGGTGGCCAAAAGTAGGGTGTACAATGATGAAGAATAAGTTTGGTCCATTGAGCAAAATATTATGGAATGTTGCTAAATAAGATGGCTGAAATTTTGGAAACCAATCAAGCTAAATTGCAGGGATTTGTTTGAGAGATTTTTGGACAGCCATTAATGGAATTTTGTGCAGAAGTTCAAGGGGATCAATAGAGCTCCGTTTATGGAGGTTTAAGGAAGGTTTTGACAGATTAGGGTTGGTGTTTTGGCTGGAAGAGAGATAGGAAACAAGCTGGACAAAAATCTGCACAGAAATTTCGCTGCGCAGTGAATTTTCTAGCAGATTTTCGTCTGCCACTTCCAACCATTTTGTAGCGAGCTGGAAGGGGGGTTTCAGGGGTATTCAAGGCTGGTTTCCAGCCTTCTTCATGGAGGAAAAACATGGCTAAGGTGCTGCACAAAATCTGGAAGAAAATAGCTTAGTTTTGGGCTCTCAAAACTGATTTTCGTACAGGATTTTTTTTCTGTTTTGCTCCAGCTTGTGCAGTCCGAAATTGGCCCAGAATTTTCAGGTTTTAAACTGATCCTAAAGACCATTTTTCTGGCAGCATTTGGGAGGGAATTTTAGCTAGAAATTTTGCCCTTTTGAAGGTACAACAAGCTGAAAAATTCCAGCTCATTCCATGAAGAAAGATGAACTAAGCTAGAGGAAAATTTCAGCAAGCTTACTAGAGGGATTTTACCTCTTGGAATTCCTCATAACTCTTCCATATTTTTCAGACCATCTTTCACCAAGACATTTTGATCCTAAAAGGTCTCAGCACTCTACTGAATTTTCTGGAAAGAAAAAGGCTAGAACATCTTGATCAAACTAATGAGTTGAGCATTGAGAAAAATTAAAGAACAAGGAAGAATGAATTTCCCTTCAAGAATTTCGAGTAGAGTAAAGAGTGAAATGAGAATTCTCCTAACATGTATTTCCTAGGAAATTATCACCACCTTGTTCTAGGCTCTTAAGGCCGAAACTAATCCTCCCTAAGCAAAAATAAAATTTAATCTAGCCAAAACTTCTATGATGGAATTTGGACCCTAGACCTTAATAATCTATTCCAAAGCTCTAACCACTAAACCACAATAACTCTTGTTGCTATTTCTACTAGAAAATTTATTTTCTATTCAATCCACAGGCTATCTCCCTATTTTCACCCCGGGCAAAAATTACCATTTTGCCCTTCTCACTCAATAATCATAATCAAGCCCTCTAGACTATAAAACACAAATTCAATGCACATAAAATCATATAAAAATATATTTAAACGTGCAATAAAATATGATATGCATCTCAGCCCCCTTACTCTAAGGTTGGTTTCGACTGGGGTTTCACAGTCCTTAAGTGGCTAGAAGCTCAAATTGATCATCAAGAAGAGAAGATCATCGATTAAGAAAAGTGCATCAATAATTATCCAAAAAGAAATGAAATACTGAATAAGTACATAGAACAAAATTAGGTTTGAAATCAAATCACAAACTAAAGTACTAAATGAAATCAACAGAAAAGAAAAAGAAGTAGAAACCTCATATCAATAAAAAGAATAAGAAATGACAAAATAAACTAAATAAATGTAGTTAAGAATTGAAATTCTCCTAGGCATATAAAATTGCAAAAATCTTTCCAAATCCCCAAGATCCTCTCCAAAGTAAAAATTTTAACTGGGTTCCATTGATTTTAAATGTCCCTTTTTCTAGATGAGCGACTTCTATGGTGACATAGAGAAAGACTTTGTTTACCACAAATAGACTGGAGCATCTAGATTTGAGCTTTCTAGGGAACAATCTAAGCCTTAAATTGTAAAGCAGTTCTTGATCACCCTCCTTGAATTCACAGTTCGATAGAATGTGTTTATCATGCCATTGTTTGACCTTTTTCTTGTACACTTTATGGTCCTCAGAGGCCTTATTTCTCTGTTCATTGAGCTTATTCAGTTGAAGAAACCTCTTTGCTCCTGTAGAATCAAGATCAAAATTTACAAGCCTGATTGCCCAGAATGCTTTGTGCTTAATTTCTACAGATAAATGACAAGACTTCCTATAGACCAATCTATAAGGGGTGGTACCTATGGGATTCTTATCAGCAATTCTGTAGGCCCATAGAGTATCATCCAGTTTCTTACTCTAATCTTGCCTTATATTGCTAACTATCTTTTCCAAAATTCTTTTAAGTTCCTTATTAAAACTTGGCCACTAGTTTGAGAATGGTATGGGGTTGTAAACTTATGGGTAACACCTAGACGAAGCAGTGTCTCTTCCAATTGGTTGTTACAGAAATATGTTCCCTATTACTTATAAGCGCCTTAGGAACTCCAAATCGAGTAAAAAGCTTTTTAAAAAAATTAAGCAACCACTCTAATATTATTGGTTGGTAAGGATAGTTGATAGGGGCTAAATTAGTCATACTTTTCCTAGTTATTTGAGGTTCTTTTGTAATACATTTTGCGTAATAACTAGTCATATTCTTTCATATTTGAGATTTTATCCTTGGAAAGGTATTTTGTTCATTATTTCAGATTTTTAGGGTGAAACAAAGTAAAAACGTCGCAAACCAGAAGAGAGACGGCGCAGGCTAGGGTCTTAGAACCAGCGCCGGCCGTGCACTATTGAAAGGAACTTCGAAACGACAAAAAAATTGCTAAAACAGAGTGGAACAGAACCAAGGCGACGCCAGCTGTGAAGCAAGAACCAGCCCCGGCTACATTCTGGACACATTGTGCAAAATTCAGAGAAAAATCAGCAAACGAGTGGAGGAGCAGAACACAACCGGCGTCGGCTCCAAGAGTCAAGGCAGCACCGGCTGTGCCCTAAAGCTAAGGCGGTGCTGTGATTTTTCTACGCAATTTTTGGTAATCTGAGGAATTTTAGTATATTCCAACTTCTACTCGGCTAAGAACTTTGTACCTACAAGCTTAGACACTCCTTAAGGCTATAAATAGATGAAAATCACAAGGAAAATGAGGAGAATTCATTGATTATCACAGAAAATCACTCAATCAAATGAGGGATTCTTCAAGTTCAATGAGGGTTGTACAAAAAGGTCTTCAAAGGAAGAAGAATGAGGCTTGTCTATGAGTGCTTTCTTTTACTTTGTTTTCTTTTTCTTGAGTAATGATATGTTAATTATTTTATTGTAATTCGACATTGTTTAGATCTTCATGATTTTTAGAGTTATTTGATCTTTTGATTAATTGATTGTTCTTCTTGGTATTTAGTTACTTGGGCGTATTACGAGATTAATTGATTATTTTTTTCATTAACCTGCTAGACCAAAGAGGTTGATGGTAGTTGCAATTGATTAATTTCATACCTATTAACTGTTAACTTACTAGACCAGATAGATTAATTGCTGAGGATTGAGTAATTAAAGGTTAATTGATGTTTGCCAGACCAAGGATTCATTGATTAATTTCATGTGTTAAATTTGCTAGACCAAGGAAATTTAATCAAGGATTGTGCTTAATGCATCTTTTGGATGAATTAGTTAAGACAGACCAAGTGATGCTAATTTATCTAGAAGGTAGTAATTAGTTGAGACAAACCAAGTGATGTTAATTTATCTTAATCCTTCATGGTGCCAAGAGAATGATTGGTCATGATAATGGTTAGGTACTTTGAGATCATGTTTGTCTGAACAATGGTTTGAGTTACATAATTCTACATCCTTGACATGTATATATTTTTAGTTTTCTTTTGTTTTGATTTTTCTTTTTATTTATTTTTCACTTTATCGAGTCGGTTAAACAATGAAAGAAATGTAATTAATGTCTACTTGTTCCTGAAGGATCGACACTCGTTTGAACCCTATGCTCGATTAATGATGAGTACACTTGCTTATATGTGTGATTTGCGTTGAACGTTTTAATTTAAACTTGATTGGGAATGTGCTTAGTTTTATATGATTTTTACACCCAAGTCTGAATACATCAAGTTTTTGGCGCCATTGACAGGGAACAATAGCATGAAAGCTTGGATTTTGTTAATTTAACTATGTAAATATGCAGATATGTACATATGCATAATTATTCTTTTCACAAGAAGGTGCTATATTTTGTATTTCATGTATTCTTGTACGCCCTTGTAACCTAACCCAACCTACTAACTATGACCATGTTCTTTTTGCTAACTTTGTAACCTTGTACTTTTGTGGTTCATCATTAATTCTTTTTATCTAACTCACTTCTTGTTTTCTTAGGTGTTACCCTTGGTACATGACCCAAAAATTCGAAGGCAAGATAGTCGATTTTGACCCTGAAATCGAGAGGACGTTATCAAAAATTCACCGGACAATTCAAAGAAACCTGATCGTTGAGATGGATGGTGCTCACCAAAACAATGCTGGGAATGGCAGGAGAGTAATGGATGACTTTGTGAAACCCGCAATCTCGGGCACAGGCTTGAGTATCACTAGACCTAGAATAGATGCAAACAATTTTGAAATAAAGTCTAACATTATCCAAATGGTGCAGAATATGGTTCAATTTGACGGGCTGCCTGAAGAGGATCCCAATGCTCACTTAACTAGTTTTCTCGAGATTTGTGATACTTTCAAAATAAATGGTGTTTCTGAAGATGTCGTTAAGTTAAGACTTTTTCCTTTTTTCTTGAGAGATAGAGTTAAATCGTAGTTAAAGTCTTTACCTACAGGTTCCATCACTACTTGGAATGCCCTAGCTGAAAAATTCTTGGCCAAATATTTTCCTCCAACTAGGACAGCCAAACTTAGGAATGAAATCTTCGCCTTCCAACAATTAGATTCTGAGCCCTTATACGAAAGTTGGGAAAGATTTAAGGAGATGTTAATAAAATGCCCACACCACGGATTCGAGCTGGGAATACAAATGCTTATCTTCTTGAATGGCTTCACGTTCGCAATACGTCAAGTGGTGGACTCTTCTGCAGAGGGTTCCATCAATCATAAGACCTCGGAATAGGTATTTGAGTTTATTGAAAATTTGTCTTCTAATAACTATTCTTAGGGAAGTGCAAGGTCAAGAGCTCGTGTGCAAAGAGTGCACAAAGTAGATTCTTTGGCAACATTAGAGGCTAAATTAGATGCCTTAACTAAAAAGATGGAACAGTTGGTGATGCCTCAAGGCCAAGTTTTAAACGTCAATTGCAATTTCTGTGGAGAAGGACACCCCAATCATGAATGCCAAAAGATGGGGTCAATCCAAGAAACTTCAGAGCAAGCGGCCTTCGCAGGTAATATCCGGCCAGGTAACAATCCACATAGCTCTACCTATAATCCTGGCTAAAGAAATCACCCTAATTTCTCTTGGAGCAATGGAAATCAACCTAAGCAAAGTTCTTTCAATTTTGGGGGTAACTAAAGGAACCAAAACCATATGAACAACACAGCATCACCTTCAAAACCACCATTTCCACATGAACAACACAACAACACCTTCAAAACCACCATTAGAAGAGTTGATTGGCCAATTGGTAAGTACCACGGAGACTAACTTCCAAGGGGTCGATGCGACAACAAGGAACCTAGAGGCTTCTATGCACAATCTGGAGAACCAAATTGGTTAACTAGCCAAACTCTTGGGGGATCATCAAGTGGGGACACTACCAGGAAATACTGAGGAAAATCCACGGGATCACAGCCGTGGAAAATCTTGAAGCAGTTTTTTTTCTCTTTTCTTTACTTTTCGTTTTTGGTTATGAAGACCATTTTGTATTTATGTTATTTTGATTGATTATTCTTATTTCAGTGCATTATTCAGCATTCGTGTGTTTTTCTGCATTCAAATATTAAAAAAAAATTGGGAGACCGGACAGAACAAAGCCGGCGCCAACTCCAAGAGCTCAAACTGGCACTGACTCATGTCAAGTAATGCATAATTTAAGGGCCATTTTGGCCACTTTTCTTCAAAATCTCCATCCTCCCTCTCAAATTCTCTCAAGCCCGCACCGGCTTCACATCTCTTATCTTCTAAAATTTGATTTTTCAACTCTTAAACACCTCTATAACATCTATTGACTTATTTTTTGTTGATCCTACGGATCAAGCACCTTTAAAGCTTCAATTTTTCATAAAAAAATCACATTCAATCCACAAGCAAGGAGCTTAGATTTCTACAAAAAAAACTTGCATTTTTTGCTTGCCTATACATACAAAAGCATAAAGGTATGATTTTTATTCCATTCCTGGGGTTCAAAATGTTGTAAATAACTTTGTCTAATTTGAAGAATACTGTTGGCTGAGAATAGAAAGTATGTATGCTATGCTTGACTTATGCATTCCTTCTTAAGCTTCATGAATTAGATTAAATTGGGAGTTATTGAGCCTTCACTACTTGATTCATGCTTATGATCATTTGAGACTTCATATAGCTAAGGCTAGAATTATGGCTATTGGTGATACTTAAGTATATGGAATGTGCATTGTTAATCACATAATACCATGATACTTCCTTCATTCACATGATCATGTTTACTAGCATGCTTTGAGGATATTGGCACAAGTTATGCTTTACAGTGAACTTTACATACATTGTGCAGGTTTTATTGAATTGATCAAAGGTGATTGATTGAATTGGTTGTTGGAGTTGATATATATTGAAGGAGTTTAGGTTTTGTGGACTGTAAGCTTGGTTGAGGGTTGTGTGTGATTTGAGGAATATCTATGCAGGGGTAGCTATACTATATTCAGTTTTTGAGCTTGCTTGTTCTCTCTTCTTACTACACCCATTCCCTACTTGACCATGTCTAGAGCAAGGAGTTAGTCTTCTAAAAGAGCGAGAACTTCCTTGTCCTCAGTCCCATCATTCGTTGATCCCTTGTCTTTTCGACCTACTGAGTTTATTGATGCCTCTTGTGAGGAATGGTACAGTAAGAGAGCATCTAATAAAATTATTGTCGAGCGTAGTTTTTCACCCACCTTAGACCGTGCACTCAAATTGGGTATGATGTTTAGAAGGCTAGGATGGGGGTCGATAGTACAATTGAAGGGGAAGTATTGTCCTGTTCTTATTAAAGAATTCTATGCCAATATGTCTGATAATGGTAATAAACATCTCTCCTATATTGAAACAAGAGTGAAAGGGGTCCCTATTGTCATCAGACAAAACCAATTAGCTAACTTCCTCTAGGTTTTCAATGAAGATACTTGGCAAAGAATTGATGTGAATAATCAAAAGATTCTTTCGGACCCGAATTGGGATGTTAGAAGGACAAGAGCAACCCTAGGCTTATATAAGTATAATGCCTTCCAAGCTAATAGCTTCTATTCAAACAATGATTTGGCAACCAACTTTCGCGCTCTAGTTTACATGTTTAGATTTAATGTTGTCCCCTCTGCTAGTGGTTTCAATGAGACTTAGCTTATTAACACTTACATTTTGCATTGGATGATGAACATATTGCCTATCCCTCTTGCCCATTTGATCATCCAATCTATTAGGGAAGTTGTTCATCACCGTCTTTCCACAAAAGCCTTTGTTTTCCCCATGGTGATAATGAAGATTTTGAGAGACTTTGGGGTGAGTCTTGAGGGAAAACTCATGGAGGCTACCACGGAGCACGATATGGTCACTAAGTAAACTCTTATGAGTTGCGGGTACAAATACAGCCAGGAGTTGAAGAAGTGGCTCACTCCCTTCGAGGTCTGACATCTCAGTCAGGTAAGGCCACCTACAGTGGAGGAGGAGCAGCCACCACCACCAACACGTGCACAAGCCAGCAGCTCTCAGTAACACTCTCGGATTGACTTTGAGACAACCGTGCTGGGACGTCTCGACCAACAAATGGAGGTGCTCCTACACTTGCAGGATACTATGGAGGACATGGCGAGATGGCAAGCTACTATGGAGCAGCAGTTGGCCGAGTTGAGGCAGCATTCTTCTGGGCCACATAGTGGTACGGGCACCTCTACCCTGGCTGATGATGATGAGGATGATGATGATGATGGAGAGGACTGATGCTACTTGTCTATATTTTCTCGATCACTCATGTTTTTCCTTCCTCTTTTCATGTTTTTTTTTTTAGTTAGTTTTATTTTTATTTCTACTATTTTCTTTCTTTTATTTTTGCTTTATTTTCTTTTCTTTTCTAGCTTTTATGCTTTGGTGTTTTCTTTTGTATTTTTCTTTTGTTAGGCACTTTGCCAATGCCTCATTCTTCAAGCATTCGGATCTTGTATGACACAATGCCAAATGAATGGAATTTTATTTTTCTTATCTTTTTTTCTGTGTATTTTTGGTCCCATGGTATTGTTTGTTCTTGTTATATTTATTTGGCCATTGAGGACAATGTCTAGGTTAAGTGTGGGGGAGAGATTTGATTGGCAAGTCTTCTATACATATTTTTTTGCCTTCTTTAAGCAAAGTTGAGCAAAATTTTTGCAAAATTTTTTCTGATTTTCTTTGTGATTTCAAGCTATATGTTTAATGCATGTCTTTGTGATAGATTATAGAGCATATGTTCTAGATCATCTATGGCTTATGCATGACTTTTTGCACTCACTTGGACAAAGTAGTTCTTCATCAAATACTTTGTATTGTTCTTAAACTTGATTTTTCTCTAAAATTCATGGAGTATTCTAGAACTTATTCGAATACCTTTCGAGGTAAAATAAGAAAGAAAATCATGTTATAACTTAGGGATGACTGTAATAGGACTTCTTTAAATAGTTTGAGCTTTTCAAGCCTACCTATTTCCATAACATCCCTAGTGTCTATTTTGAGCCTAAATCGTTGATTTCTTTCTTAAAAACCCGCCACAATATTTAGTCCATTGCTTGTGCTGAGAGTTTGAATAATTTTCCAAATCTTTATACTCTTGATGGTTGAAAGTGTATGTAAGGGAATGATGAGAAAGATGAAAAATAAAGATCATGATTTGTTACTTTCAGTCATGGATCAATATTGAGTTGAGCTGGAAAAAGAAAAGAGAGACTGAAAAAAAAAAGAGAGAATAGGAAAAAGAGGGAGTGAAAACAAGAAAAGAAAATAAACAGCTGCTAGAAAGAATGGAAAGAAAATGAGAAAGAAAAGAAAGATCACAAGAGCAATGGTGATAAAGCTAAAAAAAAAAAGTTAAAGTTCATATAAAGTACTTGACACCATTGCTGAAAAATTTGAGTGATCTTGGGAAAGAAATAGAAAAGATTTGATGAAAAGAAAAGGAAGGGAAAAGAGAAAAAATGCAGGATTTGTTTGAATGGAGCTGTAATTGCTATATAAGGCTATGGATTTTTGGATTTTTTTTTTTTTTTTTGGAATAGGAGAACAAGAAGAGTTGGAAATTATTGATTCATTTTGTGTATCCTTTTCTTACTAACTCTCAGTTTTTCTTTGATTTTTTATTCTCCTATATTTTTCGTTTGATAAGCTACATTACAAGCCTTTAGCCTTAAATTACAAGCTTAAAAGTCCTACTTGATCTAAGTAGAATCATGATATGTCTCGGATTAGTGGAAAAAGTGTATGAAAAGTAAGCATATGGAATGCATATTCTTTTTGAACTAATTTCTTTCCAATGGTTTGAGAATATTGTGAATTATTGAGATAGTTCTACTAAGTCATTTATCACTACACAAGTCTTGCATTGTTTGTGAAAGATTTAGTATCATGTGTTTTATGTTCTTGAATGAAGAAAGCATTGAAGATATGGTTTTCAAATTGATTGAGTGATTTGTTTAACCTTGTGTTTTCCTACTTGTTCTTAATACTTTGCTTGAGGACAAGCAAAGGCTAAGTGTGGGGAAATATGATAGGGGCTAAATTAGTCATACTTTTCCTAGTTATTTGAGGTTCTTTTGTAATACATTTTGCGCAATAACTAGTCATATTCTTTCATATTTGAGATTTTATCATTGGAAAGGTATTTTGTTCATTATTTCAGATTTTTAGGGTGAAACGAAGTAAAAACATCGCAAACCAGAGGAGAAGCGGCACCAACTAGGGTCCTAGAACCGGCGCCGGTCGTGTACTGTTGAAACGAACTTCGAAGCGATGGAAAAATTGCTGAAACAGAGTGGAACAGAACCAAGGGGGCGCCGGCTGTGAAGTTGGAACCGGCACCGGCTACATTCTGGACACGTTGTGCAAAATTCGAAAAAAATCGACAAACGAGTGGAGAAGCAGAACATAACCGGCGCCGGCTCCAAGAGTCAAGGCGGCGCCGGCTGTGCCCTGAAGCTAAGGTGGTGCTGCAATTTCTACGCGGTTTTTGGTCATATGAGGAATTTTAGTATCTTCCAACTTCTACTCGACCAAGAACTTTGTACCTACGAGTTTAGGCACTCCTTAAGGCTATAAATAGATGAAAAACACAAGGCAAATGGGGAGAATTCATTGATCATCATAGAAAATCACTCAATCAAATGAGGGATTCTTCAAGTTCAATGAGGGTTGTACAAGAAGGTCTTCAAAGGAAGAAGAAGGAGGCTTGTCTATGAGTGCTTTCTTTTACTTTGTTTTCTTTTTCTTGAGTAATGATATGTTAATTATTTTATTGTAATTCGACATTGTTTAGATCTTCATGATTTTTAGAGTTATTTGATCTTTTGATTAATTGATTGTTCTTCTTAGTATTTAGTTACTTGGGCATATTACGAGATTAATTGATTATTTTTTTTCATTAACTTGCTAGACCAAAGAGGTTGATGGTAGTTGCAATTGATTAATTTCATATCTATTGTATGTTAACTTGCTAGACCAAAGAGGTTAATTGCTGAGGATTGAGTAATTAAAGGTTAATTGATGTTTGCCAGACCAAGGATTCATTGATTAATTTCATGTGTTAAATTTGCTAGACCAAGGAAATTTAATCAAGGATTGTGCTTAATGCATCTTTTGGATGAATTAGTTAAGACAGACCAAGTGATGCTAATTTATCTAGAAGGTAGTAATTAGTTGAGACAGACCAAGTGATGCTAATTTATCTTAATCCTTCATGGTGCCAAGAGAATGATTGGTCATGATAATGGTTAGGTACTTTGAGATCATGTTTGTCTGAACAATGGTTTGAGTTACATAATTCTACATCTTTGACATGTATATATTTTTAGTTTTCTTTTGTTTTGATTTTTCTTTTATTTGTTTTTCACTTTATCGAGTCGGTTAAACAATGAAAAAAAAGTAATTAATGTCTACTTGTTCCTGGAGGATCGATACACGTTTGAACCTTATGCTCTATTAATGATGAGTACACTTGCTCATATGTGTAATTTGGGTTGAACGTTTCAATTTAAATCTGATTGGGAATGTGCTTAGTTTTATATGATTTTTACACCCAAGTTCGAACACATCAATAGTGGTTCAACCTACTTTGATACATAAGCAACAATAACCAAGATATATTTACAACCAAAAGAATTGAGAAAAGGTCCCATGAAATCAATTCTCTCGTATTTAAATAATTCACAGGCTTGAAATTTTGATAAAGGCATCTCATGAACTCTGGAAATAGTACTTATTTATTGGCATCTATCATAATTTTTCACAAACCTGTATGCATCTTTGAAGATTGAAGGCTAGTAAAATCCATATTCAAGGACTTTTCTTACAGTACCATTGGCTTGATAGTGTCCACTAGCTAGTCCTTCGTAGCAATGGTGAATAATGTATTTTACCTCATCTTGATCAACACTTATTCTAATGAAATGATCTGCAACAACGAAAAAGAAAAAAATCCTCCCAAAAGTAATACTTCCTTTTTGAGAGAAATTTCTTTCTTTGTTGTATCGTATATTCCTTTGGAATAACCCCTGTAACAAGATAGTTAGTACAATATGCAAACAAATAAAAAGATGATGTTGCATTCTCAATTAATAAAAGCTACTCATTAGGGAATGTGTCATGAAATTCATATTCCTTCAAAGGCTTTAAATAAAGATTGTCCAATCTAGATAAATGATCTGCTGCAAGATTTTTAGCTCCCTTCTTATCTTTAATCTCCAAATCGAATTTGTGTAAAAGTAGCATCTATCTTACCAGTCTAAGTTTAGAGTCATACTTGGCCAAAAGATATCTTAAAGTAGAATGATCAGTGTACACAATCACTTTAGATAGAATAAGTTAAGAACGGAATTTATCAAAATTAAATACTATGGCAAGTAGTTTTTTTTCTGTGGTGGTATACTTCTCTTACGCATTTGTGAGAATTTTGCTTGTATAGTAAATTAGCTGAATGTTCCTCCTGTGTCTTTGCCTAAGGACTGCACCGACTGCAAAATCACTTGCATCACATATTAGATCAAAGGGTAAAAACCAATCAAGGGTGACCAAAATAGGAGAGTTAGTTAATTGAAACTTCAATACATTGAAGGCTTGCAAACATTGCTCATCAAAGTTGAATGGGGCATCTTTTTCCAAAAGTGAGTAAGATGCTTGGAGATTTTTTAGAAGTCTTTTATAAACCTTCTATAGCAACATGCATATCCCAGAAAATGTCAAATAGCTCTAACAAAAGAGGGCAGAGGAAGTTTTTTAATGATCACAATCTTTGCTCTATCAACATCTAAACCTTTATTTGAGATCTTATACCCTAGAACAATACCCCTTTTTACCATAAAATGACACTTTTTTTCCAATTCAATACAAAATTTGTTTCCTCACATCTTTGGAGTACTTTTTCCAAAATTTTCAAATACATTTCAAATGAGTCCTCAAAAATAGAGAAATATTCATAAATACCTCTATTATGTCACCAATTACTCCCTCGAATATGGCCATCATACAACTTTGAAATGTTTTTGGACTATTACAATGACCAAAAGGTATACACCAGTAGGTAAAAGTCCTAAAAGAGAAAATGAAGGTTGTTTTCTCTTGTTCCTCAAGAGCTAAAGGGATTTTGAAAGTAGCTAGAGAATCCATCAAGGAAACAGTAATACATATGCCCAGCTAACCTTTCTAATATTTGATTAATAAGAAATAGTGAGAAGTGATCCTTTCTTGTAGTTTTATTTACTTTTCTCTAATCAATACATATTCTCCAAGCCGTTACAAGTCTAATGTGTATGAGCTCATTTCTCTCATTAGGCACTATAGTCATACCTCATTTCTTAGGAACTACTTGTGTTGGACTCACCCACGCGCTATTTGAAATAGGGTAAGTGATTCCTGTATCAAGAAGCTTGATTACCTCACTTTTAACTACCTCCTTCATGTTTGGATTTAACCTTCATTGAGGTTGTTCCACAGGTTTAGTACTGATAGGGGCTAAATGTACCTATATTTCGAGGGTTATTTGTATGTTGTATTTTATATGATTTTATGCTTAAATGACTTTTGATTCTCTCTATTTTACTATCTTTTGTGTAGAATTAATGAGAAGAATAAATAAATAAAAGACAGTGAAAAGTTGTAAAAAAAATGTGAAAAAAGAGCAAACCAAAAGGCCACCAATGTTAGTTGGTGCATAGCAAAGAGTTTCAGTCATTTTTTGGAGCAAAAAAAAAACAAAACAGAGCACTTTTGGCACCTAAACAGATTTAAGCTGGCACTGTGATATGATCTTGCTTGAGAGTTATTTAATTGATGAATTTTGTGGCTAATTTTGGGGTAATTTTCAAGACTCAATTAGTGATTTTTAGTAAAAAAAAAAAAAACACCCACTTCAAAATACTAGAACTCTAAGCCTAAATAAAGATAATAGAACTCAAGAATGATGAATCAATTCATCTAAATCACAACCAAAGATTCTTAATTCAACAAAAAAGCAGGAACAATTGAAGATAGAATTTAGGCAACCAATTTGACCTCTAAACAAGAACCTTAGATTATCAAAAATCTAATACCCAACTTAGCAAGCTAATTGATCTATTCTAAAAGGTTTATAGACTCAATGCAAAGAGTAGGACTAGGCCCTAAGAATGGTCTTGATGTTCATGGGATTTTCCTAAGAGGAATCACCTCTCCAAAGCTCTTAAAAGAGACTCTTTGATTTCTTTCAAATATTCCAAGTTACAAATTAAGTGTTATAATGGCATATTTTTATCCTACTAAACCTAGTTAATGGGCAATGAAATCTTAGCCATTTAAACTAAAAATAAGTCTAAAATATCATTATTACAATATAAAAGTCGTGGGAATTGAAAGGGTACTAAAATAGAGTAAAACAGAATGAAAAATCAAAACAGAGCATAAAGCCTAAAGTGGTGCGGCCCCAGTTGGGTTTGTAAAGCTAGCACCAGCTTCATTCTACTAAGTTGGAAAATTTCCCGAGAATGATCCGGTGTAGGTTTTCTTGGTGGTCCAACGCCGGTTTTCCTTCTATTCCTGCACAACCCTTTGGCCCTTAATCTCTTCGCAATTCCTTTGCTTTCTACACAAATTGTTGGTCAAGCTTTGATCTTCTTGGCCCTTCTTTGATCCTCCATCACTTGACAACCTTCTTGATTCTTGATTTGTCTTTTTGACGATCTTTCAAGCTTTTTTTTAGCACCCACCTCTTTACTATCTTCATATTCTTTGGCTTGTTGTCTTATTTGGCTTGAATCTTCTATCAAAAGCCTTCATAATTTAAACTTTTCCTTGGTACAATGGAATGTGGTTTGAATTTCTATCTCCCATCTTTAGTTTTGGCATGATGCTTGGTGAATTTCTATCATTTCCCCCTTCTTTACGTGCATTCATCCTTGAAAAAGCACCTACATGAATTTTCAAACAAGAATTTATTATGGAGAAAAAATTACAAATTTATGCTCTTCTATATACAGCTCATTTTTCCCTTCATTATTTTATTCTTTCAAAGCCAAGAAGGTCTTACTTATTTTGTCCCCTTCCTCACTCTTTTTCTTTTTCTCTTCTCTTGCACTCTCTTGTTTTGAATTTTCCTTAAGCTCTTATTCTTTTCTATCTTACTTTTTCTTCTTTCTCAACTCTTTCTCTTGTTGTCTTCTTCCCTCATGATGTTTTGGTCTTTAAGCACCTCACTATAGGGTAATGGCAGTAAACTAATCTTTCTTCCATTCTTTTTCACAGTGTATTTATTTTCCCTCCCTTTATAGACAATATCTCTATCAAACATCCATGATCTTTCCAACAAAATATGCCTACTTGCATTGGAAACACATCACAGAGCACTATATCATTATAGGCCACCATATCAAAGTTAACCTTGACTTGCTTGTTTACTTTTACTTCATCACAATCACTCAATCAATGAGTTTGTATGGTTTAGGAAGTCTCATGGTCTCTAATCCCAAGTCCTCTACTAAGGTAGCACTTATCATATTGGTGCAACTTCCTCTATCAATGATCACACTACAAGGCTTTTGTTGAACTTGATTCCTTATGTAAAAGATATTACACCTTTAGGAATTCTCCTCATTCTTAACATCATTCGCACTCTCAATCTTTCTTGCAACACCAATCAATGGAAAAACCTTTCCAATCTGAAGCCTTTCTTCACTACCTTCTTACTCTCTTGGTTTTAAGATTATCTTTGATGATTGTTTTGGTGTCCTATTCTTTTTCCTTGGTGAATGATGAAATATAGGATTGGTATATGTTGTTTTCTTAGGATAGGTCCTTCTTCTTGCAACCTTCCTTCCTCTTCCTTTCCTTAGAATTTTTCGATAACCCCTTATAGAATGATCTTCACATCCCTTCATTGGTTACCCATACAATGGAGGTGGAGCTTGGTAGTCAATTCTCATTCTAGGGCTATCTCTCATTTTGGTATCCATTGGAACTTAGCTTGGGTTAGATTTCAATCTGATAATATCCCTCCTCATATCTTCCATTTATGTTTGAAAATTTTCAAATGCGGCACCAATATTAAAAATGTCATAGGACATTATGTTTGGAATGCCAATGGTTCTCACTTGAAAATTTTGGATAGAGGTAGAAAGTAATTGCTCACTATCACTCCCTCATGTGTACATACTCAAACAATGTCACTCAATCCTCGTGTTTAACTCTCCTTGGCTTTTATAAGATAAACTCAACCTTTTGCCTTTTTTGATTCACTCAAGTTCCTCAATGAGTACTTTCCACAAGAAATCTCCCTAATTGCTTAGGAGCTAATCCAAACTTGACAAGTTTACTAGATTTTTAAGGACAACTAACTAGGTGACTTAAATGAAATTTTGATCAACAACAACAATGAGCCTCAAAGAGTTTATATCAACAATCAATGAATTCAAAAAGCTCTACAATTTCAATTGACTAAGAATTGGGTAAATGGACGATACCTAACAAGGTTTTCAATGAAGCACTAGAAGTTCAAGAATATAGTATTCTAGGACAAAAGCAAGAATTCCACAATGAGGATGACTCAAATGGACATGTAATTCCCCAAAAAGATGTGTATTCAAGTGATATTCAACTAGGGAAAGTGCTTACAAAAGATTGGACCGCAATTCAAAGCTACATGTTTATCCAAACAAAATATAAAACGCATAATGTGCAACCTCGTAACCCAAGAAGTTTCAAAATTTTCACACTTGTAATGACTCAAAAGCTCAAGAATTATAAGAAAAATTAATCCCCAATAATTATACTAACATCAAAGAACAATTTCTCAACAAGTAGAAGTCAAAAACTTAAGTTTTATAATTCACAAATTTAGCATGAAAATGAGTTACGGGATTCTTTTTGTGTTCAACAAATTTGTAATAAATAAACCCAAAAAACCACAAGATTTATGCAGTTTAAAGCTTCAAATAGCTATTTAAACATCAACCCAACATAAAAGATCAATTTTCCAACCAGAAAAACAAGAGAATTCAAAGTTTGGATGACATATTGAAGCACCTCTCTTAGTGATAGGATTTTACTGTTTTCCTTGAAACTTTGAGACTCTTTCTCGAAGAATCTAACTTTGATAAGAATCAAAGCTTCCCTCTCTATGATACCACTTAATAAAATCTTGCTTGAGGATTGTTTAATTGATGAATTTTGTAGCTAATTTTGGGATAATTTTCAAGAGTCAATTAGTGATTTTTAGCAAGAAAACACATACCCAACTCAAAATACTTGAATCCTATGCCAAAATAAAGACCTTAGAACTCAAGAATGATGAATCAAGTCATCTAAATCACAACCAAAGACCCTTAGTTCAACAAGAAACCAAGAACAATTGAAAATAAGATTTAGGCAACCAATTTGACCTTTAAACAAGAACCTTAGATTATCAAAAATTTAAGACCCAACTTAGCAAGCTAATTGATCTAACCTAAAGGGTTTTTAACTCAATATAAAGGGTAGGACTAGGTCCTAAGAATGGTCTTGATATTCATGGGATTTTCCTAAGAAGAATCACCTCTCCAAAGCTCTTAAAGGAGACTTTTTTATTTCTTTCGAATATTCCTCATTACAAATGAAGTGTTATAATGGCATATTTGTAGCCAACTAAACCTAGCTAATAAGAGATAAAATCTCAGTCATTTAGACTAAAAACAAGTCTAAAATATCCTTATTACAATATAAAATTCGTGGGGAATTGAAAGGGTAACAAAATAAAGTAAAACAGAATGAAAAATCAAAACCCGACTAGGTCGGCGCCGGTTGGGCTGGTAAAGCTGGCACCAACTTCATTCTACCAAGCTGGAAAATTACCTAAGAATGATCCGATATTGATTTTCTTTGTGATCCAACATTGGTTTTCCTCTATTCCTACACAAATCTTTGGCCCTCAACCTCTTCGCACAATTCCTTTGCTCTCTACACAAGTTGTTGTTCAGGTTTTGATCTTCTTAGCCCTTCTTTGATCCTCCATTGCTTGAAAACCTTCTTGATTCTTAATTTATCTTCTTGAAGGTCTTTCAAGCTTCCATTTAGCACCCACTTCTTTACTATCTTCATATTCCTTGGCTTGGTGGCTTATTTGGCTTAAATCCTCCATTGAAAGCTTTCATAATTTAAACTCTTCCTTGACACCTTGGAATGTAGTTTGAATCTCCATCCCTTTTCTTTAGCTTTGGTATGATGCTTTGGTAGATTCTGTCATGTCGGCTCAAGGCTGTCCAAATATGAAAAACAAAGTACAACTGGCGCCAAATGCTTCAAAGCAGCCAGGATCAGTTCATGTCACGAATTTGAAATGAAAAATGAGTTTTTGAGTAGAATTTGGCAACTTATATTAAGATCTTTTGGGAATTAGTTTGGAAACGAACTAAAACTCTTATATTGACTTTTTTGCAATCTAAACTACTATAAATATAAGAGATTAACACCTATTAAATCAGTTTTTCACTCTGAACAATTAAAAAACTCCTAGAGGGTTGAATTAAGCACCAAGATTTAGAAGGATCAATGAGACTCTTGGAGATGGAAAAGAGGTTGATCAAGAAGGTTTCAAGGAAGAAGAAGAATGCTTACTTGTCTATGAGTGATTTCTTTTTTCTCTTTTTCGTAATTTATTGACAATTTGAGTTTATTATGTTTTAATTATAGTTAACGATATTTTTACTCTATGGTTTTGTGTTGAATTATTTTTAAAATTGTTGAATTCTAATTCTAAATATTTGATTGCTTGATTTTATGTATTAAATTAATTATTCCAGACTAATTGATTCATTATCTTATTCTCTCTTAATTAGATTAAAAAAGAAGGTTAAGGGAAAGACTTCGTAATCAAAGAGAGATTAATATCCCCTAGAATATATGGGTAATATTTCTTCCATTAAAAAGACTCTAGCGTTGCCTAAAATATAGGGATATTAATTATTTAATCGAGTTATTCTTAATGCTTCTTAGATTTAATTAGGGAGGTAGAACATACCCTTTGATTAATCTAAGAATAGAATTTCATGACTTGCAAAACGAATGAAATTCACTTTTGAAACTATATTGGTATTTGGGATTGGGAATCAATTATTTGAAAGATATTTTCTTCACTTGTTATATAATTGAGTTATTTCTTCATTACATGTCTTTTCTCCTTATTCTCACTTTTTGATTATCCTTGTGACTTTTCTTGTGTGATTTGATTTTCTCTAGTATAGGTAAGTTATTTACTTTTATTTCTTTATTTTATTGGCTATATGATAAAGATTAGGGTAAAGTAAGGCAGGAGCCTAAGTTCCTATGGATTCGATACTTGCTACTCCTTATGTATATATATATATATATATATATATATATATATATATTAATGGTTAGAATTTTAATTAAAATTTGATTGATTGTAGTTGTGAAACCCCAACTAAAACCAACCCTAGAGTAAGGGGGGTCAGGATGCATATCATATTTTCTTGCATGAATATATATATTTGAATGATTTATATGTACTTTTGAATTGTAATTTATAGTCTAGAAGGTTTAGTTGTGCTTATTGAGTAGGAAAGGTAAAGTGGTAATTTTGCTTGAAGTGAAAATAGGGAGATAGCTTGAAGATTAAATAGGAAAAATATTTGGGAGAGAAAATAGGAACAAGAGTTGTTGTGGTTTAATGGTTAGAGCTTTGTGAATTAATCTCTAAGGTCTTGAGTTCAAATCCCACTAATTAAGTTTTATCATGATTAAATGTTATTTTATATGAGGTAGAATATTTTCGTCCCTTACATGCCATAAGTAGAAGTAGGAGTGTTATCCTAGTGGAGACATGAAGGAAATGTCTTAATCCTACTCTTATGCCCTATAAGAATTCTTAATGGATTCATGCCATTTTTATTCCTTAGCTTACCTTAAATTCTTCACCAATTAAGCTTATTCAATTTATCTAAATCCAGATTTTAATTCCAAAAAATTTAGCAAGGTTTATTAACCTTGGAATTTTGAAAATGGCTCCTTGAGGATAGAATTTTGACTGAAAATTGGGAAGGAGTTAAGAAAGGTTCTTAAGATAATTAATCTCCATGGTTGAACTTTCAAACTCCACTCCATAAGTGTTCATCTTCTTCATGGTAGCAATCTGGAAATTTTTCAGCTTCTTGGTCAGTCTAGCTTTCGAAAACTTCAGCCATTTTTCTCACTCAAATACTTCCCAAAAAAATAGCCAATTTGTTCAGCTTAAAGACTAAAATCCTTGGCCAAAAATCGGACTGCACAAAGCTGTGCAAACCAGGAAAAATTTCTGGACAATTTCACAGCATGGCAGACCAAAAACCAAAGCTGTTTCTTCAACCCTCAAACCAGTAATTCACCTCTGCCTTTCCTCCATAAAAAAGGCTGAAAACCAGCCTTGAAGGACCCTCCAATACCTCTTCAAACTCACTGCAAGTCGGCTGAAACATTGCAGAAAAAACTACACAAAAATTCCAACAAACTATTCGAATGACCAACCAGAAAAATTCCAGCCTTGCTCCCTCTTCAAACCTTATCCGAAAATCACTTCAACTTTCTGTGAAATTAACCTTAGTCAGCCATGAACAAAACTTCATCACCTCCTCCATTGAACTGCACGAATGAACACCATAGCTACTCCTTAAATTCCTCCTTCAATTACTCCAATCAAGCTTCCAATTAGAATTCAAAATTTCAACAAATTGCTCCATGAAAACTTCCATGGATTAAGCTTCAAACAATTAGAAGTTTCCACACCATTGCACACAACATTTCGGCCACCCTATAACCACTTCAAACCTCATTCATCTTAGCAAAACCTCAGCAAGCCAACCGGCCATTGAAGCTCCCAAAGAACCTCCATCAATCAAACCACTCTACCATATCTTCTACCTTAATTCACTCCATGAATTACTCCCTTTGAAATTCAAATGACTAGATTTCCCTCTTCCCCCTAATCTAAAAATCCAATCACAAGAATTACTCTAACCATTCGGCCAACACCTTTCAACAATTTCGTCCAGCATTCTCTCCATTCTCTCTATTTCTCCAAGAACATCAAGAACACACACCATCATTCTCCAAGCCTAAGACCACTCCAAACACCTCCAATCCCTTCTAAAAACTCTAGATCACGTCTACTCACCCTCTAGAGATCATTTCTGTATTTTATAACATCAAACATTGAAAACAAAATTCTGCTATCAGATAAAAAAACAGAATTTTTCTTGAAGATTCAAGAACTCTCTCAAGGTAACCAAGAACGATTTTGATCATCTTCTTTCCTTCAATCTTTAAACATGATATACTAATGCTCTCTCTCTCTCTCTCTCTCTCTCTCTCGGCCGAAATGGTTGTTTCAACCATGGCCGTTCTTCTTCATCTTTCTTGGACAAATCAAGCCTCCTAGCATGTGAATCACCTTGGATTTTCATCAAGATTGTCATCAACCAAGTATTTCTTCTTAACCTTCTCTATAATTCTAAAATCATGCCTCTTAAATATGGATGAAAAAGGATAGATTATGATGGGGGATTAAGTATATGCTTGTGTATGAAGGAGTTGAGATTGAAGCATGAGGATGTTTTGCCATGGTTAAGTTCTATAGTATTTCTTGTGGATCGATGCATGTTTTTCATGTCTTTAGTAAGTTGGATGGTTAAGTATGCTAAATATTATGTCACATTTGGTAAATAGGGTTTTATGTTCTTGTATTCTTGTTGAAGCCATAAATATGATTATGCTTATTGAAGTTTGGATCATGTGATAGTAGATATAGATTTAAGCCATTATTCATGAATTGAATGGTTTGTTGATTGATGTTGGATTTTATGTTCATGATTATTGTTAGCAATAGGAAAAATATGATCATGACCTTGTTGATCCTAAACTACTTGAGTTAGCCAATTTTATTACGTTAATCAAAATTAAGACTATATTTTCCCTCAATAATTTCGAAAATCTTAGGAAGCCTTGGAGGTAGAATATTAAATGAAATAGTGAAACTTTAGCCAAATAAATTATATCTTTTATTAAAAATAATATATATATATTTATATATAATAATATTAAATAAAGCCTTTTATATAAATAATAATAATAATAATAATAATAATAATAATAATAGGTAAAATATTTATCTTATAGGCCATATATTCATAAATACTATTGAAATTTATTTATTATCTTTTGATCAAAATTTATTAAAATTTACTTAATATTAATTTTATTTATTAATTATTTTCTAACTATTAATTATTAATTAAGAGATTAGTAATAATTTATTATTTACTTTAATCTAGGACTTAGGTTCCTTCATCAAATAAACCCTAGTTTATTTATTTGAATCTATAACTTATTAGTAGTTATTTTACAACCCCTAGTTATTTTCACTTATCAAACTAGACTTCTTTTACAAAAATTTTTATCATCTAGCCTTAAAGCTTAGGACATTAGGGTCATGATTGTAATAAGTTGAACTAGGATTATTTATGGAAGCGAATATAGTTTGAGTATAACCATATAACTTGTGTTTACCCCAGGCGGGGTTAGGTCAGCTTTGGAAGATTTATGAAATTGCAAGCAAAGGATCATGTAAACTCCTGCATAAACTTATTTGATGTCAAAAGGTTACTATGGCAGGTTAAACGCAGAGTGTAAGGACACTCCCTTTTGTAAAGGCAATTAAGGACTATTTCCTTTTTTGATTAGACAAGCAAATCTTTTGAAAACCAAACAAGCAATTTTGCTCAAACACTAAACTCTTTCTAAAAATCAACTTTGACACGAATTTTAGAAACACTTAATTGTTGTTTCCAAATAAAGCAATGTTTTACCAGTTTTCTCCCAAGTGGGACAATCAACGTTGAGTACTCAATAAGAATAGGCTAGTAGTACTAGCTTTAAAAAGCAAGAGCGAGTCTTCTAGCAGAAGGCCACCTCTAGAAGATGAACTCAACTTAGAGAAGCGACAGTACTACTTAGTTATGTCGGTCCAAGCTAGTAAGTTTCAGTCAAGTGAACTGTGTGTTTCCGGAGTGGGCAACCGGAATGTTTGAGTGTAGAGAAGGAGGAGTATCTTACTCGGTAGGTCGATCACCTATCTTTTTTGTTAGTCTGCACAAAGTGTGGCATTTTGACCATTATATAGTCATGGGGCCCAACGTGTGGTAACTCATGGCTACCCATTTAAGTGGTTGTATTTATTGTACACATGTATAGTTTGAAAAGTAAAATGCCACTCTTTATTTGAATCCTTATTTATTACTTGCCAGCATTTTCTTTCAGACAATATTTACAACTTGCATAC
Source organism: Voacanga thouarsii (assembly GCA_026120185.1). NCBI lineage: Eukaryota > Viridiplantae > Streptophyta > Magnoliopsida > Gentianales > Apocynaceae > Voacanga > Voacanga thouarsii. Next base: position 1,992,850 of record JANUWF010003362.1, on the reverse strand, counting down.
ATGAATTGTTTTACCTGAAACACTCAAAGCACACACACGAACTTACTGAGATTTTTATCTCATCACCTTTCATGCCATGTTTTCAGGTCGATCCTGCTATGGAGATGAGTAGCTAGTTTGTTGCCTGCTTGAAAGCATTGTGTTATTTATTTTGAATGTTACTTTAAGAGATGATAGTGAACAATTCATTTTGGATTTGTTCTTAAAGATTTTTTTTTTTTAATAAGTTTTAATTTTAAAGTATTGTTTTATTTTCGTTGGTGTGACCTAGTTATAAAGACCCCTTGTCCTTTGGACGGGGCGACATCCCCGGCCCTGTTAGGCCTAGGTGGTAGGGTGTTACAGTGGCCCCTTGTTCATAATATTTCCAATACTAAAAGCACGTATTAAGTTTTTGGCACCATTGCCAGAGATGGGAAACATTCAAGTTTTGTTGATTTAGCCTTTGTTATATTTGAACATATCATTAATTTTTGTTTTTAGGTATTTTGTGAGTATTTAGGTCTTTGTATTAGTATAAGCTTTTTAATTTTTTTTTCTATTCTTATTTTTATTTTCGATTTGATTTTTATTTTTCTTTGAGTGCGAGGTTGACATCGTTATAGACAATTATTCATGGGTACAAAATCAAAGGAGCTACAATAATGATAGATTGGTAGGACACAAGATCACATTGATATTTTTAGTGAGACATCACTTGAAGCATTAGTGAATTCTTTTGTTGTCAATACAAATTTATTCATAAAGTGCTATGAAGAAGTTTCCCAATGATTGGGCTATCAAAGGACACAACGAGCTAAGATCGTTGGGAGAATTGCATCAGACAAATCAAATTTCACACAAAAATAAGGGACCTTCTACAGTACAGAGCTAACACCAAATACAATAGATGAGGCGGCACGTTTCTCCCCCAAAAGACGTAATAATGTTTTTTTATCCATTCTTGGAGAACATTAGAGAATAATTATGACCCTTAGGTGATAAAGCCCATGTATTTAAAAAAGAAAACCCTCAAGAAGAAGAGAGATGCCATAGGGAACAATTGAGAAATGTGGTGAGAGAAAATTTTGATTCTACTTTATGCTCTAATTCTAATTTCTTTTTTGTATGTTCTTCTCAATTCTGGGAAAACAATGATGCCCATGATGATATGTGCAGTTTGACATGCCTCAAAGAATTAGGTTTTTCAATGATACATCATATGAAGTCCTTGGAGGATCTTAGTAAATTTTATCCTTCACCTCATTCAAAAAGAGATAACTTAGTTTTTGTAGACCATAATTGCAAAGTAAGGATTTCTTATCCCATCTTTAAGTGCTATATTACCAGGTTTCAAGGGGAAGCTTCATTGCGACAATTCTTTTGAAAGGGTTAATTAGTGATTTTCATGTTGGTACACTCTTTAGACATTATTTGCATTCATGTGTGGTAAAATTGATTGATGCATCTAAAGAGTTTAAAGGGAATAGGGTTCATGCATCTACTCTTATTGAGCACATTAATTTGTATGTCTCTTACCCTTTTCAAAAACCCTCTCTCTCTACCTTTATTATGTCTTCGTTTTCCTATGAGCTTTAATGTCTTTTACAAAAGGATGTTGAGGAAGCATGATGAGTGGAAAGAATTTGTATCGTTGCTTTGGGTTTGTTTTGATTGTGGTTTTGTTTAGGTCTTTAAGTCATTATTTTGTTTTCTCTGGTTTGTTTTTTTTTTTTTTCAAGTGTCCTTTTATTTCCCCCAATAAAGAGAATATTTTCTAGCTTATGTATGGGGGAATGAGTCGTGTCTTTATTTGCATTGTACGATTCTTATTAATGTTTTCATTCAGTTTTTTTTTTTATTTTAGTATTGTGTGTTTTATTTTTCTATTATTTTCTTTGTTCTTTTATGTGTGTTTTATTTTGCAGGTAGGAATAAATTATTCTTGGATACACTTCTTCTTTTTTCTTCAAGTTCCAAACATCTACTGGAGCTTATTACACTTAATGAGTACTGCTTAACTTTCTACCCCTTTGTTATTTTTTGTCCCTTTGGAAATGCTTTATTATCTTAATTTTTTGCAAATGAAGATACTATCCAATTTAAGTGTGGGAAAATGGTTTGGTGATATTCATTCTCCAAATTTTTATCAATTTTCTTAGTGTTTTCTTGAAATTTTGAGCTAATTTGAAATTTTTAAAGAATTTGAAATTTTGAAAATTTCTGGAGTGAAATAGCAATTATTATTATTATTATTATTATTATTATTATTATTATTATTATTATTATTATTATTATTATTATTATTATTATTATTATTATTATTATTATTATTCTTCTTCTTCTTCTTCTTCTTCTTCTTCTTCTTCTTCTTCTTCTTCTTCTTTTACCATGAGAATTTGCTGTAAGACTTATTTGAATAGGTTTGATTTTTGTGTATACTTGTATATTAAGTGTGATATAGGCTATGTCTTGAAAATTTAGATTAACCTTATTTATATTTTAGTAGATGTTGTAACATTTTGTTTTTTTAAGAATTGATGTTGATTTTTTGATAGAATATAAGTATGAAATTTTAGCTAATTTTGGTGCTATGATTTTCTAAACTAGTCCTTATTCTGAATTTAAGTAAATAGGGTAAAGGGCTAAGTTGAAAGAAAAAAATATGTTGAAAAAAAAAAACACAATGCAGAAAGAGATGTATGTGCCCATTTTGGCAAGGAAAAGAAAAGAAAAAATGAAAAAATGAGAAGAGATTAAATAAGAGTGATAGTGGGAAAAAAAATGTTTTGAAAAATTAAGGGGGCAATACAGTGAGTGAAGAGAAATTCACTCACTTGAGGCTATGAATTTCCAAGAAAAAAATGGTACGAATGTGCCTAGTTTGCTACTCAAATTGTAGTAGTTGGAAATTTGTAGACTTTGAATTGATTTATTATTCCTAACTTATACGAATCACAATGTTTGCATTCTTGACTTGAGGATAGGGTAAAACAAATTGAATGGATATAAACTTATTTAATTTAACTTAAATGACCTTGGCGTTGTCTATCTTAATACATGAGTTCATATGAACTTGGCTTGGTTGAATAGATGTTGGATTGAATTTTTAAGTTGAAAGAAAGATAATAACCTTACAATATTGGTCATGTTCACTAAAATTATTTAGTTAATTGAGCTATTTGCTTGATATGTTTAGTTCTTATTTGCTTATGGACAAGCAAAGCTTAAGTATAGGGAAATTGATTGGGGGCTAAATATACCTATATTTTGAGGGTTATTTGTGCTGTATTTAAGATGATTTTATGCTTAAATGACTACTGATTCCCTCTATTTTACTATCTTTTGTGTAGGATTGATGAGATGAAGAAACATGATAAAAGATGGTGAAAAAATGTTTTAAAATGTGGAAAAAGAGCAAAACAAAAGGCCACCAACGTTCGTTGGTGCATAGGAAAAATTTTCAGCCAGTTTCTACGCAAAAAAAGGACCAAAACGGAGCACTTTTAGCACCTGAATAGATTTGAGCCAACCTAGCTCAAAGCTTGAGTCGGAGCCGGCTCAAGGTTATCCAAATGTAGGAAAACTAGAGTACAACCGACACTGGATGTTCCAGACCAGTCAGTGCCAGTTCATGTCGCGAATTTGGCACGAAATAGGAGTTTTTTAGCAGAATTTAGCAACTTATGTTGAGATCTTTTGGGAATTAATTTTGGGAGTGAATTAGGACTCTTGTATTGATTTTTTTGGCAATCTAAACTCCTATAAACAAAAGAGATTGACACTTATTAAATCAGTTTTTTACTTTATACAATTAGAAAAATCCTGGAGGATTGGATTAAGCACTAAAATTTAGGAGGATCAAAGAGACTCTTGGAGAAGGAAAGGAGGTTGATCAAGAAGGTTTCAAGTAAGAAGATGAAGGATTATTTGTCTACAAGTGGTTTCTTTTTCCTTTATTTTCTTTTTCTTAAACAATGATGAGATCAATATTTTAATTGCATTTAGAAGATGTTTTTAGATTCATGATTTTGTATTGATTTTAGCTTTGTAATCAATTGATTATTATTTTTAGTATTTGGTTAGTTTATTTATTTGATGAATCCATTGAATGCTTCTTCTTTCTAATCAACTTGAAAAATGAAGTGAGGAGTGGGTTCAATTTACTTGATTTCATATTTGTTATGTCTTAATTGGATTGCAAAAGAAAGTTAAGAACAAGAACTTGAGTAGTCAAAGATTGGTTAATTTCACAAAAAATATAAGGTTATTGGCAAATTTGATGTTCATATCACTTAGAATATAGGGGTGTTTGTTAAAGATTAAGTTTAATGCATCTTTTGAGTGGATTGGTGAGATAGAATATATCCACCAATTTAATTAGAAGATAGAGAATCGTGGCTTGCAATGAAATGATTCTAATCTATTATGTCATGGTGCCAAGATAATGATTAGTTGGGAGAATTGTGAATCAATTATTATTAATGTTTTCTCTCCTATGTTTTGTATAGATTTATTTGCTTATTTTTATTTTATTCCCTCTTGATCAATTTATTTGTAGGTTAAATAAAGGATGAAAGGTAATTAGTGTGTACTTGTTCTTTGATGATCGATACTCATTAATTTCCTATGATATACTTCATGATGGTATACTTGCTTATATGTATGGTTTGGGTTTAACGTTTTAATTAAACCTTGATTGTTAATAGATCTAAAAATGAATAATTTTTATTACCCAAATCTAACGCATCAAGTTTTTGGCACCGTTGTTGGCAATTAGCTCATATTCTTCAAAATATTCAAATTAGCTAAAAAATTCAAGAAAACATCAAGAAAATTGATTTTAAAAAAAATGGATAAAGAATATCACCAAACCAAGTACCTTCCTCCAATAATATCTTATATATGCAGAATGAAGGTGATAATGTTAGTGTTGTACCCTAGAGGCAATCACTTGTACATTGTATATGACACATTTTATTTTAATAAAATATATTATTTATTTTACAATTTCTTTTGTTTACTTTTAAGTAATATAACTATTCGATAAAGTCCCTAGTACAATACTGTGTTAAGGAAATCATGATATGAGATTCCTACTATGATGTATAGTGTTAGTACTTAAATAGTCCATAGTCATAGTATTAATGAGACAGGACATCATTAATGCGTTAAGACTAGCATGTGTTAGACTTCCTGATTTGATCAGGCAGTGGTTCTCATATCCGTGAGTATTGAGATACTCAAAGTTAACACATGGATGCTTGTTAATGGAACAAGTTCATTGGATGACCTAACTTTGAGATAATCACATCGATAACTATTTAGTGCCAGTGATATAATCTCAATATAGAAAACGTTCAAGTATCCTTATACTTGAGATCTCCAAGGTACTTTGTTTGCTGAGCATTATACTTTGATTCCAATCTTCGGAGCTCAATCGAAGGCCGCCTATGGGATGGATATTCAATACATTGTGAGGTAAACGAAAGTAGTTGAGATGGTCAATAAAGGATTCATCACTCCTAATGGTAGGGGTGAATATCTCACGGCTACTTGTAGGAATTACTACTCGAGAAGTCCTTGGCCAAGGTGATTGTGTATTGGAAATAGTTCCAATTGATACACATCTAGAGCAGTAGGTTACTATTACAAGTACTATTATATTCGAGCTAGAATTAATTCTGGAGGGAGTTGGCACTAATTCTGTACTCCAAATCGAATGAAATATTGTATGGTGAAAGGAGTTAATTGCACTGAACTTTGTTATTGAAGGATTCATGTCAAGCCACTTGCCTTCCTGGACTCTTGGGTGGTCATGATGTATTGCTAGATACCACTCATAATCTAGAAATATGGGTTTATTAATTGATGAATTAATAAACCAATCATAATTACAATTAATAGGATTAATTCTAATTAATTATGGATTATTAATCTGAAAGACGTTTGGATTAATTCATGTTCTCTACCAATTGACCGGGAAACCTAATAGGTCACACACAATAGAGGATTATATACTCAAGATGTTATTTGATAACATAGTGGGGTTAATTGAGAGAAAGAGAAGTTGTTATGGACAAATTATAATTAGTTATAATTTATGGTCCAAATTGTAATTGTGAGAACTTGATGTTTCCAATTACAAATAGGAAATTCTAATAGGATTAGAATTCTCAATTTTTTGTAGGGTTTTTTCGGTTATATGGGTGATATACTCGTAACCCTAGCTGATTGTGTAAGACACGAAAATAGCAGCCACCTAAAAATTCTATTATTCTTCTCTCTCTCTCGATTGTTCTTGTGAAGAATCCTAGCCACCATCTTTTTCTGCTAGCACAGGAAATTTTGGCACTTGAGTATTCCTCTGTATGGATTACTATTAGAGATAATCGCACACTGCGATTATAGTGGTTAGACGTTCAACTCTCGTGAAGTTGGATCAAGAGGATTGCTAGATCGCGCCTCGAAATGAAGAAGAAAATGTTGTTCTTCAGACGATCAAACAAAGATAAAAGGGGTTACCTTTATTATATTTATGTTTTATTTTCCACACATAGGCGGGTCTTAGGATGATATCTCGTTTTATTCTTTCGCAGCGCCGTATAGGAGACGAGCCTGAGATACCCAATAATGGTATCAGAGTCATGCTATATGTGGTCTACGGATATAGTTTTGGCATGAAAAATTGTTTTCATGTATTCGTGTTTGTCCTTGTTCGCTATGGAAATCATTTTCACTCGAGTCGAAATCATTTCGAGCTTTGTGGGTTGGGTCTATAGCACAATATGATTGTGTAAAAGTTATGGCATATTTTGAAAGGTGCTTTCTTTATGTGCTGAAAATTTTCTGTGGAAAAACGTTTTCTTGAACATGGTTATTGCCCTTTCATCTTGTAAATTTGATTTTCTATTTTGTTTTATTTAAACTAACAAATTGGTTATTGATTTGAGCTTTAAAATAGAAAATTCTACTGAGAATTATTTTCACTGATCTATTGCAAAAGATTAGGGCTCCAGAAACTGTTTTTAGAAAAAATTTCTGAAAAATCGCCGCCACTTCCCGACTATAGCCGGCGCCGGCTTTGGCCTCCAAATCAGTGCCGATTTTGTTCTATTCGTGATGTCTAGAAATCATTTTTAGAAGAGAAATTTTTTTTAAAAAAAAGCAGAACAGAGCCAGCACCGGCTCTGGCTTCCAAATCGGCACCGGTTCTGCTCTGTTTGCGATGTTCCAGCTATTTAAAAAAAAAATCCTAGAATATAATTTTGAAAGGGAAAAATCTCATTTGATGAGAGGCGGTAAAATAAAATTTTTTCTAATGGGGCGCTGCCCCCTGACCCCGCTCGCTAACCGGCCAGCAGAACCGCCGTTTTCGTTGCCGAAGATGGGACCCAAAAGCATTTTCTCAAAATTAGTTTTGAGATAAACAATTTTAGTTTTCCAAATAGTGATTTTGAAAATTTAAAATTAATGTATTTTTCTAAAATATTGATTTTAGAATTTGTTTTATTTTTCCAAAATAGTGATTTTGGAATAATAAAAAGTATATGTTTATTTTGTTTAAGCATAGTCAATGGCATGGTGGATGATTATGGAATCAAACCAATTATATCTATTCATGCATTTTACAGTTTTGGTTTTTTATGAAATAGGGTCTGCGTGTTCTGCCTTCTCTAAAATTCTTGTGTAATTCTCTTCTCATCTAACTTCCCTCGAATGTAACTCGAGGTTTTCTCTCTTTAGGAAATTTTGTAATTAGTTTACATAGGTTATATAGGAGTAGAATTATTTTTAATTTTGGAGATGGCAACCAAAACAAGGGGAGAAGGTAAGACCTTCTACTTAAATCATGCATGAACACATAGGGTTAACTATATTAATTTCTTTTATGGCTCAAGGAAATTAATTTAGGGTAAAGTCCATAACCACACCACGTAATCGCTTTATTAACATGATTATCAATTATGTGATTTATTGATTTTTATGCATGGCATTCAACGAAATCACTAAAATGAACAAATCCCTCAATTAATATTAAACCTAGTTCCTTCTGTTAATATAGTAAGAACGAGAGTCCTTTTTCGAGACCAGGTTGTTAGGCAAAACATGATTAGAAAAATATGTGCGGTTACAAAAATTTCACTAAGTCTGTAGTTTGTGAGTTTGTGTTATAATTTTCAAAATCAATGTCATGATGCATGAATAATATTAGCTGGAACATATATAGTCATAATTCAAATAATTTTTGCATCGCAAATATATTATCATTTTTGGGGCAATTCAGCAAGTAAAATATCAGTACTTTACATAATAAAATTTTTATATGGTAAATTATTCATAACACATTTATGGAACATCAAATTCATTTATCAAAAGTCTTGAACCCATCACAATATCATATCCCGCATATCATTAAGATACCCTTGTCGTGATAATATAATACGATCCATTATATATATGATAACAGTATATACAATGCCAAATAATTGGGTAGGTGTACATCCCTCCCGAGGGAATACCTCGTTATCTCCCTCATACAAAATCAAATCGGATGTCCTACGTCCATCCTTTGTTTCCCCTTAAAGATAGTATTGCTAGCTAAGGACTGCACTCGGCTAATAGAACCGTCACCTATTTGGAAAAGGCAGCTATCCAAAGTCGACCAATCTACCAGAACTCTCTCCTTATATAATAAAAACTAGTCCTATAACCTTGCCCATTGAGATCTTAATGTCATTAACTTAATGGTTCAAGAGTTTACTATTCTAATATGGAATAATTAAATTATTTCCAAAAATTGTTCCAGTCTTTTGAAGTAAATTTTCAAGTCTCATCCTAACCAAAATCAAAACCATCATTATTTTTCCCGAAGGTTTCCAAAACAAACCTTCCTATATCTGTTCTAAAATTTATCCAAGGTGTATTAATTTATTTGTCATAGTAATATTTGGAGCCATTACGTATAAAACTCATTCCATGATTTTTGCAATATTTTTCATGCGTGAAATGCATAAATTTATATTTATGTGATTGCATAAATTTGATGCATGGCTCAATTTCGTAATCATAATACTCATGAAAAGCTCCGCACAAATATTTATGCATAAATAAGTCATAATATCATAAGAGAATCATTATTTTCAATAAGCATTATTTTCATGTACAAGCGTTTTCTGAAAATGGCATGCTCATAATTTAAGTCATGAATTACATGCCGTAATCGTAAAACATTTTTAAAAATTATACAAATATTATACATGTATTTGAATGCAAGTTTTGCATATTTCAAACATGGTATTTTTTGCATTTCGTGTTATGCATGTCAAAAGATGCTTGGGATAGAAAGACTTACCTTGGTCCAAGTTAGCAAAATGGCTTTCAAGTTAATTTAAGTCCTTGCTCTTCCTCCTTTATCTAAGTCCACATGTCTATCATATATAACATATAAGAATTAATTTCATATTTATATATCCCTATTAAAATTCTAACCAAAACCATAGGGCAATTAGGGTGATGCTTAGGCCTCTAATAATTCTAACACCCTTAACCTTAGAGGTAAAAATATCTCATCACCACATTTAATAACCTCCTAGCCAAACAAAATCTTAATCACCATGCAAACCCTAATTACCACACTAAAACCCTAATCATTTCCCATAATCACAAATTAACTTATAATCCAATTTACATAAGTTTCAATAAATCACATGATCACATTAAGAACAAAAAGAAAATTAGGCAACAAAACTAGTTTTTTAAGAATTAAAATTTCCCTTAGTGCCTCATTCACAAAAGGTGGCTATTTTTAGGGTTTCGTTACCCAAAATCACATTATTTATTTTCAATCGTCAAAACTCTCATAAAACTATTTTTAATCAATTTAGGAATCTTATAAAATTTAATTAAGTCAAATTTCAACACATTTATAGCCAAATTTTCATACAAACCCCCTTTTCACTTAAAGATCAAAACTCTACTTATAATAGTAAAATAGGAGTCAAAAAGATCATATTAATTACCCAAGCAAACATTTTATTTTCTATTGCAATTTTTCAATTTAATACCTTACACGTTAGGTGAATTACCATATAAATTTCTTCCCAAGATTCCACTTAAAAGTGAGTCAAATGATTTTTACAAAAACCTCTGCCGGAACAGTAACCCACCCAGGCAGTGTTGTGAAAACTTTTTCTAAAATTCGTATGTCCCAATCTACAAATTTTTCAGTGATTCTTATTTTCAAATTTTCCTAACATCTTGAAGCTTATACAACGTAAATTTCGTAGCCAGAATCAAAAGGAAAGGGTGTTTCTTGGGGGTTCAAAGTGAAGCCTTGAACATAGGTTTTTCACAACTTACATAATTTCTTGGTGAAAATCATAAGACTCAATTTTATGTGATTTTCCTTTACGAAAACCATGCCAAAAGGTTCCCAACACATAAAAATAGAATACTCAAAAATTCAACCTATAGCAACCATTTTACCAAAATGTTGCTCACAAGATTGTCGTTTTTAGCTTCAAAATACAACTAGCAAACCCTCTGTTTTGAACACACAATTTCACACCCAACCACAATATCAATTCATGCTCTTATTCTCACACAACTTCACACACCCATTTCAGTACATATCACCACAAGATTCACCTTATTTTTGACACAAAATCACGAAGAAAATAACATTATACATCAAAATGTAATTTCTGGGTAGATTGAACACATTTTCGAATTACACATATATAAAATAGGAAAATGTCTTCTTTGCACAAAAGCCTTCACCTTCACATAATATAACATGCCCTTAACATAAATACACGTCCCATCATCAATGTTTCACACAAAAATAGCATTAAAACCAAATAGCATCAAGCTGGGCAGAATACTTATTATTTCGGCTAGGAAGAAAAAAAAGGTGCTTCAAACCTTACCTCTTGAAGCTTTGTTAAACTACAAGATTTTTAGCCTTCTCTTTGAGTTTTCATGGTGCAAAAGCAAATGGACAAAATGAGAGCAATGTTTTATTTTGAAGAAGAAACGATGAAGGAAAATTGTTGGTGATACCATGGGGTCTTGCTCAAGTCTTTATGTAACACACCGCTACCAACGTACCTAAAAAGGGCAGGGATATCACCCCATCCAAAAGATAAGGGGTCTTTATAACGAGGTAATAAAAGACTTATCTGAAGAAATACCTCAAATAAAAACTTAAACGTTTTACAATCCAAATAAAACACATACATTGTTTCAAAATATAGAATAACAGAGTAATTGTCTCTGAATAAAATAAATAACTGTAAAGTTCAAAAATTTTGGACTCTAGCCCTAGTCATGTCAACAATGCTCACAACCTGAAAACATGCATAAAATGAGTGCTCATTTGAAACCATTCATGCTCTTACCCAGTAAGTCCTGTGTGGGTAGAAGTGCTCATTTGAAACCATTTCATGAGATGCATTTTGAAATGCCAAAAGCGCAATTGCATTCTTAAACAACCGTTTTAAACACAGGAGTAGCGTTTTCAATTTGCAATCTCAATAATTAACTTTATCTCAAGTAAATTAACCACTCAACAAAAACACGAACTATGAAACCTTGCATCATAGTCCGAGTCATGAAACCCTGCATCATGACCCCTGGTAATTATACTGTAATACTACTGCACTACAGTACAGCGGGTGATCGGCCCACCGGGTAGGGATGCTCCTCCACCTCCCATTCCCCTGCTAATTTTGGTTGTTCACACCGAAATATAAATACCATTCCACTTGGAATCGGTTTGCTAGCTCGGACTGGCCTGACTCCCTAAGACTGTCGCCTAATGAGGAATGAGTTTATCTCTCAAAGGTGGCCACCTACTGAAAAACTAGCTCGACCATCTTAGACTAGTGGTAGTAGCTTAACCTTATTGAGTACTCAACGATCTTGACAAAAGGAAACATATTAGCATCAAGTAATAACCAACAAGAAAGTATCTAGCATGGCTTGGTCAACCTTTATAAAACCATTCAGTGTAAAAATCAAGTGAATGTTTTGAAACCCTTTTTTTAAAAAAAGAAATAGTGCGTGATTTGAAGAAGAGTAGGAAAAGCAGGACATGCTAAACTTTTTATCACATTAAACAATGTTTCGATTGATACCTCAAAACATTTGACAATTTGCAATTGCTACATTTTACAAACGGTTTTATGTAAGGACTTACTTCGGAAGAGCAAATTAATTTCTTATTCGAAAGGAGTGAATCCTTGCTCTTGATAACCTTCCACGTCTAAAAGTCACAAAGTAATCCAATCACAATCTAGTCCTATTATTTCAAGAAATCAATTGCATACAACAAGCAATCCAATTAACTTTTCGCCCAACTTTTTACTTCAATCCCAAATGTCTTTCCATGGAATTATTCACATAAATATTGCATAAAAGATTGACTAGTTATTAAAATATAAGTTGCTCAAGAGAGTATTTAAGCTATCTAATGCAAAAATATTTAGTGACTTTAGAATTTAAATAAACAGATATTCATTTTATTATTTACTTAGTTAATTAAAATATTATTTGTTTATAGCTATAGGAAAATAAATGACTAAGGTAATACATTATTTAATGGATAGGTAATTTATTAGGTGATAAATGCAAATAGTACTATTAAAAACAGCAATGAGAATAATAAAGTCGATATTAATGGTAATAATAATATTAACAGTATCAATATTAGAAATAATGATAATGGGGATACTAACAATATTAGTTTTAATAATAATAACAATATTAATGAGAGTTAATAAAAATAGTGGCACTATTAGGGTTTCTTACATTAAATCCTTTATTACATGCTAATGCCTTCTTACACCATTGTTACACATATGAGTTAATAATGGAAAATTTCCTCAGCTTTTCTTAGGTTAAACAGAATTTCCTGCAAGGTATCTCAGTTTTTCCAAAGACATATTACCTATGAATACTTTTCGGATTGACCTCAAATTTTACAGAGATACACCTTAATACATATAGAACAGAGTTAAAGTCCTGTATCATGAAAATTAAGCCCTAATTTTGCTCAGAAGATTTATTTTGGCTACTGTACTTTTCTATCTAGACTCGTCTAGACTTAAAGAAAAATTCATAACTCATTAACCCCTCATCAGACAATTACTAATTTTACAGGGGACTTCTACACACATAGGGCTATAACTTCTCTATTTCAGCTTTTCCCAGATTTAGCAGTGTTCTACACGAAATTACCCACGATTGGTAAAAACAAAACACTCTGTTTTCTCATGCTTTAAAAAAATTACTGAGATCAATATAAAGGTTTTCTTGCATGAACTCTAGCATAAATCACACCCTAAACATGTATAGTAAACAAGTTCAAAAGCCCTTACAATAATAACTTCTTTGCTATTTTATTTTGCTTTAATCTTAGAGCATCAACAATTTTCCAGATTTCATCAATAATAAACAAAAATGTATTCTTTCCATCAAAACTCTTAAAAGTTGGTTTCTTTTTAATACTTAAGCATAATGTAATGATAATGATCAGATTCCACGCAAAGAACACATAAGATCATATATTTTTTTAAACCAAAACCCTAATTTTCCCCCCTTTACCGATGGTAGTCAAGAAAATCCAAGAAAATGAATAATTTATCGTTACCTCTTGCTTTGCCTAACTCAAGCAATCTTAGAAGAAGGGGGTAGATGGCTTCTAGCTTATGTTACCACCAAGAATGCCAAATATTTGACTTTAGAATGATACTCCCAAGTTGCTATGTTGTGCAGAATTTTCTCCGTTAGCAAAATAATTAACTTTGGTTAATGGAGAGGAAGGGATTTTCGTGTGGGAGGGAGAGAGAGTGTGGTGGCTAGGGTAGGAATTAGTAGAGAAAATTTGATTAATTAGGTTTTATATAAAGGAATTTTAATGGGTTTAGAAAATAGGAAAAGAATTAAAGGAAAAGCCTATTTTCTAAAGGATTTATCTAATTAAAACTCCAATTAATTAATTAACTAAATTCTAAGGTATTAAGGCCCTAGGTGGTGGCACACATAAGGGAGTATAAGAAGAAATATTTCCTAAGCATTATAGATGAAAAACCTTAGAGGGGGGTGAATAAAGTTTTTGACAAATTTAAAACACTTTTCAGAGAAAGATCTAATTTCTAAAATCCTCCTTTTGCTTTAGAGATTGAGGTGTTTACTAGTTATGCAAAGAAGAGTTTTGTGCAACCTTAAGGAGTCATCTAGGATCTTAATGATATGAGACAAGAGATGTGCAATCAATACAAGAATTAAGATGGGTTGATAAAAATCATAAAGATTTCTTTTGAATGATTGAAAACATTGAGCAAAAAGGTTCGCACGCCATCAGAATTAAATGCAAGGGAGATGAACAAGAGATTTATAGTGGTTCGATCTTCAAAAATCCCTTAAGCTCACACTTAAGCATTTTAAACCAGATCTTTATAAACTCAGTCAACTCAATAGTGTTTGTCTACACCAATTACATAAGAGGATCATCACACTTGGTTTTAACCAAACCTCTTCAACTAACTACAAATCAAGGCTCACCCTAAATGGATTCTACACCACAACCTTGATATACTAAAAGGATTATAGGAATAAATCAACGATAGCTCACATCTTTGGGTAGATTTACAAACAAATAAGCACCAACAGCTTTTACCTTTTTTAGAAATTAAATTTCTCTTTGAAGCACCAATGAAAAGGGAGATTTTTGTAGTCCGAAGTGTAGGAGTGTTTATAAGAAAGATAGTACAAAAATTTGTTTTAAAATCAAGTTTTGAAAGCTTTTATAGAAGCAAAAAGTAAGATACCAACGGCTAGTTTCTCCCTATCAATTTTTCAGTGTTTTGGACTCGAGGATTGGACAAGAGTGCATCCAAAAGATGAGTCCAAAATAGCACTTTTCTAGGCAGAAATATTTTGACACTATTCACAGAGTTTTGGACAAAACTTTTGGATGCAGAGCTATCCAAATTACTCAATCCAAAATTTTGAAGACTTAATACTTTGAAATCTTTTTACTTGTATGTCTCAAGGTAGAAATAAATTAAATTATAAGGTAACGAAGACATAGAAATTTACACAATATACCTTAACAAATGATTCCTAGTCTAAAGTTCTTTCACAGGGACTTCATGATCTTGCGAGCTCTTAGGTTGAAGTTGTACTTGATCAATCACCACTTTGGATTCCATTTCCTTAAGAACTGCTTAGCAACCTTATTTGATTGCCTTAAAAAAACTAGGGTCAAACATGTCCTTTCACTTGTAAGTCACACGAGTTAGTTCTCATCAATGTCTATCATAAGTCAAAATATAGGAGAATGCCCTTAAAGCTAACAATCTCCCCCTTTTTTAGTGATGATAAACGTGATAGGATTGTGATATAAAATAATGTATGTACAATACGGACATGTTAGATCAAGAGAAATAAGAATATTTTTCATTGAAATACAATCTCTTATTATAGGACTCAAGGAGTGCTTATGAGATTAAAATAGAAAATTTAAAACATGTACTCATAAATATGGCTCAATGAGTCTATAGCCCAACTTACTTCCTTATCCTCCTCCTTTCCATCAAAGGACTATTTCACAGGAAAATAGCCGCAAATAGTAGTCACAAAAAAAATTTATAGATATATACACGATGAGGTATAGGAGATAAATCATAAGATGTAATTCTCCCTTGTAGTATATGTATATATGAATCATAAGATATAATGCTACGAAGTTCGTTTTGAGAGTAAGACTGCATTCCAAATGTTTGGACTTCCAAAACGTGCATCCAAAATAGGAGAAATAAGGCAGAAGCTAATCTTTTAAAAAGACATTTTTGGACTTACGGTTTTGGATTTCCAAAACATGTATCCAAAATAGGGTAAAAATAGACAAAAGCTAGCCTTTTAAGAACTCATTTTTGGACTGGACTTTTGAATTGCAGAAATGCGAGTCCAAAACTGCCATTGAGTATGTGTAGAGTAAAAAAAAATACAAGAACATAAATCAATGGTTTTTCTGGAGTTTGTTTGAACTTATTTTTCTCAGGAAAATTTCAGCATGAGAAATTTTTTTTTTTTTTTTATAACGTCCAAGAAGAGATAAGACAGATTTCATAGATGTTCATTTGAATAACCTCATCATCCAAACAAACATTTTACAAAATGCGCATCACAACCATGTTCAAAATAGATCATTCAATCAAATCTCAATCAGTCAGAATGCACAATAAACTCATATCCACACTTCAATCTCCTTAGTCCATGATAACAACAACTCAACATAGTCTCCATCAAGTCACCCAATTCTTCATTAGTATTTTTCAAGCCATAACTATAAATAATCATAATGCTTATAAACTAACATA
This sequence comes from Voacanga thouarsii, assembly GCA_026120185.1. Lineage (NCBI taxonomy): Eukaryota > Viridiplantae > Streptophyta > Magnoliopsida > Gentianales > Apocynaceae > Voacanga > Voacanga thouarsii. The sequence continues at coordinate 1,976,483 of JANUWF010003362.1, read as the reverse complement.
CAGCCTCAATATATTCATACTTCACAATCCATATTTATAAGGGCAAAAACCAGTGAAAAGGATATCATGATAGCAAAAAAAAATTGCACAACACAGCATATTGACATGTTTGATCAACCCAAATCCCAACAATATATAACAATGTATTTCATAGAATCACAATCACAGGCCAATAAACCATTCAATCACAATCCAGTTTTCTCCCCTTTTGTCATCAATCAAAATGCGAAAAGGATAAAATAAAGAGATCAAACAAAAACTTATGGACAAGAGTAGATATATATTAGTAGATAGATTAGTAGGGGATAAATGCAGAAATAAATTGTTCTAGTACTAATGTAGAAATTATAGAATTAATTGTCAATACGAAAGCAGTAAAAGGAGTTCAAGCATAAGAATTCTTATAAGCAGCCCGCAGAAGTGGTCAGTCAAGAAATGTGAATTGTTGCTGACTTAGTCCCGGCACCCCTTTTGGAGTGCTAGCCAGCAATACGGCTAGACTCTTTTTTAACACCATATGTTTCTGTTGTTTACCAAATCAGCTACCAGCTATGGCCGATTTGGGAGCAGGTATTGCTTTAGGGGCAGGTGGTGCTGACTCTTCCTTACACATGGGTATCTGCCTTCCTTTTTTATTGTCCTCAGGTGTCTGTTGTTGACCAAGGTCTTTGTCTTTCAATTTATCTTCAATCTGGGTGGCTTTCATTTCTTCATCCTTATTCTCATTTTCCTTCACAGCGTCTTGTTCATTGTCATTTTCTTTCTCTTGGCTAGTTTGTTCTTTAGTCACTTGACCTCAAGATGGTACTAGTTTATCAGGAATGGTTTTGGCCTTTTGATGCTTCGCTTCCACAGCAATTAGCATGTACCCAAAATTCTGGATTTCTAAGCTGAGGTTGTCTACCTTAATAGCCAACAAATTTATGGCTTCCAGAATGCTCTAATTGATGCCAGTGTCATGAATTTTCTATTTTTCCTTGCTAAAGGACTCTTCTTGAGTTTCTAACTCAGTCTTTCTTTTTGTTTCTCTAGGTTGAGCAGTCTTACGTTCAGCCTTGACCTTTAACAGTCTTTCTTTTTATTGTCGAAAGCATCTCTGAGCAGCTTCCACTCATTATCCATTCGTACATATCCCATTTTCTAAAAAGACTCAAAGCTGTAAACATTCATCTTTGAAGGAGTATGGGTGACTTAGATCAACACTGAAATATCTGAACACTTTGGTTAATAAATTTTTGTAGGGCAAGGCTTTTCTTGAGGTGTTCTTTATTTTCATCATCAATTTCACAGCAAGAAATCCAAAGCTTATTGGCCTATTCTCGAATAGCGCCAACATTATTACCATCTGCATAATGTTTATAGAAGTTTTGTGACCAAAGCTTGGAACCACTATGGTTGAAACCATGGGTGTAGAATTCTACTAGGTCCATTTAACTACTTAGTGTTTCTTTCGCTTGAATTCTTAAAACTCCTCATGCCAGTAAATTCTTTCAAATTTTCCCAAATCAAACAGATCAGTTCCCTCCGGGAACTTGTTCAGTTCAAAAAATTGAATGCCTCCATCTCTAACACCACATATTCTATTCAATAAGCAATGATCAAACTCAAGGTTCTTTCCTCCAACTCTTGAAGTGTACCACAGGACCATAAAACCCCCTCTAGTCTCCTCTAATCGGCCCTTTCTCAAATTTGCATAAAATTCCCATACAAGAGTAGTGAATAATTTTTCATTAACAAATAACAGGGCTCCCCACCCGAAAGACTCAAACATATTCAAAATATTTGTAAAATTTAGAAAAGTCCCTGGATTAGCGCGGTAACCAACAATCATAGTTCGGTTTCTTGAAACCTAATCATTAAAGTCAGATTCACTTTTAAAGTTAAGAAAATAGAGTACCTAGGCCTCAAAACTTTCCTTTTTCGGAGTTGATTTTGAAGAATCAATCTGAGAAGCAAGAAGTTTAGGAACGACTTCTTTTCCTTTCTCCTTTGCAGTTGATTTCGTCTCAATAGCCGATTTCTTCTTCATTGTTGTAGTGATTTTCTGGGATTTCTTAACTTTGGTTTGGTCAACTTTGGAGATTTAACTATTGTGATCAAAAGGTAAAGGCTTGGGCTTTCAGTTTTTCAGAGAGAAAGATAGAGCTCTCTGTCGGTTTCAGAATCCGAGAAAGAAGAGAAAGAAAAGCTCTTTGTGATTTCCTAGGAGGTTGTGAAGATAAGTACAATTAAGTACATTGGAAAGTAACTTTGATCAAAGATTTCAAAGGCTATCTTGAAAAAAAAGGCGTTAGTATTTTGAATTTCAAAAAGAATAATCTAGAAGTAGTCATTTTTTAAAAACATACGATGCATCAAGTAGTTTTCATTTTGGATTGAGGCTCGATCAAAAATTTTCATCCAAAAAAAAATTTCTTTAAAATGAGAGTTCTAGAAGGTGAATTTTGGATTTACTCTTCGAAGTACTGCATCCTAAGTCTCCCTCTGAAATTATGTTTCTTTAGAAACCTGCAAAAATAGACAGTTAATTTTTTCCAAACAAAACTTTAGTCACACAATTTTTGTGATGCCCAATCCTCTTCTCAAGAAGAAGAATCTGTCTTCAGCTAGGGTTTTTATGAATATATCTACAAGTTAATCATTAGTGGAGATAAACTCTATACAAACACCACCTTTAAGCACATGATCTCTAATAAAATGATGCTTAACCTCAATATGCTTAGTTCTAGAATGTTGAATAGGATTTTTTTATTAAACTAATTGCACTTGTATTTTCACATAATATAGGTAAAAATCAAAATTAAGACCAAAACCAAGCAATGTATTTTTCATCCACAAGATTTGCGCACAACAGCTCCCTGCTGCAATGTATTCAGCCTCAGTTGCAGATAAGGATACACAAACTTATTTCTTGCTATGCCATGACACTAGAAAATGTCCTAGAAATTGACAATGCCCACTAGTGCTTTTCCGTTCAACTTTACAGCCTACATAATCTGCATCAATATAGCCTAAAAGATCAAAGGAGTTAGTTCGAGGATACCATAAACCATAATCATATATTCCAACCAGGTATCTAAGGATACGTTTCACAGTGCGTAAGTGAGATTCTTTCTGACATGATTGAAATCTAACGCAAAGACAAACTAAAAACATAAAATCTGGTTGGCTAGCAGTAAGATATAACAAACTCTCAATCATACATCTGTATTTTGATTCGTCTACTTTCTTACCATTTTCATCCTTAGAAAGCTTTAAAGAAGTGCTCATAGGTGTACTGATTTCTTTGGCTTCGTTCATACCAAACCTCTTAAGTAGTTCCTTAGCGTACTTTGCTTGATTTAGAAAAAATCTATCATTGGTTTGTTTATTTTGCAATCCGAGGAAGAAGTTGAGTTCTCCCATCATGCTCATATCGAATTCTTACTGCATAGTCTTGGAAAACATCTTACACAAGGATTCATTAGTAGCACAAAAAATGATATCATCAATATAAATTTAACAATAAGAAGAGCATCAAAATTTTCTAATTTAATAAACAATGTAGTGTCAATCAAACCTCTTAAAAAATCTTTTGAGAGTAAGAATCCACTAAGTCTTTCATACCAAGCTTGTGGGACTTTTTTTAAACCATAAAAAGCCTTTGAGAGTTTGAAAACATCATTTGGAAAGTGCTCATGAATAAAACCTGGAGGTTATTCTACATATACCTTATCTTCAATAAAACCATTTAAAAAGGCACTTTTAATATCCATTTGATAAAGCATGAAATTTTTTAAGGATGCAAAGGCAAGTAGCATTCTAATGGACTCTAAACAAGCAACGGGAGCAAATGTCTCGTCATAATCAATGCCCTCTTCTTGATTGAATCCTTGGGCAACAAGTCTAGCTTTATTTCTAATCACCACACCATGTTCATCAAGTTTGTTTCTGAAAACCCACTTGTTACCAATGATCGAGTGATCAAATGGTCTAGGGACAAGTTTCCAAACTTAATTGCTCTCAAATTTGTTCAGCTCTTCTTGTATAGCTAGGATCCAAAAATCATCAGGCAAGGTCACATCAATATAGTTAAGTTCAATACTTGAAAGAAAAGTAAAATTGTCTATAAAATACCATATAGTTTTGACTCCACAAATAAAATCACCAATAATTTGCTCTTTTGGTTAACTAGTTTTGTACTTCCAATCTTTTGGTAGCCCTTAATTAGTGTGCTTTTCAGTTTCTTGCTTGCTTTGCTTAACTTGTTACTATTCCAATTCTTCTTCTTTGGTATGAATGTCTAGTGATGTAGCTTTGTGCTGTTCTCTACCTTTTTCTTCTAAAATCCCTACATCATCATCATCTTTCCTTGATGTATATATATTATATTCATCAAAGACAATATGTACGAATTCTTTCACACATAGAGTTCTTTTATTATACACTCTATATATCTTTTTATTGAAAGAGTATCTAAGAAATATAACCTCATCGAATTTGCTATCAAATTTTCCAAGATTATCTTGAGTGTTAAGAACAAAACATTTGCAACCAAATACTTTAAAATAGAAAATTGATGGAGTTTTGTCAAACATAAGCTCAAAGGATGTTTTTCTTAGAAAAGGTCTCAGCATGACTCGGTTAACAATGTAACATGTTATATTAATAGCTTTAGCCCAAAAGTATTTTGGAAGAGAGTTCTCACAAATCATAGATCTAACCATTTCTTGTAATGTTCTATATTTCCTTTCAACAACTCCATTTTGTTGAGGGGTTTTAGCAGCTGAAAAGTTGTGAAAAGCTCTATTTTCATCACAGAAATGTGTAAACTCATGGTTGCAAAATTCTCTACCATTATCACTTCTAATTGAAATCAATTTGCATCCAAGGAAATTTTGAACACGTTTGAATAGTCTAGAAAATCCAGAAAATGCCTTATCTTTTTATCTAAGAAATAAAGTTCAAGTAAATCTTGAGACATCATCAACTACAACATAAGCATACCTCTTACCGCCAAGGCTAGTGGTCCTTATTGGTCCAAACAAATCCATATATATCAATTCAAGAGGTTTTGATGTAGAAATCAATTTCTTGGGTTTAAATGAGGTTTCGATCTATTTTCCAAATTGGCATGCATAACATTTTCTGCTTTTATCAAACTTCATTTTGGGCAGACCTCTAATAAGCTCTTTTGAAGACAATTTGTTCAGCAAATCAAATGATACATGGCCTAACCTTCTATGCTAAAGATAGCTATCATTATCATGCACGAAAAGGCATCCAATATCATGAGACATAAGATCATTAAGATAAAATACATATATATTCCCGACACGATTAGCAATAAAAATTGTTTCATTACTAGAGTTGCCATAATAGAGCAAGAATCTTTCTCAAAAATAACTTTACAACCATTGTCACATAATTGACTCATGCTACGCAAGTTGTATTTTAGGTCATCAATCAATAATACTTGTTTGATAATGGTTGAAGATCATTTACCAATGTTACCTATGCCAAGTTTTTTTTTTCTTTCTTTTTGTCTCCAAAAGTAACGAACCCATCATTTATAGCTTGAACATCTTCTAATAGGACTACATTTCCAGTTATGTGTCTTAAGCATCCACTATCCAGGAACTACTTTGTAAAGCTCATTTTGTCCAGTGATTGTACCTATACATGAGATAGGAGAGTGATTTTTAGTACCCATATCTTCTTGAGCCATAGAGGTTAGTAATGATTCTTTTAATTCTCCATTTAGTTTTCATTCTTAATCCCATGCTTTTCCTAATATGACACCTAAATGCATTGTGTCCATTTTTACCACAATAAGTACAACATGTGTAATTTGTATTTGAGGAGCTTGCTTTCACAAAATAAGACTTGTATTTTCCCATTTTGTGCACGTTACAATAGCCAATGCCATTTCTATTGCCAGCCATATGTTGCTCCAAGAAGTTTATTCAAATTGCTTTGGCCATCAGTGAATTTTTCAATACAAGGAATGAGATCATCAACTTTCATTTTCATATTATCAAACTCACAGATCATGACTTCAAGAGATGAGACTTTATCACACAAACATTTATTCTCAAAAGCAAAACAGTTTAAGAAGATAGAAGTGATTTCTTTTTCAACATTCAAGTAGCACATAGAGTTAAGCAAAATTTTGTTCTCACTTACCAGATTGTCATTCTCATTTGATAAGGAATCAATTTTCACTTTCATTTCCTTGCTCCTTCTTGACAATCTTTTCAGTTCACGGAACATATCAATAAGAAGTTCACTTAGATCATCAATATTATCACAAATAGTGTCATGCAATTTAGCTACAAGGTTAGATGGAAAGGAGTTTACCTTTTCCTCTACTGCCATGAAGCATATATTAGCTATTTCATTTTTAAAATCTCTGTTTTCCTCATATTCGAACTCATTTTGATCCCAAGTTCCCATCAGTCCTTTTCCTTTTTTTATTTTCAAATCCTTCTTTTTCTTTTTGAGCATCTTGGCTTCTTTCTCTTTAGTTATTGGGCAGTCAGCAATAAAGTATTATGTACTCTTACATTCATAGCATTGAGGCTTGAAGGATGAAGTTTGTCTCTTCCTTTTTACGAACTTCTTACCTCTTCTGAAGTTTCCTTTTCTGAACATCTTTCTAAATTTTTTTGCAATCATGGCCAATTCTTCTATTTCCACTTCAATTTCATTGTCACTATCAGATTGACTGCTATCAGCATCATCATCAACAACTTTTAATGCTATTCCTCCTTTGCCTTTGTCATTGTCATCAAATTCTTGAAACTTTTTGAGTTTCATTTCATGGGCTAAAAGAGAGCCAATTAGCTCTTCAATGGGTAAGGTTTTCAAATCTTTTGATTACTCCACAGCCATAGTTTTACGTTGCCAGCTCTTTGACAAGGCATCCAAAATTTTTCTATTCTGTTCACCAAGAAAATCACTTTTCCCATAAACCTTAAATCTATTTGTAATGTTTGTAAATCTAGTGAACATGTCGGTTATGATTTTATTTGGCTTTATTGTAAATAATTCATAATCATGAATTAAAAGCCCCAACTTCGATTTCTTCACTTGATTTGTCCCCTCATGGATGACTTCAAGTAATCTCCACATGTTATAGGCTGAATCACGGCCATTTACCCTGTTATATTCAGTGGCTTCAAAAGCACAACATAGAATGTTCATAGCTTGAAAATTCAATATCATTTTGGTATTATCTTCAACATCATATTCACCACTCTGTTTGGGAACTATTCAACCTTCAACACTTCTAGAAGGAACAAATGGTCCTTTTTTAATCAAATTCCATAGCTCAAAATTAATTGAGCAAACATAGATCTTCATAAAATTTTTCTAAAATGTGTAATTACTTCCATTGAATAAGGAAGGTCTGTTTGTCGAGGATCCCTCAATATAAGGAAGAAGGGAGATATTTGCCATAGAGATCTTTTCTACAAAGCTGTTTAGCTAAAAAAAAGTAGACCAATGCTCTAATACCAATTGAAAAACCTTAGAGGGGATGAATAAGGTTTTTGAAAAATTTTAAACACTTTTCAGAAAAATATCTAATTTTCGAAATCCTCCTTTTGCTTTAAAGATTGAGGTGTTTACTAGTTATGCAAAGAAGAGTTTTGTGCAGCCTTAAGAAGTCATCTAGGATCTCAATTATATAAGACAAGAGATGTGCAATCAATACAAGAATAAAGGCAAGTTGGTGAGAATCATAAAGATTTCTCTTAAATGATTGAAAACATTAAGCAAAGAGGTTCACATAATGTTAGAATTAAATGCAAGGAAGATGAACAAGAGATTTATAGTGGTTTGATCTTCAAAGATCTACATCCACGACCTTAAGCTTACTCTTAAAGATTTTAAACCAAATCTCGATAAACTCAATCACCTCAATGGTGTTTGTCTACACTAATTACACAAGAGGATCACCACACTTAGTTTTACCCAAGCCTCTTCAACCAACTACAGATCAAGACTCACCCTAAATGGGTTTTACACCACAACCTTAATATACAAAAAGGATTATAGGAATGAATCAGAGATAGCTCACACCTTTGAGTAGATTTACAAATAAATAAGTACCAACAGCTTTAACCTTTTGAAGCAATTTAATTTCTCTTTGAAGCGCCAATGAAAAGGGAGATTTTTGTAATTTAAAGAGTATGAGTGTTTATAAGAAAAATAGCACAAAAATCTGCTTTAAAATCGAGTTTTAAAAGCTTTTATAGAAGTAAAAAGTAAGACACCAATGGCCAGAAATGGCTAGTTTCTCCCTGTCAGATTTTTAAGAGTTTTGGACTCAAGGATCGGATTAAGTGAATCCAAAAAAAGAGTCCAAAATGGCACTTTTCTAGGCAAAAATATTTTAACACTATTTACAAAGTTTTGGATGGCGCTTTTTAGATGCAGATATTAGTGTTTTGCCCTAGAGGTAATCACTTGTACATTGTATATGACACATTTTATTTTAATAAAATGCATTATTTATCTTACAGATTCTTTTATTTACTTTTATGTAAAATAACTGTTAGATAAAGTCCCTAGTATAATACTATGTTAAGAAAATCAGGATAGAGATCATGATATGAGATTCCTACTACATTGTATAGTATTAGTATTTAAATAGTCCCTAGTCGTAGTATTAATGAGATAGAACATCATTAATGCGTTAAGACTAGCATGTGTTAGACTTCTTGATTTGATCAGGTGGTGGTTCTCATATCCGTGAGTATTGAGATACTCAAAGTTAACACGTGGATGCTTGTTAATGGAACAAGTTCATTTGATGACCTAGCCATGAGATAATCACATGGATAGCTATTTAGTGCCAGTGATATAATCTCAATATAGCAAACGTGCAAGTATCCTTAGACTTGAGATCTTCAAGGTACTTTGTTTGTTGAGTATTGTGCTTTAATTCCAATCTCTGGAGGCAGATCGAGGGCCGCCTATGGGATGGATATTGGGTATATTGTGAGGTAAACGAAAGTAATTGAGAAGGTCAATAAAGGACTCACCACTCCTAATAGTATGAGCGAATATCTCACGGCCACTTGTAGGAATTACTACTCGAGAAGTCCCAAGGCGTCTGTGTATTAGAAACTGTTTCAATTGATACACATCTAAAGTAGTGGGTTCTTGGTACAAGTACTATTATATTCGGGCCAAAATTAATATATATTCTGGAAGGAGTTAGCACTAATTCCGTACTCCAAACTGAATGAGATATTGTATGGTGAAAGGAGTTAATTGCACTATAGTTTATTGCAAGGTTCATGTCAGCCACTTGACTTCCTGAACTCTTCGGTGGTCATGATGTGTTGCTAGATACTGCTCATGATCTGGGAATATAGATTTATTAATTAATGAATTCATAAACCAACCCTGATTAGAATCGATATGATTAATTCTAATTAATTATGGATTATTAATCTCAAAGACATTTGGATTAATTCATATTCACTACCAATTGACTGAGAAACCTGATAGGTCACTCACAATAAAGGATTATATACTCAAGATGTTATTTGATAATATAGTGGAGTTAATTACGAGAAAGAGAAGTTGTTGTGGTCAAATTATAATTAGTTATAATTTATGATCCAAATTGTAATTGTGAAAACTTGATATTTCCAATTACAATTAGGGAATTCTAACTGTTTTAGAATTCTCAGATGGGGTATTTTCAACAAGATTTTTTGTGATATATATAAGATATGTGCACAAAATTCCTGGTAGTGTAATACACGAAAATAACTCATAAAACCCTAAGGGATACACGATCTCCACTTCTCTTCTCTCTCTCATTGTTCTTCATAAAAGAAACCCTAGCCGCCATCTTGGTTTCTGCTAGCACAGAAATATCTTGGTGCTTGAGAGTGATCCTCCGTGTGAATTTCTGTTAGAGGTAATTACACACTGTGATTATAATGGTTGGATGTTCAACTCTCATGGTGTTTGATCAAGAGGATTGCTAGATAGCGCATCAGACTTGAAGAAGAAAAATTTTATTTTTCAGACGCTTAAAGAAAGGTAAAGTTGTAACCTTTGTTCTCTTTATGTCTTATTTTCCACACATATGCGAATCCTGAGTTGGTATCTCGTTCTTATTTTTTCACTGCGCCATATATGATATGTGTGAGATACCCAACAGTGGTATTAGAGCCTTGCTATGTGATAGGGCTTAAATTAATCATATATTTCCTAATTATTTGAGACTATTTTGTGATACATTTTGTTCAATAACTGGTTATATTCCTTCATATTTGAGATTTTACCTTTGAAAATGTATTTTGTACATTATTTCAGATTTTAGGGGTAAAATAAGATAAAAACATCGCAAAACAGAACAGAGCAGCGCCGGCCAGGACAGGAGAACTGGCGCCGGCCATGTGCTGCTGGCACACACTTCAAGACGATGAAAAACCAGTGAAATAGAGTGGAACAGAACCAAACCAGTGACGGCTAGGAGGCTATAGGCAATGCTGGCTGCACTCTGGAAAGGTTGACGGGAAAATTAAGAAAAATCGACGAAGAGAGACAGAACACAACTGGCGCCGGCCCTAGGCAGGACAAGCGGCGCAGGCTGCGCCCTAATACTGAGGCGATACCTTGATTTTCCCACTCGATTTTTGGTAATTTACAGAGTTTTAGTATTTTCCTACTTCTAATCGGCCAGAAACCCTAGAGGAACGAAATTAGGCACTTCTAAAGTTTATAGATAAAGAGAAAACACAAGAGAAATGAGAGGATTCGCGGATCAAAATAGAAAATCACTCAAATTAAGGAGGAATTCTTCAGTTCAAGAAGGATTGTGCAAGAGGGTCTACAAAGGAAGAAGATGGAGGCTTGTCTATGAGTGCTTTCTTTTACTTTTATTTTCTTTTTCTTGGACAATGATGTGTTAATTGTTTTATTGTAATTTAACATTTTTTAGGTATTCATAATTTTTAGAATTACTTTGATCTTTTGATTAATTGATTATTATTCTTGGTATTTAATTACTTGTGCTAATTACGAAATTAGTTAGTTATTTTTTTCCATTAACTTACTTGGACAAAGAGGTTGATGGTGGTCTCAATTCATTAATTTCATATTTATTGTCTCTTAACTTACTTGGAAAAAGGGGTTAATTGCTACGAACTGGGTAATTAAAGGTTAATTGATGTCTGTCAGGATATGGATTCATTGGTTAATTTCATGTTTTAAGTTTGCCAGGATATGAAAATTTAAACAAGGATTGTGTTTAATGCATCTTTTGGGTGAATTAGTTAAGACAAGATATGTGATGCTAATTTGTCTAGAAGATAGAAATTTCATAGATTGGTAAAAAAAAATGAATCTATCTTAATCCTTCATGATGCCAAGAGAATAATTCGTTATGATAATGATTGAATACTTTAAGGTTGTGCTTGTCAAAATAATGGTTTGAGTTACAAAATTCTCCATCATTGACATGTATATATTCTTTTCTTTTATTTTATTTTATTTTCCTTTTTATTATTTTTCACTTTATTAAGTCAGTTAAACAATGAAAGAAAAGTGATTAATGCATACTTGTTCCTGGAGGATTGACACTCATTTGAACCCTATGCTATGCTTAATGATGAGTACGTTTGCTCATATGTGTAATTTGGGATTAATGTTTTAATTTAAACTTGATTGGGAATATGCTTATTTTTATATGATTTTTATATCCAAATCTATACACATCACTATGTGTGGTTTGCAGACATGTTTTTCCCTTGCGTGAAAGCTGTTTCATGTATTCGTGTTTGTCTTTGTTCACTGTGAAAATTATTTTCACATGAGTCAAAATTGTTTCAAGCATTGTAAGTTGGGTCTATAGCACAATATTCTTGTGTAATAGTTACAGCATATTTCGAAAAATGTTTTCTTTATGTGCTGAAGGTTTTTATAGAAAAATGTTTTCTTGAACATGTTTGTTGCCTTTCGTTTCATCTTGTGAATTTAATTTTTTATTTTATTTTGTTTAAACTAACAAATTGGTTGAACTTAATAGAGTAACTGTCTCTGAATAAAATAAATAATTGTAAAGTTCCAAAATCTTGAACTCTAGCCCCAGTCATGTCAACAGTTCTCACAACCTGAAAACATGCATAAAAGGAGTGATAAATAAATTTTTCTGTAAATCCTGTGTGGATGGAAGTGCTCATTAGAAACCATTTCATGAGATGCATTTTGAAATACCAAAAGCACAATTTGCATTCTTAAACAACCGTTTTAAACACAGGAGTGGCGTTTTCAATTTGCAATCTCAATAATTAACTTTATCTCAAGTAAATCAACCACTCAACAAAAACATGGACTATGAAACCTTATATCATAGTCTGAGTCATGAAACCCTGCATCATGACCCCTGCTAACTATACTATAATACTACTGCACTACACTACGCCGGGTGATCGGCCCACCGGGTAGGGATGCTCCTCCACCTCCCATTCCCCTGCTAACTTCAATTGTCCACACTGAAATATAAATACCGTTCCACTTGAAATCAGTTTGCTAGCTCAGATTGGCCTGACACCCTAGCATTGTCGCCTAATCAGGAACGAATTTATCTCTCGGAAGTGGCCACCTACCAAAAAACTATCTCACCCATCTTAAACTAATGATAGTAGTCTAACCTTATTGAGTACTTAACAATCTTGCCACAAGGAAACACATTAGAATCAAGTAGTAACCAACAAGAAAGTATCTAGCATGGCTTGGTCAGCCTTTATAAAACTATTTAGTGCAAAAATCAAGTGAAGTGGATCGAAACCCTTTTTGTTTTAAGAAACAGTGTGTGATTTGGAGAAAAGAAGGAAAAGTTGGCCATGCTAAACATTTTATCACATTAAACCATGTATCTATTAATACCTGAAAGCATTTGACAACTTGCAATTGCTACGTTTTATAAACGGTTTTATACAAGGACTTACCTTAGAAGAGCAAATTAATTTCTTATTCAAAAGAAGTGAATCCTTGCTCTTGATAACCTTCCACGTCTAAAAGTCACAAAGTAATCCAGTTATAATCTAGTTCTACTATTTTAATAAATCAATTGCATACAACAAGCAATCCAATTAACTTTTCACCCAGCTTTCTACTTCAATCCCAAGTGTCTTTCCATGGAATTATTCACAGAAATATTGTAATAAAGACTGACTAGTGATTAAAATAGAAGTTGCTCAAGAGAGTATTTAAGTTATCTAATGCAAAAATATTAAGTGACTAAAGACTTTAAATAAACAGATATTCATTTAATTATTTACTTAGTTAATTAAAGTATTATTTGTTTATAGCTATTGGAAAATAAATGACTAAGGTAATATATTATTTAAAGGATAGGTAATTTATTAGGTGATAAATGCATATAGTACCATTAAAAACAGTAATGAGAATAATAATATCAATATTAATGGTAATAATAATATTAACAGTATTAATATTAGCAATAATAATAATAATAATAATAACAATGGAGATACTAACAATATTGGTTTTAATACAAATAATAATATTAATGAGAGTTAATAAAATAGTGGCACTGTTTGGGTTTCTTACATTAAATCCTTTATTACATCCTAATGCCTTATTGATCCATTGTTACACATAAGAAACACAGATGAGTTAATAATAAAAAGTTTCCTCAACTTTTTCTAAGTTAAACAGAATTTCCAACAAAGTATCTCAGTTTTTCCAAAGACATATTCCCTATGAATACTCCTTAAACTGACCTCAAATTTTACAGAGATAGACCGTAATACATATAGAATAGAGTTCAGGTAGGCTTGCATGCAAATTAAGACCCAATTGTGCACAGAATATTTATTGTCGCTACTGTGCTTTTCTATCCAGACTCGTCTAGACTTAAAGACAAATTCATAATTCATTAACCCCTCATCAAAAAAATACAAAATTTTACAGGGAACTTTTAAACACATAGGGCTACAACATCTCTATTTTGACCTTTCCTAGATTCAGCAGTTTGCTACACAAATTACCCATGCAACTTAACTGACCGATAAAAATAGAACACTCTGTTTTCTCATGCTTTAAAAAAAATTTACTGAGATCCATATAATGGTTTTCTTGCATGAACTCTAGCATAAATCATACCCTAAACATGTATAGTAAACAAGTTCAAAAGCCCTTACAATAATAAATGTTAGCCCTAATGGCATTATCCTGTATTTTGACAATGACAAATATTGATAAGGACTAACTTGTATGATCTATATGTGATAGGACATATTCAACCTCAGTTCTTTCAAGGCATGCAAATGACACTTCAACTCAAGAAAATAGAATCCAAAGAAGTGATTGATCAAGTACAACTTCAACTTAAAAGCTTACAAAATCATAAAGTCCTTGTAAAAGAACCACAGACTAGGAATCGTTTGTCAAAGGCATTCTGTGTAAATTTCGGCGTCTCCTTTACCTTATGATTCAGTTTGATTTTACCTTGAAGCACACAAATAAAATAATTTCAAAGAATAAACTTTCAGATGTTTCGATTGAGTGTTTTTGATGGACTATGCATCCAAAACTCTATAATAGTGTCTAAATGTTTCTGCCAAAAAAAGTACCATTTTGGACTCACGTTTTGAATGCACCTTCTAACGATCCTTGATTCCAAAACTCTTAAAAATATGACAGCAAAAAACTAACTGTAACTAACCGTTGTTGTTCGACTTTTTGCTCTTATAAAAAGCTTTCAAAACTCGATTTTGAAGCAAATTTTTGTGCTTTTTTTTTTTTTTTGAAACACTCTTACAATTTAGAATACAAAAATCTCTCTTTTTCATTGTGCTTCAAACTGAAAACAAAATTGCTCCAAAGGTAAAAAGGTACAGGTGCTTAGATTGTTTATATTAGCTCAATCTGTGTACTATTTCTGCATTTTCTCTGTGATTTATTTTGTATCAAGGTTTGGAAAGTAAAACCCGATTGGGATGAGCCTTGATTTATTGTGTATCAAGGTTAAGGAAGTAAAACCCAGTTGGGATGAGCCTTGATTGTTAAGTTTGAAGAGGTTGGGTGTAAAACCGAATGTGTTAATCCTCTTGTGTAAGATTGGTGCTGCCTATCACCATTGATTTGGGAAAAGGTTTTAGTAGTTATGTTGAAATCCTTAAGTGTATGCTTAAGGTAGTGGAGTTAGATCATTTGAGGATCGAACCACTATATATCTGTGGATCTTTTCTTCTGCATTTTGTGGCTACATTTTCTCTGATTATCAGACCAAAAATTCTATCTTTATCTCTACAATTGTTCATCAGTTTTAAACACCTTTGTATTCTATAGAAAGTCTGTCTTTGATGTCTCAACTACCCATCTTTAAAACAGACCATCTTCTTATTATTTAGTGATGATTCAAAAGATTTATGTCGGCCTCCTACAGCTACAAAGCAAATCTATCATTGTGAACACAAGCATTACATTCTTCTTTGTATTCATTAATTTAATGAAAGACTCTATATAATTGGGTGAATCTGTTCTTGTTGCTTAATTTACCTATCTTAAATATAGACCTTCTTTCTATCATTTAGTGGAGTTTTGAAAGTTCTTTAGCAGCACATTCAAACCTACACAGACTATATATATTTGTTTACTCATTTTGTTGGTTCTTGCCTTAAGATTTTTAGAATATCTTTAAAATTTGCATTTGTTTGCCATAAACCTTATTCACCTCCCTCCCCTCCCCTCTCTTTTAAGGTTTATTAATTGATATCAGAGCATTGGTCTACAATATCTTTGGTTTGATAGCCTTGTAGGAAAGATCCAAATGGCAAACTCATCTTCTCTGCCTTACATCAAAAGATCTTCAACAAATGGACCACCTTTGTTCAATGGAAGCAATTATATATTCTGGAAAAACAGAATAAAAATTTGTGTTTGCTCAATCAATTTTGAGCTATGGAATTTGATTGAAAATGGACTATTTGTCCCGTCAAACTTTGTTGAAGGCCGAAAAATGCCTAAATAGAGTGATGAATATGACAATAAGGATATTTTAAAAATGACTCTAAACTTTCAAGTAATGAATATATTGTGTTATGCTTTTGATGCTAATGAATATAACCGAGTTAATGGTTATGATTCAGCTTACGAAATGTGGAGATTATTTGAAGCTACCCATGAGGGGACTAATCAAGTAAAGGAATCAAAGTTAGGACTTTTAGTCCATGATTATGAGTTGTTCACTATGAAGCTAAGTGAGAATATAATTGATATGTTCACCAGATTCACCAAAATCATGAATGCACTGAAGGCATATTGGAAAATCTATTCCCTCGGTGAGCAAAACAAAAAGTTACTTAATGCTTTGCTGAAAAACTGGTAGCCAAAAACCTTAGTTGTGGAGGAATCCAAGAATTTAAATAGCTTACCAACTGAAGAGCTGATCGGATCTCTCTTGACCTATGAAATGGAAATAAAAAGAAAGAGGAACAACCTTAAAAGCTGGAAACAATGAAGCTATCAGTGAACAATCTGAAAGCGATTGTGGTACTGATCTGGAAAATAAAGAATTGGTTATGGTAGCTAGAAAATTCAAAAAGATATTCAGAAATGGCAACTTCAGCAAAGGGAAGAAGTTTGTCAAAAAGAAATAACAAACTTCATCTTTCAAACCTCAATACTATGAATTCAAGAGTATGGATCATTTTATTACTGATTGCCCAATAGCTAAAGAAAGAGAAACCAAGCACAATAAGAAGAAAAGAAAATGATTGGTTGGGACTTGGAACCAAGTTGAATTGGAAACTAAAGAAAGCTATGAATTTGATAGTAAAAACGCAAACATTTGCTTTATAGCCATGGAAGATAAGGTAAATCCTACTTCCTCTAATTCAATATCTGAATTGCATGATTCTGATTGTTAGAGGCCTGATGATCCTAATGAGCTGCTTTCTGAAATATTTCATTAACTCAAAAAGCTATCTAGAAGAAACAAGAAGATGAAAATGAAACTTGACTATTTGTTAGAAGAGAATGCAAAGCTGTTGAATGAGAACAAAGTCTCACTTAAGTCATATATGTGTGCAAATATTGAATATGATGTTATTATTACTTCCTTGCATCATGTATTTCTAGAAAATAAATGCTTATGTGATAAAATTCCTTCTATTGAAATTATGGTTAGCAATTTCGATGATATGAAAAATAGAGTCGATGATTTCACTACATGCATTGAAAAGTTTACAAATGGCAAAAATAATTTGAAATTTTTTCTTAGTGCACAATACATAACTAGAAACCAAAATGGTCTAGGCTATAAGCATGAGATCAAAGCTGAAAATTACAAATCTCACTTTGTAAAAGCTGCTTTATCATATATGATACATAATTGTTGTACATATTGTGGAAAATATGGACACAAAGCATCTAGGTGTCATGTTAAGGAGAAAATGAAATTCGGTACAAAAACAGTTCAGAAAATTAGAGGAACTATTACTAACTCCCGTGGACCCAAGAAAATGTAGGTACCAAAAGCCATCCTTGGATAATGCATGCTCAAGAAAATGTAGGTACATCAGTTGCAAGAATTGAGCTCCACAAAGTGGTTCTTGGATAATGGATGCTCAAGAAACATGATGGGAAATGCAGCACTAATGGATAACATTCAAGCTGCAAATGATGGATTTGTCACTTTTGGAGATAAGAAAAAGGAAAAATACTCAGTACATGTAATGTTGGTAAGGGATCCTCCATCATTATCAAGAAAGTATTATTGATTGATGAATTAAAGTACATCTTGCTTAATATTAGTCTTTTGTTTAAAAATGGTTGTAAGGTTAATTTTGAAAAAGATTCATGCACTATCATTAATAATTCTAGTAATGAAATCATTTTTGTTGCCAGCCGCATTGGTAATGTCTTTGTATTATATCTTGATGATCCTATTGCTCATTATGTAAAGCGCTTCTCCATAAGTGATGTTGACGGTTACCTTTAGCATAGAGGTTAGACCATGTTTCTATTAATTTACTAAATAGATTGTCCTCAAAAGAGTTTGTTAGAGGATTACCCAAAATGATATTTGACAAAAATCATTTGTGTAATGCTTACCAATTTGGAAAACAAACCGAGACATTTTTTCAAACACAAGAAAATGATTTAAACCTCAAAATCTCTTGAACTAGTACATATGGGTTTGTCTAGACCAATGAGGACTACTAACCTAAATGGTAAAAGGAATGTTTATGTATTAGTAGATGATTTTTCGAGATTTACTTGGACCTTATCTTTTGCACAAAAAGATGATGATAATGTAAGTATCACAAAGAAAAATGGCATTGAACATCATGAAGCTCCATCATTTGACAACCATGCCAAAGAAAAAAGAACTAGAGGAACAACAAGCTGAAGATAGCGAGCAAAGAAGTGTTGAGCACACTAATCAGAATCTACCAAAAGTTTGGAAATACAAAACTGTCCATCCAAAAACAACATATCATTGGTGATTCTAGCAACGGAGTCAAAACTAGACGGTATTTTGTTGATAATTTTTTCTCTACTTTCTAGCACTGAACCTAATTGTATTGACATAGCTTTACATAATGAATTTTTGGATTATGGCCATGCAAGGAGAGCTGAACTAATTTAAAAGGAATCAAGTTTGAAAACTTGCCTCTAGACCACTTGACCATCCCATAATTGGTACCAAGTGGGTTTTCAACTACAAACTTGATGAGCATGGCATTGTTATCAGAAATAAAACTAAATTAGTTACCCATGGATTCAATCAAGAAGAGAGCATTGATTATAATAAAACTTTTGCTCCCGTTGCTCGATTAGAATCTATTAGAATGTTTACTTGCCTTTGCATATTTCAAAGGTTTTATACTCTATCAAATAGATGTCAAAAGTGCTTTCTTAAACGGTTTTATTGAAGAAGAAGTATATATGGAGCAACCTCCTGATTTTATTCATGAATATTTTCCAAACCATGTCTTTAAACTTTTCAAAACTCTTTATGGTGTAAAATAAGCTCCACGTGCTTGGTATGTAAGACTTAGTGGATTTATACTTTCAAAAGGTTTTTCAAGAGGATTAATTTATACTACTTTGTTCATTAAATCTAAAAATTCTGAAGACCTTCTTACTATTCAAATCTATTTTGATATTATCCTTGGATCCACTAATGAATCTCTATGCAAGAAATTTACCAAGACAATGCAGCAAAAGTTTGAGATGAGTATGATGGGAGAACTTTGTTTTTTCCTCTGATTACAAATTAAACAAACTATAGATGATATCTTCCTAAATCAAGCCAAGTACGCCAAGGAATTTCTCAAAATATACATTCACAAACCATTAGCTGAAGAACGATTTGATCATCTGAGGAGTGATTTGGGAATTACCAGACTATGCAACTAACGATTTTGCCAAAGATTGGTTGTTTATTTTTGAAAAATTCTTGAAGATCTTCTAATTTTGGATGGAGATACTGGATGAAGTATTTGGACAGTATTTTAAGTCAAAAGACAGTATCTTTTGACCACGTGTGACACACCTTACAATCTGTATCCAAATGTTCAAATTTTTTAAATTCTAAATGTTCGTGCCTTTTTTACTCCAGTTGCAACATTCTCTCTCTTCTTATCAGAATATCTTTACATATTTTCAAAAATTACCTTTCTCAAATGTATTAAATTGTACTTATACTCTTCAACACCTCGTAAACCCCAAAAAAAAATTCAACTCTTTTTGAATCTTCTTCTCCTTTCAAAAATAAAAAAGCTATCATTTTTCTCAGTATTTTTCTCTTTTCTCTGGCCTTCATTCTCTCACCAAAAATCAGAAAAATCAAACCCTTCAATCCTATTCACCATGGGTAAAGCTCCAAAACCAAGCAAAGGGGTTGAGCTAATAACGAAGAAGATCAAGAAAAGCAAGATAATGAAAAGAAATTAGTTATTGCTAGGCTAATATCTACAAAGAAAAAGGAAAATTGAGTTACCATTGATGAACCAACTCCTCAAATTGCATTATCAAAACAACTTCCAGAAGAGGAAAGCATGGACACTCAGGTACCTCGATTTCTCAACTAAACAAAAAGGGGTGAATTTGAATACAATGACTGGGTATCTAGAAATAGAATTGTGACTGTTGGATATCGTGTTGCCCCCCGGGTTTTTCTTAAACTATTTAACTAATTCTTAGAATGTTTGATTCTCTTGGGTGGAGTGCTCTGCTATCTGTTGATGAAAAACTTTACATCACCTTAGTTTGGGAATTTTATGCAAATCTGAGAAAGGAACGACATGAGGAAATAGTGAATGGGTTTATTGTATAGTGGTATATGTCTAGAGTTAGAAAAGTGAACTTCAAGTTTGGCCATCGTATGTTAAAACAAAATTTGTTTTATGATAGTGGAGTACAATCTTTTGAAATAAACAAACTGCCTAAAAAATTCTGACCTTTTTTTAAAATTGAGTCAATTTGAGATGAAATTTACTTGTGCCAAGAGTTTCAGAAATTCAAGTGATCGAAATGCCAAATGGTTAAATAGAATGGGGAGATTGCTACATCACATTGTCTCAACCATGGTGATATGTAGTCTTAGACACAAGACATCCGTAAGCATTTTGAAAATGATGTTGATGCTGGCTTTGTTAGAAGGAAAAAAAATTAATTTTATGTTTCTGATTGTGAAATTAATGACTTAATCCTAGAATACATCAAACAAAGCATTACTTTTTGGAAACCTTCTCACCAAGCTATTCAAGTACTTCAATGTTGATTTGAGTGTGGTTGCCCCTGAGCATTGCAAGGTAAACATCTACAGCAGAGATTCATTTGAGAAAATGGGGTCTATTCAAGCAAATAATCAATAGATATTACTTAGAGAGGCCACTTGTAACACCCCGCTACCTAGGCCCGCCAGGGCCGGGGATGTCGCCCCGTCCAAAAGACAAGGGGTCTTTATAACTAGGTTACACAATTAAAATAGCGAAATGAAAATAATAATTTAACTTATAATTTATTATAACCCAAGAATAAATCCACGAATAAAACCATGAATTCCTAAAAGAAATACAAATCCATAAATAAAATCATCCACTCTCAACTCCCCAAAGCAATACATAAAAATAAAAGACAACATTCTCTTCCAAGGCAGATAACACAAGCTACTCATCCCCACAACAAGATCGGCTTGAAATCATGGTGAAAAGGTGATGAGACAGAAATCTCAGTAAGTCCGTGTGTGCTTTGGGTGTTCAGTGGAAATAGTTCGTGGATGCAGAGTATAAAAACTTTATAAGAGAAATATTGGCAAGCAATAAACATTAGTCAAAAGCAAGAGTGGCGTTTTGGCTTTTTCAGCCATACATAATTTATAAGATCAACCACTCGAAAGAAAGGATTATGGGTTACCACACGTTGGCCCCCATAACCGGATGGTCATTATGCCGACACTTTGTGCAGACTGACTAAAGGTAGGTGATCAGCCTACCGGGCAAGATACTCCTCCTTCTCTATACCCAAACAACAACCGGGTGTCCATTCCGGCAAAACACAGTCACTTGACTGAAATAAAAACTGTTAGCTCGGACCGGCATGACTAAGTAGTACTGACGTTTCTCTAAGTTGAGTTCATCTTCTGGAGGAGGCCTCCTGTCAGAAGACTCACTCTTGCTCTTCAAAACTAGTACTACCAGTCTACCCCCATTAAGTACTCAATGTAACGTGTCCCACTTGGGAAAAATGAACAAAACTTAGTTCCACTTGAAAACGGCAATTAAGGTTTTCCAAAGTTTGGGGCAAAATTGGTTTTAGAAAGAGTTTTAGGTTTTGAGTAAAACCGCCCCTTGATTTACAAATAATTTATTTGTCTGAAATGAGAATGGAAATATTCCTCAATTGCCTTTACAGAAATGAGTGACCATGCACTCTACATTTGGCTTGCCATAAAAAAAACCATTTTTCATCAAACATGTTTTATGCAGGAGCTTACCTGATCCTTGCCCACAACAAAGGTCTCCAACAGCTGACCTAACCCCGCATAGGGTAAATACAAATCACAATCAAACTCAAGCCAAAGACTCACTTTCTCAAATAAAACCAACTCAACTTACTATAATCATATCCCTAGTGTCCCAAGCTTTAAGGCTCAATAATAAATACAAATGGTTTATAAAATAAATCTAGTTTGATATTAAAATAACTAGAGTTTGGGACATAGGTACAAAAAGTTGAAGGTTTAAATCTTGCTAAAAATAA
The DNA here is from genome assembly GCA_026120185.1 of Voacanga thouarsii. Lineage (NCBI taxonomy): Eukaryota > Viridiplantae > Streptophyta > Magnoliopsida > Gentianales > Apocynaceae > Voacanga > Voacanga thouarsii. The sequence continues at coordinate 1,954,235 of JANUWF010003362.1, read as the reverse complement.
ATTATGGTTTATTTGAAAACGGGTCCAAGGTGGTATTAGGTAAAATAATGATTTATTAATAATTTAGTTGTTAGAAAATAATTGATAGCTAAAATTTGTTGAAAATAAATTTAATGAGTCTTGTTGAAAAATAATAAGCAAATCCTTAATAGGTTTTGATTAAAAGATAATAATTAAATTTTTAGTAATAAATATTTTATTAATTATAATTATTTCCATAAAAGGCTTTAATTGATTTTATTATTTTAAATAATATAAATATATATATATTATTTTTCTAGCAAAACTATTATTTATTTGACTAAAATATCACTATTTTATATAAAAGACCAAATCCACATTATCCCATGGTTTTCAAAATTTTACTAGAAAAATCATATTATTAAATATTTTATTAATGAAATAAAATTTAGCTTAGGGACAACTAGATCATGATCATATTCCTATAGCTAACCACAATCATGAACATATACAACCCTTCAATTCATCAAATCATCCAAATCATGCATACAAGCATAGATCTCAATTTATCAAAACATGATCTAACCCCTATTAGCATAAATATGATCATGGCTTCAATAATCCAACATGAATATAAATCCTATTCACCAAATGTGACATAATCTCTAGGATACTTCATCACAAATACTACCTATGGCATGCATCAACCTCAAATCATCATATAATCATCCAAGATAATCCTTCTATGCATAAATCTCATCTCCTTCACAATCATACATATATTCATGCTTCAATCTCAACAATATATATATATACTTAAATCCTATCGCCATCCACCTACTATCATCATCATCCTAGAGACATGAATCTAGAGTTTAAAAAGGAAGATTGAAGGTACTTACTTGGTTGATGAATGCCTTGAAGGAGTTTAGAATGGATCTCAACTCCTAGATGCCTAAATTTGTCCAAGGAAGATGGAGATAGCATGACTATGGAAGAAAATGTCATCCGGCCAAGAGAGGGGAATTTTCGGCCATGAGAGAGAGAGAGAGAGAGAGAGACCATTAGCATGTTTATTCACATAGGCTCTCACTAGAGATCAAGATTGGAGAAGATGAAGTTGTTAGAATAAATTTACCTTGAAGATGTTCTTGACCTTAACAGAAATTTCTGGTTTTTTATCCAAAAGTGCAAGTTGGATTTTGGAGTTTGATATTAAAAATGGTACGGATGGACTCATAGCAATGAATAGATGAAATCTGTAATTTTTAGAGGTAGTTTGAAGTGATTTGGAGAGGTATTAGGTGAAAGAAAGGAGTAAGTGTTCTTGGTATACTATGTGTTCTTGAGGTTGAAGAGAATAGAGAGTTCTTGGATGGAGGCTGCCGAAATTCTGAAGAGATTAGGGCTACCAAACTGTTTGTAGGGTTTAGGAAGATGGTTTTTATGGTTTGGAAGGAAAAAGGAAAGGCTAGTTGTTAAAATCCTTGAAGAATATTTTTGGGAAGTAAATTTGGAAACTAGATATCACAAGAATATCTTTGATTATTGGAGAGCTTTTGGAGATCTGCCATGGACGATTTTCTGGGCAGTTTTTTTGTTGAATGAAAGCTGGTTGAAGGAGGCTTAGGGTGGCTGAAATTATGGAGTATAATGGTGGAGAGAAAGTCTGGTTGTTTGAGGTATATTTTATAGAAAGTTGTTAAATCATGGTAGCTGGAATTTTGGTATCCAAATAAAGGAATGATTGCAGAATTTTTTTGGAAATCTTTTAGGCATCCATGGCTGGATTTTCGTGCAGAACTTTGGGGGGATAATGGAGTTCTTTTAATGGAGGTTTAAGGGTGGTTTTTTCAGAAAAATGGAGTTTCGGCTAGGAGAGAATTAGGAAACAAAGCTGGAAAATTTTCCTGCACAGTTTTCGCAGAACAACAATTTTTTGGGCAGATTTTCGGCTGCCATTTCCAGCCAACTTGCAGAGAGTTTGAAGGGAAATTTCTGAGGTATTCAAGGCTGGTTTCTAGCCTACTTCATGGAGGAAAAACATGGTTAGGGTGCTGTACAAAAATTGGAAGAAAACAGCTTGGTTTTGGACCTCCAAAGCTACGATTTGTACAGGATTTTTTTTCTGGTTTTGCACCATCTTTGTGCAGTCCGAAAATAGCCATAAAAATCCAGATTCTAAGCTGATCAAAAGGGCCATTTTCCAGCAGCATTTGGGAGGGAATAATGGTCAAGAATTTCGACACCTTGAAGGCACACAAAGCTGGAAATTTTTCAGTTCTATGTACAAAGGGAAATGAACCTAGTTAGAGTGAATTTTTAGAAAGTTCACTAAGGAATTTAATTCACTTGAAATCTTTCCCCCTCATCCATTGTTTCGGTCCATATGATGTCTTTTACTAAGACATTTTGAACCTTTAAAGCCATAACACATTGCTGGAATTTTTCTAGAATAAAATTAGCTTGAACACAATGAACAAACTAATGAATTGAGAATTAGGAAAAACTAAGGATCAAGAGGAAATGAATTCCCCTTAGAAATTTTGTGTTGAGCAAAAGAGTAGGATTTGAAGACTCCTATCATGTCTCTCATAGGACAACATCTCTACCCTACTCCAAACACCACTAAAGCCGACAATGATACTTCCCAAGCAAAAATAAAATTTAATCATGCTATAGCTCTAATAATGGAATTTGAACCCAAGACCTCAAGAATCAATTCTAAGGCTCTAACCACTACACCACAACAACTCTTGTTCTTATTTCCTCTCTAAAAATATTTTCCTATTTATTTCCCAAGCTATCTCCATATTTTCACCTCAAGCAAAAATTACTATTTTGCCCTTCTCACTCAATAATCATAATCAAGCCCTCTAGACTATAAAACACAAATTCAATGCACATAAAATCATATAAAAATATATTTAAACATGCAATAAAATATTATATGCATCCCAACCCCCTTACTCTAAGGTTGGTTTTGACTGGGGTTTCACACCACTGGAGGAGAGGAAGAAAAATTAGTGAAGGCCAAGAAAAATTTGCTACATCAGGATGTACAAAAAGAAAAGCTGAGACTAAAATTCAGAGGGAAACATCAAATTGAGGGAGCAAAAAACTCAGGAAAGTAAAATAACTCAGAGTATTTTGGATGCCATAAATCTGCTATCTATCAAGCTAAATAGTCTGAGTGCAATAGTCAAAGGTGAACGAAAAAAAAAATTGGGAATGAAATTGACTGCTGTGGAAGAAAAGTATCATAATGATATGAATCCTCCAACAAAACACATTCCCCCTCAAGAACAAATGCCTGCAGAGGAAACTGTCACTCTGCCAGTTGAAGAAGATGTCATTAAACACATTAAGCAAGAGATGCAAAAGGAAAAGGAAAAGAAGAAAGATACAAATGAGTCACGGGAAAGTCAGAAAGAAAGAGGAAAGGAGGCTAAAATTCTCACAACTATTGCACCCACTATTGACAAGGAAGTTTCCAAGCAAGACAAACCAACTACATTTGGCAGCTCATTTGGCCGAAGGCAGAAGCATATCAGGGTAAAACAGAAGTCCAGTAGAATTGCGGAACAACTTTCAAAGAAGGATGCTAGTGCTAAGCCTACTACTATCCTCATTCTATGAGATGTGGCACATGATGAACGATGACTAATGACCTCTTCTACGAAATTTTATTCTGATGACACAATTTTATTCTGCCAAATTTCATACTCTCTGCACTATATTTTCATGAACACCCTTATTTTGGTCTTTAATTTATATTACTGCTAGTTTCTTACTGATTATTGTTATTACTAATATTGCTCATTGCTTAGTGTTGTCCCTATTCTGGGCATTCTCCTGATGTTACTTCTAATTTACTACTGCTTACCTCTCGTTGCTTCTCTACTACTTATTATTATTATTTTTTATTGATGATAAAGGGGGAGAAAATATATTGTTGAGGGATTGTGAATTGATGATTTGATATGGTTATAAAGACTGTGCCATGGACTAAGAGGAGATTGCGATGTGGAGATTGAAAAGAGAAGCTTGTGATTCTGTGAAATACATTTTTGGGATTTGGGTTGATCAAATATTGTGTTGTGCAAATTTAGATTTCTATCATGATATCACTCTCATTGGTTTTTGCCCTTATATATATAGATTGTGAACTTGAAATATGATTTGTGACTTAGTAGTGACTATGATTGTGGCTTTGATGACTATTGTGCCTAAAGTAAAGAAGAAATCATTCTATGAATTGTTTTGAGATTAGCATAGCTGTTGTTTGAATTATGTGATGAGAAAATTATATGACTATCGTGATGGGTTTATGTTAATAGATTATGATAGGACAGGTTTTGAATGTCTTTTGTCTGTTGAATCTAGAAAACTGTTTTAAGAGTTTTGGATGTCTATCTAAGTGAATTTGATATAAATTTTTTCTCTTGAATATGAATTGAGAACTTGAAATATGACTTATTTCACTTAGCACTGTCGTATGGTTATGAAAATAGTTGTGATACGCATTATGCCAAAATATTTGGATGATAAGGATATTTATGCTTATGAAAAAATGTGTAGTTTTTTTTGGGTTGCACAGAAAATTTCTTGTTTTGAAATACCTTGAGAAAACTAGATTGGGTTGAAAACATCTTATCTATCTTTACCCTGCACATACACAGTAAGAGTTTTGGACCCACATTTCTTCAATCCAAAATAGCAATCCAAAAGAAGCCTTTTTAAGAAGGCTAGCTTTTGCCTCATTTTACCCCATTTTGGATGCACGTTTTGAAAGTCCAAAATCTTGAAATCAAGTCCTATTTTCAAATGCAACTCATAGCTAGCATCTTTCTTACTACTATTCATATATGCATATACATAGGGGGAGTATTGCTCTTTATGATCTATCCTCTACACCTCCTCATGTACATATCTATACATTTTTCCTGTGACTACTATTTGCGGCTATTTCCCCATGAAATAGTCATTTGATGGGAGGAATGAGAATAAGGAGTTTGGTTGGGCCATAGGCTTATTGAGCCATATTTGTGAATACAAGCTTAATTTTCTTATTTTAATCTCAAAGCACTCTTTGAGTCCTATAATAAAAGAATGCATTTCAGTTAAAAATATTCTTATTTCTCTCGGTTTAATATGTTCATACTGTACATATCATTATTTTCATGTCACAATCCTATCAAGTTTGTCATCACTCAAAAAGGAGGAGATTGTTAGTCCTAAGGGCATTTTCTTGTGTTTTGACTTATGACAAATATTGATGAAGAATAACTTGTATGATCTATATGTGTGATAGGACATATTCAACCTCGGTTCTTTCAAGGCATGCAAATGACACTGCTAAGTAGCTCTCAAGCAAATGGAATTCAAAGAAATGGTCAATCAAGTACAACTTCAACTTAAAAGCCTGCAAAATCATAAAGTCCTTGTGAAAGAACTTTAGACTAGGAATCGTTTGTCAAAGGCATTCTGTGTAAATTCCTATGTCTCCTTTACCTTATAATTCAGTTTGATTTTACCTTGAAGCACACAAAAAAAAATGATTTCAAAGAGTAAGCTTTCAAATATTTGGATTGAGTGTTTTGGATGGATTCTACATCCAAAAGCTTCGTCTAAAACTTTGTAACAGTTTCTAAATATTTTTGCCAAAAAAAGTACCATTTTGGACTCACTTTTTGGACGCACTTTCTTCCGATCCTTGAGTCTAAAACTCTAGAAAATCTAACAACGAAAAACTAGCCGTTACTAGCCATTGTTGTCTACTTTTTGCTCCTATAAAAGCTTTCAAAACTCGATTTTGAAGTAGATTTTTGTGCTATCTTTCTCAGAACACTCTTACAATTTAGAATACAAAAATCTCCATTTTCATTGTGCTTCAAACTGAAATCAAAATTGCTCCAAAGGCAAAAAGGTACAAGTGCTTAGATTGTTTATATCTACTCAATCTGTGTGCTATTTCTGCATTTTCTTTGTGATTTATTTTGTATCAAGGTTTGGAAAGTAAAATCCGGTTGGGGCGAGCCTTGATTTATTGTGTATCAAGGTTAAGTAAAATCCAGTTGGAGTAAGCCTTGATTGTTGAGTTTGAAGATGTTGGATGTAAAACCAAGTGCGGTGATCCTCCTATGTAAGATTGGTTTTGCCTACCACCATTGATTTGGGAAAAGAAAATTTAGTGGTTGTGTTGATATCTTAAGTGTGTATTTAAGGTAGTGGATGTAGATCATTTGAGGATCGAACCACTATATATCCTTGGATATTTTCTTCTACATTTTATCTGCATTTTGTCACTGCATTTCCTCTAATTATCAGACAAAAATTTCTATCTTTATCTATGCAATTGTTGATCAGTTTTAAAGACCTTTGTGTTCTATAAAAAGTCTGTCTTTGATATCTCAATTGCCCATCTTTAAAACAGACAATCTTCTCATCAGTTAGTGCTGATTCAAAAGATTTATGTCGGCCTCCTACAACTGCGAAGAAAATCTGTCATTGTGAACACAAGCATTATACTACTCTTTGCATTCATTGATTTAATCAAAGACTCTATAGAGTTAGGTGGATCTGTTCTTGTTGCTTAGTTTACCTATCTTAAATATAGACTTTCTTTTCATCATTTAGTGGAGTTTTGAAAGTTCTTTAACAGCACACTCAAAGCTGCACGGACTATATATGTTTGCTTACTCACTTTGTTAGTTCTTACCTTAAGATTTTCAGAGGAATTTTAAAATTTGCATTTGTTTGCCATAAACCTTATTCAACCCCCACCCCCCACCCCTATCCCCTAAGGTTTATCAATAACTTCTTTACTATTTTATTTTTCTTTAATCTTAGAGCATCAATAAATTTTCAGATTTCATCAATAATGCACAAAAATGTATTCTTTCCATCAAAACTCTTAAAAATTGGTTTCTTTTTAATAATTAAGCATAATGTACCAATAATGATCAGATTCCATGCAAAGAACACATAAGATCTTTTTTTTTTTTTTTTTAAACCAAAACCTAATTTTTCCCCCTTTACCGATGGCAGTCAAGAAAATCCAAGACAAGGGATAATTTATCGTTACTCTTACTTTGCCTAACTCTAGCAATCTTAGAAGAAGGGGGTAGATGGATTCTAGCTTCCGTTACCGCCAAGAATGCTAAATATTCGACTTTAGAATGATACTCCCAAGTTGATATGTTGTGCAGAATTTTCTCCGTTAGCAAAATAATTAACTTTGGCTAATGGAGAGGAAGGGATTTTCATGTGGGAGGGAGAGGGAGAGAGAGTGTGGCGGCTAGGGTAGGAATTTGGAGAGAAAATCTAATTAATTAGGTTTTATATAAAGGAGTTTTAATGGGTTTCGGAAATAGGAAAAAAGTTGAAGGAAAACCCTATTTTTCTAAAGGATTTATCTAATTAAAACTCCAATTAATTAATTAACTAAAATCCTAAGGTATTAAGGCCCTAGGTGGCGGCACACATGAGGGAGAATAAGAAGGAATATTCCCTAATTTTTCCTAAGCATTATAGAATTGGAAAAAAAATATTAATATTCTTTTTAAGATAATTTTTCAATTACACAAGAATTAGGCTTTCTTGTTTTTCTTCTCAATGTGGCGGCTAATAGGGCTTCTAGAAGCCTAGTAGTCCCTCTAAATAATTCTCCTAACCCAACCAAATATTTAATTTTAGAAATTCAAATCTCTCCAAGCAAAACAAAATAAAAAGGAAATTCTTACTAATCTTATATTTAATTACTTCCTAAAATTTAATACATAAGCAAATAAATAAAACAACTATATAATGAGTGTCTAATAGATATAAATAAAAGAAATTACTCAATTATGACAAGGACATAAATATCAATTATTTATCATCTAATAATTAGTTGACTAAATTATTTTAGTTAACGCCATCCTACATTTAAATCCGTCATCATAAACACAACATTTATTCCACATAACAAGCTCACATAATTCATCTATACCATGCCAAATGTATCCACATACAAGTATGTTCATGCCATTTAGGTCACACATACCTTACTTTTAGGTGTACTTTAGATGAGGTATCACACTTTAAACTAGAAAATGGCAGCCCACAAAGCACCAAGTGATGATTTCTTCTTGAAGAACAAAGAAGGGTAATCAAAGGAAATGTCAACAATGTCTCCTGGCCAAGAAGAAATGCATGAGGAAATGATTTTTCTCTTGAAAACCAAGGCAGGTCAGCCAGCCTACGGGAAGCAAAAGAAGACTTTTCTTCTTGGAAGAAAAGTGAGAAAATGAGAATAGAGGGAAGGAGACTATTGGACATAGGGAAAGAAATGGGAGAAAAAAGAACTTTTATACTAAGGCTCTTTTGATCCAAGGGCCAAGTATACTCCAAACTTTAGTCCAAATTATTTGATCCAGGTTAAAATTTAATTTTGAAGTCTTGAGTGGACTTAGTCAAAATTATTTCAATTCGTCAATTCAAATAATCTTAGTTAAACTAGTTGAAGACTAGTTAAAATAATTGATATGTAATCAAAATAATTTGGTCTTTTGTTGACCAAGACTTCCAATAAGTCAAAAGTGAAAATTATTCAAAAATTGATATTAGAAAAAATTTAAGAATTATTTCTCACATAATAATAACAACAACAACAACAAAAACGATTAGATTTCTTTAAGAAATAATATTTTAATTTATTAATAAATCATTTACTACGCATAAATCAAATATACACTTTAATAAACATGTAGAATTCACCTTACCTCCTAAGCACCTTTATAATTCACTTGATGAAGTCCAATAATTCAAAACAGGATTTGGAGAACTTGTAAATTTTGTTTTTCTCACTAAAATAATTGGGATAATATTTCTTTATAATAATATTTAATTTAATCATAATAAATCATTTTTCACACATTATAGTAAGTAGTCAACTTAACAATCACAAATTATTATTTCATAATCACTCATAAAAAATCATAAAGGAATTAAACAAAATAATCACATAATAAATTCAATTAACCACCTAAAAAATTCAAAATATTTAAAGAGTAATACCTTTATTCTAATTCTCAATGTGGAATTGGGAGGGGCATCACACTTATTGGTTAATCTAAATATTACTAAGGGCTCGTTTGATAAAACTGAAATATAAAAACTGAAATCTGAATATTTAAGTACAAAATTCTGAAAATTGTAGTTTGAAGACTAAATTTGAAATCTGAAATTTGAATCTAATATCTGAAGTAATTATAATTTATTTTTTACACTATATTTTATTATAATTTAGATTAAATATAAAGAAATATTAATAATGAGGGGGATATTTCACGCATTCAGACTTTATACTTAAGTAACTTTCAATTCAGTTAAAATTTATAATAGGATTTCAGTACATCTTAATTAATTAAGTGATAACAAAAAATTACTATCAAACGCACTTAATTAATTAATTATTTAATATTAGTCATTATCAAATACACTTAATAAAATAAAATATTTAATTCATTCAATTTTAAGTGATGAATTGAGTTATCAAACAAGCCCTAAATCTAAAACTTATAATTTGCCACATAAAAGCCTTTTTAGATTATCTAATCCTAATAGTGGGTTAGTAAATACTATACCCTATCCTGAGGTTAGATATGTACCCAATGTATAATTATTTATTGGATATTACCTTAACTGTCTTTGCATGTAATATTTCAATAAGTTAATTTCGCATTTTATTTACTTTTTATTTTATGTTACCATGAGAAGATTGGCTATGCATTTTTATCAACTTATGTAGATAATTAATCACCTTTTAATAAATTTTAACTTCAAATATCTTTTTTTTTTTTTTTTGAGCGATAAATGAGCTAAACAACTATTTGGGCTAATCAAATTCAACTCATTAATTGAGTTAAATGAGTTGAGTTCGAAATCATAAAAGAATAATAAACGAGTTCAAATGTAAGACTTAACTCGATAATCAATTAAATGAGATTAAACTCTCCCTAAATGGTAAAATTGTCGAATTATGATTCTATTGGTATGCCAAAACATGTGTCATTGATAACTTTAATAACAATAATAATCAACTCTGATAGATATCAACAAGTTTCCACATACCAATAAAGAAAAATACAACACCATTCTATCAAAAATACAAAAAGGTATGCAAATGGTTCAACATTATTTAACAATTGTAAAAGATAATATGGTAGCATCTTACTCGTAAAAATCCCATTACATAAGCCTCCTCAAAAGCCTAAGGACTAGTGCTTTCCCTCTGAAAGACGTAACAAGTATAACCAACAAAACCATGGTCGACTGCTACCAAAAAAATTCAACTTTATTTTAACTTAAATCCAAAAGAAATTACAAATTCACTTGAGAAATAAGACCTAACAAGCAAAACCACCAACCGTGGCAGACACATAATCTAAATCATTGGTACCCAAAGATCTTGACTTTATTCTAGCTCAACAACAAAAACGACATACACCGTGGTCGGTTTGAGCAAAGGTAGGTATTTGCTTCATTTTGCGGATGCCATATGTACGACCAAATCGATCACACGAGAGCTGCAATGGAAATTAGATTGTCTATAAACATCCATCTAAATAAAATCAGAACAGCATGCAGAGATCTGGCATTTGAGAAGGATAATGCTTATATTCACCTAAAGAAAGATGAAAAAAACCAACACAGTAATTTACCTGTAACCCCATTCGTTGTCGTACCACGAAACTAGCTTCACGAATGTCTTGCTTAGAGCAATCCCAGCCTTGGCATCAAATATACTAGATCTGCAATCCGAACAATTATAAATTTAAATGGGTTTACATCCTTTTGGAATCTTAAAAGGAAGGATCAAGCAAGCTTGGAAGCAAAAGTAGGTTTTCTCTTTTAGTCGATGGAAATAAAAGGAAACAAACTACATGTGTGTGCTTATAGGTTGAGATTAAGGTTAAACAAACCAAAAGAACTGGAAAAAAATGACTCTGTATCCACTTCTCACCTGCTGTCACCTACAAAATCAGTGGAAACAACATCATCTTCACAGAAACCTAAGATTCCCTTCATACTTCCTTCAGATTCCGCCCTGGAAGAAAGCAAAACAATAGTCAACTAAATTAGCAATTAAATGGACAACACTAACACAAAAATGTATGTTTATCTAAGTTGACAAATAATTTAAAAGCCCTTAGAGAGGGGAAAAAGAGAGAAACATAGCAACCTCCTGCATTATTACTCTCAAATATCCTACCTTACTGAGAAGATCAACAAGATGTTTTTGATCTTCTCATAGATTCTAAATATGTTTTTGCATTAGCTATATTATTAGGAGGTAAGAGGCAAATATTAGTAATCGCTGATGAGACTTGTTACAATATTCGAATTCAGCAAATGCTTATCACTACTATTATTTCAATATATGCTAACAGAAAGGAAAACAATTAGAGTACTACTTCTACTCTTACTTGACAGCAGCCTTGATCTCATCATAAGTAGCTTCATTCTCCAACCTCACGGTGAGATCAACCACCGAGACGTCTACGGTGGGAACACGGAAGGCCATACCTGTGAGTTTTCCATTCATTGCTGGCAGAACTTTACCAACAGCCTATCATCAGATACACCATATATATTTCAGGCTAAGATAATGCAAATATAAGTACAACAAGGAAATGCTATATCTTTTTGTGTTTTATTTTATACCTTTGCAGCTCCAGTGCTGCTAGGGATGATGTTGAATGAAGCAGCTCTTCCTCCTCTCCAGTCCTTAGAAGATGGTCCATCAACAGTCTTCTGGGTAGCTAAACCACAAAGCAGTAGTGTAACTTTCTGAAAGAATTACAAGATATTCAAAAGCACAAACAAAGAAAAGCAATACAATCTACCAGTTATTGAGTGCACGGTGGTCATGAGACCCTCAACAATTCCAAATTTGTCATGGATGACCTGAAAATATCAGATAAATACATCAATATTACTCCAAAATTTGTGCCAAAATATCACTGGCTAGGATATAGATGCAAACTAAGGCATTATAACCTAACCTTTGCCAAAGGAGCAAGGCAGTTTGTCGTGCAACTAGCATTGGAAACAATGTTGAGATCTGACTTGTATTCTTTCTCATTTACACCGACAACAAACATTGGAGCATCTTTGCTCGGAGCAGAAATAACAACCTTCTTTGCACCACCCTGTCAACAATGGTTGCGACCCTCACCAATTGATTTTGTGATTAAATGCTAATTAGTTTGCTTCAAAAAGTTCATGTCTTCCATTTGAAAAGAAAAAAAAAATTGTATGGCAGAGAATTCATGTGCAAATATAAACTACTATACTATCAATTATTAGTATGTATATATGGACATATCTTGTATACCTTTTAGGAATCTCCCAGTAACAAAACTCTTGAGCATTACAGCACATATAATCAATATCAAACACTTAGGCAAATAACAGATGGAATTGATTGTCAATTATTGACGTATATGGAAATAAAGTAATCCATCAATATAAGTATACTTCAAGAGAACTTTCTCTTTGGCATCGCAAACCTTCAAATGAGCAGCTGCTTTGTCCTTGTCAGTAAAAACTCCAGTTGATTCAACTATGTATTCAGCTCCACATTTTCCCCATGGGATCTCCTCTGGGTTCCTAAGGATAACCCAAAAACAATTTACATTATCACGAAATGATCACTATAATCAAAATTTGAGAAATTAAAAATAGCTGGGAGCGGTTGCCTCATTCCGAAAACGGTGACCGCCTCATCACCAAACATGAGGGTCTTCTCATCCTTAACTTTAAGGTCATGATGCTTCCACTGACCATGAACACTATCATATTTGAACATGTATGTCTGCCACAAGCCAAAGATTTCCAGTTAAACAAAAATTTCTTAAAATAAATCTAGCTCGTTCACCGACATATAGTGCAAACCATATAATCAATGCTGATGAAAGGATCATTGACAGCGACGAGCTCAACATCATCTCTTTGCAGAGCAACTCTGGCCACCAATCGTCCAATTCTTCCAAAACCTTCACAGAATTTCATCCAAAAAAACACAGAAATAATTCAAGAATTCCAAAGAAGGGAATTAATTCTCGAGAAAAAGTAAAATGATCATATTACTTACCATTGATTCCAATCTTAACCTTGGCTGGAGAGATTTAAAAAACACAGCAAAAAACAGGTAAAATGATAAGAAATTCATAGATTAAAAGTTTCATTAGTTACAGATTAATGTAGGAATTACCGAGGGGGAAAATCACAAAATCATACCCATTATCGCGGTGATTTTTTTTGGCTGGAGAGTGAAGCAGAAACAAGGGATGTGTAATGGGTGAGGAGAAAATCTTCAGTTGGTATTTTTATAGGGAAAGTGGCGCGAAAATAATGGTGACCGGACGAGTCGGTAAAAGGGGAGAAGAGTAGTCTTTGGTATATTACAGCGTTATTAAAAGCTTACATCTCTGCCGTTGGATTGGGTCCGGAGACAAGGCCAGGTATTTTGTTTAGGTAAGAGGCGGCATATTTTTTGGATCAAGTGTGGACCAAAACTAAAATAGGTTTTCTTCTTCTTTTTTTTTTAATTTTCTTTTTCTCTCCTTCTGGTTAACGTTTCTAAAATGTATAATAAATATATGATTTATGATGAATAATTTCTATAAATATTATCCTTCCGTGCCCAAAACACTTCTAGATTTTTATTTATTTTTTTTTTTTTGGGATGAAAATATCCATAGATTCAAACCATTTTTTTTTTTTTTGAGAGAAAAACGATAAGAATTTCTTTTTCATACTTATTCTTTCTTTCTCTTAGCCTATTGCTGTGAATTCTTAACTAAGTCAAAGGAGGGGGATAAAAAAGGAAAAACCAGGCCAAGAATTTTGCATCTCGTCTTCTGGCATTTTGTGGACAAGTACAGTTCTTTTTGTGAGTTAGTCATGTGAGGGGAGGTGTTATACATAAGGCTTGTGCCTTGGCTCGATATAAAATTAGATTTAAAATTTTACAATTTATTTTAATAATGATAATTTCTGTATGCAATTAACGTTTTTTTTAATATAAATAATGTATTAAAAGATGGAAATTGGAAATCATACACCTAGAGATTAGAGGCGGATTTAATGGCCGGCCTCTTAAAAATTTTAAAAATTTGTATTTCACTTCCCTCCAAAAAATTTTGAAAAAATTATAACATTATTCTTTTAATATAACTTCCCCCTAACTGTAAATTTCTGGTTTCATTTCTACTAGAAATGCTTTCGTGTCTGAACAACAGCAACATAGGCAAACACTACGTAATTAAAATCATGTTTGAATTGAAGTATTTGGAAGGAAAGGAAATGAGAAGAAATAGATCTAGGTGTTTGAGTTGATTTTTATGGAGGGGAATGAGAGATTACATTTGATTAAAAATATCCAAATTAATATTTAAATGAATGGAAATTGAAAGAAAAGAAACTAACTTTAATAAATATTTTTGTACAAGCTCAAATATATCTATTTAAGGTATTTGTATTCACATAAAAAATGAATAAAAATATAAATTAATATCTTATCTCTTACTTTTCTTTTATCAACTATTTAAACGCAATAAATATGCAATTATCTTCTTCTGTCTCCTCTCTTTTCATTTCCTTCTAGTTACTCTCCTTTTTCTCTTTTCTTCATTTCCTCAATTCCAACATAGCAAAAACTAATTAAGTTGTAAATTAGGCACAAAAGTGAGCTATAGCCAAACAGAACAAACCAATGGTGAAAAGCACAAAGGTTAGGAAAACCAAGAACAATGTAAGAGCTACTGTGAATTTGACTCCAAATAAAATTAAGAATCAAGAAAACAAAATATAAAAAGTGATATTAAAGAAACTATAAGAAGAGATGAATGAGAGAATCACTTAGATTCAATTGATTGATTATATATGTACGTTTTACATAAGGTTCCTATTTATAGAGTTTTAAATATATCATCTAAAAAGATAAGAAATGAATCTAATAAATACAATTTTATCCTATCTATTAATAACCTTAGAAAAACAAACAGTCACAACTATCTTCAAGATAAATAAATAGTATTAGACAATGAACAACCATTTATTATTTTTCATAACACTCCCCTTGGATGTTCATTTTCAAACTCTTGAAAAATGTCTCGTTAAAAACCTTCTTAGAAAAAATCCTGTGAGACAAAAACCTCGTAAACGAAAAAAAAGTACACTTTCCATTCTAGAGGGAACATTGCCTCATTAAAAACCTAACCAAGAAAAAACCCACTAGGAAAAAAGAGTACAGTGTATATAACCCCCCCTCTTGATAACATCTTAAAAATAACTTTATATCTTTCAACTAACGCATTCTAATTTTATGTTCTAACTTTTCAAATGAAGCTATCAGCAATGTCTTAGTGAAAAAATCTGTCAGATTATCACATGATCGAATCCATTGCACATCAATTTCATCGCTCTTCTAGAGTTAATGAGTAAAGAAAAATTTTGATAAAATATATTTCGTCGAATCTCCTTTAATATATATCCACGTCTTAATTGTGTTATACAAGCTACATTATTTTCATAAAAAGGTGTAGGAATTTCTTTTTCAGAGAATAAACCACAATTTTCTCGAATATAATGGATCATGAATCTTAATCATACATATTATCGGCTTGTCTCATGAATAATAATAATTTCTGCATAATTATAAGAAGTGGCTACTATAGATTACTTTGTTAAGCACCATGATATAACAGTACTACCACATGTAAATAAATAACCAATTTGAGAATGTATTTTATGTGGATCAGATAAATAATCAACATTGTGTTAGTTTTATTTGAATAAAACAATCTGAGATCCATTATCCCTTGAAGATATCTTAGGACATGATTAATACCATTGCAATATCGTCTATTAAAGAAGAAAAAAATCTTACTAATAAATTCACAGAAAATGTTATATTAGGTCAAGTGTTATTAGAAAGGTACATTAGTGCACCAATTGCACTGAGATGTGGTACTTCAGGACCAATAAGTTCTTCACATCTTCTCGAGGTTGAAAATGGTCTTTATTTATATCTAATGACCTGACGACCATTGAAATACTCAATAGATATGCTTTATCCATGTAAAACCTCTTCAAAACTTTAGTTGTATATGTTGATTGAATAATAAAAATACCATCTTCAAGATGTTCTATTTGTAGACCAAAACAAAATTTAGTTCTTCCAAAATCTTTTATTTCAAATTATTGCTTCAAGCTATCTCTTGCCCCTTGCAGTTCTTCTAGAGTTATAATAAGATCGATATCATCAATATATATATATATATATATATATATATATATATATATATATATATAACAAGTATAACAAAACCTTATCCAAATTTCTTAGTAAATACACATGGATATATCAAATCATTTTTATATCCTAATCTTAATAAATATTCACTAAGACGATTATACCACATACGTCCAGACTGTTTGAAGTCATACAATGACTTTTGTAACCTAATGGAATAATTTCCACAAGGACCAGAATTAAATGCTTCAGGTATACTGAATCCTTCTGGGATTTTCACATAAATATAATTATCAAGGTTCCTATATAAATAAGGAGTTACAACATCCATTAAGCACATGTTAATCTTTTCACATACTACTAGACTCACAAGGTATCGAAATTAATTGCATCTACCACGGGTGAATATGTCTCATCATAATTAATACATGATTTTTGCAGAAAGCCTTGTGCCACAAATCATGCTTTATACCTTATGACTTCATTATTTTCATTTCGCTTTCGCACAACTACCCATTTATAACCAATTGGCTTTACACTTTTTGGTGTTCGGACTACAGGTCCAAAAACCTCTCACTTTGCAAGTGAGTTTAACTTTGATTGAATCACATCTTTTCATTTTGACCAATCATCTATTACGACATTCTTCAACTGATGTTGGTTCAAAATCCTCATTATCTTTTAACACATCAAGTCATATATTGTATGTAAAAATATCATCAACAATTATTTCTATTCAATTTCAACTTCGGCCTAAAGTCATACAATTGATGGATATTTCATTATTTTGTTCACAATTTTCAGAGATTTAGATCTTTTCGTCAGTTGCTACAAGGTGAACCAACGCCAGCTCTTATTGGTTTGTTGGCCAAGTTTTTTAGATCACATCCGACACCGGATTACCTATACAAACTGATGCCGACCCACTTTGGGCCATGCACTATTTTGCTCAATTTTTCGATTGTTTTCTATTTTGTTCCCAATTAAGTTTTCATGACTTTTATTATGTAATAGGGATATCTTAGACCTTTTAAACACATCAATGGTTGGGATTACTTCTCACTATAGATAGGTTTGAATGGCTATATATATGCCATTATAACATTTCATATGTAAGTTGGATATAATCTTTAAGATCAAAGAGAGACTCTTGTGAGAGTTCTTCAGGTTCTTCCTTGAAGGCCAAAACCAATCTTAGAATTTCATTCTTTACCTTTGATTTGTGTCTATAAACTCATAAGGATAGATCAAAATAACCTATCAAAATGAAATCTTAGTTTCTTACTAAGCTACGAGTCTAGAATAGAGGTTATCTTTGGTTGTCTAGTTCATCTACTTCAATTGTTCTTGACTCCTAGTTAGGTTGAGGGTTCTTGAGTATGAATTAGTAGACTCAATTCATATTTTCTAGTGATCTAGGTTTTCAAATTGGCCTAGGGTATTAGTATTTGAATTGATTATGTTTGTTTCACTTCAAAATCCTTGTTTTGAGCTTCCTAGTGGGTCTTGTATTTTAACCCCAAATTAGCCACGAAATTCATCAATTAAATACCCCTCAAGTAAGATCATATCAAAATGGTATCAGAGACGGGTTGAAACTTTGATTCCTATCAAGGCTTGGTTCTTCAAGAAAAAGGCTTCAAAGTTTCAAGAAAAACAGAGCAAACTCGTCACTAAAGAAGGTGCTTAAAAAAAGTCTTCAAAACTTTAATTTTTCTTGATTCTCTTGTTGAGAAATTGATCTTATATGTTGGGTTGATGTTTGAGTAGCTATTTGAAGCTTTAAAGTGCATAAATCTTGTGGATTTTTTGGGTTTATTTACTGCAAATTTGTTGAGCTAAAAAAGAATCCCGTAACTCATTTTCATGCTAAATTTGTGAGCTATAAAACCCATATTTTTTACTTCTACTTGTTGAGAAACTATTCCTTGATGTTAGTATAATTATTAAGGATTAATTTTTCTTGTAATTCTTGAGTTTTTCGGTTGTTACAAGTGTGAAAATTTTGAAACCCTTTGAGTTATGAGGTTGCACCTCAAGTGTTTGATATTTTGTTTGAGTGGACTTAGAGCCTTGAAACTGAGATCAATTCTTTTGTAAACACTTTCCATTATTATTAAACTCTTGAGAACATATGTTTTTAGGAATTACTTGACCAATTGAGATCATCTTAGTCATGAAATTCTTACTCTTGCTCTTAAGTGCTATGTTCTTGTACTTCTAATGCTTCATTGAAAATCTTATTAGGTCTTATCCATTTACCCATTTCTTAGTCCATTGAAATTGTCACGCTTCGTAGATTTATTGACTCTTAATATAAACTCCTTGAGGCTCATTGTTATTGTTGATCAAACTTCCATCTAAGTCTAGTTGGTTGCCCTGAGAGACTTGATGGACTTGTCAAGCTTTGGACTAATTCCTAAGCAATTAGGAGGACTTTGTAGGAAGAACTTGTTGACCATTTGAGTGAGTTGAAAAGGTAAGAGGGTGAGGCTATTTACATAAAAGCCAAAGATAGTTAAACATGAAAGTAAGTGCAAACATGTGAGGGAGTGCTTGTGAGGAATATTTCTTCTATCTAAACCATCCAAGTAAAATCCCAACAAAATGTCCCAAAACTCTTTTGATATTAAAGCCGCCTTTGATACTCTCAATGCAAAGATGGATGACATAAGGAGGGATATAACCGAACTACAAACTCACCAAGGCCAAGCCTCAACCGTTGCACAAAGAGGGGGATATAGACAGGAAGATAGTCCTAGAATGAGAGAAGGGAAAGATATCACACCCCTATTGTATGAACAACAAGGGGAGGGTTGCGATGAACATTCTCTAGGGGCCAATCCACCATCTCCATTGAGGAGAGGAAGGCAAAGGTTGAGAGGAAGAAGAAATATAAGAGGGCTTGAGAAGCACTACAAGAAAAAACCAAATTAGCAGTGGTCAAATCCATCATTAATCGCGTTTAGCGACGGATGTCCGTCGCTAAAAAAGGCATCGCAATTTGCAACAGAATGAAAATCCAACGCAAATAGCGACGGATCTGCGACAGTCATTTAATTGATGACATTATAATTAAGTTTATAATCAACATAGCGACGGATTTGTGACGGTAAAAAATTTTTATTTTTTTTAAAAATAATTAATTTAGCAACAAATTTGTGACAACCAAATTTTTTTATTTAAAAAATAATTAATTAATTTAGCAATGGATTTGCGATGATAAAATTTTTTTATTTTTTAAAAAATATTAATTAATTTAGCAACGGATTTGCAACGGTGAAAACTTTTTTGTTCACAAAAAATTAATTAACCAAAATTTTTTTATTTAAAATTTAATTAATTTAGTGATGGAAAAAATTATTTTTAAAAAATTAATTAATTTAGAAACGGATTTGCAATGGCAAAAAATTTTTATTTAAAAAAATTAATTAATTTAGTGACGAATTTGCGACAGCAAAAAATTTTTATTAAAAAATTAATTAACTAGCTCCCCGACCCAACTCGACCCACCAAGAATATTGTGAGATTATGTTGAACCCGGAGCTTGAACCCGTGTCCTTATTTTGGGGGAACACATGTTCTACCACTAAGCTATAGATGTTCTTATGATTTATTCTACAATACATTAATTATATAGTAATTTTTTTTGCGAATTAGTGACAGATTTGCAAGAATTTTACGATGACCCAATTTTCTGTCTCAAATCCGTTGCTAATTAGCTACGGATTTGAGATAGCTAATTTTTTAATTTTTTTTAAAAAATTATTTTTAACTTTTGGATGACCATTGCAAATCTCTAGCTAATTGAGGGGAATTTGCGAGGGCTTATTTTTAAAATTTTAAAAAATAATTATATTTTTAAATTTTGGATGGCCGTTGCAAATCTCTCGCTAATTACAACGAATTTGCGAGGGATTATTTTTTTTAATTTTAAAAAAATAAATTTATTTTTAAATTTTAGATAGCTATCGCAAATCTCTCACTAATTGCGACAGATTTGTGAGGGCTTTTTTTTTTTCAATTTTAAAAAATAATTTTTTAAAAAAAAATTGTATGACCGCCGCAAATTCCTCGCTAATTGCGATGAATTTGTGAGGGATCAAGGTTTCATACCCTAATGAAACCCTAATCCCTCGCAAATCCATCACTAATCTAAAAATTTCAGAAATTTTTTTTTAAAGTTTGATTGTGTGTGTGTGTGTGACTCTAATCCCTCACAAATCCGTCACTAATCTAAAATTTTCAAAAATAAGTTTTTAAAGTTTGATTGTGTGTGTGTGTTTTGAAATAATACAATGTCAAAAAGATATTATTAAGTTGAAATATTTATATATATATATATATATATTCATACAAATTAATATATATACATACATACATATATATATACACATATTAACATAAATAAATATGTATATATGTTTATATTAATATATATATATATATATATATGTATGTTAATATATAATTTAAGTATGCTATATAGACACACACATACTAACATAAATAAAATATATATAGATGTGTGTGTGTGTACGTATACATTTCAAATTCTAAATTGGCAACAGATTCGCTAATTATATGCTATCAATTAGATAATTAGCAATTAAATTAACAAATTCGTTAATTAGCAACAGATTTGCGACAACATATTTTTTAATTTTAAAAAATAAATTTATTTTTAAATTTTGGATAGCCGTCCCAAATTCCTTGCTAATTGCAACGGATTTACAAGGGCTTATTTTTTCAATTTTAAAAAAATAAATTTATTTTTAAATTTTGGATCACCGTCGCAAATCCCTCGCTAATTAGCGACGGATTTGCAAGGACTTATTTTTTATTTTAAAAAATAAATTTATTTTTAAAGTTTAAATGGCCATCGCAAATCCCTTGCTAATTAGCGACGGATTTGCGAGGGCTTATTTTTTTAATTTTTTAAAACATTATTTTTAAATTTTAGATGGCCGTTGTAAATCCCTCTCTAATTGTGACAGATTTGCGAGAGCTTTTTTTTTTAATTTTAAAAAAAATAAATTTATTTTTAAATTTTAAATGGCTATCGCAAATCTCTCTCTAATTATGACGGATTTGCTAAGGCTTATTTTTTCAATTTAAAAAAAATTAATTTTAAATTTTAGTTGACCGTCGTAAATCCCTCTCTAATTGTGACGGATTTGCGATGGCTTATTTTTTTAGTTTTAGAAAAATAAATTTATTTTTAAATTTCAAAAGACAGTCGCAAATCCCACTCTAATTGCGACGAATTTGCGATGGCACTTTAATTTTTTAGTGTTAATTAAATGTGAAAAAAGGCTGTCGAAAAGCCATCGCAGATTAGCGACGGATTTACAACGGTTTTTAATTTCATTAGTGCTAATGAATAATTAAAAAAGGTCGTCGCAAATCCGTCTCTAATTTGAGAGGGCTAGATGTTCATTGCTAATCCGTCGCTATTACCGATGGATTAGTGACGAAAATTTTAAAAAATAAATTTATTTTCAAAATTTTTACTCCTGTTGTTGTTCCGTCGCAAATTAGTGACGGCCCAGAGGTCATCGCAAAAAACCGTCGCTAATTTGGTTTTCTCTTGTAATGAGGGAGTTGGAAAGAATGAAAGATTGGGATAAAGGAGTCCATGAGGAGGATTATGAAGGACAAAATAGGGGAAATAGAATTAGAGTGAGAATGCGAGAACAAAATGAGGGAGATAGAGAGTTGAGACATATCAAAATGAAGGTACCCTCTTCCAAAGCAAAAGTGACCTGAAGGCTAATTTTGAATGGAAAAGGATGATGGAGATTTTGTTTGAGTACCATGAATATAGTGAGCGAACCAAGGTTAAATTGGCCATTTCAAGTTTCCTTGAGTATGCTTTAGTGTGGTCGGACCAAGTAACATCCCAAAGAAGGAGAATGTGAGATCAACCGATTGCCACTTGGGAATTGTTGATGAACTTGATGAGAGGAGGTTTGTACCCCCTACACTGCTATAATGAGCTTTACCAAAAATTACATATGCTTAGACAAGGAAATAAAAGTGTAGAGGATTTTCAAGAGTTGGAGGTGACCTTGATGATGGCTAATATTATTGAGGATATGAGGGTTACCAAAGCAAGGTTTTTGAGTGGTTTGAATAGAGAGATAGCAAATGTGGTTGAGTTACATTCTTGTAAGACCTTAGAGGAAATGGTGCATATGGCTATAAAGATTAAAGGGCAACTCAAAAAGAAGTCTCATCCTAAAGAAATTGTTTACACCATTCCTATTTTCAACTACCCACTTAATGCGAGAGAAGAACCACCAAAACCACCAAAAGAAAAATCTAGAGAAGAGTGGGCCAAGGAAAAGGGCAAGGGTATAGAAAGGCGAATAAGGTATAGAGATATCAAGTGTTTTAAATGTCTTGGATATGAACATACTTCTTATGAGTGTCCAAACAAGAAATTGATGTTTACCAATGCCTAAGGTGATATATCTTCCAGTGAAGAGGAGTATGATGTTGGGAAGGAAAATGAGGGACACAATGGAGATACTGATACTAGTAAGGAAGGAATTATTGTGCCACCAATTTATTCACTAGCTAGAGTTGCTATCAAGGATATGAGTGCTTGTGAAGTAGAGGATGTTTGTGAAGAAGAGGTGAAGGGAAGCTTACAAAGAAATATTATCTTTTACTCTCATTGCTTAATTAACCAAAAGCCATGTGTTACTATTATTGATGGAGGGAGCTTTACAAATATGGTGAATGCAAGTCTTGTAGAGGAATTGGGCTTGTATGTGATGAAACACCCTAACCTCTATAGATTGCAATAGTTTAATGATAGTGGGTAGTTGAGGGTGAACAAGCAAGTATTGTTGACAATTGAGATGGGCAAATATGTAGATGAAATCATTTGTGATGTAGTCCCTATCCAAGCCAGCTATCTAATTTTATGGAGGTCATAGTAATTTGATAGAAGAGTACTACATGATGGGAGGAGGAACTAATACTCGGTTATTAAGGGGAGCATGTTATATACCCTTCTACCCCTATCCCCAAATGAGGTGAGAGAAGTCCAAAAAAATATAAGGGACAAAGAGAAAATGAAGGGTATTGATGAGAGTTCTCAAAAAAAGGAGGGTGAGAGGAAAGATTATGAGGGAAAAGAAAGAGTGGTAAAGGAGATTTTAAACCATGAGGGAGCAAAAGAGGAGAATAACAAGAGAAGAGGTAAGGGGGATAAAATGATAGTAACTCTCTTGTGCTTGAAAAGTGAAAACAAAAAGGGAGATATACCAAAAGGGGAGAATAGAGATGAGGGGAAAAATGAATGTGGGAGGTCACATAAGATTTTTCTCTTATCTTCACAAAAGAATTCTTGTTTGAAAACTTATGTAGGTGCTCATTCAAGGACGAATTCGCATAAAGAAGGGAAAATGATAGGAATCTACCCAAGCAATATGACAAAGCTAAAGAAGGGGAATGGAACTATAAGCTACACTTCATGGCACCTTGAAAGAATCCAAGACATAAAGGCTTACAAGGGAGAATTCAAGCAAAACTAACCAACAAGCCATGGAATATGAAAAGTGTGAAGAGATGGGTGCCAAAGAAAGTTGCATTTGCCCAACAATTTGTATAGAAGGCCAAAGGAGTTCAAGAGAATGTTGAAAACAAGTAAATGAACCAGCTGTTTGAAGAACAGTACAGAACTAGCACCGGTCAAGCAAGGCGAACTAATGCCAGCTCTTCTCGAGTTATTGGCCAAGTTTTTTTAGATCACAACCAGTGCCAGCTTACCTATGCAAACTGGCACCAGCCCACTTTGGGCCATGCCTTGTTTTGATCATTTTTTTTTTATTCCCAATTAAATTTCCACGATTTTTATTATATAATAGGAATATTTTAAACCTTTTAAACACATAAATGGCTGGGATTACTTCTCACTATAGATAGGATTGCATGGCTATATATACGTCATTATAATATTTCACATATAAGTTAGATATTATCTTTAAGATCAAAAAGAGACTCTTGTAAGAGTTCTTGAGGTTCTTCCTTGAAGGCCAAGACCAATTTTAGGATTCCATTCCTTACCTTTGATTTGTGTCTATAAACTCACAAAGATAGATTAAACTAACTTATCAAAATGGAATCTTAGTTTTTTGCTAAGCTAAGGGTCTAGAGTAGAGGTTATCTTCAATTGCCTAGTTCATCTACTTCAATTGTTCTTAACTCCTAGTTAGGCTGAGGGTATTTGGGCATAAATTAGTAGAATTAATTCCTATTTTCTAGTGATCTAAGTTCTCAAATTGGCCTAGGGTATTAGAATTTGAATTGGGTGTGTTTGTTTTGTTTCAAAATCCTTGTTTTGAGCTTCCTAGTGGATCTTGCATTTTAACCCCAAATTAGCCATGAAATTCATCAGCTAAATACCTCTCAAGTAAGATCATATCATTTAGTTTCCTTGTAGAGTCAACAAAAGAATTTGACAGCTGATTTGCAAGTCTTTGCAAATAAAATATCTTTTGAACTTCTAGTTCACTCGCGCTTGTGCGTGGATCTAAATAATTTAATGATATTGTCCAGGCAAAATCCTTTTTATGTGGTTTGTATTCTTCTTCTAATTTTAGAAATAGAGTTTCATCAAAATAAAAATAGCAAATCTTACTATAAATACATTACCTGTTAATGGCTCAACATATCTAATTATAGATGGACAATCATATCCAACATATATCCCCAATCTTCTTTGATGACCCATTTTGGTATTTTGATTTGGTGCTATCAGTACCTATACAACACATCCAAAAATTCTTAAATGAGCAATATTTTACTTTGAACTAAAAGCCAACTGCAAAAGAAAGAATTTGTGATAACTTATTAGCCTTATATGCACAAGTACTGCAACATGCCAAATAACATGTTTCCAAGCAGATGTAGGAAGATTTGTTCTCATTAATAATGGTCTAGCAAATAATTGTAATCTTTTAATAAATGATTCAGCTACCATTTTGGGTATGAACATGAGCTACTGGATGTTCAGTGGTAATGACAATCGATATGCAATAAGCATCAAAGATTTGGGAAGAATATTATCTAGCATTATCTAGACGGATAATTTTAATAAGATAATCTGGAAATTGCGCTCATAAGCGAATTAATTAGGCATGTAATCTCGCAAACTCCATGTTACGAATTGATAATAAATTGATATGCGACCATCAGGTCAATGCATCATTTCAAACTATAAAGTACCTAAATTGCTCACATAGTGGATGAATTTGTCCGCATATATCACCATGAATTCTTTCCAGAAATAGTGGAGACTCAAACTCTACTTTTGTTGGAGATGGTTTAATAACCAATTTCCCTTGAGAACACGCAGGACATAAAAATTTATCTGATGTCAAACTCTGTTGACTTCTTAGAGGATGATCATGCGTATTTTCAATTATCATTCGCTTCATAATGGCTCCTGAATGGCCCAAACGGCCATGCCAAATGATAAATGTAGCAAGATCAATAAACTTCTGATTTACTAAATGATACACTTCAATTGCATAGATTTTTGTACTATATACGTCAGTTGAAAGAGATGGTAGCTTTTCTAATAAAGATTTTTCTACCCGAAATAATTTGCGTAATATAGAGATACTCAAACCTATTTTTTTTCCATTGTTTCAATGTGATATCTATTTCGGCGAATATCTTTAAAATTTAATAAATTTCTTCGAGATTTTGAAGAAAATAACGCTTTATAAATAACAACATTTGTTCTTTTGAATAATAATATATTAGCTCTTCTAAAGCCTTCAATCAATTTTACACTACCACTTATAGTATTAACAGTTGTTTTTTCTATCTTCAGGTAAGAAAAATATTTTTTTATCTTTCAATATGATGTGTGTTGTACCACTATCAATTAGGCATATATTTTCAATGCCATTTTGGTATCCAGTAAATGGAGTAATAGCCATCTGGGCATAATAAAATATTTATAAATTTAAATATTTTAAATAATAAAATAAAAACTTAAAATGCTAACTATTATTATAATGCCAAAAATATATAACATAAAATAAAAATATTAAAAGTAAACTTCTCTTTTTTTTGGATACTTCCATTACCAATTAAATGATCAAAATTTCCTTCTAAATGTTCAAAGAAATCAGTCATATCCAAATGAGTTACATCAACATTAACATATTCAAGATTGGTATCATCATCATAATCACAAAGAGAATATTGTACAGTGAAATTCGCTTTGGCATTTTTTGCCTTTCTTCTCAATAGAAGCCTGATAAAGATCAACTAGATGTTTTGTCGTACAACAAGTACAAGAATGACATTTTATGCCACAGTGATAACATTTATCTTCATAATTTATAGGAACCTCCTCCTTTCCTTTTCCTTTCTCATTATTTTTTAACCACTTCTAGTGATTATCATCATTTTTTGTAACTTTGTTTTGACTTTTGTAATCATAAAAAATATTTTTATTATCACCGCGTCACATCCACTGCCACGACTAGATCACGGCCTCTTTTGGAATCAAAATTACGATTTCTAACAATATTCACTTCTGGGAATGGAGTAGAAAATGTTGATCGGGCTTCATGATTTTTCATTAATAACTTATTATTTTACTCAGTTACAAGAAGGCAAGATATTAATTTTGTATATTTCTTAAATCACTTTTCTCGATATTGCTGTTGTAGGAGCACATTCGAAGTATGAAAAGTAGAGAAATTTTTTTCCAATATATCTTCATCAGGAATATTTTCTCCATATAATTTTAAGTGTGAGCTAATTTTAAACATCATGGAATTATACTCACTAATGGATTTAAAATCTTGTAATCGCAAGTGTATTCAGTCATACTGTACTTTTTGAAGGACGGCCATCTTCTAGTGGTCAAACCTTTCTTTCAAATTATTGCACAAAATAAGTGAATTTTTCATAGTAAGGTATTCCATTTTTAAATTTTCATAAAGGTGATGAAGGAGAAAAATCATAGCATTAGCATCATTTTGTGATAGTGATGGATTTCCTTCTACAATGGTATTTGTCAGACCCATTGCAGTTAAATGCATTTCAGTATCTAGTGTTCAGGATAAATAGTTTTTTCTAATGATATCTAGAGTTGCAAACTCAAGTTTAGTGAGATTCCCCATGTTAAAATAAAATTAAATAGTAAGAGAACTTTTTTTCTTTTGTTTAGCACACTTAAAAAAAACAAACTACTTGATTGTACGGATCGAGAGAATATCTTCGATGGTGTTGGCTTGGATATAAACTTTAGTAGAACAACTTTGATAGAGTCTCGTGTTGATAACGCATTGTGAATTTGATTCCAAATAGAATCGAGAATCAAGAAAACAAAATATAAAAACTGATATTAAAGAAACTATAAGAAGAGAGGAATAAGAGAATCACTTAGATTCAATTCGTTTACATAAGGCCCCTATTTATAGAGGTTTAAATACATCATCTAAAATGATAAGAAATGAATCTAATAAATACAATCTTATCTTATCCATTAATAACCTTTAAAAAAAATAAATAGTCACATCTATTTTCAAGATAAATGGATAGTATTAGAATATTTATAGCCATTTATTATGTTCATAACAAGAGCAATATTGTCACGATCCAACAGTGAATACCAAATAAGATTAGGCTTACATGAAAAAAAAAAAAAAAAAAATCCCAATCCAGACTTCATGTATATATTCACGTGCTTTTTTTTTTTTTCTAAATGATAATTAGCCTTGTAATTCATCTAAAATATTTACAGGTGTCTCATCAAGGGTTCCCCTATTTGTCCCTCCTCTATAACAAAGCATAGCATGAGGGATTTGAGGGGGGGGGGGGGGGGAATATTGCCCAAAAAAAAATTCAAAGATTTAGATCAAACAACTAATAAATGTGCTCCTAAATTACAAATTCTATGAGTGTGTATAAATTTCCAAATTTGCCAACGATGAAGGATATATTTCACAGCATCTATCACTGTTGTAGCCACATATTATGAAGAAATAGAATGTCCATTGAGAGCATTGATTACCTTCAAAAAACACCTTTTCAGTCTTGAATTCCTTAGCCAACCGAAAATGCATGAAGTGCTGCAATGGCGTTTGCAGTGAATGTTAGTGTTGTGCCCTAGAGGCAATCACTTGTACATTGTTTATGACACATTTTATTTTAATAAAATGTATTATTTATCTTACAGTTTCTTTGTTTACTTTTAAGTAATATAACTGTTCGATAAGGTCCCTAGTACAACACTGTGTTAAGGAAATCATGATAGAGATCATGATATAGATTCCTACTACACTGTATAGTGTTAGTACTTAAATAATTCCTAGTCGTAGTATTAATGAGAAAGGACATCATTAATGCATTAAGACTAGCATGTGTTAGACTTCCTGATTTGATCAGGCGGTGGTTCTTATATCCGTGAGTATTGAGATACTCAAAGTTAACACATGGATGCTTGTTAATGGAACAAGTTCATTGGATGACCTAGCTATGAGATAGTCACATGGATAACTATTTAGTGCCAGTAATATAATCTCAATATAGCAAACGTGCAAGTATTCTTAGATTTGAGATCTCCAAGGTATTTTGTTTACTAAGCATTGTACTTTAATTCCAATCTCTAGAGCTCGATCGAGGGCGGCTATGGGATGGATATTAGATACATTGTGAGGTAAACGAAAGTAGTTGAGAGGTTCAATAAAGGATTCACCACTCCTAATAGTAGGGGCGAATATCTCACGGCCACTGGTAGAAATTACTACTCGAGAAGTCCTTAGCCAAGGCAATTGTGTATTGGAAATAGTTCCAATTGATACACATCTAGGATAGTGGGTTTCTGGTACAAGTACTATTGTATTCGGGCCAGAATTAATTCTGGAGGGAGTTGGCACTAATTCCGTACTCTAAACCGAATGAGATATTGTATAGTGAAAGGAGTTAATTGTACTGTAATTTGTTATTGAAGGGTTCATGTCAAGCCACTTGACTTCTTGGACACTTGGGTGGTCATGATGTGTTGCTAGATACCGTTCATGATCTGAGAATATGGGTTTATTAATTGATGAATTAATAAACCAATCTTGATTAGAATCAATATGATTAATTCTAATTAATTATGGATTGTTAATCTCAAAGACGTTTGGATTAATTCATATTCGCTACCAATTGACTAGGAAACCTAATAGGTCACACATAATAGAGGATTATATACTCAAGATGTTATTTGATAACATAGTGGGGTTAATTGAGAGAAAGAGAAGTTGTTATGGATAAATTATAATTAGTTATAATTTATGGTTCAAATTGTAATTGTGAGAACTTGATATTTCCAATTACAATTAGGGAATTCTAATAGGATTAGAATTCTCAGTTTTGGTAGGAGATTTTCATGTAACATATAGATGAAACACACGAAAACCCTAGCTAAAGTGTGACAAAAAAAAAAAAAAAAACCCAACACACGAAATCCTTCTCTCCTCTCTCTCTCAATTGTTCTTGTGTAACAACCCTAGCCGCCATCTTTTTCTACTAGCACAGGAAATTTTGGTGCTTGAGTATTCCTCTGTGTGGATTACTGTTAGAGATAATCACACACTGTGATTATAGTGGTTAGGCATTCAACTTTCGTGAAGTTGGATCAAGAGGATTGTTGGATCGCGTCTCGACTTGAAGAAGAAATTTTTATTCTTCGGACGATCAAACAAAGGTAAAAAACTATTACCTTTGTTATCTTTATGTCTTGTTTTCTACACATATGCAGGTCCTGGAATAGTATTTCATTTTATTTTTCACTATACCGTATACGATACGAGCCTGAGAGACAGACATCTAATTCCACATCCTTTCCAGTCCAGGCTTTGAGAATCTCATCCTTGTCATTTCTGAACAGAACTGCTGCTACTAGTACATCACCGAAAACATGATGCATCAAAATTAATTTTGATCTAATTATTAGGAGGATGTTGCAATGTTTGAGGTTGGGCCCAGAGACTTTCTTTTTTCTCTTTCGCACACTTGCATCCAAATATGCTTTGGTCAAACTATTAATACCGAAAGACAAATCCTCCCAATGTCTACACTTTACCTCCCCATCGGTGTTTGTTTCTGAATTGCCACGTTTTCTCCCAAGCTATAATAACAAAAATTCAAAAGCTCATCTTTCTCAATAATGCTCAGAGGGAACACACTGTTAGATTTCATTAACATCACTAACTAGCCCTCCAAACTCCAATCCTTAAAGGCCTCCAAGTGAATCTGCCATTTTGAATTCAACTATAGCATTGTTAATAGGGGACATTATAAGAAAATATGTTATTTTGTCTCAGAATGCACACTGCAAATTACACACAAATATTTAGACAAAGGGAATATAGATCATAGTCTAGAATGAGTTGGCAAGATATCAACCTGGAGTCTTCATATAAAATGTATGTGGTGGTTATGCAAATTAGAACCCCAAATTCTTTTCCATAAACCACTAGAACCTATACTCTGAGTCAAAAGAATTTCCTTAACTTTGTTATCTATAATCAGACTTGACATAAAACCACTTTGTCTTGGAGGGAGTCCAAACCAAGGAGTCATGTTCCTCAAAGAGGGGAATTTTGATTTTTAATATTTCCCTAGAAACATCCAAAGGGAAAAGATTGTGGATCACATCATATTTCTAACAACTCATCTTATGATTGATAAGATCCCTAACAAGGAAAACAGATTCCTTTACATTTTGTACTGCTAGGGGCGTATAATTAGGTAGTCCAGGCACCCAAGGATCCTCCCAAATGTTGGCCAGTGAGTTCAATCCCACCCTATAAGAAATAACTTTGTTAAAGAGATCCCTAATTCTTCAAATACTACTCCAAACCCATGAAGAATTTATAAGGCACATATACTTGCGTGCTTTCAAATACTCAAATTAAGTTAACATTTTTAATTGAAATGGAGACTCTTAGACTTTAAAATAATAGGGAGAAAGGACATCAATAAAGAGCTTTCATGTCATCCTTCCGATCAGTCTTGCCTACAATTGGGAAATTGGTGATTGTTAGTTCCCAACCACTAATTTAACGGTTGGCCATTTAACCCTAAGGGTTGGTTTTTACGATGGAAACTGAAGTTGATTTGTTCTTTATTATTTTAATTTTTAAATTTTTATTTAGAATTTGTTAAGATGTAAAAAGTGTAAAAATAATTAAAAAATAAAATATATAAGAATAAAGTATCTAAACCTAATTTTAGAACTAAAATTAGGTTGTCTATATATCCTCTCTCAGAGTGTAGAGGAATTAAAATCCTCGTAATTCTCTTATCTTTCAACCTTTTCATACTTCAACCTTAATAATTGTCACTCTCGACTGTACTTGTATTTTCTTCAGTGTTCACGTTCAAAAATTCAAAAAAATATTATTGTACATTTTCTTATTTACGATCTCCAACTCTAATTCAATTATTTACACATAATTGAACTTCAATGATTTCTAGTAGCATTACTGAACAAATTTCACTCAAAATTTTCCTTCAACACTAAAGTTTGCTTTGTCACAGCATTTGAAATGCAAATAGTGAGAATCTCTTTAGCCATTATTACTAAAATAGGGAATTTATTCATATTTTCATCTCACCACATTAAAATATTAAATATTTCACTATATCATTCCACTCAAAAAATAAGTTAAATATAATTTAAGTTCTGTTATAGAACTTGAGAACTCTCTCGGTCATTTTGCTATTTATAATATAAAAAGTCTTATTTTTTTTTTAATTTTAGAAGATTCAAAATTTTAATATTTTGAGTTGTTTTAATGGTTAAACTATACCTTTTATCGCATTTATGGTACAACTTACAAAAAATATTCTTTATATTAATAATTATATGAATAACATTAAGAGATAATGTAAAATATTGAGCATCATCACCATCATCATCATCATGAGGAAATGAAGAATCATAATAAGTAAAGTAATATTATAAACCATCAATTCTCATACGTAAATAAAAAATACTAACAACTAAATTAATTTTAGATACTTCTAGATAATATCTCAACTATTTGGATCTGATAGCAATAATATAAGGAGACAAAAGAGTATCACTAGAATATTGATTAAAAATAATACTAATATTCACACATTTTTCAACAGTTAAATATAAAGTTGAATAATAAATGCCTTATAAATTATAAGTAACATCATTAAAAGATTTTGAATATTCAAAATACTCTTGCATATATTCTGTTGTTAAGGAAATAAATATATTTCAACAACTTTATTTGAAAAAGAATGCATATATAAATTTTTTATATAGAAAAGATTCATTTAATAATTTATATATTGAATTTTATTTTTTGAAGTATCTTGTAAATTATTTTGGTTTTGCATAATTATACTGACAGAATTGGCTCTACTATTTTTTAATTGATGGCCCATATCATAAATATAAAAGTGGCTATTATTGGTTTAATAAAAACATCTTGATATTTTAAATTATCTTGTACACATAAGTTTAAAATATGATATATACATCTAATAGAAAGAAACTTCTTCCAAAAATTGACTCAATTAAAATTTTAAGATTAGTAATCGAGGCAGTTTTTACACTAGTATTATCAAAGGAAATCGGGAAAAAAAAAATCTAATTTACCAAACCATTTTCTTCTAAAATAACAATTAGCATTAACAATATTTACAATCAAGTGTGGATCATCAAAACACCTATAAGTAAGTAATATTTTTTAAAATATTCTAATAATTATCTATCTAATAATATGAAATACCTATATAAGAATGAGTTTGTCAATTAGTACTCTAAATATCATTATATAAAGAATTTTATCAGAAAATTTAGAAAATTTTAAATTAATTATTTCTTACTATCCTTATCCATAAATTTTTTTAAGTATACATATGAGGGTAGTTCAAGGAACACATTTGGCAATAAGATTTAAAGTATTTTTACAATATTTATTAAAATATAATTTTTATTCAAAAATAAATGAAAGATACTTAACAACTTCCACTTTAACTAATTCTTCTCTATTTTTTTTTTCAAAAAACTTAAATAAATCAACAAAAGGAGAAGCAGAGGTAATAATAGTGTATCTGATGAATTATTATTTAGAATCCAAATTGTACTCACTATGTTGACGTATTTTTATGTATTAAGAAAACATACCATAGTTCATTCCCGATTTAAATACATAAAATTTGGAAGTCATACTGCAATAATTGCACATAACTTTATCTCACCAGACGGCACTATTGTAATATTGAAATATTTTATAAATATATCAACTTCTTCTTTTTTTTTTCGCTTTCTTCATTATGGGTTCGGTCTCCATCTCGGTGCGTACTTCACTTTGACCATGATTAAATTATTGAGCACCAATATAAAGCCGTTGTTGATCTTGACCCTCATCATTACTAATTTCTATTGGTTCACAAGTTGTCAGAGACAAAAATATGACGGAAAAAAATTTTGAATTAAAATCAGTAATCGATTAATAATCGAATGAAGTATTAAATGTTTATGGCTTGAAATTTGAATAATAATTAATATTCACTTTTCTCTTGTTTGTAGAACTAATTGGATGAAACTCTTTTTTTTAAAGAAATTAGGAAAACAAATATAACAAGAGCATATTTTAAGCTAAAAGTAAGAAAAATTGGAAGTGAAAGAATATAATTGCTAATTGTCATACTATTGAGACAATTGAGAGATTTGGGACCATTGAGAGAATAAGAAACTGGGAAAGAATTGAGAATGATTTGAGAAAGTTGAGAAAAGTGAGAAAATGAGAGGGAGATAAGAGGGTATTTATAGAAAGAAGAAGAAATTAAATTTAAAAAAAAAAGTGAGGGAGGTGGCGGGGGGAGGAGGCTTGTTGCCATAAAAGTAGACGTTGCATGGAACCGTTCAGTCCAGATGCAACGACCATCTAATTCAAATGGCCCATTTCAAAATGGGTCATGTATGGGTCATGTGAATTTAAAAGGGATCAAATTGTTGGGTCGAAAATTTGAAATCTCACGCTAATAAAAAAAATAATAAATAAATCGGAGTTGTCATGTTTCGCTTTCTTAGTTAAACCGCGAAAACTCTGGACCATGATTAGATCTACTTCCGACCATATCTTGTAAAGCCACCTCTCTCTTCCTTCAAAGCTCCTCAAATTGTTTCCTTCTGCCGACTCTCTCTTAACTCCATATAATAGTCCATAGCATTGAATCAGTTAGTGTGTACTTATACTTGAATTAGAAATAAACAGCATCTTCGGGGGGGGGGGAACAGAGAAGAGTTAGTAATAAAAAGTATTCAATTCTGTTCCTTGAAGATTTTTTTTTTTTTTTAAGACTCAATTGTGTTGCTTGAAGAAAAAAAAATAAAAAATCAATATTACGATTTATTTAGATTGAATAATAAAATTGTCAATATTTTACAAATATCATTTGTTTCATTAGATCCATTTTTTCCTCAAAACAAGGCTAAATCATTATTTTTTTTCCCAAAAAAATTCCAATCCAAAGGCACCATATTCTTTAGTACATTTTTTTTAAGAAAGATGATACAAAGTAGAAATAAAAAAAAAAAAAATTCCATTCAACTTTGATGGCAGCTTTGGAGTAAACAAGCAAAATTAAGAGAGTAGTTTTGGATTCGATAGCTGAGGTGAAAATTTAAAGCATATCCAGAAGCAAGAAAAAAAGAATATCAAGGCATTTGCCTTATGGACTCAGATCTTCAGATATTTTAGATTGATATCAATAAGTGAAAAATTGGAGAGTGGAAATTCAAGAAAGATACAACTGAGGAAGCCACACAAAATATAACAATCCTTTTAAATGTATTTTCAAAAAATATTTCTAAATACATTATCTTGTAAATAGAAATTTGAGGGAGTATCTAAGAAAAATTCTTCCATCAAATTTCTCAGAATGGAACCTCACTTGAATCTATAGCCAAAAATGTAGCCATAAATACAACTGTCTCCGAATTGTTGGAATCAAAATACAAAGAAAGTGCTATTTGACTTTGAGGTGTGTGGACTATAAGAAAATTTAGCTTAATGAATGAGAATATTGTATTAAAAAATTATTAAATCAAAGTATCAAATGTATCCATTAATGAATCTATTTACAAAATAGTGTATTTATAAATGTATTTAAAAAGCTTGTTACCGAAACAACATTTCAAGTTCTAATGAATTTCCCAAATTCTCTATTCTGAAAAAAAAAAAAAAAAAAACCTTGCCGTGCCATTAGTAGTTATGTTCAGTCTCTAAACTCTAAAGTCCAAACGAGAATCAAAATGCAACGATTTGAATGGAAGCTTTTCATTAAACAAAAGGATGCTAAATGAAAATATTGATTTACGCACTAGAAACAATTCCAGTTTCAGTTTGTCCTTGCTTGGCTTTGCTCCTTGAACTGTTCGATAGATAAAAAACAAATTAATTAGTATAAATTCTAGGTATAACCAGCTATAAATCCAGCATGGCAGACAGATATTTATATGTATTGTTGTATCCTAGGGTTATAGAAGGACAAACATCCAGACAGGTGCTCAATTGGACTTTTTGGTATCCTATGTGAGTACAAAAAATGCAGATGTTGAGGCATTAGCATCTTAGAGCTGTCTTAGAGCTGTCTTCGTGCCTAGACGTCTTCGGTTCTAGGATTTGATTCTAGGATATTGATATCTTCATAACCATCTTGGATATTTGATTCTTCCAAGTCTTTGGAGCCAGTCTGAATTGTGACTTCAAAATCTCAGTCCTAACTTATCTCGAAATTTAGGGACAAATCGAAATGAATATTTAGGTCTCAATTCGGATCTCCATCAGGACGGAGATTCGAGTCCAAATTCAGGTTTTGATTCTAACGAGACAAATCCATTACCAAATCATATTTCAAAGATTTTTGAATATTTTTAGCCAAAAAAATTAATTATACACAACAAATATGAAAAATAT
Source organism: Voacanga thouarsii (assembly GCA_026120185.1). Taxonomy (NCBI): domain Eukaryota; kingdom Viridiplantae; phylum Streptophyta; class Magnoliopsida; order Gentianales; family Apocynaceae; genus Voacanga; species Voacanga thouarsii. The sequence goes on along the minus strand of JANUWF010003362.1, from coordinate 1,917,974 downwards.
AGCTAAAGAGGTTCACAACTGAACATGCCAATATGCCAATAGAATATGCATGAATATCACTTCAAGATATTCATGCAATTGATCTTTCAAGTGCACTAAAAAATTTTACATGTGTACACAGAAAACAAACGTGCCAATAGACCAAATTCCAACAATTCAACTTGCAAAATGCACTAGGACAAAGTGATTTCCAAATATTAACTTTAACACCACTTTGGTATTTAGTCCCTACACAATTTGCTAGCTTTGGCAATTGGAGTTGCCATTTGCCCCATTGTCTCTCCAATTCCAATATCTTGTTCAGCTTTTTACAAGTTCTTCAACCTAAAATGACAACAGAAATGACAGTTTTCTAAGAAATAAGCACTAAAATTCATTCATTCAGCCATCATTAGAAACCAAAAAATGAAGAAGTTGTATACATACATATCCACTACAGAATTCATAAAGAAAAACAGCTATTGAATGTTACCAATAAAGCAAGGCCATTTAAAAGATAATAACCAAATTTTCAGAACTAAAATCAACAATATGAATTAAATAGCAGCCAACAACATGTGCAAAAACTCGCAAATATAAGATGAATGATAAATCTACAAAAACCCATATCAATAGTCAGTTAGTCATCGCAGTATTTACAGACTTACAACAATAGTCTCCAAAGCAAACACCAAAAACTTAAAAGCATACACAACCAGTATCAATCTTGCAAAAGATTTAAGTAAACATAAACTAACTCATCGCCTTCCTCATGATGTAAAACTCAAGATCTCCCTGGAAATAAATGTAAGAAAAATTTTTAGGTTCACAAGATCTTTGCATTCAGCAGCAGTAAACACAGAAAGGTGAAGTAATTAGGGGCAAATTTCATAGCATCAAAGCTTTGTAGGAAAATTGTTCATCTAGCTAGCTATTGGTAGACTGTGGTTCATTTGTTTGGTAAGCAATAATCAGGCTTAAAAGTTGATTTAGTATGAATAGATGTTTTATTTTTTTTCTTCATCTTTTAGCATTTTGGGGGCAAAATGTTCTAGGTAAAAGCCTGACCATTATTCTTTTGAAGAAACTAGGGAAATTGACTCCTCTATAAAAGGAAAAAATAATAGGTGGGGGGGGGGGGGGGGAATAAAGGAGGAAAACAGGCTTTTACAGTATAATGTAGCCCTTGTAGTTCAAATAGAGTTGCTAATCCAACTGAACTTTTGCCAACAAAGTTAATTTAACTTGTTTAAATTACATTAACCTTTGTTTACTTAATAAGATATAGAAACATAATAAGCCATTCAGCTATCCAATTATAGGACTACAACCATGGCCATTTGCTAAAACACAAGATTTCAAACTTCCAAACTGACCATTATAACTAAAAATCTTTTTTTTTTTTTTACTTGACAAAATTATAAAAAAAAAAAAACACTTTCTTAGTTAACACTGAAAAGCAGTAAAATCCAAGCCACCAACTCTATAATGTTAACGTAAGTCCAACAAAACTTCACTAGAAAGGTTTGCATAAGAGGACCACCTATGCATAGCATTGGTCAGTGGGTTGATTTGGCCCACCAAGTCGGGCCTGGCACGACCCGATGGTCGAATCTCTCACTGTTCACCGGGCCGGTCCTAGGTCCCGGTCCAGTTCCGACCAAGGGTAGAAAACCCTAGTTTGCCACGGGCCAGCCCACATTTGAGAGCCATTGCACCAACGGCTCTCAACTTTTTTTTTTTTACAAATTGGTCCCAAACGGCTGATTTTTTTTTTTTTTTTTGCAATTTAATCCCTAATGGCTATATTCTTACCCCTAACCCCCAAAACTCTATAAATACCCCCAATTCACCCAAAAACTCATCAAACACTCTCTAACTCTCTCCAACTCTCTCTAATTCTCTCCAATTCTCTTATTTTCATTCATCTTTCTGTCATAATCCTCAAATCTCTTCATTTCCTCTATAAAAAGTGTTAGAATAGAATTTATTTTTTAATATATTTTTTCAATTCTTCACGAAAGTCTTCATGTTTTAGAAGATTGTTGAGTGGCGAAATAGTGGGTATAAGAAGTAAAACTCCACAAAGTGTTGTTGCTGTTCTTGGTCATTAACTAGTTAGTATTTCTTAATCTTACATGCTTATTTTTTAGCTTTATTAATTGTTTTTTTTTTGTTTTAGTTACTTGTTTAATTTTTAAGTTAATTTGTTATTTATATTTTTCAATTCTCTTATTTCATTATTTGTTAATACTTTATTTAAAATTTTTTTGAACTTTTATTTGAATTTTGATTGTTTTTTTTTTTTTTAAATAATGGATCCAAATCAATATCATTGTTTTTCTTCATCACAATCATCTACACATATTGATTTCAATATAGATCCAGCCTTGAATTTAATAAATAATGAAATAGGGAATGAAGATGAAGGCCTAGTAGGTCTAGTGTTAGTGTTTCACAATCACAACCAACTCCAACTATTAATCCTAATGAATCTAATATAAGTCAGGATGATATTGAAACAACGGATGTTATAACTAAAGCAAAAACATCTATGGTTTGGAATCTTTTTAAAAAGGATAATGATAATAATAGGGCAACATGTAAAATTTGTGGGGTAGTATATGCACATAAGAAGGGAGGAGAAACGGGAATGTTAGTTACACATATGAAAAGGTCACATAATGATTGGGTAGAAAACCTACTTAAACAACAATAAATACATACTATATGAAGTCAAATTATTGGAAATTTTCAATACGATCATAGAAAAAATAGAAGTGGATTTGCTAAAATGATTGTTCAAACTAAATTACCTTTCAATTTTGTAAAAAATTCACATATGAATAATATATGCAAAACAATTGTCAACCAGCATGGAAAAGGATTCCTAGAACAACGTTAAAAAATGATATAATAAAGATATATAAAGAAATGAAAGAATATCTAATTGCTATGTTTAATTCTTGTAATTGGAAGTCAGCTCTTACTTGTGATTGTTTGATTGCAATTGCTAATGAGTCTTATTTGTGTGTTATATGTCATTGGATAGATCATGATTGGTTAGTACAAAAAAGAGTTATTTGTTGTAAATTATTTGAATATTCTTATGTAGATAATAGTATAGCTAGAATGATTACTCAAATATGTCGTAAATATAGGATTTTAAATAATTTTTTTTCTATTTCTTTAGATAGTGCTTCAAACAATGATTCTATCATAGAAATTTAAAAAAAAAAATACTATTAATCCTATGTTAGATGGTATTTGATTTTATATTAGGTGTACTTGTTATATACTTAATTTATGTGTTAATGAAGGATATAAATATGTTGATGATATTGTTAATATAATTAGAAATGTTATTTTATTTATTAAAACTTCCTCAACTAGGCAACAAAATTTCAAGGCTTTATGCCGAGAACAAGGTATATCTTTTAAAAAATTTAGATTAGATTGTAAAACTAAATGAAACTCAACTTTAGATATGTTTGAAAGTGTTATACCTTTTCAAAATTAACTTATTGAATTTTGTAATAGTAACAATTTTCAATCTCAACTAACTGAAACTCATTTTAAAAATTGTATTACACTTTCAATATTTTTATTTACTTTTAAAGAAGTAACTGAATTTTTATCGGGATCTTATTATCTCACTACTCATCATATTCTTCCAACACTTGCTAAGGTAGTACATATTTTTTTTGGTGAGTATATGGACCATTTCCAATATGGTTATTTTATGAGAAGTATGTTTGAAAATTATAAAAAAAAATATTAAGATATTCATATTTTATATTGTATGACATTGTGTATGGATCTTCGAGTAAAAATGGCAAGATTTCATAGTATTATTGAATATCTATATGAAATATTAGATTTGATGAATCTCAAATACTTAGGCAATGTATGATAAAAGATATGAAAGAAAAATGGTTAAAGCTCTATCTGACATGTATAATTTGTATGAGTTTGAATTTTCTTGTTCTGGTTCTCCTAGTTTAAGTAGGCAAGCTTCTTCGTCATCTAGTAGTCACTTTCAACCACCACGAAAATCTACCTCTTTATTTTCATCAATATTTAATCCATGGGGTATTATGAAGTGTAAAAAAATATCATCTACCACCTACAACAAGATGGCAATTTACGAGATGCAGCCCTTGGTAGAAAATAAGGATCAACATTTTGATATTTGTGGTTGGTGGAAGGCTAATGTAAGTCAATATCCCATTTTATTTAAAATGGCATGTGATCTTTTGACACCACCTGTCTCCACAGTGCCATCAAAAACGTCTTCAGTGAGAGCGCTCAAACAATCGATGAAAGAAAATCTCGATTAGCTCCTCAAACTTTGGAAATGTTAATGTGTAGTTGGTTCATAGGCGAAGATAGGACGGCTAATTCGTGGATTGTTAAAACTGACTCAGATGATGAATGGGGTGAGCCAAGTAATTAGTTTAGTATTCAAATAATTAGAAATTTAGGATAAGTAATACTATATATTTAATTTTATTTTTAGGATATTTATTCTATTTTTAAATTTTGATCATTGTAATATTTTTAAGATGTTTAGACATCAAGACCTCCTCTTATGTAATTTTTATTTTATTAATTAATAAAACAGGTAGGGGTCTAAGACAAATCCTCTACTACTTCAAGGTGGCTTTTTTATAATTTAAAAAATTGTGTTATTTAAGTAATAATAAAAAAATTACAAAATAATTGAATATCAAAATTTTTAATTGAATTAAATAAAAAAAAATAAAAAGGAGAGACTAAGCCCACCTTGGCCCCAGGGCTTCAGGTCCAAGGACCGGCACAGACCGGCTTGCGACGCACTCGCGGGCCGGTCCTTGGGCCCGGCATGGCCCGAAACTGTGCGAGCCGACCCAGGTGTCATTACTACCTATGCATACAAGAATTAGGCAAAGAAACAAGTTGTTCCTTCAAGAATTTCTGAAGATTTTGAAGAAAGACAAAGAAAAAAAACATTACCTAGCAAATGCATAACCTTTTCAATCCCACTCCAAATTTTGCCTCAGACATTTTTGAGAATTTCAGGGTCTTCGATCAAATCTGTAAAAAAAAAAAAAAAAAAAAAAGGCAGTAGTTATTGTACTAACAATTAACAAATTTTAAATCAAGGCTATTAGTGTAAGTAAATAAAAATAATATAAAAATATATTCCATGCATGCCTAACTCAAGTTTTTCATGCTCTTCAATCATTTCTTGAAGATGAATAGATTGTTTTGAACCCCTCAACCAATCTTGGCAGCAAATAAGCACATCAACTATGGTAGGAATTAATGAACTCCTAAACTTATCTAAAGTCCTCCCTTTAGTGCTAAATGCAGACTCAGATGCCACTGAATAGCTGAAACATCCTTTGTAACCTTAGCCAAAGTAGGAAACATCAACTCATTTACCTTTCACCATCCCAAAATATCAAAATCATTTTTGAATTTTTCGATATACTCCTCTAAATATCTATCCAACTCTCCTACATCTACAACTTGTTTTTCTATTTTCATTTGTATAAAATACTTATCAATTTCCTCATCCTTTTTACCAACAACATCAATGGCATCATAAGACGATGAAGAGCATGCAACTTCCCCTCCTACATCTTTTTCCTTATATTATTCCATCATGTCATTCAAAACTGAAGTAACATCTTTCATCAAGTTTGTAGCTTCATGTTCCCCACATATGTACTGTACTTTACCTTGAGAAAATTGATATTATACTGAGGGTCTAACACCACAGTTATAAAAAGCATAGTATTTGTCTTATCTAAAGATCACTAATATTTGTTAAACTTTTCTCTCATTGCTCTACTCATTTCAACCAGAGATGGGTCTTTACTATTCTGACAAAGCTCCAAATCTTTTAAAATTTGTATTATATCAGGAAAGTACACATTGGAAGTAGAATACAATGAGCCAGACAATTTACAGGTGACATCATAAAATTTTTTTAGGAATTTTGTTATAATTCTCACATTATTCCAATCACTCTCACTAGGCAAATCTAATCCAATTTCTCTTAAGAACTTACTATCTCTATCCTCATACCTATTAAATACTTTTCGATATGAAATTGCAACATCAAGTTTGGTATAGTTGAGTTCCACCTAGTAGGACAATCTAATCCAATGGCTGGATGTTTTGTTTTGAATGTCCAATGTCTCAACACATTCTTTAAACATATGTGACTTTTGGGGACTACTCTGAATATATTTCATAATGCCTCTATTTTTTTATTTTTTTATTTTACCAAACCATCAACCGTTTGGAGCCCATCCTTAACAATTAATTGAATGATATGTGCACAACACCTCATATGGAAATGTTGCTCACCTAAAATCAAAGCATCTTTCTTTGCCAAATTTTTCTTTAATTGAGAAATTGCAAAATCATTATTCGATGCATTTTCAACTATTATGCACATGAGTCTTTTTAAACCCCATTCTTGCATGCAAACTCAATGGTATTCCCCAATATTAACTCCCTTATGACTTTTAATGACATAAAAATTAAGAATTCTCTTATGCATATTCCATTGACTATCAATAAAGTGTACAATCAAGCATAACTAAGACAAATTTTGATTGCATGTCCAAGTGTCAATAATTAAAGAAACCCTTTGATGTTGAGATGCAAGAATGTCACAGTTTCTGCTTCTCTGTCACAAACAAAGCATATCAATCTCTAACAATGGTATACCTAGATGGAATCAGAAATTGATGCACTAAACTTCACAAAACTCCTTGAACCCTTCCCTTTCAACAAATCTAAAAGGCAATTCATCCTTTAAAATTATTCTGACACAAGCCTCCCTAGTTGCTTGTTGATCAAAATGCCAACAAGATAACTTAGCTTCTTTAGATTTTGAACCCTTGGTATGTTGATTGCAATTTGTCTTTACGTTTAAATGTTTCAACTAATTCTTTTCTACTAGGAAAATTTTTGCAAGCCTCTCTCAAATGTTTACATAAACCTGAAGTGCCTTGGTCACTTCTCCCTACATACTATGTTTTACACCAATTACATGATGCCCTACTATTTTCTTTCCCTCTTTCAAAATGATCCCAAACACCAGATCTACTTTTCTTACGAGTTTGTTGAGTTTGAGGTTGACAAGTAGAAGCAGTAACTTTATTTGGATTAGGCAAAGAAGAAGAAGCAGTTGTGATTAGATGATGACTTTCACTCGCAATTTGAGACTTTTCAGGTAATGAAGGATCAGCTTTCCTCTTATTGTTTGATCCCTTTACATTGTCTATGGATTTCATCTAAAAAAAGTAAAAAAAAAAAAAATTATAGAAGGAATTTATCAATAATTTGCAAGAATCTATGGATCAAAGACTGTGCATTATCATTCCAGTAAATTATTTGACTTTAATTCTAGCACTGCATGCTATGAGAACATAAGGAAGCAAAAACAGAAAGTTTAGAGTTTGAATAAGTTGTCATTCAAATCAAGATCTTGGATAAGTAGTCATTCAGGTCAAGATACCCGCATGACCATGCAGATTGATAGTAAATTCTCGAAGATATAGAAAGAGAAAATAAGAACTTCAAGAATTTGTTTGAAAATTGTCTTCCCTTTGGGCATATACTGTATATAATAGAACTTTTACAGGTGCACTAAAACCAAAATGAAAGAATTAGAACCCACCCAAAAGAAAACTAATAAATTTAACTCAACGAAGACTAATTCTTCACTTGAAAAATAATTAGCTTCTTAGGTTTCTTTATTCTTTTCACGAATTGTGAATCTCTTTTTCCCTTGTTCTTATATATTTGGCCGAAAATTGTCTTTGATATCATTCTTTTTGAGTGCGAATCTCATTTCATCATATCCATTCTCAATGCTTAAAATGAAAAAATATTCATCTTTAGACAAGAAGTAATGCAAGGGGACCTTCTTCATGGTAAAGCTAGCCCAGATAGTCCTTACACCTTACAGCAATCTTGAGTACAAAGAATGGAATCTAGATTATAGTTGTTCCTATTAATTGTGGACCTTTCTATTACTAAATGCATTTTCACAATTTAGCCCTTGTCAGAGTTGAAAAAGAGCACTTACATTTAAGAGAAGAGATTCTGATGAAGACCCTTCGAAGACCGATGACAGCAGCGTCGGCGTGTTGCAACAACATCTAGAACCAAGGTGAGAGGTGAGCAGCGGCGCTATGGTTTAGGAGTCGGAGAGGAGATAGAGAGAAAAGGCAAATGAGATGAGTGAGAATAGGTTGATAGGCTTTCTTTCCTCTTGGACTTTTCTAATTAAAAAAATTAATATTTTTTCCTTAATATTTCCTCAATATATTTTTTTGAAATTTTAATTCTTGAGTGTAATTGTATTTTACAAATATAATTATTAATATTAGAATATACTATAATGATAAAATTGAACAAAATTATTAACACAATTTTGTTCAACAAATTAGTAATTTAAATATTATTTTTATATGCAAATAGTATTAAAATATTTTATACAATATTATTTAATATCATTCATTCATTCTTTTTTATACTTATAATTTTGAATTATAATCATTTATTATGTTTTAAATTATAATAATATTTATTTTTTACATACTATGTATATATATATATTTATATTTGGTGTATATATAAAAATAATATATATTAATATATAAATAGTGGTTCAAGTTTTCACTTATGTAGACATACTTCCTTTCCTGATAAATATATTAAAGATTTACCACAAAAAAATGACGTTAATATTTCTAACAATAAGATATATCTATCTAAATGAATACCTAAACTCCAAATATTAATAGGATCATATTTGATAAAATGTATATAAATATATAAATATAATATCCCATATATACATATATATACATATATATTATAACCATATAATATATATGAAATATATGTGTATTATTAGTAGAATATATATATATATATATATATATATATATTCTACTAATAATACACATATATTTCATATACCTTGTATAAATATAATATATATGCATATATTCTATATATATGTGTGTGGAATGTATAATCTACATATACATATTGAAAGTAAAAATACTATATTTGATAATCAATTTACTTAGTTCTTATTAACATTATTGTTGTTATAAACTTATAAATATTCAGTGAAATAAAATTAATTTATTTATTGACAAAAACTATTTTTAATATTATGTTGAGGCCAAAATGATTAAACATTAAAATTTTTATTTTAAAAAATCTTGCACTTAAAAAATAAAAGAATTAAATTAATGATTTCATTTTGCAAATGGTACAATTGAAAATGAATAAAGTTTTTGAAATTATCTATAATGAAAAAAAATATCAATTGTCATCAATTAAATCTCAATTGACTATATCGAACAAAATATTATCAATGAAAAAATAATAATATTAAATTTCAATATACTTTTATCATTTAGTCATAAATATTAATTTTTTTAATCATTAAGAAAAAATTACAATTGATTCTATTATTTATAATTTTTTACCCAATAAAAAAACTAAATCTTATTATCTTTATATATATATATATATATATATATATATATATATATAGTTATGACTATATATATTTAGTGCTAGTTTCAGTTAGTTGGTTTGGTACAGTTCAGGACGGTTCGGTACAATTTTTTATACGGTTCGAAACGGTTCTCGATACGGATATTACATAAAAAATTTTCAGAACGGTTCAATTCGGGAAAAGTTGAAAGTCAACGGTTTTTTTAGGTTTCGATTCTTTTCAGTCCGATTATTTGGATCAGATTGATTATTCTCTAGTCCCGTGAGCAGCCCTAGAACCTAGTATTTCACCTTTTTTTTTTTTTTAGGGTTGGGGGTTGTGTGGGGAATGAAACTTAACATAACATCAGTGTGAGTTAGTTTAAGACCATAAGGCAAAGAGGTTAGCCATGGCCACCTGCTTGGTTTTATCATGGTTCAATCTCAAAATCGAACTGTAATGAATAGTCTAAAAATCATCGATCACGATTCGTAGTTAAAATCGTAAATGGAATCTGTAGTCCACGATTTAATTATTACATTGTAACTCCCAATTATATGTATTTAAGCTGAGAATAAGTTATAATGCTTTTTCTCAACATTTAAAATTATATCATTCTCCTGATATAATCTGGATTCTAAATAACAATAACTTATTGGGAACTCTACTGCTTCCTTTGTTCCCCCCTTCTTCCATTTTGTTAGTTTATTTAAATATTTTGACAAAGTAAATAGAAAAAAAATTAGTTAAAATTGTAATTGTTGAACATTTCTCATTTAGTTTTTAGACAAAAATTATGTTTTAATAAATATTATCAAAATATTTTAAATCCTGTTATCAGACATGTTTTCTAGACTGCCTTCGCACAAACACTTAAAAAATTGTATAGAGATGGCAAGAAACAATTAATTCATTTTTTTTAAAAAAATTATCTATTAAAGCTTCTTTATATAATAATATTTGAAGTGATCATTAATAATTTCATTGTTATATAGATATTACATGTCATTGGATAGAAAATTATTGTAATATTAAAAAGGGTTTATTATAATTTATCCCCATTAAGTTAGGGAGTAGTGGCGTTTTAATACTACAAATTGTAAAAAAGATACTAGAAGTCTATTGATCGTTAGTCAATGACGGTACTATTGACTAATGGAAATTACTTTTGTATAAAATATCTATTTTTGCCTATGCTAATTGTAAGATCTTAGCTATCAAATCCTGATTTTATTATCTCACCTTAATGCAAATAAATAATATTTACTTGTGAAATTGTCTCTATAGTTTTAGAAAAGAATAAAAACTTATAATACTTTTATTTTTTAATTAAAAAGTCATAATATTTTGACAAAAAAAACTCTCAATAGGCTCATTTTGTCTTTTTGTTACTTTTTTAAGAAACACTATGGAGATTGAAACAACTTGATTACGCAAATGTAACCTTGTGCTAATCATTTTTTTCCTTTTTTTTTTTTGGTTCATTTTTATCATGAGAGGAAAAAAAAAACAATTAGCATTACAATATTTTCAAGCACAACCATATAAAAAATTCTTTTTTTTTATTGAATGTTAGGTTTAATTATAATTATTGTTGAAAATATGACCCTTAAAATTTCATATAATAGACACAATTAATCTTTATATAAATAAAACTAATTTTCTAAATCATATACATACAAATCAACCGATTATATTGCCAAAAATTTGGAATGAAACTCGAATATGAGGTAGATGAGGTGGTGGGATAATAATTAGTGGAGCAAAAGTAGCATAATTAGTATAAAATAATTAGACTTGAGATTTTAAGGTATAAAAAAAGACAATTGACCTAGGTACAATAGACATTTTATTGAAAAAGTAAATTTTGTTAGTTAATAACATCATTGACTAATGATCAATGAACCTTTGGTACCTTTTTTACAACTTGTGATATTAAAGTGCCATTACTCCATAACTTAATGTGGGTAAATTGTAATAAACCCTATTAAAAAAATATTACTTGCTTATAGGCATTTTCATAATCCATACTCGACTGAAAATATTTGTCAAATATTAATTATTATTTTAGATGAATATAATTTGGTGAATAAGATATTTAGAATTTTTTATAATACTAGTGCAAATACTGTCTGAAATTACTAGTCTTAAAAGTTTAATTAAACTAACTTTTGGAAGAAGATTTTTTCATATTAGACGTATGTGTCATATTTTAAATTTGTGTATAAAAGATGGTTTAAAAAGTCTTAATATTTTGTTTTAACCAATAAAAGTTGCCTTTTCTTCCTTATGATTTAGACCATTAATTAAAAAATAATGGAGCCAATTTTATTGACATAATAGTGTAAAATCAAAACAATTTTCAAGAGATATATTAAATAGATAGAATTCAACATATGAATTTTTTAATAAATATTATCCATATAAAGAACACGGATGTGCGTACACACACATATATATTTTGCAAATAAGTAGTTGAAATATATTTATTTCCTCAATAATGAAATATTTGCCAATGTGTTTTAAATATTTTAAAATATTTAATGATACTCCTTATAATTTATTTCGTGTTTATTATCTACTTTCACATTTAATTGTTTAGGAATGTGTTAATGTTAATAGTATTTTTAATGTATATTCTAGTAGTAGTCTTTTGTCATTGTACTAATGCAATGAAATCTAAATAGTTGAAATTTTATTTAGAAGTAAATGATGTTAATTTAGTTATTAATTTTTTTTTTATCTACATATAAGAGTTGATAGTTTGTAAGATTACTTGTTATAATAACTCTTTATTTACCACCACCGCTATAATAATAATAATAATAATAATAATAATAATAATAATAATAATAATAATAATAATAATAATAATAATAATAATAATAATAATAATAATAATAATAATAATAATAATAATATTATTATTATTATTATTATTATTATTATTATTATTATTATTATTATTATTATTATTATTATTATTATTATTATTATTATTATTATTATTATTATTATTATTATTATTATTATTATAGTAGTAGTACTGCTCAAGATCTTACATCCCCTTTTGATATTTTTTTTTTTTTGTTTATACAATTGTTAATGTAAGGAATAATCTTTGTGAGTTATATCATGAATATTCTAAAATATATGATTTAACCGTTCAAACAATTCAAAATATTCAAGTTTCAACATTCGAATCTTCTAAAATTAATAAAGTAAGGCTTCTTATATTAGAAAGATCAAAATGACCGAGAGAGTCTTCAATTTCCATGGTAGGACTTGAATTATATTTGGCTTATTTCTATGAAGTTGAATTATACAGATGAAACATTTGATATTTTGAGGTAGTAGGTCAAAAATGGGAATGAATTTTGAAAAACCTTAGGGGGGGTGAATAATGTTTTTGGCAAGCAAAAACAATTTTTTCGATTTGTCCAAAAAGTAGAATAATAATGATCACCAAGATACTTGGATGGACTTTATGAAAACATAGAAAGTTATCCAAGCACTCATAGATGTGTATCCAGATTTAGACAAAGAAAGAAACATGAAGCAGTAAATGAAAAATGAACAAGAGTAAGACAAGGAATGTATAGTGGTTCGATCTACCAAGATCTACGTCCACTACCTTAAGCTCGCACTTAAGGATTTTCAACCCGATTTCATTAACTTCACTTAATGAAATAGTACCACATACAAGAGAGGATCACCACACTAGGTTTTTCAAAACCTCTCAATCACGCAAATACATCAAGGATCACCTCAACTAAGTTTTACAACACAACCTTGATACAAATACTAAACAAGGTTCATCATAATGGGTTTTATTCCACAACCTTGAACATTAACCAACACAAGGCTCACCCCAATGGGTTTTACACTACAACCTTGGTACAGTAGAGATTTGAATATCAGTAGAACAGTAAACAGCTCACTTACTTGAGCAGATATTCACTCGGATACAAAGCATAAGCACTTTTATCTTTGATACAAAATGAATTCACTTTGAAACTTTGATAAAAGGATATTTTTGAAAATATTGAGCAATAGTGTTTTTAAGATGAATGTTTCAAAAATCATATCACTAATCTTGCTCTAAGGGCTATTTAGAAAGCCAAAAAGTAGAGTGCCAACGGTCATAAAGAAACGGCTACAAATTTTCTATTTAAACTCATCCGTATTTTAGACTCGAGTTTTGGACGATGATGTATCCAAAAGGTAAGTCCAAAATGGCACTTTTTCAGATAGAAATATTTCGACACAGTTAACAGGATTTTGGATGAATCTTTTAAATTCAAACTATTCAATCTAAAATTCTGAGATTTTCAAAATCTTTGAAATCTTTTCCTTTGGTTCTTCAAGGTAAAGTTAAATGAATCAAGAGATAAAGAGATATAGGAATTAATAGATATACTTTAATAACACTTCCTAATCTAAAGTTCTTCATAAAGAACTTCTTGATATGCAACTCCAAATACTTCGATCTTCTCTTTTGATCTTCCTTACTTGAATTCGATAATGAAAGAGTTGCCAAATAATCTTATTTGAATGCCTTAGAAAAATAGAGGTCAAACATGTCATATCACAATAGATTAATAAGTTAGTTCATATCAATGTTTGTCATTAGTCAAAATATAGAAGAAAGCCCTTAGGGCTAACAAATTTCTTATTCTAGCACTAATGGCTAAGGAGATTCTTTCTACTCTTGTTTCTATTGTTGTGGTAAAATAAACTTTTAGTATTGGAGGAAACATTTTAAGTGAAACTTGTTCCTCAATGGCACTAAAGACCCTTGAAATTCAATCATGTATAGATGATTGGAGTAGAGTCGAAGATTATGAACAAAACAAAAAAACATGTGAAGAGTTTTTAGATGCAAATACTAAAGAAATTACAAATAGAGTCGAGAGTGATGAGCGTTAATGTTTAGGTAAGAAAAAATTAAAAGGTAAAAATTCCTTTATATCGTAAGAAGATACATAGACAATTTAATTTTTAAAAAATTAAAATTAACTTCAATATATATATATATATATATATATATAAAACTATTTTAAAATATTTTTTACACTTTTTACATCTTACCAAATCCTTAAAAAAAATTAAAAAATGATCAAATTAACCGGTTGATGAACTGCAACCTTAATAGCCAACTGTCAATTTAGTTTAATTGAAAAAAAAAAAAAAAAAACCCAAAGAATGAGATCAAAGCTGAGGTTGGCCCTTTTGGCGAGATGTCAATTGGCGGTTGGAAACCGACAACTACTAGTTTCCCTACCGCCCCCCAAGTTTGAACTCTTTACATATGAATTGTTGTTTCCAGAAACATCTTCTTGGGTGTTGCTTTTACTAACTACTACTACAGAAGAAACTTTTTGACCCTTTTAATCGTAAAAGAAGACTAGAAAAGGATAGCTTTAAAAACAACTTTTGGTCTGGAAAATCAAATTTATTTACTAAAAGATAATTAGAGTAGGACTAAAATTAAAGCAAAAGACTTCTTCTATTTTAAAATATCTATTACTTTAAAATTTTTTATATTTTAAATTATGTATTAGTTTTTAAAATAGGAAATGTATTTATTATTTTTTCTAATTGTACTCCTATTATTTATTATTTTATTAAATATAACATTAGTTAATTTTAAAATTTCAAAACAATCCTATAATTTTTAATAAAAATAATTTATTTTTATTAAAAACTCTATAATGTTAGAATTTTGCTTTAATATATATATATATATATATATATATATATATATATATATATAATTATAATTTGTGTAATAGTGATAGATTTTTTGAAATAAAAATAATAATAAAAAGGCCTGCACCATCAAGTTTTTCAAGCCAAAAAAAGCAGCAAAAGATGGCCTGTATCCAACATGGCTAACAAGCCAGCATCCATAGCTATGGTCCCTGAATGTTAAGAATAATGGGCTCACATACTCGAATCCCACTCCACCTTGCCTACGAAAAATGCAACAAAACATTTATGATGAAAGACCATCCGTCCTTTGATAACTTTTTCAAGGAGAATGAACCCAGCAGTTTGGGACCCTTCTATTCTTTGGTTTCAAATACTACTCAAATGTCTCTCTTCGATGTTTTTGTCCACTTCAATTAGGGCTGTGCATTCGGTGTACAATTTGGTTTTCGATTTCAAATTTCAAATTTTTATTTTTTTTACAATAATCGAATCGAACTGAATATCTTAAAAAACCGAAACAACCGAACTGAAATTGTTTTGGTTCGGTTTCGATTCGGTTCGATTCAACCCGAAGTCAGCAGATAAGAGTTGGGACAAAGAAAGATGGAATTGAGCAACTCAACATCAATTAACCAAATCTATCACACATATTAACCAATATCAATCAATAGAGAATTCAAAACATCAGAAAGCACACCAAATTACATGAAGTCCACAAGCAGTTTTGATGCAAGGAAAGAGCAATCCCAAGTGAGTTGTAGAAATCTATTGCCTTTGTTTGATAGTAAAATTTCTAGCAAAAAGAATTCCAGTAGCTCCGAAGCTACCTCGGTTTCTGTGCATAAACCGGCAAGAACATTAGCCAGGCCATCCAGCTTGAAGCTAGTGAGGACTTTAACAAAAACTACAAGTTTCAAACCAGCAAGAGCTTCGGCTAACAAATGTTCCCCTCTTAATAGCTTGTCATGACAATAGCAATGAAAACGGTGGCTCTATTTCCAGAGATATGGACACCACTGAGTATTCCTCTGAAAGAAACCAAATCACCAAAGTGGTGGATGAATTCAACCCACAGTTCTTGGCTGCAGAGGAATTGGGTCTGGAAGGTTTGAGCAAAAAGCATGATGAGGAAGAGTGCACCGGAAGCATTCTAGTAGACGATCCCGAGTTTGGGCATTCTGAAATGGACTGGGAGGAAGGGAGGTACTCTGCATTCTGTTTTGACCATGAAGATGACAATTCACTGTAGACCAGCCAAGATTATGATTTGGGAGGAGATTCAGTCGAATATGACAGCTTTTTCATCCAAGGTGGATCAATTTCCAAGTCTGATGGAACTGTAAACAGAAGTTTTGAGGAAATTCAAGCGGGTAAAATTTTCTAGCAGTGAGGAAGGAAAGGGAAAGGGAAAGGGAAAGGGAAAGGGAGTCGGCCGCATGAGCACAGTGATGAGTGAGTAGAGTTAGGGTTTTTAGTTTTGACTTTTGATTTATTACAAAAATAAATATTTTTTTTATAGTTTATAATTCAGTTTTTCGGTTCGGTTGAATTTTAATTTAACGAACCGAAAACCGAACCGAAGTTTTTAAACTTTGTTTGAATCGAATCGAATCGAACCGTATACTTTAGAAAATCGAACCGAACTCATATATTCGATTCGGTTCGATTCGAAAAATTGATTCAGACCGTTTATTGAACAGCCCTAACTTCAATCCATCCAAATGAAAGGTAACCCAAGCTTAGATAAATAATATGGGCTTAACTTAGAACTTTTTGCCGAATAAAAACTACTCAAATTAAAAAGTTCGCTCAATGCTTGAATTTGCAAATTCTGTTAAGAAACTCTTCCTTGGCCTCCTTCCATCATCTCTTTAGATTTACCACACCCAGTTGTTATATTAGCATTAGTATACTTTATCACTGACATCAAGTAATTGTTTGAAATGAAATATATGAATCAAATAATTATAATTGTTTGAAGTGAATTATGTGCATCGGAAAATTAATTAATTATATATATATATATATATATATATATATATATTAATCCCCGTCCTCATTAAACTGGCCAAAGTAATTATATTTTGTATGAGATTTGGATGCCAATCGAAATTGTTTTATTGGTCAACTATAGGGTACCTAGGATTCTTGTTTGCATAAGAACATTCAGTACACAATGATTGACTAGCAATGTGTATTAACTAGTCCAAGAGGTTGGTCAACCAAGGTATGACAGATACAATGTAGAACATGCTCACATGGCTTGGCACATGCAGTCTTCTGTTTATGGACAACAAGTTCTTGAGCTTCTCCAAATAAGACGGGGACCATCTCATTGAACGATCTTTAGAATGTATCCGAAGAAAATGTTGAATTTATTTTGAAAAGTGAAAATTTTGCAATGTATATTTTTTTTCTTTTTATTAATTTTGATGTTATCAATAATTGAAATGTTTTGAGTTCAAATACTGTATTATATAATTCATGTCATTACACAAAATATTCTTTTTATTATTATTATTATTTTAAAATACACCTGTAATGGTGATTAGGGTTTGACATAAAATCTTTTTTTCTTATTTAAATTTTTGTCCAACTTTGTGGTCGAGATTGGTTGGTCGGTAGGTTTAATTCGTGATTGGTTGTCCCTTTTCTCCTTTTTAATAAACGGCTAATTTAGTTTCAGATGCTAGATTCAATTTATGATTGGCCAGTCTAAGCATAATCCAACTCAAGATATTAGAGGCACTCAGCACTCTGGTCCTATAATACTACAAGTGAAACTGGGAAATGATTCAATTATTAATGTTATACAATTAATTCAGTTGAAAAGACAAAAGCATAACAACCACAAACAATAATAACATGTGGTTAGCAACTTAATATGACAAAAGTATAATCGACAATTTAGACTAATCAATATGTGCTCTCAAAAAAAAAAAAAAAAAACCAAAATGTTTTCATTAAAAACGAAAATTTGAATATATAATTAGAAATATTTTTTTCTCCTTTACTAGCAGGTACAATTTTTATTTTAGAAATATCTCTTATCAGACCTGATAATAGATCATGGTTTCAAATTAAGTTTCTGTTTTACTAATTTATTAAAATAGAAAAATAAAAACGATGAGTCAAAACAAAAATGATATTAATCTATATGACTAGAATTATTATGGAAGTCTACTCACATTTCTTGTACTTCTTCAAAGTCTTGGATGATTTGCATGTATACCAAACATCAACTGTGGCTGAAATTGACTATATTGCCAAATATCCTCTCTTTTTTTTGTGGGGGGGGGGGTGCATAGCCAAATATCAACTACTTATACTCTTGGTGCTACCTGTAATGCTCTCTAATGCCTATGTACTCGTTTGTTTCATGAATTCTCTAGGAGTATATATATGATTTGGTTTTAAAAAATTATATTATATATTGTTTTTCATTATATAATTGGCAATAAGGGAATAATAAATAAAATTATAAGTATTTTCCATTATAAAATCGTCCAAAAGGGGATAACAAAACAAATATCTTGAGTACTGATCCATTTCATTCTGAATTTCAACATTGAAACCTTCAAAGTTTGAAATACAAGGTAAAAAGGCTATTTGACGGGAAAGTTAAAATATGGTATTTTTTTGAGGAAGGTGGAAATTAGTAAAGGAAAATAGGCAAAATTGCTTCTATTTCATGAATTTGTTCCATGTTCTTTTGCAGGTACTGACTGCGCCCTCCCAGCATATTTAAACGTGAACTGCTAGCAATGATAACGATTCAACAGCAAACCTCTAACTGGCAAAGTATTCACAAGCTTTGGCCTTTTGAAGCCTACCTTTTTGCTACTCTCTTTGAGTTTGGTTGGAGGACGTTTGAATATTTGAATCTGGCCTGTACGTATTCCATCATTGTGGTTCTACCAGCTGTGAATTTCAGGGGTTAGTTCGCGTTTTCATTTTTTGTTTATGGTCGGATCCAGCGGAGGAACAATTTATTGAATTCATTTGTCCAAGAAACGACAATATTACTTTTTCACATTGTACATAACTTGTAGCACTTGTCTGCATTGAAATGTATATAAATTTGATATTTGGCATGTATTATTGGCAGTACTGATTTGATTATATATTATTTTTTTCAAGATGAAATTTGATTTGGGTGTATATATATATATATTTGTGTTTATTTTTTTGAAGAATAGTCTTATATTTTATCTTTTAAATCATTAAACTAGTTGTATTTGAATTGAAGATAATAAATATAAAAATTGAATCACAAATTGTTGCGATTTTAAAATAGTGAGTAGCTGTTGCATTTTGAGTGGGTAAGGACAGCTCTGATTTTGGAAATAAATCTATGGCGCTTCTTTATCTTGAAACATTTTGTCCCCACAACATACTTGTTGAAATCCACAGTAATAGTGGCAAACTAGAAACAGGACATGTAGTAAGCATATTAAATTCCTATTTACTATCCTATATCCACTTTCAAAAGTACTTGGAGAAGTGGACTATGTGGTCCTCGAATCCTACCCTTAGGTACGCCAACCCCAGCCTACTTAGCTACTATAAATTGAGGAGTTGCATGCCCATGAAACATCAACCATCCTCTACAAACTCACATTCCCTCTCCCACACAATATATACTTGAAGATAGAGCCTCTCTGAGCAGCTGAAAAATGGTGGCAAGAGCAGAAGAAGCAATCAAGAAAAGGCAAGAAGAGAAGCAAAAAGAGAACTGCCATCAACAACAGCAACCTCAAAAGCAGATTATGTTATGTAACAAAGGAAAAGTTAGCAAGTTTAAGAGAAGCAGCTCAAATCTTGAAGAAGATGGCATTTCTTCTGCTATGCTCTTGCTGGCTTGCATTGCTTGCACTCCCTCCGCTGTATAGATAAGCATCATGGAACGGAATGATCTTCAAATTTAGTGTTGGAGTAGTAATTAATCCTTATTTTAGATATATAGTTAGTTGCTAATTCACCAGAAATAAGGACAAAAATAGATGTAGACCATCATTTCATTTCTCGCTTTGTGAGTAATATTAATCGTCTGCCCCTTTATTAGATTATCCATATATATAGTTCAATGGAGTAGCACATCTTAATTTCTTGCTGTCCAAATTCTTTTTCCCTTTCTTCAGAACTTTGTCTATTCTTTAATTTTCAATGAGTACATATATTAACGTTTAGCTGTTGACCATAAATATAGTTTGACATCTAATTTCTTGCATTTCAACCTCTTTAAATCACAGAATTAGTTCTACTAAGTATACATGGACTCCAGTTTTTGCAGAAGATTTTTGCAACAAAAAATGTTACTTCATTTTCTATACAGGACTATTGGCATAATTAACGGAAAATATGCGTATAGTAGTCTATTATTATTCTAATATGTCAGTCTAATCCATACCTTTCACAATATTTTGTCTCTAAGAGTTTTCGCAGGCAATACAAATTTTATCCGCCCACCATCCTTTTCAAGATATCATGTATCTAATGACAGACCCAGAAATTTTGACTCCTGGGGGCCAAAATATATACTCTATATGTATCACTAGAGATTGAAAATAAGAAGGGAGGGAAGAGCGATCGAGAAATTATATCAAAAGAGTACAGATCTTTTTTTTAATGGAATTTGCTTTTTGGTTTTGATTTGGAAAAAAAAAAATCAAGGAAATAAAGTTCACAGTGTTATGTGAGGTAAGAAATTAATTGGATAATAATAATAATAATGATGATGATGATGATGATGATGAAGACAATTATTAAACACAGTATATAATACACGGACAAAAAAAAAAAAGTTTTATAGCGAATTTGCCCTCACCTCACATAACACGGGTCCCTACTACAATTACCCAAAAAAAAAAAAAAATCTTTACATATTATGTCGAAATAGGGATAAAACATTCTTTTCTGTGAAATTCACCAAAAAAGAGGAAAAAGAAAAAAGAAAACAAGGGCGAGAGGGAGACCATTATATTTTGGACTCAAAGGACAAGACCACAACAACAATAGTAAAAAATAAAAATATATAAATTTGAGATGCAAATTAATTTGAAATAAATTTTATAAAAAATTATTAAATATATAGAGTTAAATGAGGTTTAAAAAGAGAATATGTTGTTATAAGTAGATAATAATTTTTAACAAATAAATATCATATAAAATAATAATATATTTAAATTAAAATTTTTATTTAAGATGAGATAAAAAAAATTAAAACCTAAATTTCATCCGCAAGTACTAAGAACGTAAAGCAATCTAAATGATATAAAAGGAAACAAGGGGACAATGAATGTATTAAGCTTATCATAGTGCAGCACATGCCAGCTTTTGCTCCTCACATGGGGTTTCAGCCCCTTTTATAAACTCCCGAATAATTTGGTGCATGCACCGGCCGACCATTCAAAAAGCACTACTAGTAAATATTGGCCCTCCAACTCCCATTGCGTCTGTCAACGACACATCTTTGTCCGCCTTTCGGATGCTTATTAATATTGGATAATAAATCCAAACTTTGATGTAAAAGTGTAGTGCTTCCGTATGTACTCACATATTAATCAATCTAAGTTGATGTCTGTGCGTTACACGAGACAATCTTTTATCAAATACAATATCATGTTGGATAGTAGTCTATAACTCATGATCTCTTCAACAGCCTCAATTGCTAATATTTAGATAGAGAACAAAAAGTTCAGCTTACATAAACTCCTAACTCATGAGAAAAAGAAAAGAGGAGTGAAGATGCAACCAAATATTATTTCTGAGTATGAGCCTTTTGGCATAAATTAATAATGTGTAAAGTTGAGGGGTAAAGTGATGTGAGTTTGACAAGTCAGCAGATTTAGGTTAATAGGTAATTTTTTCGTTGACTTCTTGATGGCTTTACCAGAGAAGTATCTGTGAAGTATTTTGTAATATTGCTTTAGGTTTTTTCTTAGGTTTATTAACCAGGTATGAATTTTGGTTTTAGAATTTTGGGTTTACTTCATAGGTTTCGCTTGATTCTTATTGTCTTTAGAGTAAATTTTTTATGAGAATGAAGTGGAATATTTATAGGATCTTGGGTTCTTGGGTTTCATTTCTTCAGAGTTAGTGCTATATTTATAGTAGATGCTTTGAATTCGTTGCATTGTTTGGGATTCATCGCTGAACTTTGTTTGTTTTGGTGCTTCGAATTCATTGCCGAATTATTGAAATCGATTCGCAGCTACAATAGTTAGGGATTCAATTTGTTTCTTTTGATTTCTGGGTTTCATATGATTGAAGATGCGATTTAATTGTTGGGCTCTGATGTATAGGTTTTTTGGTTCCGATGCAGTAGTGAGTGAAGGATGTTGGTTTTTGGTGCTTCGAAATCATTGCCCAATTTCATTTTCACGATATTGAAATCGACCCGCAGCTGCAATAGTTAGGGATTCATTTTGTGTCTTTTTGTTTTCTGGGTTTCATGTTACTGAACTATTATCATTTCTCAGTGTCCGCCTAAAGAGGGTTAGTTTTCTTGGTTTCGATGCAGCGGTGAAGTCTCTTAGTTTTTGTGCTTGGAAATCATTGACCAACATTAGATTTGATTTGGTGCCTCTTGGTTTCTTGCCCAATTTGCTTCTTTTTGTATTTCAAGAACAAGATTTTTCCCCCCTGTATGTTTAAAATCGTCATGTGTGAAATTTCAGAAAATTTCTTCGTATTCTGGAATGGATTGATTGTGGCATATCAATGGTTTTCCCCTGCATGTTTATATATAATGGTTCTTTCTTTAAGTTGTGAAGTAGTTTCTTCTTTCTGCTTTGGAGTTATATAAAAGGATGAGTGGTAGTAAGCTGAACTTTGTGATGTTCAAGGATATTGGTCGGCAACATCAAAAGAATCGAATTCGATTTCGTGTAAATAGGATATGGGAAGCCTTTAATGCACAAAAAGGTGGCAAATTCATGAGCATAGAATTTCTTGCAATTGACGAGTAGGTAATGTTTAATCTATTAATTGTGCTGTTGAATTCTTTTTTCATTC
This sequence comes from Voacanga thouarsii, assembly GCA_026120185.1. NCBI lineage: Eukaryota > Viridiplantae > Streptophyta > Magnoliopsida > Gentianales > Apocynaceae > Voacanga > Voacanga thouarsii. The sequence continues at coordinate 1,894,741 of JANUWF010003362.1, read as the reverse complement.
TCCTGTCTGTATCAGTATGGACCAGTGTATTCCCTGTGCAGGAAACTGTCATGCATATGATCATTAGGAGCAAGATTGCAGATGAATTTCGCGGTGCAATTGAAGAAGGAAAGTATTATGTCTTAAAAAATTTCTGTGTCTTGGAATATAAAGCTAAATATAAAATGTGTGAGTAGAAATTTTTTATACAATTCCATTCTGGAACTACTTTGGATGAAATGATTGATAAATTATCTAGAATTCCAAGGCATAAATTTATGCTCATTCCTTTTGACCAACATGAAAAACGTGTTGATCAAGGTGGATTTTTAATTGGTAAGTGTTCCTTTGTGTCAAGTTTGAAATTTGTAATGTACAGGAATGGTTGAATATTGTTTTTTGCTATGTAGATATAGCAGGCCGTTTATGTGGATTATCTGAGAAAATTGAAAAACAAGGACAAACACAAAGAATTGCAATGCAGTATGTTGATTTAGAAGATCTACAATTAAGTTTTGGATATGATTTTGTACATGATCCAGTAATGCCTATGAATTGAATAGGAGATATTTTATTGTTCGAGATGTTTTTATTTTAGGCAACGAAAAGTCCGTGTTACTCTGTGGGAATCATTTGCTAAGATGTTGAATCGTGCTGAATTGGACATAACAAAGGAATTATATGTAGTCATTATCATATCCACAATCATGCGACGTTTCCAGGGTAATAGAATATTGAGTTGCTCTGATTTATTGAATTGTACTGAAATTTGACACTGAATCGTTTCTGTAGGTCATATTTCAGTAACATCAAGCAGTGCAACAAAGATTTATGTTAATCTCGATTATCCTGATGTGAAGTTAATGCACCAAAGGTATGTACTATTAAAATTTGATGCCAGAGAACTTCAAGATTAGGTTATTAACTAGGCTCTTATATTGACAGACGAGAGTCTTGCTCATATACATCTGTTACACCTCTGTACACATGTTTCGCTCATATACACTTGAGGAAACGAAAAAAAGAGACAGTTATTTGATTTGCCTGAACAAGTAGATGTTTTTGCATTTCCTAGTTTCTATTAATATATAAAAAAAAGGGGGGTTCCAGAGCACTTTATCGTGACTTTATTGACAATCTCTATAGAGAAAAAAAAAAAAAAATAGGCCAAGAATTCTGATGTTGTTCTCTCAGCATTTATATTGAAACTGCCTTTTCTAATGCCGTTCTTTGGTCATTTTTATTAAAACTGCCTTTTATTAGTGCAGCTTTAGTCGTAGAGATGTGATTCCTATAGAGCATATCCAAGTGATGAACAATGTCATAAGTAGTGAAGAGATAGAGTTCAATAAGAAGAATATCAGTGATATGAAGCTCCTACTGGAACAACTTGAAGATATGGTAACAATTATATATTTTTCCTTCGTGAAGGAAAAAAAAAATGAGCGAGAGGGATAGACTAGGAGCCTGGATTGTGGACTGCTGCAACTGCAGGCAGAAATGGCTTCTAGAAGGATTTAAATGATTAGTGCTTTTGTTATTTTTCAATAGAAATATGATCATTATATGTATTTTGTATACAGGAAAAGCCTTTCTATTGCTATGGAACAATTTCTTCAATTGATGAAACATGTGGATGGCGCTTTAATTCTTGCTCAAAATGCCATTGCAAGCTGAAGTTAGTGGATGACAAGTTTTTTTGTGATATCTACCATCGAGTAGAGAAATCACCTTTAATAAGGTACCAAGAATTTCGGTCAAGATACAATATATTTAAAAATTGATTTGCTTTGAATTTTCTTGAAGTTTTAAATATGATTGTATTTGGTGAAGGTATCGTGTGGAAATGAAAGTTATTGACCATACCGGAAAGGCCAGATTCACAATGTTTGATAAGGATGTTGAAAAATTAACCAATATTGCTGCATCAGATCTTGCTAAAAAAGAAATAGATGTAAGTTAATAGTGTTGTTTTGAGAAATTATGCTGGCCATAATTTGCAGAGTTTTCTATAATTTAACATTGTTGTGATTTGAATATAGGATGATACGGGAGAACCTTTTCCTCAAGTGATTGAACGCATTATTGGTGGTTCATATGTTTTCCAAGCAAAAGTGAATATGTTCAACTTGGGAACATAGAAGGAGGATTTTACAGTCATAGGATTGTACTTACCAAGCGAAATGAAGGGTGTAAGAAAAGAAAAGGTAAAGGACTCTACTTCAACATAAATTATTCAATCTTTATACCTTACTCTTTTCATGTATATTCTAAACTCTTCAAATGGCATAATTATAGGAAGGAATTGAAGAAGGCAATGGTATCGATACTGCACTTGATATTGCAACTGTAACACCACCAATGAAAGACAAAGTAAGACAAAAAAAAAAAATCCAAATTCTGAGGGTGATGGAGAAGGAAATGCTATTGATAAGAGAAGTGCTTCAAAAAAAAAAAAAAAAAAAAGAATTGACTAATCTTGATTTGCTAAATTAATGTTAGTTGAACAAAACAGACCTTATATGTTCCTGCTTTTGATAATTCTAGATTCTGATTTTTCCCATCCAGTTATTTTAGAATCAAATTTTCAATTGAATTGCATTTTATAATATTGGAGAAAATATATTGGTATGACAATGGCAATTTACAGATACTGTTAGTATTAATTTTGAAGGATTTCAGATTGACACAAGCATTTGGCATTTGATCAACTGTTGTGTGATAGATAGTTACATATACTGCTCTAATAATATTCTTGCTAAAAAGCTATATTGGCGTTCTATATATCCATATGGATGGTCATTAACAACATGAGGGTGATTAGTAGAAGCTTTCTATTGCTGATTTTGAAACTATAACATCACCATGTTAGTATTAGTTTTGAAGGATTTCAAATTGACACAAGCAATTTGTGTTTGATCAATTGTTGTTTGATAGATAGTTACATATACTGCTCTAATAATATTGTTGTTGAAAAACTATATTGGCATTCTGCATATCCATATGGATGGTGATTAACAACATGAGGGTTATTAGTAGAAGATTTCTACTGCTGATGTTAAAAGTGTAACATCAGCAATGAAGGAAATGCTACCACAAAAGAAAGCATATTTTCAAAATAATTAGTCATGCTATGCTCATACTACTGATGTTGTGATTGTTGCTCATGGAACATATTGTCATTTGTTATTGTTTGTTAAGTTTTGGTAGGCTTTTAGAACATATTTGTTATAGTTTGTTTAGTTTTGATGGTCTGGTAGATTTTTATTGGCAGTGGATATTAGTATGCTTTGTCGTTTTAGTTTTTTTAATTTTTGATTGGCAGTTTGGTTTTAACTCATAATGTTTCTTCCTTCCATGCTACTTCATTTATTTTGCATACTGCTGTAGCTGATATTGAGGAGTACAGAGTGTTTCACTAATAAACTCTATTTAAGTTTATAATTTTACATAGCAAAAACTGAAAATACAAAAATGTAATTCCAGGAAACTCTATTCCTGAAAAATACTCCTACAGGAAACTCTATTCTTGCTCCTCTGCTTCTGTATGGAATTTGTTGTCACAGAGATAAAGAGATGCATTAATTGGCCCGAAGGACTCAAATTCAATAGTCACATTCTTCTCCTTCCCATCTTCAGTCATGATGGTGCGAGTATAAAGCACAAGACCATTGGGGGGGGGGGGGACATTGTTGTAGAGTTTGAGTGTTTGTTGAGTAGATGTGATAGTAGCCAGCACAGATTGACGATTCACCCTACTCTTAATGTTTGATGCAGCACCGAATTCATCTCCAAGCATCTTAGTGACTCGGGAAATTTGATGACATGGATGTATTATAACCCTAATCTGAAACACAGACGAAAGAATACAGAAGATAAATTTGTGCATATTCATTTTTATGAGTAGCACTTTTTGATCTTTTTCATAGTTAAAATAAACTACCCTCTTCTTTTATCTTTTTCTAAGTATCTAAGTGAATTTTTTCTTCACTGCATTAATAAGACCTCCTATTTGAAATAGCAAAAGAAAAGGCCTAGACCTAGGTTCCTCAAAACATCTGCAAATCGGAGTCGTCCAACACTAAGAAAGTCAAGCAGCAAACCAAATAAAAAGAGATTGAATGGAGATCGAATGAATTTGCCAGTTATTAACTACTAAAAGAAAATTTACATCATTTAGCTTCAAACCAAATAAAAGGAGCACAAAGAAAGGTACCGTTAAAGTTCAACTATGTCACTAAGAAACACATGGACGTATTGGATCTCATAGAATGAAAAATATAATTAGTGGAGAGAGCAAAGGAGATATACGACACTTATCATAATGGTCCATTAATCTACATTCAACAACTGCTAGGTGGCCACTATGTTTCATTTCGGAAATTGTAATTGTAGAAGATAGTTTTGCAAACTTAGAGTTCGACTCCTATCACTCGAACATAGCAAACTCGGAGTTCTACTCATACACTGGAAGCAGTGATAGGTAAAAATGCAATTTAACTATGCTGGAAAGGAAAATTAGAATGTTTGGCCACTGCTCTCTCTCTCTAATTTTACTCCCTAAAAAACTAGTGACAATTCATATTTTATTGACAAAAAAAAATAAAGGTACGAAAAAAGGAGAAAATCATGTCAAATTGTTGCAACGTACAACAAAATTCTTAGTAACATGGAAAAACAAAAGGTTCCAAGGAACATTGGTTGGTTTTGGAGCGTCAAATTATGTACAAAGTGTTCAAAAGATCTTTCATAGAGAGCCAAGAACACCAAAATGAACATTATCATTACTTTTGACAATTCAATAAAGGAAAATCCACTCCTTACCATCAAAACACTTTTACTTTATAGCACCAATCTCTATACCAAAGTAAAATTACTGTTTAAAAAATTGCAAAAACCTTCACATATTCAATGCCCAAGAGCATTTATAGCATTTAAATTTAACAACACATTAAACTTTAAGCGAAAAACAAAGTTTTAACTATCTATTAAAGATATAAACACCTCTTACATTCTCCAATACATTTCCAAAAAATTTAAATGTTCTGTTTATTAAAGCTAAACAACTTTTCAGATCTTCAAAAAAATTCTTTTAAATACATAAGATATTGCTTCATAAATTAAAAGAAACCTTTCAACTCATTATACAAAACACCTATATAATAGTGCCAGATGAATTGACCTTATAGATGAAGATGAAATACATACACATCAATTTTACAAGAAACTCCCAGAATAGATCAAGAACATCGTTGCTAAAGATGAATCCACGTACAAACAGATATTAGTCTCTAATTATATTTATTGTTTTAATAACTATTTGTTAAACTAAATATTTTTTCTTTGAAATTGTTTAGTAGTAGAATTTAGTGCTTCAAAACAAGCCCGGTTACATAGAACAAATGTTCTCAGATATAAAAAACAATTGAAAATCCAGGCTGCTTCAAAACAAGCACGGTTACGCAGAAGAAACATTCTGAAACAACAAAGAGAATTGAAGTTACAAAAATTTGCGCCGCATTCACAACAACAGAACCCTATAGGCCACCTAAATGTCACATAAAAAACAAATCAGAAAAAGAAAAGAAAAAGAAAGGAACAACAGAAAAACAGAGAAGATGCCAATTCAATTTCTCGAAGTCATAAAAAGCAAAAGACAAAGCTTCTTGTAGAAGGTAAATTTAAACTCTTTCTTAATTAACCTATAAATTTACAATGTTTGTAGAAGATACAATGTTTGTGATGTCACAGTATGAGGAACTAAATTACACCTGTAAGCATTGTGGTGTTATTTTCTGGTATGAGGAAAGACTCAAAAGTAAAAAAGATTACCTATATCCAAAGTTTACAATATGCTGCAGGCACGGTAAAGTTAAATTCCCAGTCAACAAGGAATGTCCTGAACCACTGAAAAGTCTGCTTCTTTGCAATAATAACAGTACCAATCAGAAGTTCTTTGAGAATATTCGAGCTTATAACTCCATGTTTGCCATGACTTCAATTGGTGGTTATATTGATCAAAGCACCAATACAAAATCCATTCCATATATATTCTGAATTTGTGATTAAAACCATCATCGAATTGGCACGCTTCTTCCTGAGATAGGGCAAAAACTAAGTTTTTGTCAATTATATGTCCATGACACTGATAATGAGGTTCAAAATCGCTTAGATGCTGTCAATCAGAAACAGTGTAATGATGCATTAGACAGGCAACTTATTGAGTCTTTCATTCACATGTTTGATCTTAATAACAGATTGACGCAAGCATTTTAGATGGCAAGAGAACGATTCAAGAATTCTGATATTGAAAACTTGACGTTAAAAATAAAAGGTTAATTTTCAAAGAAGAAGAGAGAATATAATGAGGTTCAATGCAATGAAGTTGTAAGTTTGATAATAGGAGATTTTGAACATAAGTCATTGGATTGAGATATTATTGTTCAAGGAAGAAATGGTTCATTGAAAAGAATAAACTATTTGCACCCTTCATTTATGGCTTTGCAGTATCCATTAGTATTTCCATATGGAGAAGATGGTTTCCATACGGAAATCAAATATGTAGAAAATAGACAGAAGAATCGAACAAAAAGGAAGTTTGTAACAATGAATGAGTTTTACTCTTATGTTATCCAAGATAGAGTGGATATACAATGTAATATTACACTGATAGGTCGACTTTTCCAATAATTTGTAGTGGATTGTTATACTGCGATTGAGAAACAAAGATTGGTCTGGATTAGAAGAAATCAAGGAAAATTGAGAAGTAATCTCTATCAGAATATACAAGATGAAATAGAGAAAGGTGATATTGATTTAACGAAAATTGGAAAGCGAATAATTCTGCCATCAACATTTACAGGGAGTCCACACTACATGATTCAGAATTACCAAGATGCAATGGCAATTTGCAGAACATATGGAAACCCAGATTTGTTTATTACATTTACATCTAATCCAAATTGGCATGAAATTCAATTTTACTTGAGCAAAAAAGGAGGTCAAAAGGATGAAAATCGTCCAGATATTGAAACACGGATTTTCAAGATGAAACTAGATGAAATGATGAAGGATATCATGAAGAAGAAAATTTTTGGGCCAGTTCAAGCAGGTTTGTAGTATTTCTGAACTTCATTTAAACTTAATCAATTTTATTACTTTTTTAATCAATCTATTTTAACTAAGAATGTTTTTTTTATACCACTATAGTTGTATACACAATTGAATTCCAAAAGCGAGGATTACTACACTTTTATATGTTGCTTTGGTTAGACGACACGGTGAAGAGAAATAACAAAGAGGATATAGATAAAATCATCAGTGCACAAATACCTGATCCAATCAGTGATCCTCATTATTATGAAGCAGTGTCAAATTTCATGATGCATGGCCCATGTGGTTTAGCAAATCTAAATTCACTATGCATGAGTAATGGTATGTTTTATTTGTCTCATGATTATCAAATAAATACAATATTTTGTTAAATATCAAATATTGTTTGATGAAACAGAAATTATTTTACAGATACATGTTCAAAGCACTTTCCAAAAGATTTCCAGTGTGAAACAAGCATTGACAGTAATGGTTATTGCTTATACAAATGAAGATGTAATAACAGGTTTGTGGAAAAGCGAGGAATCAAATTGGACAATAGGTATGTTGTCCCTTACAACAGATTTTTATTGCTTAAGTATCAAAGCCATATCTATGTTGAAGTTTGCAATCAATCAAAAGCAATTAAGTATATGTTCAAGTACATTACAAAAGGGTTTGATCGAATTGAAGTTGTGATTGTAACTAATCCATCAAATCCCACAGTAATTGAAAATAATTCATAAGTACCAAAGGATGAAATCAGAGCATTTTTGGACTGTCGATATTTATCTCTATGTGAAGCTTGCTGGCAAATTTTTGATTTTGATATACATTTTAGAATACCAGCAGTAGAAAGACTGTATGTACATCTAGATGGTGAACAACTCCTTATATTCAAAGATTTAGATCTATTGCCACACATTGTTAATCGAGAAAATGCTGGGAAAACTATGCTGACTGAATGGTTTCGAAAAAATGCTACTGATGTAGAAGCAAGATAGTTATCTTATGTAGAATTCCCAAGCAAATACACATGGAGTAGACAAGAAAAATTATGGAAAAAAAAGAAAAATAAAGAGATGTATTGGAAGAATTACGTATGTGCCTCCATGTTGTGGCGAGAGGTATTTTCTACGGATGTTACTGAATGTTGTAAAAGGTCCTACATCATTTGAAAACTTTCGCACAATAAATGGTGTTACATATTCATCATTTAAGGATGCCTGTTATTGTCTAGGTCTACTACAAGATGACAACGAGTGGAACGATGCAATTGAAGAAGTAGCATATTGGGCTACAGGAAGTAAGCTTAGAGAATTGTTTATTTTGATACTTATATTCTATGAAGTTTCAAATATAGGACAATTCTGGGAAAAGAATTGGTCAAAAATAGTTGATGATATACTACACAAGCAACGAAAGATGTTAAAGTCACTAAGATTGAGGCTAAGTGAAGAACAGCTGAAAAATTTCACTCTTTGCAACATCCAAAAAATGTTGCTTGGATATGGCAAATCATTGAGTGACATTCAATTCATATTTTTCTATTTTCTTATATAATGCACAGAAAAATGCTGAATGATGCTAGATTTGTTTACTACTAAATACTCTGTAATCTTCAATATCAACTAAAATAGAGAAAATACGAAAAAATTGGCACGAGTCTTATTAAGACCATTTTCTAAAAATAAAAAATAGCACATAAACTGATTTTCTCTATGTTTTTCATAGAAAATGCTAGATTGTATTGTGTATCATATGTAGGCCTTTGATGGTAAACCATCGTCGCAAAACACTGATTAGTTTCCCAATCATGTCTATATAGACACCTAATATACTTAGCACATTATCAAAAAAACTAAGGAAAAAGACGATATTTTTATAAGAAAATAAAAGGCTTGAGAAAATGAATTTTCAGTAATATATATACAGTTATTTCACTGTGCATCATACGTGGGCTTTTGATGGTGAACCATCGTCACAAAACACTGATTGGTTTCCCAATCATGTTTACATAAACACCCAATATACTTAGCACATTATTAAAACAACTAACCTAAAAGACAATATTTTTATGACAAAATAAAAGGCTTGAAAAAATGCTTTTTCAATAATTTATATACACTAAATTTATTGTGCATCATACGTGGGCTTTTGATGGTGAACCATCATCACAAAACATCGATTGATTTCCCAATTATGTTTATATAGACACCCAATATACTTAGAACAGAATTCAAATAATTAATTTCATTAATCCATTATGTTTTCAATGATTCAGTTAAAATAAAATGCAAAGATGAACTACTTTCAGTCCAAATATTTGTCTAATTAGATACACTGTCAAAGCTGAAGATTTGGTATGAATACCAAATCTTAGTATGGAAAAATTTTATGAAAATTTGGTATGGAAAATTAGTTTAATTTTTATGAAAATTTTTATTGTATAAATGAAGTTGGTAATGAATTTTTTGATTGTATATTTTTGTTAAAGAATTTATAAAATGTTGATTTAATTTGAAGTTTTGTATTATTAGATTTCAATAAATTTTGTATATGTAAAATTTGTTATGATTTTTTAAAAAAAATTTAAGAAATTTTTTTAATGAAATTTATTTTTTATTAATATTTATTTTTCCGTGAAATGTGTTTAAAAAAAAAATGGTTTGGATTAAAAATTACAAACTACATTTGGTAAAAAAAAAAACAGCAAAAGCCCAGGTTAAGCTTCTTGCAAAGGGTTTGTACTATTTTTCTCATATAAAACAGCAAAAGTCTGTATATTTATTCAATTTAAGAGATTGAATAGGAAAAGCCCAGGTATTTATTTGACACAAAGCCCATGGACAATAGAAAGGCATTTTATATAGTTAAAACAAAAGCTCGTATATTTCTTTTCTATTTAGTTTGTTTGGCCCAGGTTTTGGTTGTTATTAGAGTTTATTATCATTTGTCTTTGTATTTCGAGAGTAGGTCTTTGTGCCACTATGCTTCGTTTAAGGAGCTTTAGGGTTCATTAGGGTTTTGTTTTGGACTTAGGTTAGTTGAATACAAATCAAGCTGCGTTGGTTTTGGCGAAGCATTGAATATAATGTTAAATGGAGAAAGCCTCTTTAGAGCACTATAAATCCACAAAGCAAACAGTCTATTGAAGTGAAGGAGCGTTTTCTCTTTTTAGTTTCTGTGTTTGTCGTTTGGTTTTTTAAGATGTTTTTTAAACGACGGTTTTATTTAGATGTTATTCTGTTTTAATTTTTGTGTTTTTTGATGGATTTTGGAATTAAATTATTTGAAGGTTTTCAAGGGGTTTTTTTTTCTCTTATTTATATGGGTTTGTTTTTTGTTGTTAAGTTGTCCTTTGTATTAGTCGTTTTGTCTCTTGATAATTTTCAGTCTCTTTGTTTTTCGATGGAATTATATAATAATTCTTTAGCCAAATACCAATTAGTTGGAAAGCCTATTTTTTATGCTTTTATGTCCGAATTTGTTGTGTTGAGTAATGAAGATTTACATACTGTGAAAGTCCATTATGCTATCCTAGATAAAAAGCTGTTTTTGTTAGTTTAATTTTGAATGAATCTTCAAGTGATATTTTTGGTTATTTGGAGATACTATTGCCTGCATGTACTGTTAGTGGTTGTGGTGTTACTTTATATGGGAATTTGTGGGCTGAGACATATGGTTGGGTTGAGAGACGTGGTTTGATGGAATTTCCTTTGAGTATCATGTTCTTAAGTGAAGATTATTTAGCTGCTGGTGATACTGAGAGGAAGATGTTATCTTTTGTTGATTTTTATGAGCCATTTGTTGTTGGTGTAGTTGAATTTGCTGTTAAGTTAGGGCTACATGTGGACCTTTTTAAAACGTTTTCTGGGTTTTATAAACTTCAAGAGGGGCGGATTGTCAGAATGTGATATATTTGTATTATGATACAAATAAAGTTTTGCTGTATATTCGTTTTGTTGAAAAGAAAACCATTGTTGATGTGATGCATTTATCTGGTGGCAGTGTGTTGCATAAGGATAAGGCAAAGGTGAAGAAGAGGCTTTGTTTGGAGGAAGGTGAATGTTCGCGTATAAATTGAAGTTGTTTCAGAGGAAAGAAATGCATTTGGTTTTTCTCGTGGTAGTGTTATGTTATGATGTTGTTTTTTAATTAGAAATTTAGTTATGGTGTAGTGCAGTTTCAGTGTATGATGACTGATATGTAATAGTTAGTATGAATATGAAATTTGAATTTTGTTAATGATTACTTTGGATATTGTTTTTGTTTTATTTTTTTAATATGATTGATCATTTAAAAAAGTAGAAATTGGTTTTGTATGGTTGGTTGATGAAACAATAAATGGAATTATTGGCACAACGGTTTTTTTAAATGTTCATTTTTGTAAAGGTGATTGTGAAAATCATCATTTTGACACATATTTATCATAATATTTATGATAAATATTATAAAAAAAAGGAGGTGTTTCAGGGCGTTTTATCGTGACTTTACTGATAATGTCTATGGAAAAAAAATAAATAGGCCAACAATTCTGATGTTGTTCTCTCAACATTTATGTTGAAACTTCCTTTTGTAATGCTATTGCGTGAGCATTTATATTAAAACTGCCTTTTATTGGTGTAGTTTTATATGAAATTTGATGTATATCCAAAGCTCATTTGGGATTATTATGGGTTTCAAAGGAAAATGGAAGTGCGAAAGCTGTATATTAAATGTGCATTTGTTGTTGAATTGTGATGATGAAGCTGTAGTTATCAAATATAAGAGAGGTTAGTGTTGGTAATTGTGTGAATGAGATAGACACGTAATTTATATAATGTTGTTTGGTTAATGCGAGAGAAGTTAAAATATGAGGATTTATGTTGTTGATTTATAGGAAAGGATATTTCCTTGTATGGTTATTGAACATGAACAGAAAGTTTAGTAATAAAAAGAGTAATTTATTTGATTTTGTATTATTACGATGGAGAAGACTTGGAAAGGAAAGTTGGTGCAGAACAATAAGAAAGCAAGAAAAATGAATATGATTTGAAAAAATGGTCTGGATTTTTTTATTTGTATAAGAACTTTTTAGTCTACTATCCCAGTTGAGAATTAATTTCCTTTTTTGTGAATTGGTAACCAAAAAATTAATTTTGGTTTTAGCTTTGTTCGTTCTTTCTGTGCTTTTTTGTTTGTTGATATGTTGGTAGAAAATTGATATTTTTATTCTCTTGGTTTCTATACAATTTTCATATTTTTGTGTTATGTTGCTAATTTGAGTTTTGTTTTCGAATTGTGTTGGTTTTTTTGGAGTCAGGTGATTGAATTGGTGGTCAAATGCACAGTGATTATTCATTTTGTTGGTCAATTGATATAGGAACATCATAGTAAATTCATCTGTTTTCTATTTTAGTTTTTTTTTGGTTTTGTTAAATGTATTTTGTGCTTGAATTTTGAATAGAATTGCTTATGTCAGTTGATAAATTTGTTATTAGTTTTGTATTGTTATTATGGTAGTATGATAATTTGGTTTTTTTTTTTTTTGTTATTTTGAATTCCCAGGTATAAATTTATGCTGATTTGTTTTGAGGAAGATCAAAGACGTTCTCATTGGAGTGGGGTTTTTAATTGGTAAGTGCTTCTTTGTGTGAAGGTTCAATTGAAGAGGAATTTTTTAGAATTGTTTTTGTTATGTAGATATTCTAGCATGTGTTTGTCATTTTATCAAAAAATTCAATAAGTGTACATGACTGAGTGTTCTCATGGATGTATTTGTTTATTTGTGACTAAGTGGATTGATACTTTGTGGTGATTTTGTGCTAAGTATATTGGGTGTCTATATAAAAACGATTGGGAAACCAATCGGTGTTTTGCGCTGATGGTTTACCATCAGAAGCCCACATATGATGCATAATGAAGGAAATTTATATAAAATATTGAAAAAGAATTTTCTCAAGCTCTTTGTTGTTTCATAAAAATGAGTCAATGTTAAATGACCTAATTGGTTATTTAGATATGCTATTAGGTTAGTTGTTTTAATAATGTGCTTAGTATATTAGGTGTTTATAAACACGATTGGAAAACTAATGGGTGTTTTGCGATGATGGTTTACCATTAGAAGCCCATGTATGATGCACAATAAAAGAAGTATATATAAATTACTGAGAATAATTGCAGCCTGAAATTGTTTGTACTATGTAGTTATTGTTTCTACCATGCATGGGAATTTTTTCAATGATGCTCTGATTTTCAATCTTCAGCTTTCCCAGAGCATGAAAGAGTAAGTTTTAATAGATATCCTTTATTGTTGATCAAATAATGACAGAAAGAGTATTTCAGGTTTGACAGGATTATCTAATTAGCAAGAATTAAAGCGCCATCCACATGTTTCATGAATTAAAGAAATTGTTCCATAGCAATAAAAAAGCTTTCCTGTATATAAAACACAAATAATGATCATATTTCTATTTCAAAATAACAGAACCACTAATGATTTGAATTCTTGAAGAAGCCATTTCTGCCTGCAGTTGTAGCAGTCCAGAGTTCAGACTCCCAGTCCATCCCTCTTACTCATTTTTCTTTTCTTGAAAAAGAAGAAATATATAATTGTTACCATATTTTTAGGTTGATCCAGTAGGAGCTTCATATCAATGATCCTCTTCTTGTTGTACTCTATCTCTTTAGTATTTATGACATTGTTGATGGCTTGGATATGCTCTATAGGAATCACATTGCTACGACTAAAGTTGCACCAATAAAAGGCAGTTTCAATATAAATGCATAAAATCAATCAGTGAAAGTAGAATGTATAAATGAGGTTAATAATTTGAATTTTTTGCTAAGTATAATGGGTGTCTATATAGATATGATTGGGAAACCAATCGGTGTTTTGCGACGATGGTTCACCATCAGAAGCTCACGTATGATGCACAATAAAAGTAGTCTATATAGGATACTGAAAAAGGATTTTCTGAATTTGTTTTTTTTTTTTCCATAAAAATGAGCTAATTTTTATGACATAACTGGTTATTTTCTGAGAATATTGTATGGTTTAAATATTTTATATTGTTAATTATTTGGATTTTGTGCTAAGGATATTGGGTGTCTATATAAATATGATTGGGAAACCAATCGGTGTTTTATGACGATAGTTCACCGTCAGAAGCCCATGTATGATGCATAATAAAAGAAGTATATATAAATTACTAAAAAAGTATTTTCTGAAGCTGTTTTTTTTTTCCCATAAAAATGAACCAATGTTGAATGAGCTAACTGGTTATTTAGATATGCTATTAGGTTAGCTCTTTTAATAATGTGCTCAATTAATAAAATTTTTGAAGGACTTTTATTAACAATAGCATTTTGTTGTCCATTAGCTTTATAATTTGCTTTTTTCTCTCTTATCTTTTGTTTTGTTGGTTGCATTATAGTTGCAATATAAAAACTGTAAAAATGAGAATGTTTAAAAAATGAGTGATTTTATTGTAATTTAGTTATTATTATTTTTTTTTATCAAATGCTGTTTTTTGTTACCTAGAAATGCAATGTATAAATTTAAGATGATTTTGAAATTTCTACAGATGTGCATTATTTGTTGTGCTTTATTTAATATGATTTTGATTGTTGGTTGGTGGTTTAATGGGTTGATGCTTTATGGTTTAAATCTACCTTGTTTTTGAGGAATTATATGTTAATAATTTGAAATTTGTGCTAAGTATATTGGATGTCTATATAAACATGACTGAGAAACCAATCGGTGTTTTGCGATGATGGTTCACCATCAAAAGCCCACGTATGGTGTACAATAAAAGAAGTCTATATAGAATACTAAAAAAGGATTTTTTGAAGCTGTTTTTTTTCCATAAAAATGAGCTAATTTTGAATGACCTAACTGGTTATTTTATGAGAATATTGTATAGTTTAAATATTTTATATTGTTAATTATTTGGATTTTGTGCTAAGTATATTGGGTGTCTATATAAACATGATTGGGAAACCAATCGGTGTTTTGCGACGATGGTTCACTATCAGAAACCCACATATGATGCACAAGAAAAAAAGTATATATAAATTACTGAAAAAGTATTTTCTGAAGCTGTTTTTTTTTTCATAAAAATGAACCAATGTTGAATGAGCTAATTGGTTATTTAGATATGCTATTAGGTTAGATGCTTTAATAATGTGCTCAATTAATAAAATTTTTGGAGGACTTTTGTTATTAATAGCATTTTGTTGTCCATTAACTTTATAATTTACTTTTTTCTGCCTTATCTTTTGTTTTGTTGGTGGTATTATAATTGCAATATCAAAACCTGTAAAAATGAGAATGTTTTAAAAATGAGTGATTTTATTGTAATTTAGTAAATTTTTTTTTATCAAATGCTATTTTTTGTTACGTAGAAATGCAAGGTATAAATTTAACATGATTGTTAAATTTCTACAGATGTACATTATTTGTTATGTTTTATTTAATATGATTTTGATTGTTGGTTGGTGGTTTAATGGGTTGATGCTTTATGGTTTAAATCTACCTTGTTTTTGAGGAATTATATGAAATTAATAATTTGAAATTTGTGCTAAGTATATTGGGTGTGTATATAAACATGATTGGGAAACCACTCGGTGTTTCGCGACGATGGATCACAGTCAAAAGCGCGCGTATGATGCACAATAAAAGAAGTATATATAGATTACTGAAAAAGTTTTTTCTTAAACTTTTTGTTTTGTCATAAAAATGAACCAATGTTCAATGACATAATTGATAATTTCAATATGCTTTTAAGTATGAAAGAATAATGGCAATGTAAAATTGTTGTGAGAAAATTGAAAAATGTAGACACAGTGTAGTGGTTCTTATGTTTTCTTTGTGGTTGGTGTTTTTGTTTGTGGTTCTTGGTTTAAACATTGTATGGTTTAAATATTGTATGAGGTTAATTATTTGAAGTTTCTGCTAAGTATATTTATCCTGCGTAAGTGTGCTTGTTTTTAAGGAATTTGGAATTTCAATTGTCTTTGATATCTCAGAATGTTTCTCTTGTGTAACCGGGGTTGTTTTGAAACAGTAAATTTTAGTACTAAATAATTTGAAAGAAGAAATATTTACTTTAACAAATAAGTATTAAAATAGAAAATACAATAAGAGTGTATTATCTTTTTGTACCTGGATTCATCTTTCGCCAAGGTATTTTTTTATGTATTTTGAGAGTTTTTTGTAAAACTGATATGTGTGTATAATTCAACTTCATTTATTCACTTAATTCATCTACTAGTACTATATAGGTGAACTGTACAATGTGTTGAAAGGTTTCTTTTTATTTATGAAGCAATTCTGTATGTATTTAAAAGTATTTTTTAGAAGATTTGAAAAGTTGTTTAGTTTTAATGAACAGAGCATTTAAAATTTTTGAAATGGATTGGAGAATGTAAGAGGTGTTTATATGTTTAATTGATAGTTACAACTTTGTTTTTCACTTAATTGTTGGATTTAAATTCTTAGATTCTTGGATCATTTAAAAGTTCTTTTTGAAGGGTTTTTCTTATCAATAGCATTTTCTTGTCCATCAGCTTTAGAATTTGCTTTTTTCTGTCTTAGCTTTTGTTTTGTTGGTGGTATTATAATTCCTATATCAAATGTTGTAAAATAGAGTATGTTTGAAAAAAATAGTGATTTTATTGTAATTAAGTAAATTTATTTCTGAAACCTTATTCTTGAGGAATTATATGAAGTTAATAATTTGAAATTTGTGCTAAGTATATTGGGTGTCTATATAAACATGATTGAGAAACCAATTGGTGTTTTACGACAATGGTTTACTATCAGAAGCCCACGTATGATGCACAATAAAAGAAGTATATATAAATTACTGAAAACGCATTTTCTGAAGCTGTTTTTTTTTTTTTCATAAAAATGAACCAATGTTGAATGGGCTAACTGGATATTAGATATGCTATTACGTTAGTTGTTTTAATAATTTTCTTTTTATCAATAGCATCTTCACAAAAGCACAGGTTGGTGTTTCTGTTTGTGGTTCTTGGTTTAAACATTGTATGGTTTAAATATTGTATGAGGTTAATAATTTGAAGTTTTTGCTAAGTATATTTCTCTTGCGTAACTGTGGTTGTTTTTAAGCAATTTGGAATTCCAATTGTGTTTGATATCTCAGAATGTTTCTCTTGTGTAACTGAGGTTGTTTTGAAAAGTTATTTAGTTTTAATGAACAGAGCATTTAAAATTTTTGAAATGGATTGGAGAATGTAAGAGGTGTTTATATCTTTAATAGATAGTTAAAACTTTGTTTTTTACTTAATTCTTGGATTCAAATTCTTAGATTCTTGGATCATTTAAAAGTTCTTTTTGAAGGATTTTTCTTATCAATAGCATTTTCTTGTCCATTAGCTTTAATATTTGCTTTTTTCTGTCTTAGCTTTTGTTTTGTTGGTGGTATTATAGTTCATATATCAAAAGTTGAAAAATAGAGTATGTTTGAAAAATGAGTGATTTTATTGTAATTTACTAAATTTATTTATGAAATGCTGTTTTTTGTTATCTAGAAGTGCAAAGTATAAATTTCTGCTCATTTCTTTTGAGGAACATGAAAGAGATGGTCATCAAAAGAGGTTTTTAATTAGTAAGTACTTTTTTACGTGAATGTTGAATTGAAGAGGAATTTTTTGGAATTGTTTCTACCATGTAGATATTGCAACAATTGTTTGTGGATTATATATTAAAATTAAAAAATTTGGACAAAATATACTGGTGGTTGTGTTTTGTTTATTATTATTAGTTTAACATGATTTTGATGGGGCTTGTTTTTGAGTTATTCTATGAAGTTAATGATTTGAGTTCTGTGCTAAGTATATTGGGTGTCTATAAAAACATGATGGGGAAACCTATCGGTGTTTTGCGACAATGGTTAACCATTAGAAGCCCACGTATGATGCACAATAAAAGAAGAATTTATAAATTGTAGAGAAAATGAATTTATGTGCTATAAGTTGACCAATTGTGATAAGAGTTTGAGAAAGTCTATGAGTTTTAAAAAGTCCATGCATAGAATAATGGTAGTTTGAAATTCTGCACAGAATAATTGCAGTTTGAAATTGTTTGTAGCATGTAGTTATTGTTTCTACCATGCATTGGAATTGTTTGTAGCATAGTCAGATTTTCAATCTTCAGCTTTGACAGTAGTATCTAATTACACAAACATTTGGACTGAAAGTAGTGCATGTTTGCATTTTATATAAACTAAATCACTGTAAACATAATGTATAAATGAGGTTAATTATTTGAATTTTGTGCTAAGTATATTGGGTATCTATATAGACATGATTGGGAAACCAATCGGTGTTTTACGACGATGGTGCACCATCAGAAGCCCACGTATCATGCACAATAAAATAAGTATATATAAATTACTGAAAAAGCATTTTCTGAACCTTTTTATTTTCTTATAAAAATATCATCTTTTAGCTTAGTTCTTTTAATAATGTGGTAACTATATAGGG
The DNA here is from genome assembly GCA_026120185.1 of Voacanga thouarsii. Lineage (NCBI taxonomy): Eukaryota > Viridiplantae > Streptophyta > Magnoliopsida > Gentianales > Apocynaceae > Voacanga > Voacanga thouarsii. The sequence goes on along the minus strand of JANUWF010003362.1, from coordinate 1,876,177 downwards.
TGTCTATATAGACATGATTGGAAAACCAATCGGTGTTTTGCGATGATGGTTTACCATTAGAAGCCCACGTATGATGCACAGTAAAATAAGTGTATATAAATTACTGAAAAACTATTTTTCTCAAGATTTTTATTTTCTTATAAAAATATCATCTTTGAGGTTAGTTTTTTTTTATAATGTGCTAAGTATATTGGGTGTCTATATAGACATGATTGGGAAACTAATCGGTGTTTTGCAACGATGGTTTACCATCAGAGGGCCACATATGATGCATAATACAATCTGGCATTTTCTATGAAAAATACAGAGAAAATGAATTTATGTGCTATTTTTGGTTTTATAAAATTCTATTGATAAGAGGCTTCCCAATTTTTTCATAGCTTCTATATTTTAGTTGATATTAAAGATTAGAGAGTATTTGGCAGTAAACAAATCTAGCATCATTCAGGATTTCTTTGTGCTGAGTTTGACAAAGCCTATGAGTTTTAAAAAGCTTATGCAGTGAATAATGGTAGTTTGAAATTGTGCACAGAATAATTGTAGTATGAAATTGTTTGTAGCATGTAGTTATTGTCTCTACAATGCATTGGAATTGTTTCAAGCATGTTCAGATTTTCAATCTAGAACTTGCCCAGACCATGAAAGAGTAAGTTTTAATAGATAACCTATATATATGATAAGATAATTACTAGAACAGTATTTCAACTTCACAGTATTATGTCATTAGACAAACATTTCGACTGAAAGTAGTGCATCTTTGCATTTTATATAAATTGAATCACTGAAAACATAAAGTATTTCCTATTTTTAGTTTTTACTAAATTATGAAAAGCTTCTTTTAAAGAAAACAAAATGTAGTTATGGATGTGTTTGTGGTTGTTGGTATTATATAATTTTCATTCTGGGTTTGTTGTTGAGTACATTGATGGTTCATGCTGATTGTCTTTGATTCATTATAATGCTTGTCAGAGGATAGTGAAGATAGTTAATTCATATGAACTGTGCCGAGTATAATGGCAATATGAAATTGTGATATGAGTTTTAAAAAGTTTATGCATAGCATAATGGTAATTCAAAATTCTTCACACAATAATTCTAGCCTGAAATTGTTTGTAGCATGTAGTTATTATTTCTACCATGCATTGGAATTGTTTGTATCAGTGTTAGATTTTCAATCTTCAACTTTGATAGTAGTATCTAATTACAGAAACATTTGGACTGAAAGTACTACATCTCTGCATTTTATAAAAATTGAATCACTGAAAACATAATGTATAAATGATCTTAATTATTTAAATTGTGTGCAAAGTATATTGGGTGTCTATATAAACATGATTGAGAGACCAATCGGTGTTTTGCGACGATGGTTCACCATTAGAAACCCACATATGATGCACAATAAGTGTGTATAAGTTATTGAAAAAGCGTTTTTTCAGGCGTTTTATTTTCTTATAAAAATATAATCTTTTAGGTTAGTTGTTTTAATAATGTGCTAAGTATATTGGATGTCTGTATAGACATGATTGGGAAACTAATAAGTGTTTTGTAACGATGGTTCACCATCAGAAGCCCACGTATGATGCACAGTAAAATAAGTGTATATAAATTACTAAAAAAGTATTTTTCTGAGCCTTTTTTATTTTCTTATAAAAATATCATCTTTTAGCTTAGTTCTTTTAATAACGTGCAAAGTATACTGAAAATGCTAAGTATTTGCTATTTTTAGTTTTTACTAAATTATGAAAAGGTTGTTTTGAAGAAAACAGAATATAGTTGTGGATGTGTTTGTGGTTGTTGGTTTTATATAATTTTCATTCTTGGTTTGTTGGTGAGTATGTTGATGGTTCATGTTGATTGTTTTTGATTCATTATAATGCTTGTTATAGTATAGTGAAGATAGCTAATTCAAATGAACTGTGCAGAGAATAATGACAATCTGAAATTGTGATAAAAGTTTGACAGAGTGTATGAGTTTTAAAAAGTCTATGCATAGAATAATGATAATTTGAAATTCTACGCAGAATAATTGAAGTCTGAAATTGTTTCTAGTATCTAGTTATTGTTTCTACCATGCATTGGAATTCTTTCTAGTATGCTGACATTTTCAATCTCCAGCTTAATTATAAATGAGCTTAATTATTTGAATTCTGTGCTAAGTATATTGGGTGTCTATATAAACATGATTGGGAAATTAATCGGTGTTTTGCAACGATGGTTCACCATCAAAAGCCCACGTATGATGCACAATAAAATAAGTGTATATAAATTATTGAAAAAGCATTTTTTGAAGCCTTTTATTTTGTTATAAAAATAACGTCTTTTAGGTTAGTTGTTTTAATACTGTGTTGAGTATATTGGGTGTCTATATAAACATGATTGGGAAACCAATTGGTGTTTTGCGACGATGGTTCACTATCAGAAGCCCACGTATGATGCATAGTAAAATAACTGTATATAAATTACTAAAAAAGAATTTTCTCAAACTTTTTATATCTTTATAAAAATATCATGTTTATCTACAATATGAAAACACAATCTAGCATTTTTAATGAAAAATACAATATGAAAATTGAATTTGTTTTCTATTTTTGGTTTTTACCAAGTTATCAAAAGTTTGTTATGAAGAAAACAGAATGTTCTTATGGATTTGTTTGGGTGTTTATACAAACACAAATAGGAAACCAATAGGTGTTTTCTAATAGTATTAGAAATCCACATATGATGCACAACACAATGTACAATATTATTTTCAAAAGACAATCTAAATATACAGAATAGGTACAATAATCATGTATTAAAAATACACAATAGATGAAGAATCGAATGTATTAAACGCTAGAATTGACAATCATCTGGAGGTTGCATTATCTTCCAAAAATAAACCTTCCTATATAATAAGAATCAATGGAACAAAGAAATAGTTAGATTGTAAGAATTGAACACTTAAAAGTGAAATTGAAAGATACTCACACGATGGTAGATTGTGAAATACTTCTGGATACACAATATTTTTTTGTGTGTGTTTTAAATTCTTCATCATATTCCAATGCTAGGATCTTCAATCCATTTGGATTCTTTACTCTTGAAACAACAACATAGAGTTGGCTATGACTGAAAACAGGCTTTGGTATGTACAATCCAACATGTTCCAAAGTTTGTCCCTGACTTTTATTGATTGTCATTGCATAGCATATTTTTATTTGAAATTGTCTTCGTCGCATTACAAATGGCAATTTGCTTTTTGTTGGAGACATATCAATTCTCGGGATGAATTTGCGTACCCCAATATGTGATCCTAAAATGATTTCTGCCTTAATTACAAATTTACCTGTTTGTGTTATGATGAGCCTTGTTCCATTGCACATTCCTTCACTTTGATTTAGATTCCGCAACAGCATGATTAGAACTCCTACTTTGAGTTCAAGTTTATGATCTAGAATTCCTAGAAATTGTAAGCTGTTTAAGAATTCCGTTGGATACAAAACATCTTCTCCTGCAACATGTCCAATTGATTTATCAATGACATCTGAGCTCTTGTACTGTTGCAACTCCTCAGGAGTCATTTACATTATAAAGGCATTGATCTGATCAAATGTTTCATTGCTTGGTGTTAGTATTGCTCTGTTCATTAGATATTTCTTATCACATCTTATAGCATCAAATCCCTGATAAACTGCATTAAAAATTGCTTTGACTGGATTTTCTATTTCTTGCACTATATATTTCTCTAGTATTTTGATCCAACATGCTTCTTCATCGGTTATTCTTGAAATTGAATGCTCAGTACCATTTCCAATTCTTAGAATCCAATCTGAGAAATCTTTGAGTGGACGTTCTTTTTCAGCTTCTGATGAAGAATTTTGGAGATGCATATTTGTGTTTAATGTTAACACCTATCAACATATGGAAAATAACAAAATATTAAGTGTAATGAAGTAAATATATGTTGTAATCTAATTTGTAATGCTAAATTTACCTCACAGTTATTCCAAATCTCTGAATTGTTTACTGCCGAGTTAACAATTTTTGACCTTGTACCTTTCGATATTACTAGGAGTATTTGTCTAAAATCACCTCCAAGTAAAACTGTTTTGCCCCCAAAAGAATGTTCTTCTTTGAAACCTGGCGATCCTTTAAGTATATCCTTCATTGTCCTGTCTATTGTTTCAAAAACATTTTTATCATTCATTGGTGCTTCATCCCATATAATTACTGAGCATCTCTGTATCAATTTAGCCAATTGAGTTCCATGTTTTATTAAACATGTAGTATCTCTACTGCACTTTAATGGGATTTTGAATATGCTATGAGTTGTTCTTCCACCGGGTAACAAAAAAGCTGCTATTCCTGTTATTTGTCAAGAAAGAAAACATTATTATTTAGTAGTAATGTGAATTTAATGGAATAGTATGTTCTTTTGTTTTACCTGATGATACAACAGCTAAGATAATTTTTTATTCTAACCTTACCCTTGTAATGATTGTTTTGTAAACAAATGTTTTGCCTGTTCCACCATATCCATAAAGAAAAAACACCTTAGACTCATTCTTTATCACTGCGTTCACCAATTTTTCATAAACACTTCTTTGTTCAACATTGAGTTGATGAAACATACTGTGATGTTCTTTTTGTAGTTCATTTATATCAAATGAAATCTCTTCCCTCAGTAATTTCTTGTTAAAATCATGCACCATCCCTTCATCGATCATTGGTAACCCCTGAAAGTCACTCAATGATTTGTCATATCCAAGTAGCATTTTTTGGATGTGGCAAAGAGTGAAATTTTTTAGCTGTTCTTCACTTAGCCTCAATATCGGTGATTTTAACATCTTTCGTTACTTGTGTAGTATATCATCACCTATTTTTGATCAATTCTTTTCCCCAGAATTGTCCTATATTTGAAACTTCACAGAATATAAGTATCAAAACAAATAATTCTCTGAGCTTACTTCTTGTAGCCAGATGTGCTGCTTCCTTAATTGCATCGTTCCACTCTTTGTCATCTTGTAGTAGACCTAGACAATAACAGGCATCCTTAAATGATGCATATGTGACACCATTTATTGTGCAGATGTTTTCAAATGATGTAGGACCTTTTACAACATTCAGTAACATTCGTAGAAAATACCTCTTGCCACAGCTTGGAGGAACATACATAATTCTTCCAATACATCTCTTGGTTTTTCTTTTTTTTCATGATTTTTCTTGTCTAATCCAGGTATATTTGCTTGGGAGTTCTACATATGATAACTGCCTGGCTTCTAGGTCAGTAGCATTTTTTCTAAACCATTCAATCAACATAGTTTTCCCAACATTTTCTCTATTAACAATATGTGGCAATAGATCATTATCCTTGAATATGAGGAGTTGTTCACCATCAAGATGTACACACAGTCTTTCTACTGCTGGTATTCTAAAATGTATGTCAAAATAAAAAATTCGCCAGCAAGCCTCACATGGAGATAAATATCGGTAGTCCAAAAATGCTCTAATTTTATCCTTTGGTACTTCTGAATTGTTTTAAATTACTGTGGGATTTGATGCAGTAGTTACAATCACAGCTTCAATTCGATCAAACCCTTTTGTAATGTACTTGAATAGATACTTAATTACTTTTGATTGATTACAAGCTTCAACATTGATATGACTTTGATACTTAAGCATTAAAAATCTATTGTAAGGGACAACATACCTATTGTCCAATTTGATTCCTCTCTTTTCCACAAACCTGTTATTGCATCTTCGTTTGTATAAGCAATAACCATTGCTGTCAATGTTTATTTCAGATTGGAAATCTTTTGGAAAGTGCTTTGAACATGTATCTATAAAATTATTTCTGTTTCAATAAACAATATTGGATATTGAACAAAATGTTATATTTATTTGATAATTAGGACACAAATAAAACATACCATTACTCATGCATGGTGAATTTGGATTTGCTAAACCACATGGGCCATGCATCATGAAATTTGACACTGCTTCATAACAATGAGGATCACCAATTGGATCAGCTATTTCTGCACTGATGATTTTGTCTATATCCTCTGTGTTATTTCTCTTCACTGTGTCATCTAACCAAAGCAGTATATGAGAGTGTGGTAATCCTCACTTTTGGAATTCAATTGTGTATACAACTATATTGGTATAGAAAAAACATTCTTAGTTAAAATAGATTGATTAAAAATGTAACAAAAGTGATTAAATTTGAATGAAGTTCAGAAATTCTACAAACCTGCTTGAACTGGCCCAAAAATTTTGTTCTTGATGATATCCTTGATCATTTCATCTAGTTTCATTTTGAAAATTCGTGTTTCAATATCTGGACGATTTTCAGCCTTTTGACCTCCTTTTTGCCTCAAGTAAAATTGAACTTCATGCTAATTTGGGTTAGTTGTAAATGTAATAAACAAATCTGGGTTTTCATATGTTCTGCAAATTGCCATTGCATGTTGGTAATTTTGAATCATATAGCGTGGACTCCCTGTAAACGTTGATGGCAAAATTATTCACTTTCCAATTTTCGTTAAATCAGTTTCACCTATCTCTACTGTATCTTGTATATTCAGATAGAGATCACTTCTCAATTTTCCTCGATTTCTTCTGGTTCAGTCCAATCTTTGTTGCTCAATCGCAATATAACAATCTACTACAAATTGTTGGAAAAGTCGACCTCCAAGTGTAACATTACATTGTATAGCTACTCTGTCTTGGATAACATAAGAATAAAACTCATTCATTGTTACAAACTTCCTTTTTGCTCGATTCTTCTATCTATTTTCTGCATATTTGATTTTCGTATGAAAACCATCTTCTCCATATGGAAATAACAATGGATACTATAATGCGATAAATGAAGCGTGCAAATAACTGATTCTTTTCAATGAACCATTTCTTCCTTGAACAATAATATCTCGATCCAATAATTTATGTTCAAAATCTCCAATTATCAAACCTACAACTTCATTGCATTGAACCTCATTATATTTTCTTTTCCTATTTGAAAATTGACCTTTTATTTTTAGCATCAAGTTTTCAATATCAGAATCCTTGAATTGTTCTCTTGCCATCCGAAATGCTTGTGTCAATCTGTTATTAAGATCAAACATCTGAATGAAAGACTGAATAAGTTGCCTGTCTAATGCATCATTACACTGTTTCTGATTGACAGCATCTAAACGATTTTGAACTTCATTATTAGTGTCATGGATATATAATTGACAAAAAGTTGGTTTTTTGCCTATCTCAGGAAGAAGCGTGCCAATTCGATGATGGTTTTGACCATAAATTCGGAATATATATATGGAGTGGATTTTGTATTGATGCTTTGATCAATATAACCACCAGTTGAAGTCATTGCAAACATGGAGTTATAAGCTCGAATATTCTCAAAGAACTTCTTATTCATGCTATTATCATTGCAAAGAAGCAAACTTTTCAGTGGTTCAGACCATTCCTTATTGACTGGTAATTTAACTTTACCGTGCATGCAGCATATTGTAAACTTCGGATACAGGTAATCTTTTTGGCTTTTAAGTCTTTCCTCATTCCAGAAAATTTCACCACAATGCTTACAGGTGTAATTTGGTCCCCCATATTGTGACATCACAAACATTGTATCTTCTACAAAAATAGTAAATCTGTATGTTAATTAAGAATTTAATGAATTAAGAAAGAGTTTAAAATTACCTTCTGCAAGAAGCTTTGTCTTTTGCTTGTTATGACTTCGAGAAATTAAATTGGCATCTTCTCTGTTTTTATGTTGTTCATTTCTTTTTCTTTTCTTATTTTGATTTGTTTTTAATGTGATGTTCAGGTGGCCTGCACGATTTTGTTGTTTTGAATGCCGCGCAAATGTTTGTAACTTCAATTCTCTTTGTTGTCTCAAAATGTTTCTCCTACGTAACCGTGCTTGTTTTGAAGCAGTTTGGAATTTCAATTGTCTTTGATATCTGAGAATATTTCTCCTATGTAACCGGGCTTTTTTTGAAGCATTAAATTCTACTACTAAACAATTTGAAAGAAAAAAATATTTAGTTTAACAAATAATTATTAAAACGGTAAATACGATTACAGAGTAATATCTATTTGTACTTGGATTCATCTTTCGCCAAGATATTCTTGATGTATTCTGGGAATTTTTTGTGAAATTGATATGTGTATGTATTTTAGCTTCATCTACAAGGTCAATTCATCTACTAGTACTATAGAGGTGTACTGTACAATGAGTTGAAAGGTTTCTTTCAATTTATGAAGCAATTTCTTATGTATTTAAAAGAATTTTTTTGAGGATTTGAAAAGTTTTTTAGCTTTAATAAATAGAACATTTAAAATTTTTGGAAATGTATTGGAGAATGTAAGAGGTTTTTATATTTTTAATAGGTAGTTAAAACTTTGTTTGGTATAGAGAGTAATTTGTTTAATAGGTAATTTGTTTGAAGGTGTTTTCAGTTTTTTAAAGAGTAATTTTACTTTGGTATAGAGATTGGTGCTATAAAGTAGAATTGTTTTGATGGTAAGGGGTGGTTTTTGCTTTATTGAATTGTGAAAATTAATAGCCTAACAATAAAGGATCTGGTAGAGATCTATAGGAATCATTGCTAATAAAATAAGAACAATTGATGCATTTTGGTTTAATGGAACTGAGAAAACACCAAATTGGGATTGATATTCATTTTAGAAAATATCAGCTGTCCGTGTTTCTATTTCTACTTCCCAGCGACGATAATGTTCATTTTGGTGTTCTTGGCTCTCTCTGAAAGATCTTTTGAATACTTTGTACATAATTTGATGGCCAAAAGCTACCAATCTTCCTTCCTACCTTTCCTTTTTCCATGTTGCTAAGAATTTTGTTGTACGTTGCATCAACTTCATACGACTTTCTCCCTTTTTTGTGCCTTTATTTTTTGTCCAACAAAACATGAATCGTCACTAGTCTTTCGGGGGGTAAAATTAGAGAGAGAGAGAGTAGCGGCCAAACATTCTAATTTTCCTTTCCAGTGAAGTTAAATTGCATTTTTAGGTGTCACTGCTTCCACTGATATGAGTCCAACATGGACTTTGGTATCTTCCAGTGATAGGAGTTCAACACTGAGTTTGCAAAACTATCTTCTGCAATTACAATTTCTGAAATGAAACATACTGGGCAGCTAGTAGTTGTTGAATGTAGATTAATGGGCGTTTCTGATAAGTGCCATATCTCTCCTTCGCTCTCTCCACTAACTATATTTCTCGTTCTATGAGATCCAATAGGGCCTTGTGTTAGTAACCGATAGGCTTGAACTTTAAGGGTACCTTTCTTTCTGCTCCTTTTATTTGGTTTGATGCTAGGTGATGTAATTTTTCTTTTAGTAGTTAATAACCAGCAAAGTCATTCAATATCCATTTCTTCCTCACAAATTGACTTATATCTCCATTTAAGTTTATAATTTTACACAGCAAAAATTGAGAATACAAAAATGTATCTATAAAAAGGAAAAATCTACAGTGCATTACGAGTTAAGTAGCAAAGCAAGCAGCAAACACTCTCTACTCTTCAATATCAGCTATAGCAGGATGCATCATAAATGAAGTAGCATGGAGGGAAGGAACATTATCAGTTAAAACCAAACTGCCAATTAGAAATAAAAAGAACTAAAACGACGAAGCATACTAATATCTAATGCCAATAAAAATCTACCAAACCATTACTATCTTTGATCTTGTTAAACTCATTTAAATATGATACATCATTGCACAAGAATAATCAATTTCGTAAAGATATAGAAGAAATATGTTCTAAAAGCCTACCAAAATTCAACAAACTATAACAAGTGACAATTTGTAGCATGAGCATCAACAATCACAACATCATCTTGGGCCACGGCATATGACCTATATTATTACAGTTTCATAGCATATGAGCATAGCATGACTAATTATTCTCAGAATTTGCTTTCTTATGTCTTAGTATTTCCTTCATTGGTGATGTTACAGTTCCAACATCAGCAGTAGAAAGCTTGTACTAATCACCCTCATGTTATTAATCAGCATCCATATGGATATGCAGAATGCCAATATAGCTTTTTAGCAAGAATATTATCACATCAGTATATCTAACTATCTATCAAACAACATTTGATCAAACGGCAAATGCTTATGTCAATTTGAAATGCTTCAAAATTAATACTAACAGTATCTGCAAAATGCCATTGGACAATTTGTAGCATGAGCATCAACAATCATAACATCATCTTTGACCACACCATATGACCTATATTATTACAGTTTCACAACATATGAGCACAACATGAATAATTATACTTAGAATTTGCATTTTTTTGTCTTAGCATTTCCTTCATTGGTGATGTTACAGTTCCAACATCAACAGTAGAAAGCTTGTACTAATCACCCTCATGTTGTTAATTAGCATCCATATGGATATGCAGAACGCCAATATAGTTTTTCAGCAAGAATATTATTACAGCAGTATATGTAACTATCTATCAAACAACATTTGATCAAATACCAAATGCTTGTGTCAATCTGTAATGCTTCAAAATTAACACTACCACTATCTGTAAAATGCTATTGTCATACCAATATATTTTCTGCAATATTATAAAATGCAATTCTTATGAAAAATTGATTCTAAAAGAATTGGATGGAAAAAAACGGAATTTGGAATTATCAAAAGCAACAACATATAAGGTCTATTTTGTTCAACTATCATTTATTTAGCAAATCAAAATCAGTCAATTCTTTTTTTTTTTTGAAGCAGTTCTCTTATCAGTAGCATTTTCTTTTCCATCACCTTCAGAATTTAGTTTTTTCTGTCTTAGTTTGTCTTTCGTTGGTGGTGTTACAGTTCCAATATCAACTGCAGTATCGATACTATTGCCTTGTTCAATTCCTTCCTGTAGTTATGCCATTTGAAGAGTTCAGAATATACATCAAAAGAGTAAGGTGTAAAGATTGAATAATTTATGTTGAAGTAGAGTCCTTTACCTTTTCTTTTTTTCCACTCTTCATTTCACTTGGCAAGTACAATCTTATGCCTGTAAAATACTCCTTCTGTGTTCCCAAGTTGAACATATTTACTTTTGCTTGGAAAACATATGAACCACCAATAATGCGTTGAATCACTTGAGGAAGAGGTTATCCCGCATCATCCTATGTTCAAAATCACAACAATGTTAAATTATCAAAAAATTTGCAAATTATGGCCATCATAATTTCTGAAAACGGCACTATTAACTTACATCTATTTCTTTTTCAGTAAGATTTGATGCAGTAATATTGGTTAATTTTTCAACATTCTTATCAAATATAGTGAATCTTGCCTTTTCGGTAGGGTCAATAACTTCCATTTCCACACGAGACCTTCACCAAATACAATCATATTCAAAACTTCAAATATATCCAAAGTAAATCAATTTCTAAATATATTGAATCTTCATCAAAATTCTTGGTACCTTATAAAATCTGATTTCTCCACTCGATGACAAATATCATAAAACAACTCATTATCTAGTAATTTCAGCTTGCGATGGCATTTTGAGCAAGAATTAAAGCGCCATCCACATGTTTCATCAATTGAAGAAATTGTTCCATAGCAATAAAAAGGCTTTTCATGTATAGAAAACACATATAATGATCAAGAAGCCATTTCTACCTGCAGTTGCAGCAGTCCAGAATCCAGACTCCCAGTCCATCCCTCACATTCATTTTTCTTTCCTTGAAGAAGAGGAAATATATATTTGTTACCATATCTTCTAGTTATTCCAGTAGGAGATTCATATCACTGATACTCTTCTTGTTGGACTCTATCTCTTCACTACTAATGACATTGTTGATGACTTGGATATGCTCTATAGGAATCACATCGCTACGACTAATGTTGCACCAATAAAAGGCAGTTTTAATATAAATGCTCACAGAACAGCATTAGAAAAGCCAGTTTCAATATAAATGCTGGGAGAACAACATCAGAATTGTTGACCTATTTGTTGTTTTTCCATAGAGACTGTCAGTAAAGTCATGATAAAGTGCCCCGAAACATCTCCTTTTTGATATATTAATGGAAATTGGGAACTGCAAAAACATTTACTTGTTCATGCAAATGAAATATCTGTCTCTTTTTTTTTGCTTTCTTCAAGTATATATGAGAGAAACATGTGAACAGATGTGTATCAAATGTATATGAACAAGACTCTCCTGTGTCTAAATAAGAGGTTAGTTAACAACCTAATCTTTAAGTTCTCTATCATCAAATTTTAACAGTACATACCTTTGGCGCATCGGCTTCACATCAAGATAATCGAGATTGACAAAAATCTTTGTCGCACTACTTGAGGTTATTGAAATACGACCTACAGAAATGATTCAGTGTCAGATTTGGGTACAATTCAATTAATGAGAGCAACTTAATATTCTATTACCCTGGAAACGTCGCATGATTGTGGATTTGATAATGACAACATATACTTCCTTTGTTACGTCCAATTCATCACGGTTCAACATCTTAGCAAATGATTCCCACAGGGTAACACGGACTTTTTGTTGCCTGGAATAAAAACATATAGAATAATAAAATATTTACTGTTCATTTAATAGGCATTACTTGATCATGTACAAAAACATATTCAAAACTTAACTGTAGATCTTTTAAATCAACATACTATATTGCAATTCTTTGTGTCTGTTCTTGTTTTTCAAATTTCTCAGATAATCCACATAGACGACCTGCAATATCTACACAGCAAAAAATAACATTCAACCATTCTTGTACATTTCAAATTTCAAAATTGACACAAAGGAACACTTACCAATTAAAAATCCTCCTTGATCAGCACGTCTTTCATGTTGTTCAAAAGGAATGAGCATAAATTTATGCCTTGGAATTCTAGGTAATTTATCAATCACTTCAATAGAGAATTGGAAATATAGCATAGATCTTGATAAATATATCACTGGCATTAATACTTTTTGTAGATCCATAACTATATTTTGTTTTCTTCAAAATAACATTTCATAATGTGGTAAAAACTAAAAATAGCAAATACATTATGTTCTCAGTGATTCAGTTTATATAAAATGCAAAGATGCACTACTTTCAGTCCAAATGTTTATGTAATTAGTTACTACTGTCAAAACTGAAATACTCTTCAACTCATTATTTGACAATCTATAAACATTATCTATTAAAACATACTCTCTCATGGTCTGCACAAGCTAAAGAAAAAAAATATGTGCATGCTAGAAATAATTCCAATGCAAAGACATTATGTTTTCAGTTATTCAGTTTATATAAAATGCAAAGATGTAGTACTTTCAGTCCAAATATTTGTCCAATTAAATACTACTGTCAAAGCTAAAGATTGAAAATATCAGAATGCTATAAGCAATTCCAATGCATGGTACAAGCAATAACTACATACTAAAAACAATTTCAGACTGCAATTGGTCAACTCATAGCACATAAATCCATTTTCTCTGTAATTTATAAATTCTTCTTTTATTGTGCATCATACATGGGCTTCTAATGGTTAACCATTGTCGTAAAACACCGATAGATTTCCCTATCATGTTTATATAGACACCCAATATACTTAGCGTAGAAATCAAATCATTAACTTCATAGAATAACTCAAAAACAAGCCCTATCAAAATCATGTTAAACTAAGAACAACAAACAAAACACAACCACTAGTTCTGTCCAGATTTTTTAATTTTAATATATAATCCACAGACAATTGGTGCAATATCTACATGGCAGAAACAATTCAAAAAAATTCCTCTTCAATTCAACATTCACGTAAAAAAGTACTTACCAATTAAAAACCTCTTTTGATGACCATTTCTTTCATGTTCCTAAAAAAAAAAAAAAAACGAGCATAAATTTATACTTTGCACTTCTAGATAACAAAAAACAGCATTTCATAGATTTTGTCAAACTCATCAGAATTTCAAATTGTCATTATTCTCTCCACATTTGATATGAATTAGCTAATTCACTATACTCTGACAAGCATTGTAATGAATGAAAGATAATCAGCATGAACCATTAAAATACACACCAACAAACACATCGATAAGTACATTCTGTTTTTTTCAAAACAAGGTTTTCATCATTCACCATTTTCCAAAACAAGGTTTTTTTTCTTTAGTATGTCATAAATATAGTAACAAAACACTACATATGAACTAGCCATGTTCACTATACTTTGCTAAGCATTATAATGAATGAAAGACAATCACCATGAACTATCAACGTATTCACTAACAAACCAAGAATGACAATTATATAAAACCAACAATCACAAACACAACGATAAGTACATTCTGTTTTTTTTTTCAAAATAAGGTTTTCATAAATTGGCAAAAACTAAAAATAGGAAATAAATTGAAATTTTATATTATGTATTTCATAGAAAATGGAAGATTGTATTCTAGATCATATGTTAGCATCTACAGTAAACCCAGAAATCACACCATTACATTCAATCCAGATTTTTCTATTTTCTTATATAATGCGCAAAAAAATGCTAAATGATGCTAGATTTGTTTACTACCAAATACTTTGTAATATTCAATATCAACTAAAATAGAGAAAATACGAAAAAATTGGCACGCTTCTTATCAAGACCATTTTCTAAAAACAAAAAATAGCACATAAACTCATTTTCTCTCTATTTTTCATAGAAAATACTAGATTGTATTGTGCATCATACGTGGGCCTCTTATGATAAATCATCGTTGCAAAACACCGATTAGTTTCTCAATCATGTCTATGTAGACACCCAATACTTAGCACATTATTAAAAAAATTAAGGTAAAAGATGATATTTTTATAAGAAAATAAAAGGCTTGAGAAAATGAATTTTTAGTATTATATATACATTTATTTCACTATGCATCATACGTGGGCTTCTGATGGTGAACCATCGTCGCAAAACACCGCTTGGTTTCCTAATCATGTTTATATAGACACCTAATATACTTAGCATAGAATTCAAACAACTAACCTAAAAGACAATATTTTTATAACAAAATAAAAGGCTTGAAAAAAAACTTTTTCAATAATTTATATACACTAAATTTATTGTGCATCATACGTGGGCTTCTGATAGTGAACCATCGTCACAAAACACCGATTAGTTTCCCAATCATGTTTATATAGACACCTAATATACTTAGCACATAATTCAAATAATTAATTTCATTAATATATTATATTTTCACTGATTTAGTTAAAATAAAATACAAAGATGAACTACTTTTAGTCCAAATATTAGTCTAATTAGATACACTGTCAAAGCCGAAGATTGAAAATGTTAGCATGCTAGAAAAATTCCAATGCATGGTGAAACAATAATTACATACATACTACAAACAATTTCAGACTCCAACAAACTAAGAATGAAAATTATATAAAACCAACAACCACAAACACATCAATAACTATATTTTGTTTTCTTTAAAATAACATTTCATAATTTGGTAAAAACTAAAAATAGAAAATACATTCAGTGATTCAGTTTATATAAAATGCAAAGATGTACTACTTTCAGTCCAAATGTTTCTGTAATTAGATACTACTGTTAAAGCTGAAATACTCTTCAGCTCATTATTTGACAATCTATAAACGTTATCTATTAAAACTTACTCTCTCATGGTCTGCACAAGCTGAAGATAAAAAATCTGAGCATGCTAGAAACAATTCCAATGCAAAGACATTATGTTTTCAGTGATTCGGTTTATATAAAATGCAAAGATGCAGTACTTTCAGTCCAATTGGTTTCCCTATCATATGTGGGCTTCTGATGGTGAACCATCGTCGCAAAAAATCGATTGGTTTCCTAATCATGTTTATATAGACACCCAATATACTTAGCACAAAATCACCACAAAGTATCAACCTACTCAATCACAAATAAACAATAAAAATTATATAAAATGAACAACGACAAACATATCCATGACTACACTCAGTAATATACATTTATTGAATTTTCTGATAAAATCACAAACACATGCTAGAATATCTACATGACAAAAATAATTCTGAAATATTTCTCTTCAATTCAACATTCAAAGAAAAAAACACTTACAAATAAAAAACCAACTCCAATGAGAACATCTTTCGTCTCCCTGAAAAAAAAAACCAGCACAAAAATTATTCCTTGCAATTCAAAATAACAAAAAAAATCACATTATCAGACTACCATAATAACAATACAAAAAAAATAACAAATTCATCAACTGACATGAAAAATTCTATTAAAAATCCAAGCAGAAAATACATTTAACAAATACAAAAAAAAATTAAAGTAGAAAAATTACCTAGAATTCAAGGTAATTTATGCCAGTGGTAATTTATCAATCATTTCAAAGCACGGGCATTCTAGGTAATTTATCAATCATTTATTTGAGAATAGGAAATATATCACTGGCACTAATACTTTTTGCACTGAAAATAGAGAATTGGAGAGAGTTTGAGAGAATTGGAGAGTGTTTGATGAGTTTTGGGTTGAATTGGGGGGTATTTATAGAGTTTTGGGAGTTAAAATAGAGAATATAACCGTTAGGGACCAAAATATAAAAAGAAAAATTTCAGCCGTTTTTGGGGTTGAAATGTAATAAACCAAAGTTGAGAGAGCTGTTGGGTAACGGCTCTCTCAGGTGGGCTGGCCCATAAAACCCTTGGCCCAGACCAGACTGGGACCTAGGCACGGCCTGGCCCACTGGCCATTGCTAGTTCTTGCTACCTTCTCCTTATGCCTTCTGATATTTTCTAACGCTAGCCAATGGTCCTCTTTGGCTTGGTCCAAACTCATGGTTAGGGCCAATTTTTAATCTTGAACCGACAAGTAATGTTGGTAAGCTACTCGAGCTGACCGTGGTAGTAAATTAGCGGGTAGCATCGCATCCTGTCTATATGTTAGCCGAAGTAGAGTGAACCCTGTAGCGGTCTTGTCAGAATTCCGATATGCCCACAATACCTCTTGAAGTGTTTCATGCCAACTTTTAGGTTTATCTTTTAATGACTTATGGGAGTTAAGAAGTCGCGTACCTTATCTCTCGTGAACATAGTTCCTTGGTCGGCCGTTATGGTTTCAAGTATGCCAAATCGAAAAAGAATGTTTTGCTGAAGGAAAGCGATAAAAGAGATTGGGTTACTCTGGTCAGAGCCTGTGCCTCTATCCATTTGGTAAAATAATCGGTTGCCACTAAAATAAAGGTGTGCCATTTGGTTGATGGCGGGTGAATCTTGTCGATGATATCTGGAGCCCTACTCCTGAACGTCCATGGCTTGATGATAAGATGCAGGTTAGTAGTGGGTACATGAATTAAAGAGCTATGATTCTGACATGCCTAATTTCTGGTTGTATAGGCTACGTAGTCCATGGTCATAGAGGACCAATAAAATCCATATTGTTGTAGTGTCCATGTTAACTTAGGACCCACCTGATGAGCACCACATAGGCCTTTATGCACCTCGACTAATGCCTGTACTACTTTTTGCTTTGACAAGCATTTCAACAAAACTCCGAAATGACTTCTCCTAAATAGATCGTTTTTAATCAGCACAAAGTTCAATGCCTTACATTTTAGCTCCCATGAAACCTGACCCGTAAGCTTCCATAAGTATGAAACGATATCAGAATGCCAATCTTCTTCATGTTCCTCGCTTGATAATTGCTGACACATTACCACTCCAACTCTTTTCTTAAAACCCGAAGCCATTTGAGCTAAGTCGTTTGCCTCCTAATTCTCAACTCAAGGAATATGAGTTAAGGTAACTTTCGAGAAGTATTGCAACAATGCTTTCACTTCCTATAACTTGTTCGATAACACGGGATTAGTGCATTTGCACTCACCTAAAATCTGTTGGATGACAACTTGAGAATCCCCTATTATATTGACTATTCATGCATCCAAAGCCTTCAGAATTTGAAGTCCCAAGATGAGAGCATCATATTCTACTTGATTATTTGAGGTCCCTTTACTTAATTCAAACAGATTTTTTTTGTGTCATTCGCAAGGAGCTTCAATAATCAAACTGGCACCTGCCTTATACTAAATGCTAGAGCCATCAAATTCCAACTTCTATGGTTTGTGTGAAATGTACCCCTGTACCTCTTCTTTTTTAGGATTGAGCACTTCTAGGCATAGATGTTCGGCCAAGAAATCGGCTATGGCTTGATCTTTCATTACTTTCAAAAGTAAGTGAGTTAGAGAAAAAGCATATAACTTAATAGCTCATTTCATTAAACATCCTTGTAACAGTAGGCAGTTTAACAGATATTTAACGAATTTAATTTTGCACAGGACTTGTACTTCCCTAGGTAACATATAATACTCTAGTTTTACACATGTATAATATAAAGACAAGCATAGGTTCTAAACGGGGGAATACCTGGTCTCGGTGTCCGTCAGGTTCCGGCTGAGGTAATACATTACCCATTCAACCCTCTATATGTCATCTTGAGCTAGTAGGTAGTCGATAGACTCCTGAGCCACCGAAATGTACAATTTCAAGGGTACCTTATCTCGTGGTGGTATCAAGATTAGTGGTTGTGATAGAGCTACCTTGATCTGATCAAAGGCCGCTTGGTGCTCTGGTTACTAGATGAATTCTAGATATGACTTCAACCAGAGTAAAGAAGAGAACACCTTCTGCTTACCTGCAGCATTTGCCAGAAAACGTCACAAGAAATTGATCTTCCCTAAGAAAGTTTGGAGCTCCTTTTTTAATTGCGGTGGCCTTGCCTATAGAATATCCCTAGCTTTGTTCTGGTCCACTTCAATCCCTCTTTGATGCATTAAGAACTCAAGAAAATTTCCAGCTAAAACTCTGAAGGCGTATTTGGTAGGGTTGATTTTTAACCTGTGCTGGCGCATTCGAAGAAAGACATGCTCCAACCACTGTAGGTGTTGTGAAAAAGTGGATGACTTGACCACTAAATCATTAATGTAAACTTCCACGGTCTTGCTGATGAGATCATAGAAAATGAGGTTCATGAATTTCTGAAAAGTAGCTCCAGTATTCTTCAACCCAAAGGGCATAACTAACCATTCAAATAAACTGATAGATCCCGGACATCGGAAAGCTATCTTTTTGGTATGCTCTTCGGCTATGAATATCTAGTTGTACTCGAAGTTTCCGTCCATGAAGTTTAGGAATTGGTTTCCCGCAGCTGAGTCCACTAACATGTTGGCCATCAGCATGATGTAATCGTCCTTTGGGGTGGCCAAATTCAGATTTTTGAAATCAATGCAAACCCGCAACTGGCCGTTTTTCTTAATAATGGGCACAATATTAGATACCTAGTTTGCATACCGGTAGGTACGAATGAAGCCACACCGAAATAACCTTTGAATTTCTTCTTTGATCCTAAGTAGAAGAACGGGATTAAAATGTTGGGTAGGCTACTTATGAGGCTTGAAACCTTTCTTAATCGACAAGCACTGCTCCACAATGCCTTTGTCCAACCCTGACATTTCGTAATAATTCCATGCGAAACAATCTTTGTACCTACAAACAGGACCGTTAGAGTATTCCACTGATCGAAAGCTAAGTACAAGCTTACCTTTGTGGTTTTGCTTTCCCTAAGTTCCTTAATATCCATTTCTGTTAACGAGTCTTGAGCGATGAAACCAGGCGCATGCTAAACGTAAGGGTCCTCTATTTTTGGACTTTGATCTTCTAGCCCTTTCATTGTGATCTGATTATGAGCCATGATGAGCTTGGAGTAATAGCTCGAGTCGAAGGTAGAATGGTAGAACACAACTTCATTTATATGCACTTCTATTGAGAATGGATTAGGATCGGCTGATATCTTTTCCACTTGTTCTCCATCCCAAATCAGCATCATTTGTGAAGTATTGATGGAACACAATGGTTCACATGAATCCAATTCCTACCTAGTAGGATAGAATATGCCGGCTTTGCAGTGATTACAAAGAAAATAGTCTTACTAACCTTAGATCCAACGACCACTTCAAAAGTGATTACCCCTTTTGCTTTGGTTGCATCCCCAGTGAAATTAAGCATTGGAATATCTGTAGGAGATAATTTGTTTTTATCCTTACTCAAATGCCTTAAGGATGCCAATGGCATATGTTTAGCACAGCCCTTCCATTGATGAAAACCCGAGAGAAAGGTCTTCTATTAATATATGCCTTGATGTACAACGACTTGAGGTGATTGGTATGTTTTGCCATTGGAATCAGAAAAAAACATTCCTTCCGATGGCATTTTAAACTTGATGAGCTCAACGGCCACTTCTTCTGTTGTATAGTAATCCTCCTCCACCATTTCTTGCTCGGCCCTCACTCGAAATTGTGATGGGAGAATAGTGAGCATGTTTTGACTTCTAGAAGTACATGCCTATCTATCTAACCATTCCTCCAGCGCTTGTTTCTCTTGAGCTTGTAATACCCAGTTTAAAAACACCTTTATTATATAGGGAAAGTCATGCATGACATAACATTTTATATGACATTTGATAACTTAAACTATTTTCATGGGTATATGTGATCTATGAGTTGGTTTGTTCATGAATTTATTTACTTTGATATAATTGTTGGAAGACTGTTTAAACAAGAGTGGTTATAGTCTAGAGGTTAAGGCTTGGTGTTTGTTTCTTGGTAGACTTGAGTTGAAATCCCAACTCTTGCAAACCTTTCCATTCTTATTTCTCAAAGTTCTCCTAAGCTAAACAAAAATCAGTCACACACACACACACACACACACACACACACACACACACTCACACACACTCACGAAAATTCCAGCTTCCCTTACTCTCAAATTCTACTATGGTTTTAAGCAAAAATCACAGCACAATACCCCAATTTTTCTTCCCCTATTTCTACCCAAAGCTGAACCAGAAATTAACCTATACTTTTCTCATTTTTCTCTCATTATCTGGGCCACTTTAGCACCCTAGAGCACAACCATAAACTCCTTCTATTCACTACAGTTTTGGCCAAACCAAGAAGAGCAAAAGCTGTCATTTTTTCCTTGTTTGTTCAAGAGTCCAAAACAAGATGTAGTTCTTCCAAACATCAAAACACCTAAACCTAACCCATACTCTTCATCAAAATACCCACCAATCAAACCCTAAACCTCTCTTCTACACCAAAAAAAAAAAAAAAGCCACATTTTCTCTCCAAGATTTCGGCCATCACAACTCCAATCACCACCAAAATCGAAACCTAAGAGCAAGAATTAAGGGACCCAATCATTTCTTCCTCTCAAGTGAACTCAAGCAATCACTAAGGAGCCACATTTGCTTCGTTGTCTTTTCTATCCAAGAGGTATTTTGAGACTCAATCCCTATTGATTTGAATGAGGTTAATTTTATAGTGATGTAATTATGTATAAAGTATAGCATGAAAAGTATGAATAGATGGGATGGTTGAGTTTGATGGAGCAATAGTTGATCTAGGTGAATATGGGGTGAAATATTATGATATCATGTTATGTTGGACTTAGATCTATCTTATGGTTGGTTAAAGATGAGATCTTTTTATTCATATGGAGTTATCATACGGATTTAATGATAGTTGAGTATAGGAGTTATTATGCTAATTATTTAAATTGAGTATATGCATTCTTGATGATGAGTAGCATAACAAGAGAAGGTTATATGTATAGTTTATTAAATTGATTCATTTAGATGCCATGGTTGATCTATGGGATCATGGGGATTCATGTTGCATGAAATAATAGTAGCAAGGCCATGTGCACTATTTTGGTTCTAACCATAGAAACATTGTTTCTAGATAAGGAAGAAAAGTAAAAAAGAGATCAAGTGTTGCCTTGGTTGATTATTGAGAATATCTAAGTAAGTCCTTACATAACTGTTTTGCTAAATATTACATGTTTGCAAATATTTTTGTACAATGATATTTGAAATGATGTCAATATGATGATTAACATAATGATTGGAATGTTGGTTGAATATGATGAATTGTACTGTGGTATTTTGATACTTAGTTTGAGAACGTAGTTATTTTATTCTCTAAATGAGTTTGTCAAATCTCAACTTTTAAACTGAAAATGATTTTTTTTTCTTTATTACTAAACATTTTGGAAAACTTATTGTGAAAAATCACGTTTTACAAAGACAAGTAATCAATGATTGTGAAAACAAGGGAAATGATTCTGTCCCTAAATGGGGAGTGTTGAGTACTTAGCGGGAGTAGGCTAGTGGTACTAGTCTTGAAGAGTTAGAGTAAGTCTTCTAGCAGGAGGCCACCTTCATAAGAAGAACTCAATTTTGAGAGGCGACAGTACTACTTAGTCAGGCCAGTTCGAGCTAGCATATGGGTCCATGTGAACTTTATTTATCCAAGTTGGACAACCAATGTGTTGAGTGTAGAAATGGAAGAGTATCTTACCCTAGTGGGAGGATCCCCTACTGCCCATTGTTGAAATGTTACATTGGGATGCTATCATTGTGGTAACCATGATATGGATTGTGATACTATTATTTGAATCATTGCTAATCCCTACATAATGAACTGATTATGATAAGATGATGATTTATTAAGAACTGCTTTAGATATGATGAGCAATGCTCTTTGAATAATTGTTTATTGATGAAAAGTTTTGTAAACATGATTTTGTAGTTTTGATAAACATGCATGCACGAAAAATTTATATATGACATTCACACACACGGGATTTATTGAGATACCACACAATCGTTTTTAGGGGAGTGCTTTTATTGAGAAGGCTGAAAAGATAAGAGATGACCTTCAGTTTATTTATTTCTACTTTGTATTTCTTTTGAGAGATGGTTGTTAGTTTTAGATTTTCAAACTTGTATAAGTTTTAACTTTGGTTGTAATACGATTATCGCATAATTTTATTTAGTCATTTTCATTCCTTTTGTACCTCATTATTAAGACCCCTGATCCTTTGGACGGAACAACATCCCGCCTATTTAGGTACGTAGGTAGTGGGGTGTTACAAAGCTAGTCTCTTTTGTTCCCGTCGTTTTTGAGTTTTTCTAAGATGGGAACAATGGCCCAAGAAGAATGGCTCTTTACGAGGTACATATACTATAAGCTTCTCATCTTTTCCTTGGAAATGAGGCGCGAAGGTCGGAACTGTAAGCTAAGTGAAAACTGACGGCCGATCGCCCAGCCTTTGGAACATTGGTCTTTCCACTTCCAAGGTCTTGGACTGCTCCTTGACGGAAGAATTTCCTAGCTTATGCTCCACATATTCTTTGCATGTTTGTACCATACTTCCATCAGCCGTTGGGAACGGGTCTGTATCGATTAAGGTCTCTTCACGTCTATCAACAAATCTCACCCTTCCTTCTTGCAAAGCCATTTGTATTATGTTCCTGAAAACAACACAGCTATTGGTGTTATGTGAAAATGAGTTATGCCACTTACAACATTTCTTGCCCTTCAACTCCTCTAGCCCTGGAACCTTGTGGCCGAAAGGTAGATGAATCTGTTTGTCTTTAACCATCTGATCAAAGATCTGTTCAGCCTTTAATACGTCGAATGTGTAGGTGGATAGCCCTGCAGGAGAAGCTTCCTCCTTCCCTTTACCAGGTTTAAAAAAAGGGCAAGTATAAGATGTACCTTTCACTAGTTCTGCCGCCATCACTTCCAGTAACTGTTCCTCCTCATTGTCTATAACGTCTTCCACCACTGATATCATAGTTTTCCCTTGAGAAAACTTAATTGACCGCCTCTTCTCTTTCTTCTTGATCATTTCCTCTATTCTGACGGCCTGAGACAACAAACAGGATAGGTTGGAAAAGTCCTGGAGAATAAGACGCTTTTTGAGTTGCGGATGCATTCTACTGATGACTATTTTGGTGCACTCCATTTTTGGCAATTAAGTGGTGCATTTGGCTTTAATTTGCCAAAAATGCTCAATGAACTCTGTTACACCTTCGGATGGCTTTTGCTTGACTGCCAAGAGATCCGCTATTGAGACCTCAGGTGTTGGTTTAAAGAAACACTCATGAAAAATTCACTCCATATTTGCCCATGAGTACACGGAATTGGGTGTCAAATTTGCATACCCAGTAAATGCCGGACCTGTTAAGGACAAAGAAAATAATTACAGTTTATGCTAGTCACTATTTCTGAACTCTCCACATTGCGTCGTAAACCTCCCTATATACTTCATAGTTGACTTGTTGTCCTCTCCAGAGAATATGAAAAGCTCAGGCAACTTATATCCTCGCGGTAGCACTGTCGTAGAATCTACCCATTCTGGATAAGGTTTTTGATATACTGGTTGATCCCTGGCTTGTCAACGCATTGCCTCTATTATTGAGTTGACTTCGACTGACAGTCCTGGCTATTGATTCTACATAGGGGAACCTATCACAGTCGGTCGAGAACCCTGTCCTGGGAATGAATCCATCTCAGTGAACCTTGCTCCCTACATTGGATAAGCTACTGTCGTGATAGGATATGTGGCAGGGACAGCTGCAACATAACTCTAGGATCCTTTGTACAAGAAACAAATATTCTTGTTAGGAACTGCATTCTGGTCGTAGAATACCTGTGGCCCCATCGGCACCTGGGTCCCTGTGACTGGGTATGGTGGAATTCTCCCTAAGAAAGATTTTGCAGGAACCCTACAGGGTGCATTTAACCCTGGATTCCCTCAGTGCCCCCCCGGGCATTGGCATAGGCTGCTCCAGGTGCAATAATTATACTGACTCATAAGATGGTGCAACAATGGATGAAGGGGGAGGGTACACACCTACTTAAGGTGTCCCGTGAGCATTTTTCCTTTGTTCGAAATTATGAATCTCGTTCTAAAATAGAGGTCTGAACACTGTGGCAAACTGAGGAATAAGACTCTGAATGAGTTTACCTGTACACTGTTCCATGGCCTGTCGTATGGCAGTTAAAGACGTGGGTGTCAACTGGGAGACTTGGGGAGGAGATGAAGATTGCGCCCCCTGTTGCTCAGGGATGGTGACTTGGGCGTTACCGGATGTTGTCACTATGGGATCAAACACTCCCGCAAGATCCGAACTGTAGGCCAATCAGAGGAATCAGATGAAGGCCCTGAGGATTGCTGCTAAGAATTAGCCATAATGTGTCCTGAACGCAATTGCATGCAACAACTACCTTTGGTCCCACCAGACGTGCCAATTTATGTTGCCTTACGAAAAGGGGAGCTGATGGAATTGTCGATCGGCTACTCATTCGATGAATATAAACATCCGATAGAAAGATGAATAGGTGAGTTGGACCTTTTAAAAGACGTGGGTTCCTTGAACTTACTATAGAAAGGGTCCAAGAAAGCAGAAATATTGCATTTGAAAGCAAATTAGGATTGAAAATAGTGTATTTTGATTGAAATGATGATCAAATACAAAAATGTTGGAATTTGAAATCAAAGCAACATAAAAAACGGAAAGCTGATGATCAAAGGAATAAGGAAAAACTTTTGAAAAACACTAAACAAAGCAGTAAACAAAGCTGTAAAAAACGTTGTAAATAAAATGCAGAAAAATGAATTGAAAACTAGAAGAAATTTAGTAATTTGGTTGAGACGATTATTGTTGGGTTATTTATTCTGGGGCTCTTGCTTGTTTTATGCTTGTTGCGGCATAGTTGCCGACTATCCGAACATGGAGAAAATCCCGCTTCGCGGTCCGTCCTTGGCAGTTAGGAACAGTAGTGCTTTACTGATCGTACCGCCATATGGGGATGACGACTCATTGGCTCTTGGTTCTGACGTTGATCGAGTACATCGGTTGAAGATTTTCTTGACGTCATCATCTGTTTAGCAAAATTCGTATCGGCTTCGACGCAAGGTTACCATTACAACGGATCGACTAAAGATGACGTCATTAGATACCCATTCAATATTTAGATTTGATCATAAAATTATTATCTTAAAAGGCTGTACACAATTTGATTTTGCTCCCTCTATTCTTAAATAAGTATCAATTTTTAAATATTCACACAACGGGTAATTATAAGTTTATTTTGAAATGAAAAAAAAAATACAAAGAAAAAAAGTCATCTAATTTATAATAAAACTTGAAACAATAATAAGACTCGTGTGATGGGAGCTCTCTGCATCATTGCACATTTAAGACTAATTGTGGTGTTTGTTTGTGACCTTACTAAAATCGAGCCAAGGTCATACTGACCTTGCATAATGTTTGTTTGTTCAAAGTTTGTACGTAGCATTTGCAATGAAAATGACAAGAAACGATAATGAACGAAACATAAAGGACAGAAAGATGATAAACAAATTATAAATGGTACACTTATTTGAATAAAAAAAATTCTTTCCATTCATAATAAAATTTACACCAAGTATTTGTAATAAGTCTAAGTAAGAAAAAAAAAATACAATAAACAACAATTAACAACATTTACTTCTAGCTGACCTTAAATCTCTTCACCTCCTATAATAACTAGTTGGATGCCCGTGCTTCGCACAGTTTAAAATTTTAGAATTTTTTAAATTTTTATTTATGAGTTTATTTTGTAAATTTGCTCTGGAAAATTAGTTTAATTTTTATCAAAATTTTTATTGTATAAATGGAGTTGGTAATGAATTTTTTGATTCTATAGTTTTGTGAAATATTTTATACATTGTTGATTTAATTTGAAGTTTTATATTATTAGATTTGAATAAATTTTGTATATGAAAATTTTGCTATGATTTTTTTAAAAAAAATTGAGGAATTTTTTTAATGAAATTTATGTTTTATTATAAATTTTTTCCATGAAATTTGTTTTAAAAAAATGGGGTGGATTAAAAATTTCAAATTAAATTTTGGCAAAGAAACAGGAAAAGCCGGTATAATTATTCAATTCAAAGAATTAAATAGGAAAAGCCCAGGTATATATTTGATACAAAGCCCATGAACAATAGAAAGGCATTTTATATAGTCAAAAGAATGGGTCTATAATTCTTTTCCATTTGGTTTATTTGGCCCAGGTTTTATTTGTTCTTAGGTTTCTTATTATTTGTCTGTGTATTTCGAGGATAGTCTTTGTGCCGTTGTGTTTTGTTTAAGGAGCTTTAGGGTTCATTAGGGTTTTCGTCTCGACTTTGGTTGCTTGAATGCAAATGAAGCTGCGTTGGTTTTGCCGAAGCATTGAATAGGATGTTAAATGGAGAAAGTCTCTTCATATCACTGTAAATCAACAAAGCAAACACTCAATTGAGTGAAGGAGCATTTTCTCTTTTTAGTTTATGTTTGCCGTTTCGTTTTTTAAGATGTTTTTTTGAATGACGATTTTATTTGGATGATAGTTTGTTTTAATTCTTGTATTTTTTGATGGATTTTGGAATTAAATTATTTGAAGTTTTTCAAGGTATTTTTTTGTTATATATGTGTTTTGTTTTTGTTGTTAATTTGTCCTTTGTATTATTCGTTTCGTATCTTGATAATATCAGTGTGTTTGTGTTTCGATGGAATTATATAATAATTCTTTAGAGAAATACCAGTTAGTTGGAAATCCTATTTTTTATCCTTTTATGTCCGAATCTGTTGTGTTGAGCAGTGAAGATTTACATACTGCGAAAGTCCATTATGCTATCCCAGATAAAAGAGCTGATTTTGTTCGTTTAATTTTGAATGAATCTTCAAGTGTTGTTTTTGTGTATTTGGAGATACTGTTACCTGCATGTACTGTTAGTGGTTGTGGTGTTGCTTTATATGGGAATTTGTGGGCTAAGACACATGGTTGGGTTGAAAGGTGTGGTTTGATGGAATTTCCTTTGAGTATCATGTTCTTAAGTGAAGATTATTTAGCTGCTGGTGATACTGAGAGGAAGATGTCATCTTTTGTTGACTTTTATGAGCCATTTGTTGTTGGTGTAGTTGAATTTGCTGTTAAGTTAGGGTTACATGTGGATCTTTTCAAAAAATTTTCTGGGTTTTATAAATTGCAAGTTGGGGCGGATTGTCAGAATGTGATTTATTTGTATTATGATACAAATAAAGTTTTGCTGCATATTCGTTTTGTTGAAAAGAAAACCATTGTTGATGTGATGTGTTTATCTGGTGCAGTGTGTTGCATAAGGATAAGGCAAAGGTGAAGAAGAGGCTTCATTTGGAGGAAGGTGAATGTTCGCGTATAAACTGAAGTTGTTTCAGAGGAAAGAAATGCATTTTATTTTTCTCGTAGTAGTGTTATGTTATGATGTTGTTTTTTATTTAGAAATTTAGTTATGGTGGAGTGAAGTTTCAGTGTATCATGTCTGATATGTAATAGTTAGTATGAATATGAAATTTGGATTTCGTTAATGATTACTATGTCTGCTGTATATGTTTTATTTGGATTGAAAGTAGTGCATCTTTGCATGTTATATAAATTGAATCACTGAAAACATAATATATTTGCTAGTAATTAGCTTAATAAAAAGGGTGACTTTACTGACTATCTGTATGAAAAAAAAATATAAATAGTTCAAAAATTCTGATGTTGTTCTCTGGGCATTTTTATTGAAAGTGTCTTTTCTTATATTGTTCTGTGAGGATTTATATTTAAACTGTGTTTTATTGTTGCAGCTTTATATGAAATTTAATTTGTATCCAAAACTGATTTGGGGTTATTATGAGTTTCAAAGGATAATGGAATTGCCATAGCTGTATATTAAATGGAAGTGTGATAGTGTGAAATTTGATGAAGTTGTAGTTATCAAATATAACAGATTTTAATGTTGGTAATTTTGTGAATGAGACAAATATGTAATTTATGTAATATTGTTTGGTTAAAGTGAGAGAATTAAAAATATGAGGATTGATGTTGTTGATTTATAGGAAATGATATTTGCTTGTGTGATTATTGAACTGGAATAGAAAGTTTAGTAATAAAAAAGAGTAATTTATATGATTTTGTGTCATTACGATGGAGAAGATTTGGAAAGCAAAGTTGGTGCAGAACAATGACAAAGCAAGAAAAATGAATCTGATTTTGAAAAAATGGTCCGGGTTTTTTTATTTGTATAAGAATTTTTTAGTCTATTGTTGTAGTTGAGAATTGATTTCCTTTTTTTGTGAATTGGTAATGGAAAAATTAATTTTGGTTTTAGCTTTGTTCGTTCTTTATGTGTGTTTTTGTTTGTTTATATTTTGGCAAAAAATTGATTTTTTTATGCTCTTGGTTTCTATACAGTTTTGATATTTTTGTGTTATGTTGGTAATTTGATTTTTGTATTGGAATTTTGTTGGTCTTATTGGAATTGGGTGATTGAATTGGTAGTGAAATGCACAATGATTATTGATTTTGTTGGTAATTGATATGGGAACATAATGGTAAATTCATCTGTTTTCTATTTTAATTTTTTTTGTATTTGTTAAATGTATTTTCTGCTTGGATTTTTAATAGAAATTTTCATGTCAGTTGATGAATTTGTTATTTGTTTTGTATTGTTATTATGGTAGTATGAAATTGTGATTTTTTTTTTGTTATTTTGAATTGCAAGGTATAATTTTTGTGCTGCTTTGTTTTCAGGGAGATGAAAGATGTTCTCATTGGAGTTGGTTTTTTATTTGTAAGTGTTTTTTTCTTTGAATGTTGAATTGAAGAGGAATATTTCAAAATTGTTTTTGTCATTTAGATATTCTAGCATGTGTTTGTGATTTTATCAGAAAATTCAATAAATGTATATTACTGAGTGTAGTCATGGATGTGTTTACCGTTGTTCGTTTTATATAATTTTTATTGTTTATTTGTGACTGAGTGGGTTGATACTTTGTGGTGGTTTTCTACTAAGTATATTGGGTGTCTATATAAACATGATTGAGAAATTAATTGGTGTTTTACGATGATGGTTCACCATCAGAAGCCCACGTATGATGCACAATAAAGGAAGTTCATATAATATACTGAAAAATCATTTTCTCAAGCTCTTTGTTGTTTCATAAAAATGAGCAAATGTTAAATGACCTAACTGCTTATTTAGATATGCTATTAGGTTAGGTGTTTTAATAATGTGCTGAGTATATCGGGTGTCTATATAAACATGATTGGAAAACCAATGGGTGTTTTGCGACGATGGTTTACTATCAGAAGCCCACGTATGATGCACAATAAAAGAAGTATATATAAATTACTGAGAAAATTGCAGCCTGAAATTGTTTGTACTAAGTACTTATTGTTTCTACCGTGCATGGGAATTGTTTTGATCATGCTTTGTAAAATGCCATTAATAGATTTGATAAGAGTTGATGAAATAATGACTGAAAGAGTATTTTAGATTTTACAGGAGTATCTAAGTAGCATGAATTGAAATGCCATCGACATGTTTCATCAATTGAAGAAATTGTTCCATAACAACAAAAAGGCTTTTGTTGTATATAAAACGCATATAATGATCATATTTTTATTTCAAAATAACAGAAGCATTAATTAGTTGAATCCTTCAAGATGTCATTTCTGGTTGCAGTTGCAGCAATCGAGAGTTCAGATTCCCAATCCATCTCTCTCACTCATTTTTTTTTTTCCTTGAAGAAGGAGAAATATATAATTGTTACCATATTTTCAAGTTGATCCAGTAGGAGCTTCATATCAATCATATTCTTTTTGTTGGACTCTATCTTTTTAGTATTTATGACATACTGAAGAGAAATATGCAGTGAATTGTTTTCATATTTTGTTACAATATTTATGACATACTGAAAAAAAACGTTGTTTTGGAAAATGGTGAATGATGAAAACCTTGTTTTGAAACAAAAAGAAAGTACTTATCGATGTGTTTGTTGGTGTGCATGTTAATGGTTCGTGCTGATTATCTTTCATTCATTATAATGCTTGTGAGAGTATAGTGAAGTAGCTAATTCATATCAAGTGTGGAGAGAATAATGACCATTTGAAATGCTGATGAGTTTGACAAAATATATGAGCTTTAAAAAATTTATGCATAGAATAATGGTAGTTTGAAATTCTACACAGAATAATTGCATTCTAAAATTGCAAAGTCTATGAGTTTTAAAAAGTCTATGCACAGAAAAATGATAGTTTGAAATTTTGCACAGAATAATTGCAGTCTGAAATTGTTTATAGTATGTAGTTATTGTTTCTACCATGCATTGGAATTACTTATAGCATTCTGCTATTTTCAATCTTTAGCTTTGATAGTAGTATTTAATTAGGCAAACATTTGGATTGAAAGTACTGCATCTTTGCATTTTATATAAACTGAATCACTGAAAACATAATGTCTTTGCATTGGAATTGTTTCTAGTATGCTCAGATTTTTTATCTTCAGCTTGTGCAGACCATGAGAGAGTAAGTTTTAATAGATAACGTTTATAGATAGTCAAATAATGAGTTGAAGAGTATTTCAGCTTTAACAGTAGTATCTAATTACAAAAACATTTGGATTGAAAGTAGTGCATCTTTGCATTTTATATAAACTGAATCATTGAATGTATTTGCTATTTTTACTTTTTACCAAATTATGAAATGTTAT
The DNA here is from genome assembly GCA_026120185.1 of Voacanga thouarsii. NCBI lineage: Eukaryota > Viridiplantae > Streptophyta > Magnoliopsida > Gentianales > Apocynaceae > Voacanga > Voacanga thouarsii. The sequence goes on along the minus strand of JANUWF010003362.1, from coordinate 1,844,748 downwards.
TTTGAAGAAAACAAAATATAGTTATTGATGTGTTTGTGGTTGTTAGTTTTATATAATTTTCATTCTTGGTTTGTTGGAGTCTGAAATTGTTTGTAGTATGTAATTATTGTTTCACCATGCATTGGAATTTTTTCTAGTATGCTGACATTTTCAATCTTCAGCTTTGACAGTGTATCTAATTAGACTAATATTTGGACTGAAAGTAGTTCATCTTTGTATTTTATTTTAACTGAATCAGTGAAAACATAATGGATTAATGAAATTAATTATTTAAATTATGTGCTAAGTATATTGGGTGTCTATGTAAACATGATTGAGAAACCAATTGGTGTTTTGCGACGATGGTTCACCATCAGAAGCCTACGTATGATGCACAATAAATTTAGTGTATATAAATTATTGAAAAAGCATTTTTTTCAAGCCTTTTATTTTGTTATAAAAATATTGTCTTTTAGGTTAGTTGTTTTAATAATGTGCTAAGTATATTGGGTGTCTATATAAACATGATTAGAAAACTAATCGGTGTTTTACGACGATTCACCATCAGAAGCCCACGTATGATGCACAGTGAAATAACTGTATATATATTACTGAAAATTCATTTTCTCAAGCCTTTTATTTTCTTATAAAAATATCGTCTTTTACCTTAATTTTTTTAATAATGTGCTAAGTATATTGGGTGTCTACATAGACATGATTGGGAAACTAATCGTTGTTTTGTGATGATAGTTTACCATCAGAGGCACACGTATGATGCACAATACAATCTAGCATTTTCTATGAAAAATACAGAGAAAATGAGTTTATGTGCTATTTTTTGTTTTTACAAAATGGTCTTGAAAAGAAGCGTCCCAATTTTTTTGTATTTCCTCTATTTTAGTTGATATTGAAGATTACAAAGAATTTGGTAGTAAACAAATCTAACATCATTCAGCATTTCTCTGTGCATTATATTACAAAATAGAAAAATATGGATTGAATGTACTGGTGTTATTTCTTGGTTTACTGTAAGATGCTGATATATGATCTAGAATATAATCTTCCATTTTCTATGAAATACATAATATACAATCTTCCCTGTAAAAGCATTTTCTCACACCTTTTATTTTCTTGTATGATGCACGACATAATACAATATGAAAATTGAATACAATACAATATAGCATAATATTTACAATACAATACAATACATAATATTTCCCACGCATGATGCACAACACAACATAGCATTTTTAATGAAAAATACAATATGAAAATTGAATTTATTTTCTAATATTAGTTTTTGCCAAGTTATCAAAACTTTGTTTTGTACAAAACAGATTGTTCTTATGGATTTGTTTGAGTGTTTATACGCACATGAATAGCAAACCAATAGGTGTTTTCTAATAGTATTAGAAGTGCACATATAATGCAAAACAAAATGTACAATGTTGATTTCAAAAGGAAATCTAAAATTACATAACAGGTACAATAATCATGTATTAAAAATACACAATAGATGAAGAATCGAATGTATTAAATGCTAGTATTGACAGTCCTCTCTAGTTCGCATTATTTTCCAAAAGTAAATACTTCTGGAAAGAGTTAGATTGTAAAAATTGAACATATGAATGTGAAATTGAAAGATAATCACATGATGGTAGATTGTGAAATACTTCTGGATACACAATATTTTTTGTGTATGTTTTGAATTCTGCATCATCTTCCAATGCTAGGATCTTTAGTCCATTTGGATTCTTTACTCTTGAAACAGTAACATAGAGTTGGCCATGACTGAAAACAGGCTTTGGTAAGTACAATCCAACATGTTCCAAAGTTTGTCCTTGACTTTTATTGATTGTCATTGCATAGCAAATTTTTACTGGGAATTGTCTTCGTCACATTACAAATGGCAATTTGCTTTCCGTTGGAGACATATCAATTCGTGGGATGAATTTGCATAGCCCAATATGTGATCCAGAAATGATTTCTGCCTCAATTACAAATTTACCTATTTGTGTTATGATGAGCCTTGTTCCATTGCACATTCCTTCATTTTGATTTAGATTCCGTAACAGCATGATTGGAACTCCTACTTTGAGTTCAAGGTTATAATATGGAATTCATGGAAATTGTAAGCCGTTTAAGAATTCCGTTGGATACAAAACATCTTCTCCTGCGACATATCGAATTGATTTATCAATGATATCTGAGCTCTTGTACTGTTGTAACTCCTCAGGAATCATTTACATTATAAAGGCATTGATCTGATCAACTGTTTCATTGCTTGGTGTCAGTATTGCTCTGTTCGTTAGATATTTCTTATCACATCTTAGAGCATCGAATCCCTCATAAACTGCATTAAAAATTTCTTGACTGGATTTTTTGTTTCCTGCACTGTATATTTCTCTGGTATTTTGATCCAACATGCTTCTTCATCAATTGTTCTTGAAATTCAATGCTCAGTACCATTTCCAATTCTTAGAATCCAATTTGAGAAATCTTTGAGTGTAGATGAAGAATTTTGGAGACGCATATTTGTGTTTAATGTTAATACCTATCAACATATGGAAAATAAGAAAACATTAAGTGTAATGAAGTAAATATATGTTGTAATCTAATTTGTAATGCTAAATTTACCTCATAGTTACTCCAAATCTCTGAATTATTTATTGCCGAGTTAACAATTTCTGACCTTTTACCTTTTGGTATTACAGGGAGTATTTGTCTAAAATCACCTCCAAGTAAAACTGTTTTGCCGCCAAAAGAATGTTCTTCTTTGAAACCTGGGGATCCACTAAGTATATCCTTCATTGTCCTGTCTACTATCTCAAAAACATTTTTATCATTCATTGGTGCTTCATCCCATATAATTAATGAGCATCTTTTTATCAATTCTGCCAATTGAGTTCCTTGTTTTATTAAACATGTACTATCTCCGCTGCACTTTAATGGGATTTTGAATCTGCTATGAGCTGTTCTTCCACCAGGTAACAAAAGAGCTGTTATTCCTATTATTTATCAAGAAAGAAAAAATTATTATCTAGTAGCAATATAAATTTAATGGAATAGTATGTTCTTTTGTTTTACCTGATGATGCAACAGCTAAGACAATTTTTTATTCTGACCTTAGCCTTGTAATGATTGTTTTGTAAACAAATGTTTTGCCTGTTCCACCATATCCATAAAGAAAAAACAGCTTAGACTCATTCTTTATCACTGCATTCACCATTTTTTCATAAACACTTCTTTGTTCAACATTAAGCTAATGAAACATACACTAATGTTCTTCTTCTAGTTCATTTATATCAAATGAAATCTCGTCCCTCAGCAATTTCTTGTTAAAATCATGCACTCTTCCTTCATCGATTGGTGGTGACCCTTGAAAGTCACTCAATGATTTGCCATATCCAAGCAACATTTTTTGGATGTTGCAAAGAGTGAAATTTCTCAGCTGTTCTTCACTTAGCCTCAATCTTGGTGACTTTAACATCTTTCGTTGCTTGTGTAGTATATCATCACCTATTTTTGACCAATTCTTTTCCCAAAATTGTCCTATATTTGAAACTTCACCGAATATAAGTATCAAAACAAACAATTCTTTGAGCTTACTTCCTGTAGCCCAATGTGCTGCTTCTTCAATTGCATCGTTCCACTCTTTGTCATCTTGTAGTAGACCTAGACAATAACAAGCATCTTTAAATGATGAATATGTGACACCATTTATTGTGCGGATGTTTTCAAATGATGTAGGACTTTTTACAACATTCAATAACATCCGTAAAAAATACCTCTCGCCACAGCTTAGAGGCACATACGTAATTTTTCCAATACATCTCTTTGTTTTTCTTTTTTTCCATGATTTTTCTTGTCTATTCCATATGTATTTGCTTGGAAATTCTACATAAGCTAACTATATTACTTCTACATCCGCATCATTTTTTTGAAACCATTCAGTCAGCATAGTTTTCCCAGCATTTTTCTCTATTAACAATGTGTCGCAATAGATCATCATCTTTGAATATGAGGAGTTGTTCACCATCTAGATGTATACACAGTCTTTCTACTGCCGGCATTCTAAAATGTATATCAAAATAAAAAATTTGGCAACAAACTTCACATGGAGATAAATATCGGTTGTCCAAAAATGCTTTGATTTCATTCTTTGGTACTTCTGAATTGTTTTCAATTACTGTGGGATTTGATGGATTAGTTACAATCACAGCTTCAATTCGATCAAACCCTTTTGTAATGTACTTGAACAGATACTTAATTGCTTTTGATTGATTGCAAACTTCAACATTGATATGGCTTTGATACTTAAGCAATACAAATCTGTTGTAAGGGACAACATACCTATTGTCCAATTTGATTCCTCGCTTTTCCACGAACTTGTTATTGCATCTTCGTTTGTATAAGCAATAACCATTACTGTCATTGCTTGTTTCACCCTGGAAATCCTTTGGAAAGTGCTTTGAACATGTATTTGTAAAATAATTTCTGTTTCATCAAACAATATTTGATATTTACCAAAATGTTGTATTTATTTGATAATCAGGAGATAAATAAAATATACCATTACTCATGCATAGTGAATTTGGATTTGCTAAACCACATGGGCCATGCATCATGAAATTTGACACTGCATCATAACAGTGAGGATCACTGATTGGATCAGGTATTTCTACACTAATGATTTGATCTATATCCTCTTTGTTATTTCTCTTCGTTGTGTCGTCTAACCAAAGCAGCATATGTGAGTGTGGTAATCCTCACTTTAGGAATTCAATTGTGTGTACAACTATAGTGCTATATAAAAAAAACATTCGTTGTTAAAATAAATTGATTAAAAATGTAACAAAATTGATTAAGTTTGAATGAAGTTTAGAAATACTATAAACCTGCTTGAATTGGCCCAAAGATTTTCTTCTTCATGATATTCTTCATCATTTCATCTAGTTTCGTCTTGAAAATTCGTGTTTCAATACCTGGACTATTTTCAGCCTTTTGACCTCCTTTTTGGCTCAAGTAAAATTGAATTTCATGCCAATTTGAATTAGCTATAAATGTAATAAACAAATCTGGGTTTCCATATGTTCTGCAAATTGCCATTGCATGTTGGTAATTCTGAATCATGTAGCGTGGACTCCCTGTAAATGTTGATGGCAGAATTATTCACTTTCCAATTTTCGTTGAATCAATATCACCTTTGTCTACTGCATCTTGTATATTCTAATAGAGATTACTTCTCAAATTTCCTTGATTTCTTCTGATCCAATCTAATCTTTGTTGCTCAATCGCAGTATAACAATCCACTACAAATTGTTAGAAAAGTTGACCTGCCAGTGTAACATTACATTGTATATCCACTCTGTCTTGGATAACATAAGAGTAAAACTCATTCATTGTTACAAACTTTCTTTTTGTTCGATTCTTCTATCTATTTTCTGTATATTTGATTTCTGTATGGAAACCATCTTCTCCATATGGAAATAGCAATGGATACTGCAAAGCCATAAATGAAGGGTGCAAATAGCTGATTCTTTTCAATGAACCATTTCTTCCATGAACAATAATATCTCAATCCAATAACTTATGTTCAAAATCTCCTATTATCAAACCTACAACTTCTTTGCATTGAACCTCATTATATTATCTCTTCTTCTTTGAAAATTGACCTTTCATTTTTAATGTCAAGTTTTCAATATCAGAATCCTTGAATCATTCTCTTGCCATCCGAAATGCTTGCGTCAATTTGTTATTAAGATCAAACATGTGAATGAAAGACTCAATAAGTTGCCTGTCCAATGCATCATTACATTATTTCTGATTGACAGCATCTAAGCGATTTTGAACCTCATTATCAGTGTCATGGACATATAATTGACAAAAAGTTGGTTTTTTCCCTATCTCAGGAAGAAGCGTGCCAATTCGATGATAGTTTTGACCACAAATTTAGAATATATATATATATATATATATATATATATATATATATATATATATGGAGTGGATTTTGTATTGATGCTTTGATCAATATAACCACCAGTTGAAGTCATGGCAAACATGGAGTTATATGCTCGAATATTCTCAAAGAACTTCTGTTTGGTGCTGTTATTATTGCAAAGAAGCAGACTTTTCAGTAGTTCAGGCCATTCCTTGTTGACTGAGAATTTAACTTTATCATGCCTGCAGCATATTGTAAACTTTAGATATAGGTAATCTTTTTGGCTTTTGAGTCTTTCCTCATACCAGAAAATAGCACCACAATGCTTACATGTGTAATTTAGTTCCTCATACTGTGGCATCACAAACATTGTATCTTCTACAAAAATAGTAAATTTATATGTTAATTAAGAATTTAATGAATTAAGAAAGAGTTTAAATTTGCCTTCTGCAAGAAGCTTTGCCTTTTGCTTTTTATGACTTCGAGAAATTGAACTGGCATCTTCTCTGTTTTTCTGTTGTTCCTTTTCTTTTTCTTTTCTTATTCTGATTTGTTTTTTATGTGACATTCAGGTGGCCTGCAGGGTTCTGTTGTTGTGAATGCGGCGCAAATGTTTGTAACTTCAATTCTCTTTGTTATTTCAGAATGTTTTTTCTGCGTAACTGTGCTTATTTTGAAGCAGTCTGGATTTTCAATTATTTTTGATATCTGAGAACATTTGTTCTATGTAACTGGGCTTGTTTTGAAGCACTAAATTCTACTACTAAACAATTTCAAAGAAAAAATATTTAGTTTAACAAATAGTTATTAAAACAGTAAATATAATTAGAGACTAATATCTATTTGTACCTGGATTCATCTTTCGCAAAGATGTTCTTGATCTATTTTGGGAGTTTCTTGTAAAATTGATGTGTATGTATTTCAGCTTTGTCTATAAGGTCAATTCATCTAGCACTATTATATGGGTGTATTGTACAATGAGTTGAAAGGTTTCTTTTAATTTACGAAGCAATATCTTATGTATTTAAAAGAATTTTTTTGTAGATCTGAAAAGTTGTTTAGCTTTTATAAACAGAACATTTATTTTTTTTGGAAATGTATTGGAGAATGTAAGAGGTGTTTATATTTTTAATAGATAGTTAAAACTTTATTTTTCGCTTAAAGTTTAAAGTGTTGTTAAATTTAAATGCTGTTAATGCTCTTGGGTATTGAATATGTGAAGGTCTTTTCAGTTTTTTAAACAGTAATTTTACTTTGGTATAGAGATTGGTGCTATAAAGTAGAAGTGTTTTGATGGTAATGAGTGGATTTTCCTTTATTGAATTGTCAAAAGCAATGATAATGTTTATTTTGGTGTTCTTAACTCTCTATGAAAGATTTTTTGAACACTTTATACATAATTTGACGCTCCAAAAGCAACCAATGTTCCTTGGAACCTTTTGTTTTTCCATGTTGCTAAGAATTTTGTTGTACATTGCATCAATTTGACATGATTTTCTCCCTTTTTCGTGCCTTTATTTTTTTGTCAATAAAATATGAATTGTCACTGGTTTTTTAGGGAGTAAAATTAGAGAGAGAGAGAGAGAGAGTAGTGGCCAAACATTCTAATTTTCCTTTCTAGCGTAGTTAAATTGCATTTTTACCTGTCACTGCTTCCAGTGATATGAGTAGATCTCCGAGTTTGCTATGTTCGAGTGATAGGAGTCGAACACTGAGTTTGCAAAACTATCTTCTGCAATTACAATTTCCAAAATGAAACATAGTGGCCACCTAGCAATGGTTGAATGTAGATTAATGGACCATTGTGATAAGTTTCATATATCTCCTTTGCTCTCTCCACTAATTATGTTTTTCATTCTATGAGATCCAATACGTCCATGTGTTTCTTAGTGACATAGTTGAACTTTAACGGTACCTTTCTTTGTGCTCCTTTTATTAGGTTTGAAGCTAAATGATGTAATTTTCTTTTAGTAGTTAATAACTGGCAAAGTCATTTGATCTCCATTCAATCTCTTTTTATTTGGTTTGTTGCTTGACTTTCTTAGTGTTGGACGACTCCGATTTGCAGATGTTTTGAGGAACCTAGGTCTAGGCCTTTTCTTTTGCTATTTCAAATAGGAGGTCTTATTAATGCAGTGAAGAAGAAATTCAATTAGATACTTAGAAAAAGATAAAAGAAGAGGGTAGTTTATTTTAACTATGTAAAAGATTAAAAAAGAGCTACTCATAAAAATGAATATGCACAAATTTATCTTCTGTATTCTCTCGTGTGTGTTTCAGATTAGGGTTATAATACATCCACGTCATTAAATTTCCCGAGTCACTAAGATGCTTGGAGATGAATTCGGTACTGCATCTAACATTAAGAGCAGGGTGAATCGTCAATCTGTGCTGGCTGCTATCACATCTGCTCAACAGACTCTCAAACTCTACAACAAAGTCCCCCCCAATGGTCTTGTGCTTTATACTGGCACCATCGTGACTAAAGATGGGAAGGAGAAGAGTATGACTATTGAATTTAAGCCCTTCAGGCCAATTAATGCATCTCTTTATCTCTGTGACAACAAATTCCATATAGAAGCAAATGAGCAGGAATAGAGTTTCCTGTAGGAGTATTTTTCAGGAATAGAGTTTCCTGGAATTACATTTTTGTATTTTTAGTTTTTGTGTAAAATTATAAACTTAAATAGAGTTTATTAGTGAAACACTCTGTACACTTCAATATCAGCTACATTAGTACGCAAAATAAATGAAGTAGCATGGAAGGAAGAAACATTATGAGTTAAAACCAAACTGCCAATTAGAAATTAAAAAAACTAAAACAACAAAGCATACTAATATCCATTGCCAATAAAAATCTACTAGACCATCAAAACTAAACAAACTATAACAAATATGTTCTAAAAGCCTACCAAAACTTAACAAACACTAACAAATGACAATATGTACCATGAGCATCAATAATCACAACATCAGCAGTATGAGCACAGCATGACTAATTATTTTGAGAATATGCTTTCTTCTGTGGTAGCATTTCCATCATTGCTGATGTTACACTTTCAACATCAGCAGTAGAAATCTTCTACTAATAACCCTCATGTTGTTAATCGCCATCCATATGGATATGCAGAATGCCAATATAGCTTTTTGGCAACAATATTATTAGAGCAGTAAATGTAACTATCTATCAAACAACAGTTGATCAAATGCCAAATGCTTGTGTCAATCTGAAATCCTTCAAAATTAATACTAACAGTATCTGTAAAATGCCATTGTCATACTACTATATTTTCTCCAATATTATAAAATGCAATTCAATTGAAAATTTGATTCTAAAACAACTGGATAGGAAAAACCAGAATCTGGAATTATCAAAAGTAGGAACATATAAGGTCTGTTTTGTTCAACTAACATTAATTTAGCAAATCAAGATCAGTTAATTCTTTTTTTTTTTTTTGAAGCACTTCTCTTATCAATAGCATTTCCTTCTCCATCACCTTCAGAATTTGGATTTTTCTATCTTGCTTTGTCTTTCATTGGTGGTGTTACAGTTGCAATATCAATACCATTGCCTTGTTCAATTCCTTCCTGTAATTATGCCATTTGAAGAGTTCAGAATATACATGAAAAGAGTAAGGTATAAAGATTGAATAATTTATGTTGAAGTAGAGTCCTTTACCTTTTCTTTTCTTACACTCTTCATTTCACTTGGTAAGTATAATCTTATGACTGTAAAATCCTCCTTCTGTGTTCCCAAGTTGAACATATTCACTTTTGCTTGGAAAACATATGAACCGCCAATAATGCGTTCAATCACTTGTGGAAGAGGTTCTCCCGTATCATCCTATATTCAAATCACAACAATGTTAAATTATAGAAAAATCTGCAAATTATGGCCAACATAATTTCTCAAAACGACATTATTAACTTACATCTATTTTTTTTCCAGCAAGATCTGATGCAGCAATATTGATTAATTTTTCAACATCCCTATCAAACATTGTGAATCTTGCCTTTCCGATATGGTCAATAACTTCCATTTCCACGCGATACCTTCACCAAATACAATCATATTTAAAACTTCAAAAAAATTCAAAGCAAATCAATTTTTAAATATATTGTATCTTGATCGAAATTCTTGGTACCATATTAAAGGTGATTTCTCTACTCGATGGCAGATATCACAAAAAAACTCGTCATCCACTAATTTCAGCTTGAAATGGCATTTTGAGCAAGAATTAAAACGCCATCCACATGTTTCATCAATTGAAGAAATTGTTCCATAACAATAGAAAGGCATTTCCTGTATACAAAACACATATAATGATCATATTTCTATTTAAGAATAACAAAAGCACTAATCATTTGAATCCTTCCAGAAGCCATTTCTGCCTGCAGTTGTAGCAGTCCACAATCCAAGCTCCTAGTCTATCCCTCTCGCTCATTTTTTTTTTCCTTCACGGAGGAAAAGTATATAATTGTTACCATATCTTCAGGTTGGTCCAGTAGAAGCTTCATATCACTGATACTCTTCTTATTAGACTCTATCTCTTCACTACTTATGACATTGTTCATCACCTAGATATGCTCTATAAGAATCACATCACTACGACTAAAGCTGCACCAATAAAAGATAGTTTTAATAAAAATGATCAAAGAACAACATTAGAAAAGGCAGTTTCAATATAAATGCTGAGAGAACAACATCAGAATTCTTGGACTATTTTTTTTTCTCCATAGAGATTGTCAGTAAAGTCACGATAAAGTGCTCTGGAACCCCTCCTTTTTGATATATTAATAGAAACTAGGAATTGCAAAAATATCTACTTGTTCAGACAAATCAAATAACTGTCTCTTTTTTTCGTTTCCTCAAGTGTATATGAGTAAAACATGTGTACAGAGGTGTAACAGATTTATATGAGCAAGACTCTCGTCTGTCAATATAAGAGCCTAGTTAATAACCTAATCTTCAAGTTCTCTAGCATCAAATTTTAACAGTACATACCTTTGGTGCAATAATTACATTCTACAAACAATTTCAAACTCCAATTATTCTGTGTAGAATTTCAAAACTATCATTATCCTCTGCATAGTTCATATGAATTAGCTATCTTAACTATACTATGATAAGCATTATAATGAATAAAAAAAAAAAAAAAATCACCATGAACCATCAACATACTCACTAACAAACCAAGAATCAAAATTATATAAAACCAACAACCACAAACACATCCATAACTATATTTTGTTTTCTTCAAAATAACATTTCATAATTTGGAAAAAACTACAAATAGCAAATACATTATGTTCTCAGTGATTCAGTTTATATAAAATGCAAAGATGCACTACTTTCAGTCCAAATGTTTCTGTAATTAGATACTACTATCAAAACTGAAATACTCTTAAACTCATTATTTGATAATCAATAAACATTATCTATTAAAACTTACTCTCTCATGGTCTACACAAGCTAAAGATAAAAAATCTATGCATGCTAGAAACAATTCCAATGCAAAGACATTATGTTTTCAGTGATTCAGTTTATATATAATGCAAAGACGCAGTACTTTTAGTCCAAATGTTTGTCCAATTAAATACTACTGTCAAAGCCGAAGATTGAAAATATCAGAATGCTATAAGCAATTCCAATGCATAGTAGAAACAATAACTACATACTATAAACAATTTCAGACTGCAATTGTCAAACTCATATCACAATTGGTCAACTCATAGCACATAAATCCATTTTCTCTGTAATTTATAAATTCTTCTTTTATTGTGCATCATACGTGGGCTTCTAATGGTTAACTATTGTCGTAAAACACCGATAGGTTTCCCCATCATGTTTATATAGACACCCAATATACTTAGCACAGAACTCAAATCATTAACTTCATAGAATAACTCAAAAACAAGCCCCATCAAAATCATGCTAAACTAAGAACAACATACAAAACACAACCACCAGTATATTCTGTCCAGATTTTTTAATTTTAATATATAATCCACAGACAATTGGTGCAATATCTACAGGGCGGAAACAATTCAAAAAAATTCCTCTTCAATTCAACATTCACGTAAAAAAGTACTTACCAATTAAAAACCTCTTTTGATGACCATTTCTTTCATGTTCCTCAAAATAAATGAGCATAAATTTATACTTTGCACATCCAGATAACAAAAAATAGCATTTCATAGATTTTGTCAAACTCATCAGAATTTCAAATTGTCATTATTCTCTCCACATTTGATATGAATTAGCTAATTCACTATACTATGACAAAACATTATAATGAATGAAAGATAATCAGCATGAACCATTAACATACACACCAACAAACACATCGATAAGTACATTCTGTTTTTTTCAAAACAAGGTTTTCATCATTCACCATTTTCCAAAACAAGGTTTTTTTCAGTATGTCATAAATATAGTAACAAAACACTTCATATGAACTAGTCATGTTCACTATACTCTGCCAAGCATTATAATGAATGAAAGACAATCACCATGAACCATCAACGTATTCACTAACAAACCAAGAATGACAATTATATAAAACCAACAATCACAAACATAACGATAAGTACATTCTATTTTTTTCAAAACAAGGTTTTCATAAATTGGCAAAAACTAAAAATAGGAAATAAATTGAAATTTTATATTATGTATTTTAGAGCAAATGGAAGATTGTATTCTAGATCATATGTTAGCATCTACAGTAAACCCAGAAATCACACCATTACATTCAATCCAGATTTTTCTATTTTCTTATATAATGCGCAGAAAAATGCTAAATGATGCTAGATTTGTTTACTACCAAATACTTTGTAATCTTCAATATCAACTAAAATAGAGAAAATACGAAAAAATTGGCACGCTTCTTATCAAGACAATTTTCTAAAAACAAAAAATAGCACATAAACTCATTTTCTCTCTATTTTTCATAGAAAATACTAGATTGTGTTGTGCATCATACGTGGGTCTCTGATGGTAAACCATCGTCGCAAAACACCGATTAGTTTCCCAATCATGTCTATGTAGACACCCAATATACTTAACACATTACTAAAAAACTAAGGTAAAAGGCGATATTTTTATAAGAAAATAAAAGGCTTGAGAAAATGAATTTTCAGTAATATATATACAGTTATTTCACTGTGCATCATACGTGGGCCTCTGATGGTGAACCATCGTCATAAAACGCCGATTGGTTTCCTAATCATGTTTATATAGACACCCAATATACTTAGCACATTATTAACACAACTAACCTAAGCAACAATATTTTTATAACAAAATAAAAGGCTTGAAAAAAATGCTTTTTCAATAATTTATATACACTAAATTTATTGTGCATCATACGTGGGCTTCTGATGGTGAATCATCGTCCCAAAACACCGATTAGTTTCCCAATCATGTTTATATAGACACCCAATATACTTAGCACATAATTCAAATAATTAATTTCATTAATCCATTATGTTTTCATTGATTTAGTTAAAATAAAATACAAAGATGAACTATTTTCAGTCCAAATATTAGTCTAATAAGATACACTGTCAAAGCTGAAGATTGAAAATGTCAGCATACTAGAAAAAATTCCAATGCAAGGTGAAACAATAATTACATACTACAAACAATTTTAGACTCCAACAAACCAAGAATGAAAATTATATAAAACCAACAACCACAAACACATCAATAACTATATTTTGTTTTCTTCAAAATAACATTTCATAATTTGGTAAAAACTAAAAATAGCAAATACATTCAGTGATTCAGTTTATATAAAATACAAAGATACACTACTTTCAGTCCAAATGTTTCTATAATTAGATACTACTGTTAAAGCTGAAATACTCTTCAACTCATTATTTGACAATCTATAAACGTTATCTATTAAAACTTACTCTCTCATGGTCTGCACAAGCTGAAGATAAAAAATCTGAGCATGCTAGAAACAATTCCAATGCAATGACATTATGTTTTCAGTGATTCAGTTTATATAAAATGCAAAGATGCAGTACTTTTAGTCCAAATGTTTGCCTATTTAAATACTACCGTCAAAGCTAAAGATTGAAAATATCAGAATGCTATAAGCAATTCTAATGCATGGTAGAAACAATAACTACATACTATAAACAATTTCAGACTCCAATTATTCTGTGCAGAATTTCAAACTATCATTTTTCTGTGCATAGACTTTTTAAAACTCATAGACTTTGCAATTTCAGAATGCAATTATTTTGTGCAGAATTTCAAACTACCATTATTCTGTGCATAAACTTTTTAAAGCTCATAGATTTTGTCAAACTCATCTGCATTTCAAATCGTCATTATTCTCTCCATAGTTGATATGAATTAGCTACTTCACTATACTCTCACGAGCATTACAATGAATGAAAGACAATCAGCATGAACCATTAACATGCACACCAACAAACACATCGATAAGTACATTCTTTTTGTTTCAAAACAAGGTTTTCATCATTCACCATTTTCCAAAACAACGTTTCTTTCAGTATGTCATAAATATGGTAACAAAATATGGAAACAATTCACTGCATATTTCTCTTCAGTATGTCATAAATACTGAAGAGGTAGAATCGAACAAAAAGAATATGGTTGATATGAAGCTCCTACTGGATCAACCTGAAAATATGGTAACAATTATATATTTCTCCTTCTTCATGGAAAAAAAAAAAAAAAAATGAGTGAGAGAGATGGATTGGGAATCTGAACTCTCGAGTGCTGCAACTGCAACCAAAAATGACATCTTGAAGGATTCAAATAATTAATGCTTTTGTTATTTTGAAATAAAAATATGATCATTATATGCGTTTTATATACAACAAAAGCTTTTTTATTGCTATGGAACAATTTCTTCAATTGATGAAACATGTCGATGGCATTTCAATTCTTGCTACTTAGATACTCCTATAAAATCTAAAATACTCTTTCAGTCATTATTTCATCAACTCCTGTCAAATCTATTAATGGCATTTTACAGAGCATGATCGAAACAATTCCCATGCACGGTAGAAACAATAAGTACTCAGTACAAACAATGTCAGGCTGCAATTATTCTCAGTAATTTATATATACTTCTTTTATTGTGCATCATACGTGGGCTTCTGATAGTAAACTATCATCGTAAAACACCCATTGGTTTTCCAATTATATTTATATAGACACCTGATGTACTCAGCACATTATTAAAACACCTAACGTAATAGCATATCTAAATAAGCAGTTAGGTCATTTAACATTCGCTCATTTTTCTGAAACAGCAAAGAGGTTGATAAAATTATTTTTCAGTATATTATATAAACTTCCTTTATTGTGCATCATACGTGGGCTTCTGATGGTGAACCATCGTCGGAAAACACCGATTGGTTTCCCAATCATGTTAATATAGACACCTAATATACTTAGCAGAAAATCACCACAAAGTATCAACCCACTCAGTCACAAATAAACAATAAAAATTATATAAAACGAACAACGACAAACACATCCATGACTACACTCAATAATATACATTTATTGAATTTTCTGATAAAATCACAGACACATGCTAGAATATCTACATGACAAAAACAATTCTAAAATATTCCTCTTCAATTCAACATTCAAAGAAAAAAACACTTACAAATAAAAAACCAACTCCAATGAGAACATCTTTCATCTCCCTAAAAACAAAGCAGCATAAAAATTATACCTTGCAATTCAAAATAACAAAAAAAAAAAAAAAATCACATTATCAGACTACCATAATAGCAATACAAAACAAATAACTAATTCATCAACTAACATGAAAAATTCTATTAAAAATCCAAGCAGAAAATACATTTAACAAATACAAAAAAAAAAATTAAAATAGAAAACAGATGAATTTACCATTATGTTCCCATATCAATTACCAACAAAATCAATAATCATTATGCATTTCACTACCAATTCAATCACCTTATTCCAATAAGACCAACAAAATTCCAATACAAAATTCAAATTAGCAACATAACACAAAAATATGAAAACTGTATAGAAACTAAGAGCATAAAAAAATCAATTTTTTGCCAAAATATAAACAAACAAAAACACACATAAAGAACGAACAAAGCTAAAAGCAAAATTAATTTTTCCATTACTAATTCACAAAAAAGGAAATCAATTCTCAACTGCAACAATAGACTAAAAAATTCTTATACAAATAAAAAAACCCGGACCATTTTTTCAAAATCAGATTCATTTTTCTTGCTTTGTCATTGTTCTACACCAACTTTGTTTTCCAAATCTTCTCTATCGTAATGATACAAAATCATATAAATTACTCTTTTTATTACTAAACTTTTTGTTCCTGTTCAATAATCATACAAGCAAATATCATTTCCTATAAATCAACAACATCAATCCTCATATTTTTAATTCTCTCACTTTAACCAAACAACATTACATAAATTACATGTCTGTCTCATTCACAAAATTACCAATATTAAAATCTGGTAAATTTGATAACTACAACTTCATCAAATTTCACACTATCGCACTTCCATGAAATATACGGCTATGGCAATTCCATTATCCTTTGAAACTCATAATAACCCCAAATCAGTTTTGGATATAAATCAAATTTCATATAAAGCTGCACCAATAAAACGCAGTTTAAATATAAATCCTCACAGAACAATATAAGAAAAGACACTTTCAATAAAAATGCCCAGCGAACAACATCAAAATTGTTGATCTATTTGTTTTTTTTTTTCATACAGATAGTCAGTAAAGTCACCATAAAATCACCTTTTTTATTAAGCTAATTACTAGCAAATATATTGTGTTTTCAGTGATTCAATTTATATAAAATGCAAAGATGCACTACTTTTAGTCCAAATAAAACATAAACAGCAGCCATAGTAATCATTAATGAAATTCAAATTTCATATTCATACTAACTACTACATATCAGTCATGATACACTGAAACTTCACTACACCATAACTAAATTTCTAAATAAAAAACAACATCATAACATAACACTACTACGAGAAAAACAAAATGCATTTCTTTCCTCTGAAACAACTTCAGTTTATACGTGAACATTCACCTTCCTCCAAATGAAGCCTCTTCTTCACCTTTGCCTTATCCTTATGCAATACACTGCCACCAGATAAACGCATCACATCAACAATAGTTTTCTTTTCAACAAAACGAATATGCAGCAAAACTTTATTTGTATCATAATACAAATAAATCACATTCTGACAATCCGCCCCAACTTGCAATTTATAAAACCCAGAAAATTTTTTAAAAAGATCCATATGTAACCCTAACTTAACAGCAAATTCAACTACACCAACAACCAATGGCTCATAAAAGTCAACAAAAGATGACATCTTCCTCTCAGTATCACCAGCAGCTAAATAATCTTCACTTAAGAACATGATACTCAAAGGAAATTCCATCAAACCACGCCTTTCAACCTAACCATGTGTCTCAGCCCACAAATTCCCATATAAAGCAACACCACAACCACTAACAATACATGCAGGTAACAGTATATCCAAATACACAGAAACATCACTTGAAGATTCATTCAAAATTAAACGAATAGAATCCGCTCTTTTATCTGGGATAGCATAATGAACTTTCGTAGTATGTAAATCTTCACTGCTCAACACAACAGATTCGGACATAAAAGGATAAAAGACAGGCTTTCCAACTAACTGGTATTTCGCTAAAGAATTATTATATAATTCCATCGAAACACAAATGCACTGATATTATCAAGATACAAAATGAATAATACAAAGGACAAATTAACAACAAAAATAAAACACATATATATAACAAAAAAAAAAAACCTTGAAAAACTTCAAATAATTTAATTCCAAAATCCATCGAAAAACACAAGAATTAAAACACACTAATATCTAAATAAAACCATCATTCCAAAAAACATCTTAAAAAACCAAACGAAAAATAGAAACTAAAAATAGAAAACGCTCCTTCACTTGATCGAGTGTTAGCTTTGTTGATTTACAGTGATCTGAAGAGACTTTCTCCATTTAGCATCCTATTCAATGCTTCGACAAAACCAACGTAGCTTCATTTGCATTCAAACAACCAAAGTCGAGACGAAAACCCTAATGAACCCTAAAGCTCCTTAATCAAAACACGGCGGCACAAAGACTATCCTCGAAATACACAGACAAATAATAAGAAACCCTAAGAACAAATAAAACCTGGGCCAAATAAACTAAATGGAAAAGAATTATACGACCCATTCTTTTGACTATATAAAATGCCCTTCTATTGTCCAGGGGCTTTGTATCAAATATATGCCTGGGCTTTTCCTATTCAATTCTTTGAATTGAATAATTATACCGACTTTTCTTATTTCTTTACCAAAATTTAATTTGAAATTTTTAATCCACGCCATTTTTTTAAAACAAATTTCGTGGAAAAAAAATTTATAATAAAACATAAATTTCATAAAAAAAAATTCCTCAATTTTTTTAAAAAAAAATCATAACAAAATTTTCATATACAAAATTTATTCAAATCTAATAATATAAAACTTCAAATTAAATCAACAATTTATAATATATTTCACAAAACTATACAATCAAAAAATTCATTACCAACTCCATTTATACAATAAAAAATTTCATAAAAATTAAAATAATTTTTCCAGAGAAAATTTACAAAATAAACTCATAAAAAAAAACAAAAATTCTAAAATTTTAAACCGTGCAGAGCACGGGCATCCAAACTAGTGAGTTCGTAAAATGGTGGGAATGGCTTTGATTCCACCATTTTCTTGAGTCTCCTCAAGTAAAGGCTCCTTGATGCCGTTTTCCACTTTTGCAGAAAAACCCTCCATGGTGGGATCGGTTTTTTCTAGTTGTGCATCCTCTACTGCTTCAGTAGTTATAGACATAATGACCAAATATTTCAAATACTAAATGGGCTATTTTTTAGTTTCTTGCATTTTTGGGACAGAAACGAATTCCAAGAAAAAGATCTTATAGGGCGAATCATCTATAAAATCCTCAGTCCTTACTCCAAGGCAAAGCCCAGAAGATGATGAATCCATGATATTGAGGAATTACTCCAAGGCATTTGATTCCCACTAATTTTAAATAAATTCAAATATTTATCAGAATTCTAAGTTAATCCAAACATGAATAGAGTAGAAAAATATTACAAAATATTCCAAGGAAGAAAAAAGGAATGAAAATTGAACCTGTTAAATAAAAGTGAAAGTAAGACAATCTTGAATCAACAATTAAGGCTGGAGTATTTGAAATTTGCAAGCTCACCTTTCTACCCCTTACAGCAACTTCAATTTCTGGAAGTACATAGAGAGAGCCTTATAGGAAGATTTTAAAGTCGTGGTCAGATTGGAAGCCATGCCACAGGGTTAAAACAAAAAACTCTAAACTCTTTATTTGAAAAGAAAAAATTATACCAAAGATCAAAGCTTCCTCTAAGGTTCGAGTTTTGAACCTTCTTGATGGAAAGACGTACTTCGTAGTCTTATTAGTTAAGTCTGTCAGAACTAAAGAAGAAAATTAGAACAGTTTCAGCATTAGAAGGGCGAGGTCAACTTACAGTATAGGATGGCGAATTTCGAAGAGCCATGTAATTGAGAACTCAAAACAACCACCGTTTGGAAAGGCTAAACTGTATAAGATTAAGTACGTCTAAAAGCATATACATGTATAATTAAATGAGAGATAGTCATAGATTTTTGTAATAGCATATCAACAACAACAATAGTAAAAATAACTAAAAATCCACCCATGTTGTCATGTTGTTTTGATCATCAATATAACAATTTACAACAACAATCTTATAGTCAAATCGATGAGTTCCTTCTACCAACAAAATACAAACAACAGTACCATACTTTACATTTAATACAAAAACCAAAATAAAGTTAGGAACTGCACAGAATTTGTTAATATAAGACTAATTCAACAAACAATTATATGAACATCAACCAAATTAAAGGCAACTTTCTGAACTTCATAACATAAATCAGCATAAAATCCGAATATCCTAATCATAAGAAACAACAGGCTATCCTGGTATGACTCCCAACTAAAGAATTCAAAGAAAAATATCGACAAAAGAAGAACAATTCATGAACTTCAAGAAATTTAGGCCCATAAAAAACTAAAGAGTAAGAAAAACTTTCACAGTAAAAAAGTTGACTCTTGAACTTCTTCATGCAACCCATCTTCATAGATCTCCAAAAATCTCAACCCCCATGAAAATAAACCAAAAAAAATCTCTACAAAATGAAAAATAGAATATCTGACACATAGGTACTCAGTATATACCTTTATGGAGCTCTGATGTTGAAGAGACCGTATCAAATGGATCCATATGCACAGCTAAAGGTAAGAATTCTATCTTCAAGAACAATAACATCCATTCTCCCCATAGAAAATTGAAAAGGGAAAAGTGGACAAAGCGGATAAAGCTGAAAAATACTGCTTAATGAAAATGATGGACTAATATATTAATCTTTGATGAAAAATTACTGCTCAATTATATCCATTCTATCAAAGTGCTTTTGCTTCTTAGTGTCAATTATCTATTTGTCCAATTTAAATACATACAAATTTGCATTTTCATTTTTAGAACAATTACATGCTAATGTAAGCATTATGATAGCTATATTGTAGGACAATAGTTAAAGCATTTTCCAAAGAAAATGCAAAACATGACCATAGTTGAAGAAAATGGATTTTGAATCTTAAGACAAAGAGAGACATCATATTTATATTTTTGTTTTTTAATTTAATATTAACACAAGTTGTATCCTTTGTATTCTTAGACAACAATTTAATACAATCTATATCTCTGTGCGTCTGCACGGGCATCAACCTAGTGTCATTTAAAACGCTGTGTTGACATACACATGGAAATACTAAAAAAGAAAGATTTGATCTTTATTACTTACCTCACTTCGGGAGAATGCAAAAAACTGTTGGAACTTGCAAATTGCATACTCAATGACATTGAAGAGAGAAAAAGTACACAGTGCAAAGGCTATAAAGCACCAAAGAGAGAGAAACAACATGCTTTAGAAAGAGCAGAAACACACATTACTCGAACGCACAGAGAGAGAGAGAGAGAGAGAGAGAGAGAGAGAGAGAGAGAGAGAAGCAATTACATTTTCGTTTTAGATAAAAAAAATTGCTAATTCAAATTGCTAAAAGAGAAGTGGCAATTGAAAGGTTAAACAACAGATTGTGTGTTGCATCAGCATTACATATGACCCCAGAGCAAAGATACTTCACACTAAGCATGGTTAAAGATGAATAAAGAATTGTAGGGAAAATAAATTACAAATTCTTGGCATACCTAAGAGAGAACCGTCCAGTAGAAGGGCGCCATAGTTAAAACTGAACATAGAAGGCCCAATCTGAGCATTCATGACTCATGGAAAACAACTGGCTAGAAGAGAAAGTCAATTTTAATGAACAATAAATTTTAGAGGTTTTAAACAAACAAAATGAAACGTAATAAGACAGCATGATGATGCTTCATGGAATCTAATTGAGGATTACATCATGAGGACATTGTGGTATTAATTGTTTTCACACATCCACAAAATGAGAAGAATTTGAAGCACATATAGCAATAACATGCTAAGGCCAAAGACAGCTTGCCTATAAACTATAACGGAGGCCAACATATTGCTATGTCTGGAAAATTTGCAAAATTTAGTTGCAAATGGCTATATACCTGATATGTGTAAAGTTTGACCTATTAAATTGGCCATGTAAGTTAACTAATAGCAAGGAAAACAGATCCAGGAAACAAAATATAGGGAAAAAAAAAACGAAACTATCTTCTTAGTGATCTCTTTTTGAACACCGTAACTCAGAACCTAACCACTATGCATACTTTTCGAGGAGAACATTAATAAAAAACGCAACAACTTGCGATTAAAATTTCCCTACATTACTCATCTCCATAAAATCAAAAGATAATTAAAAAAAAAAATCTTTCTACAATTTCCTAAACTTGAACTTCTAAGCAGTCTGCAACATCAATTTAAACCGAAATTTAACAACAAATCTCGAAACAATAACCCAAAAAATATACAGTGGTTCAAAAGATAAATAAGTAAATGAATCATCACAGATTCTAAAAAGCTAAAGCTTCCATGAGAAATGGCATTACAGCAACCGCTACAAAATATTCCTTGATAAAGATTGATTTTTTAACTGAAGAAGAAAAGAGAGAACGGATAAGGAAGTGGAACCGTGATGGGAGTAGAGATAGCCTCGTCTCCATGAATAGATGTGATCTCCAAGCTTCAGTTCATCTCTTTGAATCTTATTGAAGAGCACACGCAACACTCCTAGTCCTACCATTTATTCTCCACCTCGCTTAACTCCTCTTCTCTTCCACAACCAAAGACAATAATCCCTACATTCTCGTTTTCAAGATTCAACACTATTCCTTTCATTTTGCTGGCAAATTCAACCATTTCCCCAACTTGAATCTCGTTCCATAAAAAAAAAAAAAAAAGTGCAATCCCATCTACGACTGAGATAACTTGATCTCATCCACTTGAATTTTCGCGTAAAAGTTGCTGCTCACCTCTATGATTTTCGTGATGATATATTCGTCAGGGGTGTCTCTCTCAAATTTCACTCCCGCGACACTCGTTTTTCACCAGCAAATTCAATGCTGTCACTTCCATTTCTGCTGGAAGAGAAAATGCTTTAATTTTCTCCTAGGAAATCTAGCGTTCACGCCCAATTCATGCTTAGAAATTGATATTTTTAGATATTTTGTATCTATACTTGTATATTGAAGGTGCGGAATGGATCGGAGGAGGACGGAAAGTCTATTCTACGCAAGCTAGTAGAGTGGGGGATAAAGTAGCACGGGGTCATCTTCTCCAGTAAGATCGCTGGCGCATCCACACTCAAGGTTGTCGCTGGTTGGCATGGGGATGTTGACTATTAAAAGGACTTAGAACATGGCTGCCAAGGCTGCTACGTAGTAGCTTTTGCAAGTCATGGCTATCCAAGCGACGATAGTTGCACAACAGGAAGTAGGGGCACCTGCGATGACATAGGAGCTCTTGTTGAAGGGTAAAGAAAAAAAGTAGTAGTAGGGGAACATTGAAAGGACACCAACGTTTTTGTAGACCTAGTGTGATAAGTAGATGATCAATCAAAAGCCTCAATGAATTAATAGATTCTTGGATGAAGAGACAAAATGTTACCATTTTTATAAACTATATATATATATATATATATATATATATATATCATTTTAATTCAAAACAATTATGTGTCAACATAGCAAGTTGTCAGGTGTCACTTCAAGAGCCATCTGCAGCTGCTATATATATATATATATATAGATTTCTAGAAAACTAATCAAACTTTTAATAATCCATTAAAAAAATCAATTTTAAACAATAGTAAATTAGCCAAAATATATGCTTTCCCCTTTGATTTTCTTTTGTTGCATGTTATTGCCCGTCAATCGTATAAGATCATTTTAATTTTTCTAATTTTTCCTTGAGAACCAAAGGATAAAAGGGATGAGTAATCTCCAAATCTATCCAAAGCCAAGTAAAAAGATCAGCAACATCCTTAGCTTAGCAAGGCAAATGAGCAGAAACAACACACAATCTCTTCACAAATTTAACTGCCAGACACCTTTGCACGAATATACTGTGAGGTGAGGTGAAAGTCTTAAGAATGAAAATTTTATACCTTGTAAGATGAAAAAAATTTACTAATATATCGGTTTTCATTTGCACGAATTAATCCTTGAGACAAGTTCAAGAATTATTTTTGGAAAAGATTCCCAAGGGATAAAATCTCGTTTCTTGACTTTTTCTTTGACTAGAAACCTAAAACCCTAAAAAAGAAGTTTCATTCTGTTGACAAGCAAAACACTCAAACAGCTAGATGACTAGATAGCATATAGTCGAGACCGATGGGCGACCTAGTGCCGATCCAAGATCGATCGATCCAAAGGATAGTTTGTTGAACTGAATTAGTGGATTGTCTGGGAGGTAGCACTTGATATTCAGGAAGCTAAATTGGAGTAGGATAATGTCAAAAATCTAGGAATATGCACAGAGTTTCTAACCAAGTCGAGGCCATTTTCTTAGCATGTTTACCATTAATGACCAGGAAGCAGCATGACCAAAAAATGGCAGTAGTGATGAATATTGGGTACTCAAACCTGTTAAAAGCATGGCATTTTTTCCATTTATTTTCTTTCTAGAGTTTTAACTTACATTTTTTTTTTTTTTTTGCTTTTAGTCCAATTTTCATTACTTTCGTTATTACACTATCCTAAAACAACTCCTTCATTTGTGATAATTTGCTTGTGCTCTTGAAAGTATAAACTAGAATTCTAAATCCATGAAGGATCTCCTTTTGCCTTTATTCTTGAGTTTCATCTGCTCATATATGAAGGAGATTCAATTTTATGTTAGTTGACCACTTTAAGATCAGCGTTTCAGCTAATCGAAAAACTGCTTCTTAGCCAATTGGTCGGCTAGAGTATTAGACGGCCAATAGTACTATTTGGTGTCAAGAATGAGATCACCTTGAAGTGAGCCCATTGAAAATCTGGAAAAACTATCATCAATTTGAATCCAAACAACTATGGTGCGGCTAGCCACCATGATAAAACTAACAATTCTTTAACCGAAGTTGATGTTATAGCTCATATCCTACCTCACTTTCAGTAATTTGATAGAAATTCAATGAAAACACTGGACAATTAATGCAAAGTTTAGTTTCATAATTTACTATTACATTCAAACCAATGTTACAAAACAAATTACAACACTGGTCGGACCCAGAGAAAACTTCTAATGGCAACATCTCCACTAGTTGAACCTAACACGAGCACATCATTTGTAGTATGGTAATGTCTCTATTGCCCACAAAGATCTAGGTTCATCATCAAACATAGGACCTAAACCTCCTGTTTCAATTAATCTTAGAACTTACCTAGTAGAGATAGTACATCTGGATCTAAGAAATTCTAATACTATATTAATTTTATTTTCCCAACCATCCAGCCATTCGACCTTCCAGAATTATTGGGTGCATGTATACCCTTACCAACTTACACTGGGGTGCCAATGCCCATTTATATAGGGGGCAAACATCAACTGTAGCTATACCATTGAGTGTCAGACAATGATACGTGTTTTTATCAGGTGTAAGAAAATTATCATGCTCAAACTTACAATTAATCAAGTTTTAATTAAAATATCAAATCCATAAACTATATACCAAAACACATTAGAGCAAGTGCAATCATCACAAAGTATGTTATAGGATATCAATAGGTATTGATTCTCAAGAAGCACGCACCTTTACTTATTTTAATTCTATTGTTTAACCTACCAAACTCAAGAGATAAGAAAAATACAAATACTAAACTAGAAAAAATAATTACATCCTACACAAAATCAATCACAAGAATATCAAGGAGTAAGATAACCAGTAATAACATGTAATTAGATAAGATTCCTGGGGGCTACTATTGACCCCGAGAGCTAGGTAGGCATGATCCTTGAGACTTTGTCAGACTTCTTCTCATAGTTCAAGTTAATTACAACATGAACAACTTAAAAATAACTCTAACGGAACTAATAAAGGAGCTCCAGGTGATGGAAAAAGTTATAAGGCCACAGTCTAAGGCTTTGGTTGCTAGGTCATTTTCTTCGACGGTTGAGCCCAACCCATGAAAGTTCAAAAAGAAGAAGAAGGGAAATGCAGCGGCCCAACCCAAGTCCTAGACCAAAGACAAGCCCAAAGGGAAGTGTTTCAAATGTGGTAAGAAGGAACACTAGAAAAATGAATGTCTAGACCTTTAGCCAAGAAAAACCCCACAGATAATACATACTATCGTGAATCTATAACAATGATTGGATTATCATCTACTTAGATAGTTGATTCTAGAGCAATTGACCATGTCTGTAACTTCTTGTAGGGGTTTAGAAAGATAAGGAGACTTGAGAAAGGCGAGCATGGTCTCCACGTAAAAAATGGAGCACGAGTATAGGCTTCAGCAATAGGAGATTTGAAACATAGTTTAGATTGTAGAAGAATTCTTTTATTGAGGAATATTTTATATGTACCTGATTTTAAATAGAATTTGGTTTCAGTTGGAAAACTTATTAATCATGGATATTTAGTTTCTTTCCATTCTATTATTTTTTATAGATAGAGATGGAAATATTTTATGTACTGGGCACAGGTATGAAAATTTATTCTTCATAAATCCTATTAAAAATCAAGTAAACAATGCTCAAAATGAACCTATAAATAAGAAGAGGAAGGACAATATCAATGACTCATGTTTATAGCATTTAAGGTTGGATCACATTAACTCGATCATGATTCAAAGGTTAATCTATGACAGGCTTTTAAGCTTATTGGGATTGGAAAGTTAGCCTCAATGTAAATCATATCTTATGGGTAAGATGACCAAAAGGACTTTTATCCAAAAGATAAATGATCTAAGGAAATATTGAGTTTAGTTCACATTAATGTGTGGTCCTTTATCCACACCAATAAAAGGAGGTTTTGAATACTTCATCATATTCACAGATGATTGTACAAAGTATGATTATGTTTACTTGATGAAACGCAAGTCTAACTCTTCTGACAAGTTTAAAGAGTATAAAGCTGAAGTGGAGTATTGAACAGGTAAACTAATCAAAATTCTTCGATCAGATCGTGGTAGAGAATACTTCCTAGGTGAGTTTAGGAACTACATGACACATTATAGGATAGTATCTTAGCTCAGTGCTCCTGAGATACCCCAGTAGAACAGAATAGCAGAGAGAACAAATAAAATATTGATGGAAATAGTCTGAAGCATGATGTCTCATGTGACTCTGCTAATTTCTTTTTGGGGAAATGCCCTAGAAATAGTGGCTTGTATTCTGAACTTGGTATCCTCTAAATCAGTATCAATGACACCTTATGAGATATAGATTGGGCAAAAGCTAAGCCTTAATCATCTTAGAATATGAGATTGTCCTGTTTATGTACTGATCCAATGAGATAAATTAGAACTAAGATTAGAATTGTGCTATTTTGTTGGGTATCCAAAAGGAACTAAATGTGGTTACTTTTGTTATCCAAATGAGAAAAATATACTAATAAGTACAAATGCTAAATACTTGGAGGATGAACAAAGTATATCTTTCAAAGGTTCAAGTAAAATGGAACTAATGGAAAAGTTGTCTACTGAGTCAACTTTAAACAAGCCAATTATCACAACTTAAAGATCCTATGCAAAAGGAGCCTCGTCATAGTGGTATGGTATCTAGAGTTCTAGAGAGGTGGACTGGAAACGTTTTTGACTTAGTTTCCAATCACTAGGAACAAGATTTCATTATATACGAAGAGGCTATTGTTAATGCCGATACATACATTTGGCATGAAGTAATGAAAGTCATGATCGAGTTAATGCATTTTAATCAGGTTTGAGATCTTATAACTTCACCAGAAGAGATAAAACCTTACGTTTAAGAGGGTATACAAGAGAAAGAGATGAGTGGATAGAAAGGTAGAAACCTCAAAGTTAAGCAAGTGGCAAAGAGTTATAATCAGAAAGAGGGAATCGACTATGAGGAAACCTTTTCCCCAATAGCGATGCTTAAATCCATCTGTATTCTCCTTATCATCATCTATTATTATGATAACAATATATGATAAATGGATATCAAGATGGCTTTTTTTAATCACCATCTTAGTAAAGACATTTATATGTCCCAACTAAAATATTTTGTTGCAAAAGGCCAAGAACACATGGTTTGCAAGCTTAAAAAGTTCATTTATAGACTCAAGCAGGCATTAAGTGAAGAAAATGCATACAGAGGAAGCCATGCATTCAGTGAAAATAAAACTAGAAAAATAAAGACACAGCGCAGCGGAAGGTCAAAAATAATACCTTTGCGTGTCCTTGGTCTATTTGGCTGAGAAGACGAGGTCCTAACCACTGGAGTGGCTACTTGTCTTGGCTTTGATTCCAGCAAAAATCCAGCGATCTTTTGGCTTCTCCTTGGCATGTACACGAAGCTTTTCGCTTCTCAAAATATTCATCTGCCCAATCTGTATTGGTGAAATAACCTAGGCGAGGAAAGACTTATCTTGAACCTTTAGTATTGATTAGTAAAATCAAGAAGGTTACATAAGAAGGAAAATATGAACGAGAGAGAGAGAAAATAACAGAGAGAACAAGCATTGTGTTTTTTTTTCCTCGGTGTCGTGTGACTTCTGTGAAGGAGAAGAACACCCCACAACTATTCACTCCCAGATAACCCAACCCCGGTAGTTTTGATATTTCAAACATCCGAAGGTTATCAACAAAAGAAGTTTGGTTTAGCCTTAACTCTTCTGTTCCATGAATAATAAAAAATCATTTAGCCTAGATTATTGGGCCAAAAAAATTTATTATTTTCTTTGGACCCAATGAGCCCAAAAATAATAATCATTAATTATTTATTCCCTGATCGTATTAAAATAATCCAATAAATAATTAATGAGAATAAATTAACTAAAGTTATTATTTAAGTCTTTTATTAACTAGTTTAAGCCCATGTTAATTTTTCTAATTATTCAATTTGGGCATAGGCCCTGGATAATTAATTAACCAATTAAACTAGATAATAAAATTAATTTCTCTCATTCTTTTATTTTATTCCAGTTCAAAAAATAAATTAGACTTTTTGAATAAAATAAAATCAATTTTCTTGTGACCATTTCCTCGGCCTAAAATAATTAGGACTTATGGGCTATTCTGAGGACAAAAAAAAAAAAAAAACACATTGCCTTGGCTATTAAAATGATCAAAATACCTTTGTTATATAAATAGTTGTATTTTGTATTTTAAATATTTTTTAATATCATCATAAGGAAATATTGACCCCAAGGATAATACTGTGTTAGCTATGTTTTCGACCTACAGGTGAAATAACCAAAATACCCCTTTACACATCGCCATGTATTTAGAGAGGAAAGAATGTACTAACATCTTTCTAAAAGACATCTACTATCTTTAGACTTTTAGTCCAATAATCCACGATTTCTTGGAATGTTTTTGTTTTCCAAGAGAGCTACCCTAAAGCTAATATCCAAGTCATGTTTCCCAAGGCCCTGGATAATTAGATCATTCGGACAACCACAAGGGGCAATATAATGTAGACACTATCTTGTACAAGTCTGTCTTGACTAACTAGTCACATATACCCAACATACAAGTATATTGGTCTTTCTCGAGAACCTCAACTATAGTATATCAAAGCATATACTTCTACTTTCATCAGACCATCATCCTATACTCAAGCTGTAAAGTATAAGTGCGCGTTGTAGCAGTAGTAGTCTAGATTTCTATCACATAAAACTTTTAGAAACTATTACTACAGGTCCTGTTCTATATATTCGAAATACGCTTGTGTTATGAAATGAGTAGACTAATCATTGGCTAAAGATAAGCCATTCCCTATTTAGAATTCATAACACAATAACCTTGTCATGATAAGATTTCCATTCTCATATTCGATTAAGAACAATAGTTTATGTATTAAGTGTCACATGATGTATACCTTACTGTGAAAGACCTCCATTCACATGAACCATTTACTTAAACACAATAGGTCTTTTTTAATAAAATCATGCAAAAATATAAAGAATATTTCATAAATAAATTCTGAGAAAAAATGCTTTTATTAATTCAAGTCAAAATTACATCAGAAATCTAGTCTAGTTATTTTTTGATTAAGGAAATTGTATTAAATAAGGATAGGGTTTTATTTTATTTAGGTGACTGATTTTTTTGGGATAGAATAAAATAAAAGGCTCAAAGAGAGAATTAATTATTTTCTTGGATTAGGGGTTAAGTAATTAATTATTTAAGGCTTAATCTCAGATTGAATAATTAGAATTAACTTGGGCCTAAACTAGGACAAAGGCTTGAGAAATTATCTTTGTCCATTTTGGGCTAGTTTATTATTATTTTTTAATTTTATTAGTCCAAGATTAAATAAATAATAAAGTCTGATTCAATAGTAAGGATCCAGGCCTAAATGGGCTAGAGCTAACCTCATTAACCGAATAGACTCATGCGATTTCAAATATTTATTTAGAGAGATATACATTCCTAATATCTCTGGGGGTTGAGATATTCATATAGATTGTTCTTGTTAAGAAAAATGTGGAGTGTAGTTCTCATTGATCAGTGCAACACAACAGAAGCCTCACGAATTCTCTCTCAATTATTATTCTTCTTTTCTACTTTTCTAGCTTTGGAAAAGTGGTGAGAGTGCTTCCTTGATATTGCTTGTATAGCAGACAGTCAAGGAAGAAATACCATAGTTCTTTTAGCCTTTTTGCTTTCATTGGCTTGAGTTAGGTGGTGGTATATTTTGAAATCCAAAAGTAGTGCATTCATGCGCAGAAGCAAAAAGATTGCAAGGCTATTACCGGAGGCTTTAGTGCAACCACTAGTGGTTGAAGGGCAAGTCTCTTCACAGACTAAGCAAACAAAGTTTGTTCCAAAATACAGAGGTAAAGAAATTTAAAAGCTTCTGCTGTTTCTTTTTCTGGTTGCTTCTATGTTTTCTCTGTTTATTTGCCCTGATCCCACTTTCATGTGGTATCAGAGCCTAAGTTTTTGGCAAATGTAGATGGCATGCTTAGGCTAATAAAATCAGTAACAATTAATTTATGTTTGGCATCTATGATCCTTATGTTTTTATAATATTGGTAGACTCTTTGTAAGCCTCTTAAGTGGAAGCATAGGTTAGGTGTAATTTATTGGTTTCATAGAAATTGTGCAAAACCTATAAATATGGGCATAGGCGGTTGTTGTTTTGCTGAGAGATTTAATTTTCCTTGAGTTTTTGTAATCAACCAAGTGCATGAGGATCATTTAGACAAATTGAATAGAAGGAAGAAGGTGAATGAAAAACAATGCAGAAAGCTCTCTCCAGGGAAACACCGGCTACTAGCTTAGGAAATAAGCCAAGGTCAGCTTGACCTTGAAAGACCAAGCTGGTTCATGGCTTGAGGAAGCCAGTCGCTGGCTTTGAGAGGGAGAAAATGAAAGCTGGTCTAGGGATTGCACCAAAGGAGGCGACAAGCTTTTGTCTTCAAGAGAGCAAGGTGGTCCATAGCTTGGCATAGCCACAGACTGGCTTTGAGAGAGAAGACCAATGGTGGTCGTCGGCTTGGAGCAAGCCATGGACTGCCTTGATCCATAGTGTTGGCAGTTCAGGTGTAGTGTAAAACTTTGTCTAACCCCACCCTTAGTACGTGAGGAGTATGGGCATAACATGGCATCTTGCATGTGCTTATGAATGATACACTATTTTAAGTATTTTATTGGTATGCGTATGGGTATGTGTATAATCGTTCTCATGCTTATTTGTGTTTGAGTTTGTCTAGTGAACAAGTGAAGCCTCTTGTTTGATTTTAGAATCTTTATTAGCATGAGAGATGTTTGGGTGGGAGAGTGAAGATAATTTGGTTAAGAAATATGAACACGTGTTATTGTGGTTTAGAGGTTAAGGTTTACGAATTATTTCTTGGTGACTCATGTTCAAATCCTAACACCATCAAAATTATTTCCTATTCCTTTTCCTTTTTCATTCTTTGGCCGAGAAACAGCCGGTGCCTTTCTTTTAAGGGATAAACAATTTCGAATTATTTCTTTTGATGTCTAATTATATTGAGGGAAATTACTCATTATCTTTTAAAAGTTTTACTATATTATACTTTTTTTTATATCTTCTCCCAAAAGATTTATTTAGATAATACTT
This sequence comes from Voacanga thouarsii, assembly GCA_026120185.1. Lineage (NCBI taxonomy): Eukaryota > Viridiplantae > Streptophyta > Magnoliopsida > Gentianales > Apocynaceae > Voacanga > Voacanga thouarsii. The sequence goes on along the minus strand of JANUWF010003362.1, from coordinate 1,812,969 downwards.
CTTGAAATTTAATCTATAAATGTATCTTATATATATATATATATATATATATATATTGTTAACCGAAATTTAATGCAACAAAATTGTGTTTACTTAATTTGAATTTTGAAAGGATTTTTCCTTGTGATTTAAAATACTATTTTTTGAAGATAATGTTTCTATATCAGATGGGAATTATTGAAATTTTCAGCCTAGAATTTATTTCACCAGGAAAATGTTACCTATCATTTTTATTTAAAAAATAATAATTTCCTATCGAAAGCCGCGGCCGGCTTAGCATAAGCCAGGCTCGACTATGTACTATGCACAGCCAGGCCCGACTTTGCACAAGCCGTGCCCGGCTGTGCAATGCACAATCCAGGCCCGGCTTTGCACAAGCCACGACCGGCTATGCACAATACATAGCCGGGCTGGCTTCATTTTTTCCCCTCCTTCGAACATTCTTCGTCTTCCCCGTTCAGCCGTGTTTAATTTCAGGCTGTTGGCTCGGTGGGTCTTCAATAGCTAGAAGTCTACACGCATTAGAACTCTAACATCACTGAGTTTGAAGCTCCTGAAATCTCTCTTCTTAGTGATCATTGGCTATCGGCTTGACAGAAGACATTAGTTACTGGGTTAGGAAAAATACTCCCTGTGCCCAAAAACTCTCAAGCTCTTCATATCAGTTACACAAGGAAACTATTATACGCAGGTATACACACTTGCTCTCGGTTGTATATTCGATTCCCTTACTACTCTATTACGACCCCTCCCCCCCAAAAAAAACCTAGAGTCTCTACTTGTTTTCTTTTTGGCCTCCTCTACATCAAACCAAAGCCAGGCGTCTACTTTGTCATTCTTTTCCCGCAGGACTTTGGTCTCTCCTTCTCTACCTTTCACATACTCTCAACCGTAGTACACCATTCACTGATTTTCTTCTCCCCACTTGCATCTTCAATCCATCTATGTTTTCCTACTTTCTTCAAACACGAGACCCTGGTCCTCTCTGTCAGAACCACTGCTTGCACTTTACCATCTCCAACACATGGTCACCTCTCTACTGGTAGCAATACAAGCCTTAGTTTTGCAAGGAAAGAAAGTCATCAGTCTTCTTAGGACGGGATAGGAGCACCCTCTGTAGAGGTAACTTAAAGTCTAAATCTTTACCCGTATTGTAACAAATTATGTGGATCCGGTTGTGATGCTGATATAGGACGATAGAGGGCTGAAGTAGCTGTTATGCTGTCATTGTTCTAGGTGTTAACTAGAAAAAATTATTTGGCATTTATGATTCGTTTACAAATCTCACTACTATTTAATATTATTAGCACTTGTATTTGCTGTTATCATTATTATTATTATAGTTATTATCGGTCTTGCTAACATTATTATTGTTGTTCTTCTTCTTATTACTAATGGTAATATTAATATTAACATTATTATTATTATTATTATTATTATTATTATTATTATTATTATTATTATTATTATTATTATTATTATTTTATAGCATAGCTATCGATATTCTAATAGTCCAAATTCCAAAATTAGCACTAGAAAAGTTATAAATATTATTTGTGATTTAAATTATTGTTTAATATTTTAATATTATTATTATTATTTTCATAGCAACTATTTATTATTATTTAATTATTTAATTATTTATGTGTTTATAGTTATCATTTATCTATTTGTTGGTGTGATTATATAACTATTTACTTAACTTAACTATTTAATTATTCAATTAACCGCATATCTATTTTATGGTTATTTAAATTGTTATTCATTGCTTATTACTCGAATTATTAACTAATATCAATAACTAATAATTGTTATTAAAAAATAATATTGCTACTCGTAACTTATTTATTTATTTATTCAATTATTTTCCTTGATGAACAAACTTTATTTTAATTAACCAATTAAATATTTATATATTTGTTTGTTAACACAGTTATTAATCCGTTTGTTAATTTTGGGGCTTGTTGTTTAGTAAATTGTCTTAGTCTACATTGAATAGTTAGCGTGAATTATTTCATGGTTAGCACGCTATATTTGAGGTGAAGAAATTAGATGGTCTGAATTATTTGTGACATGATACTTTCTTTGGATGGACTAGGTTCATTTGAACGGGTCATCGGAAGAATCTTTTATCTATGAGATAGAGGAATCAAGTAAGTCCTTACATTAAATATTTGATATAAAAGCTTTGAATTGCAAGTCATTTGGAAAATATATGTTGTCTCAATGACTTGATTATTTGGAATGTAAGCTTGACTATTTCTTAAAACAAAAGCTTTTATACAAACTATGGTTTTATTGGACAATCACATTTTATTTGTAAAACGATTTTTCAACAAATTATTGGAAGATCATGCTTGCATGAACAAAGTGTGTTGAAAATGTTTTCATTGAGATTGGATCTTGAATGATGTAACGAAACGTTGAGTACTCAATAAGGGTAAGCCTCTAAGACTAACCTTTAACAAGGCAAGTTTCTCAGTAGGAGGCCATCTCCAAGAGGTAAATTCTATTTGAAAAAGGTTACAGTCCTAGCAGGTCAGGCCGGTCTGAGCTAGTACCTTAGTCCAATCAGGCTAATATTTCGAGATAGACATCCCGTAAGCTTGGGTAAGAGATGGAGGGATATCTTACCCGGTGGGCCGTACACCCATTACACTATAATGCAGGGCTTCACAGTATTTGTCATGATGTAGGGTTTCATGGCAACGCTATGATGCAAGGTTTTATAGCTATTTATTTTGTGTGGTCTTTGTACAATACATATCTTTGTGATTTTGTTTTGTTGTGATGAATGCCACTCATCTTAATACTAAAAATGTTTGACTTGAAATCCACTTTTGATAAATGATTGCAAAGTGCATTATGAAATTTATTTTGATTCGATCATGAGCATACACAAGGCTTACTGAGACATATTTCTCACACTTCATTGATGTCATGTTTCAGGAACTACCAGCTTTAGTAAGGTTGCACGCTATTAGAAGATAGTTATCTTTAATTCTTTAATTTTGTTCCTGGTTGAGGATTGATTCATTTTATGTAATTTAAGAGACTTCTAGACAATGTTTTCCTTTGTAATAAGATTTTAAGTTATTTATGTTTTTATTATTTCTTTACCTAGTTATAAAGACCCCTGGTCTTTGGACGTTGCAACATTCCCGCCCTCTTTGGGCACGTAAGTTGTGGGGTGTTACAAGTAGTATAGAGCCCAGGTTTAGACAATTCGCATATGATTGACTAGATTTAATTGTTTAAGTGTTTAAATCTTCTACTAACCTTAGGTGTTGACTGTGATTAGGATTGCTAGAAGATTCGTGCTTGTGGTAAGAGACTGACCTTTTATGTGTGAACCTAAGTACCACTGCCACCAGTACCCCCTTTCCCTATCTGAGTTTGAGTCTGAGTTCGAGCCAGAGGAGCCGAAATAGGAAGATAAGGAAGAAGAGGTAGAGGTGGAGGACCCTGACTTACCTGTCCAGTAGGAGGACTTGACCACAAATAGTAATGACCTGGGAGACCTAGAATTTGAGGCACCTATAAGCAAATATGAAGAGTTCATGGAACAATGTCATGAACGGGTTAGAAGAGCAAGGCTAAGAGCAGGACTTACAGAGGCAGAGGGTTCAAGAAGACCCATTGAGGTTATAGGAAGTGCCAGTAGGGTCACTATAGTGTCTTAGACTTTGGGGTTTTGTAGATGGAAAAAGGATAGACTTTTCCAAAAATACCGGGGGTTAGCTTGATGAGCTTGATTCTGGGGATACCAAGGGGTAAAGGGGTGATTGAGGAGCTTGAGCTGACTTAGTGGTGAAGTTTAGGGAACTCCATTCCTTCTTTCTGCTTAATAAAAGGGCGTTCCTTGTTATGTGATACTTTGGAACTTTTATTTATGTATAATAAGGATGCTATGCACGCCTTCATTTTCTTTTGTTGAAACTATACAATTTGAATAAAAGCAAGTTCATCTTTTCCAAATAATAATCTTATTTGGTTTACTATTTTGCATAAGCTGAGTTTAATATTTTTGCACTACTAGATATTCATAACTTATTTGTATAGTTTATGATCATGGCATATCTGCATACTTACGAACCCCTTAGTAATGTTATATACTCAAGATGGTACCAAGGTGAAGAGTCACCATTCGTAGCAAAATCACTCAGGAGAGTGCATCGTCAACTCCGTAGTATGCTCCAATGCAGCATTATACCCCTAAAATAAGAGGGGATGATGGACAGGAATATGAGGAAGTACCCGAGGGACCCCAGAGGTGACCATTGGTCAAGCTTTCCATAAGATGACAGAGATCCTCCATTCTCTATCAGAGAAGGTTGAAAAGAAGATGGGTAAGGGAGATGACTTAGTTTTGGAGCGATTTTTGAAGTTCCAGCCACCCACATTTTACAAAAAGAAAAAGCAAGATAAAAAGGCAAAACAATGGGTTGAGAGATGGAGAATATCTTTTCTACTCTGAAATACAGTGAGGAAAGGATGGTTAAGTTCGCAACCTTTAGGTTGCGTGGGCCAGCTAAGCCATAGTGGCAGCGTATCCAAGAGGAGTGGAAAAGCGTCAATCGAGAATGGACGTGGGTTAACTTTGTTGAGGCATTCAAGGCAGAATACTTTGTTGAGGGCCTTAGTAACGTATACGGCCGTTGTGGATATTGTTGTTGGGTATCTCACACATATCATATACGGCGCAGCGAAAAAATAAAACGAGATACCAACTCAGGATTCGCATATGTGTGGAAAACAAGACATAAAGAGATCAAAGGTAACGACTTTTTACCTTACTTTGATTGTGTGGAAAACAAAATTTTCCTTCTTCAAGTCGAGGCACGATCCAACAATCCTCTTGATAAAACACCACGAGAGTTGAACGTCCAACCACTATAATCACAGTGTGTGATTATCTCTAACAAAAATCCACACAAAAGATCACACTCAAGCACTAAGATGTTTATGTTCTAGCATTAACAATAATGGTGGCTAGGGTTTTTCTTGTTTTTCATAAAAAAACGAGAGAGAGAGAGAGAGAGAGAGAGAGAGAGAGAGAGAGAGAGAGAGAGAGAGAGAGAGAGAGAGAGAGAGAGAGAGAGAAGAGAATAGGAGGAGCTGTTGTTTCATGTGTATCCTTCCGCTAGGGTTTCGGGTATATCACCTATATAATTGAAAAACCCTAGTGAAAAACTAAGAATTTAAAACAATTAGAATTCCCTAAAAATAATTGTGTAAACATCAAGTTCTCACAATTACAATTTGGACCATAAATTATATCTAATTATAATTTGGCCACAACTCCTCTTTCTCACAATTAACCCCACTATGTTATCAAATAACATCTTGAGTATATAATCCTCTATTGTGTATGACCTATTAGGTTTCACAGTCAATTGGTAGCGAACATGAATTAATCCAAACGTCTTTTAGATTAATAATCCATAATTAATTAGAATTAATCATATTGATTCTAATCAGGATAGGTTTATTAATTTATCAATTAATAAATCCATATTCCCATATCATGAGTTGTATCTAACAACACATCATGACCAGGCAAGAGTTCAGGAAGTCAAGTGGCTTGACATGAACCATTCAATAACAAACTACAGTGCAATTAACTCCTTTCACCAAACAATATCTCATTCAGTTTGGAGTACGAAATTAGTGCTAACTCCCTCCAGAATATATTAATTCAGGCCTGAATATAATAGTACTTGTACTAGGAACCCACTACTCTAGATGTGTATCATTTGGAACTGTTTCCAATACATAGTAGCCTTGGCCAAGGACTTCTCAAGCAGTAATTCCTACAAGTGGCTGTGAGATATTCTCTCCTACTATTAGGAGTGGTGAATTCTTTATTGACCCTCTCAACTACTTTCGTTTACCTCACAATGTACCCAATATTTATCCCATAGGCGACCCTCGATCTGAATTGGAATCAAAGTACAATGCTCAGCAAACAAAGTATCTTGGAGATCTCAAGTCTAAGGATACTTGCACGTTTGCTATATTGAGATTATATCACTGGCACTAAATAGTTATTCATGTGATTATCTCAAAGCTAAGTCATCTAATGAACTTGTTCCATTAATAAGCTGTGTTAATTTTGAGTACCTCAATACTCACGATATGAGAACCACCGCCTGATCAAATCAGGAAATCTAACACATGCTAGTCTTAACGCATTAATGATGTCCTGTCTCATTAATACTACGACTATGGACTATTTAAGTACTAATACTATACAGTGTAGTAGAAATATCATATCATAATTTTCTTAACACAGTGTTGTATTAGGGATTTTATCTAACAATTATTTTACACAAAAGTAAATAAAAGAAACTGTAAGATAAGTAATGCCTTTTATTAAAATAAAATGTGTCATATACAATTACAAGTGATTACCTCTAGGGCATAACCCTAACAAAATCTCACTTGTACTAGAGCCAATCATTCATGTATCTAATATCGAATAACTTAACATGACAATCATATTTCTTTTGGGATAGTGCTTTTGTAAACAGGTCAGCTATATTCTCATCCGTGGGAACTTTCTTTATCTTTATTTCCTTAGCTGCTTCAGAAACGGCCATGTACTCAACTTCTATCGTAGAGTCGGCAATAGTCTCTTGTTTGGAACTTTTCCAACTTATTGCCCCTTCGCATAACGTAACACGTAGTCGGATTGTGATTTGAAATCATCTTTGTCAGATTGAAAACTAGCATCAGTATACCCGTTTATTTTCAAATCATCTTCTCCATATATTAAGAACACATCCTTAGTCCTTCGTAAGTACTCAAGGATGTTCTTTATAGCCGCTCAATGACCCTCATCAGGGTCAGATTGGTATCTACTCATCAAACTGAGAGCACAAGATACATCGGGCCTTGTGCATATCATAGCGTACATGATAGATTCAACTGCCAAAGCATATGGAATCTTACTCATGTGATCCCTTTCAACTTGTGTCTTTGGAGACATCGATTTTGAAAGGCTTACACCATGTGACATAGGTAAGAATCCCCTTTTGGATTGATCCATGCTAAACCTCTTTAGCACTTTATCTATGCATGTAGACTACGAAAGACCTAACAACATTTTGGATCTATCTATAGATCCTTATTCCAAGAATATAGGTTGCTTCTCCAATGTCTTTCATGGGGAATTGTTTGGACAACTAAACTTTAACCATTTGCAAGACAGGTATATCGTTTTCTATTAGGAATATGTCATCTACATAAACAATAAGAAAATGATTGTACTTCCACTGACCTTCTTGTATACACAAGGCTCATCCATGTTTTGAATAAAACCAAACTCTTTGATTGTTTCATCAAAACGGATGTTTCAACTCCTAGAAGCTTGCTTAAATCCATAAATGAACATTTGCAGCTTGCACACCTTTGTGCTATTATTGGATGTGAAACTCTTAGGTTGTGTCATATATACTTCCTCAATTAAATTTCCGTTTAGGAAAGTTTTTTTCACATCCATTTGCCAAATCTCATAATCATAATAAGCAGCAATGGCTAGGAGTATCCTGATGGATTTTAACATAGTTATTGGTGAGAAGGTTTTGTCATAGTCAATACCATGTTGTTGACGATAACCTTTCGCCACTAGACGTGCTTTATAGGTAACTAACTTACCATCCATATCTGTTTTCTTCTCGAAAACTTATTTGCACCCAATAGATTTAATTCCTTTGGGTGGATCAACCAAAGTCCATACTTGGTTGTCGTACATGGAATCTATCTCTGACTTCATGGCCTCAAGCCATTTGCCAGATTCTGAACTATTTAGAACATCCTTGTAGGTAGTAAACTCATCTTTTTCTATGAGCAATACGTCATTGTGGTCACTAATGAGAAATCCATATCTCTCAAGTGCCACACGTATCCTACTAGATTTACGAGGATGTTGTGTAGTAGAAGGTTCATCTATTCTCTCAATAGATGTGGGATCAGACGGTTGATCCTCGTTTATTTGATTTTCTTGAACTTCACTAAGTACAATTTTACTCCCACTGTCCCTTTGAGCATGTACTCCTTCTCTAAGAAGACAGCATGCTTCGAAACAAACAATTTATTTTCAGAAGGGAGGTAAAAGTAATATCCGAAAGATTCTTTTGGATATCCCACAAACAAACACTTTCAAACTTACTATCAAGTTTGTCTGACGGTGGCCTTTTGACAAAGGCAGGACAATCCCATACTCGCAAGTGAGATAACTTTGGTTTCTTACCAAAGAACATCTCAAATGGGGTAGAATTAACAGTTTTTGTTGGAACTCTGTTTAGTATATAAACAGAAGTTTCTAGTGCATGTCTCCAAAACGATTTTAGTAGGTCTGCAGAAGCTATCATGGTCCCTACCATATCTAGAATGATTCGATTTCTTCTCTCAGATGCACTGTATGTTGAGGTGTATGTGGTGGAGTCCATTGAGATAATTTCTCATTATCTCTAAGATAACTTAGAAACTCTTGGCTCAAGTATTCTCTTCCTCGATAAGATCTTAGAGTCTTAATACTTTTGCCAAGTTGTTTCTTTATTTCATTCTTGAAGTCTTTGAACTTTTTAAAGGCCTCATATTTATATTTCATTAGATACAAATACCCATATTATGTGAAATCATCGATAAAGGTTATAAAATAATTATAACCTTCTATTGCTTGTATTGACATTGAGCTATATATATCAGAATGTATGAGTTCTAATAACTCTTTGGCCTGTTCTCCTTTTCTTGAAAAAGGAGTTTTAGTCATTTTACCTAGTAAACAAGATTCGCATGTGCCATATGATTCATAATCAAATGACCCTAAGTTACCAAGCTTATGTAACTTAGAAACACGATTTTCGTTTACATAGCCCAAACGACAATGTCATAAGTAAAAGGTGTTAGAGTTATCCATTTTAGGTTTCTTATTGTTTATATTGAGAACTGGATTATCCAAGTTTAGAACATATAAACCATTAACCAGAGTTGCTGAACTATAATGAATATCATTCAATGAAAAAGAACAACATTTATTCATAAATATCAAATGATATCCATTTAAGTCTAAACATGCAATTGAAATAATGTTTCTATTAAACCTGGTACATAATAATAGTTTTGTAGTTCTAGAATTAATTCCGAAGGCAGGTTCAGCTCGTATGTCCCTACAGCAAGTGCAGCAACCTTTGCCCCACTTGCAGTACATAGGTCCACGTCGTCTTTCTCTAACCTTCTACTGCTCTTTAGTCCCTACAAGTTATTGTACAAAGGAGATCCACATCCGGTATCTAATACTCATATCTCATTTCTAAAAGTAATATTTTTTCTCAATCATAAACATACCCGGAATAAAAGTAGAAGTGCTTGTAAGCTTTTTCTTCTGCTCTTGTCCTTAATGGTCTCCAAGTGGGATTTGCAGTTCGCCTCCAGTGGCCCATCTGATAGTTAATCACAAATTGTGAGAAACTATTAGGTAAAGACTGTAGAATTAAGTCAATACTTAAGTCATGATCCATTGCAAACCTGAGAGATCCAAGCTTCACTATTAAGCCCAGCATCTTTAGCCCATGAGTGGCCACAGAAGAACCCTCTACCATTTTGCAACGGAATAGTTTCTTCGAGATCTCGTATCTCTCGGTTCTGCCTTAGGCATCAAACAGCTCTCGAAGATGTAGTATAATCGATTGAGCATCCATATGCTCGTGCTGTTTTTGGTACTCGGGAGTCATAGATGCCATTATACTTCACGATGCTGTATCACTATCCTCCTTGTGCCTTTTGTGGACAACATGCTCATCGATATGAGTATCTTGAGTTGGTGGTGGCGGAATAGGAGCATCTAGCACGTAGAGCAACTTTTTCGATTTGAGAACGATTCTCAAATTTCTATGCTAGTCGAGGTAGTTTGATTCGGTTAACTTATTGGTTTCTAAGATGCTACGTAGGTTTTAAGTTTGTTGACATGATGCAAGTGACCAAGATGTAAAGATAGAGAGGATTAGCTACTGTATATGCACATGAAATGCAAATAATTAGAATTTTAATTAAACGCATTTTTACTTCTTTATTGTTCTCAAACCAATAGCCCCTACTACTAATTCGGGAAAGCCCGTTGGAAGTTTTCTTAGTGGATCGGTATCCAAATTCCTTAAGAATAACCTTGGATTTGCCCAACAAGCTACCATTAAGTTCATTGGTAGGTATCCAATATCAATTATATCGTATGTAATTACCGGATCGTTGGGTGATTAACAACTTTTAATCTTAAAGCCTTTTGGGCTACCCCAACCTTTCCTCTAAATTTCTTTATGCTTGAATTTGCCCAATCGGGATAAAGAATTTAGTTAAACCCAACCCATTAATCAAGAATTTAATTCCAAATGAATTTAACTCCATAGCTTGAACATGCTCGATGTTAAGTAGGCTTGGGTTTGCTCAACAACCTAGTCTTGATAAAGGACTCTCGTTCTTACTATATTAACGGAAGGAATTAGGTTTAAAATTAATTGAGGGATTTGTTCCTTTTAGTGATTTCATTAGATGACATGCATAAAAATCAATAAATCACATAATTGATAATCATGGTAATAAAGCGATTACATTGTATGGTTATGAACTTTACCTTAAATTAATTTCTTTAAGTCATAAAAGAAATTAATATAGCTAACCTTATGTGTTCATGCATGATTTAAGTAAAAGGTCTTACCTTCTCGCCTTGTTTTAGTTGCCATTTCCAGAATAAAATAATTCTACTCCTATCTTACATATATAAACTAATTACATAATTTCTTAGAGAGTGAAAACCTCGAGTTACATTCGAGGGGAGTTAGATGAGAAGAGACACAAGAATTCTAAAAAGGCAGGACACGCAGGCCCTATTTCATAAAAAAAAAAAAAAAAAACTAAAACTGTAAAATACATAAATAGATATAATTGGTTTTAGTCCATAACCATCCACCATGCCATTGACTATACTTAAACAAAATAAACATATAACTTTTATTATTCCAAAATCACTATTTTGGAAAAATAAAACAAATTCTAAAATCAATATTTTAGAAAGATACATTAATTTTAAATTTTTAAAATCACTATTTTAAAAAATAAAATTGTTTGTCTCAAAACTAATTTTGAGAAAATATTTTTGGGTCCCGTCTTTGGCAGCAAAAACGGCGCCCCTTGGAAAAATACTTATTTTACCATCTCTCATCAAATGAGATTTTTCCCTTTCAAAATTTGATTCCATGAATTTTTTTTTTAAATAGCTGGAACCTCGCAAACAGAGCAGAACTGGTGCCGATTTGGAAGCTAGAGCTGGCGCCAGCTGCATTCGGGTTTTAAGAAAAATTTTCTTCCAGAAACGATTTCTGAACATTCGTGAAACAGCACAGAATCGGCACTGGCTAGGAGCCGGCGCCGGCACCGGTTGTAGTCAGGAACAAGGCGGCGATTTTTAAAAATTTCCCAGAAATAGTTTCTAGTGCCATCCTTTTCTGCAGATTTATAGTGAGAACAATTCTCAGCAGTATTTTCTGTTTTGAAGCTCAAAACAACAACTAATTTGTTAGTTTAAATAAAACCAAAATAGAAAATTAGGATGAAACGAAAAGCTATCAACCATGTTCAAGAAAATATTTTTCTGCAAAAAATCTTGCAGCACATAAAGAAAGCATCTTTCGAAATATGTTGTAACTTTTACACAATCATATTATGCTACGGACCTAACCCACAATGCTCGAAACAATTTCGACTCGAGTGAAAATAGTTTTCACAACGAACAAAGACGAACACGAATTCATGAAAACAACTTTTCATGCCAAAAACAGTGTCTGCAATCCACACATAGCATGGCTCTGATACTACTGTTGGGTATCTCACGCATATCATATACGGTGCAGCGAAAAAATAAAACGAGATACCAACCCAGGATCCGTATATGTGTGGAAAACAAGATATAAAGAGATCAAAGGTAACAACTTTTTACCTTATTTTGATCGTGTGGAAAACAAAATTTTCCTTCTTCAAGTCGAGGCGCGATCCAACAATCCTTTTAATAAAACACAACGAGAGTTGAACGTCCAACCACTATAATCACAGTGTGTGATTATCTCTAACAGAAATCTACACGGAAGATCACACTCAAGCACCAAGATATTTATGTGCTAGCATGAACAATAATGGCTGCTAGGGTTTTTCTTATTTTTCAGCAAAAACGAGAAAGAGAGAAGTGAAGAGGAGGAGTTGTTGTTTCATGTGTATCCCTCAACTAGGGTTTCGGGTATATCACCCATATAACCAAAAAAACCCTAGTGAAAAACTGAGAATCTAAAACAATTAAAATTTCCTAATTGTAATTAGAAATATCAAGTTCTCACAATTACAATTTGGACCATAAATTATAACTAATTATAATTTGGTCACAACTCCTTCTCTTTCTCGCAATTAGCCCCATTATGTTATTAAATAACATCTTGAGTATATAATCCTCTATTGTGTGTAACCTATTTGGTTTCGCAATCAATTGGTAGCGAACATGAATTAATTCAAACGTTTTTGAGATTAATAATCTATAGTTAATTAGAATTAATCATATTAATTCTAATCAGGATTGGTTTATTAATTTATCAATTAATAAACCTATATTCCCAGATCATAAGCGGTATCTAGCAACATATCATGACCACGCAAGAGTTCAGGAAGTCAAGTGGCTTGACATGAACCCTTCAATAACAAACTACAGTTCAATTAACTCCTTTCACCAAACAATATCTCATTTGGTTTGGAGTACGAAAGTAGTGTCAACTCCCTCCAGAATATATTAATTCTGGGAGTGGTGAATCCTTTATTGACCCTCTCAACTACTTTCGTTTACCTCACAATGTACCCAATATTCATCCCATAGGCGGCCCTTGATCTGGCTCCAAAGATTGGAATCAATGCACAATGCTCAGCAAACAAAGTACCTTGGAGATCTCAAGTCTAAGGATACTTGCACGTTTGTTATATTGAGATTATATCACTGGCACTAAATAGTTATCCGTGTGATTATCTCAAAGCTAGGTCATCCAATGAACTTATTCTATTAATAAGCATCCATGTGTTAACTTTGAGTATCTTAATGCACACGGATATGAGAACCACCGCCTGATCAAATCAGCAAGTCTAACATATGTTAGTCTTAACGCATTAATGATGTCATGTCTCATTAATACTATGACTATGACTATTTAAGTACTAACACTATACAATGTAGTAGGAATCTCATATTATGATCTCTATCATGATTTTCTTAACACAGTGGTATATTAGGGACTTTATCTAATAGTTATTTTACACAAAAGTAAACAAAAGAAACTGTAAGATAAATAATGTTTTTTATTAAAATAAAATGTGTCATATATAATGTATAAATGATTGCCTTTAGGGCATGACACTAACAATTACTACCTAAACAGAGAATGAGGACAAGCAACGGGGAGCACCAAAGCCATACACATAGACGAGGTAGCCAGTGAAGCTACAATTTCATAAACGACCTGTTGGACAACAGTGGGGAAATAAGGGTAAGCAAGCTCGAATTGCACCAGCAAGCCCAACCATTAACTTGCCCACATGCTATTACTATGGAAAGTGGGGTCACGTAGAGAGAGACTACTGGTTAAAAAGGGGGGCTAGAAAATGTTATAACTGTGAGGACCTAAACCACCTAAGGAACAATTGCCCAAAGCCATTGCGAATTGAATAAGGAGCCTCGATGCCACCCATTGGCATCAACAAAAGTGCAACCACTAGAGCTGTTGGAAGTAGTGGACAAAAGCCACAGGTAAAGGAGAAGGTTTTTACTTTGAACCGATTGAAAGTCGGGGCAGATGCGACAGTGGTGGAAAGTAAACTCTTTATTCAAGACTTTGATATAAATGTATTAATTGATCCTAGATTTACGTATTCATACATAAATGAAAATTGTGCACGACATTTGGGATGAGGTGGGAAGGAGTTGCCCTATACCCTACTGGTGAGTACCCCTCTAGGAAAGATAATTGAAGTGGAGAAATTGATGCAAGAATGCAAGCTAAAAGTAGGGAAAGAAATCCTTAAGACAGATCTCATAGTTTAACCTATTGAGGTTTACGACTTAATATTAGGTATGGATTGGTTGGCTACGCATAGAGCTAGGGTAGACTATAAGATTAAAACCGTTCAGTTCATTATACTTGGTTGTGATGTAATAGAATTTAATGGAAAATGTGTAAAGGAGTTGAAATTTCTAATAGCGGTGACAAAAGCTAAGAAGATGTTGAAGAAATGATGCACGAGATATTTAGCTTATCTGATAAATGAGTCTATGGATCAATACACCCTGGAAAGCACCGTTGTAGTGATTGAATTTCAAGATGTCTTTCCTGCTGAACTCACTTCCCTTCTGCCTTTCTGAGAAGCTGAGTTTACCATAGACTTCATACCAAGAGTAGAGCCAGTATCAAGAACACCATATCGGATGGCTCCTACTAAGCTGCAGGAACTGAAAGAGCAGTTGGAGGAATTGGTGAATCAAGGATACATTAGATCGAGTACATCGTCGTGAGGAGCGACAATATTGTTCGTGAAAAATGAAGGAATTTTAAGTCGCTTCATCGATTATAGGGGCTGAATAATTTGACGATCAAGAACATGTATCTGTTACCTCTGATAGATGAATTATTCAACCAGTTACAAGGATCCAGTTGCTACTCAAAGTTGAATATTTGGTAGAGATACTATTAAGTACAAATAAAGGAGAAAGATATACCAAAATCGGCTTTCAACATATAATATGGCCACTATGAGTTTGTAGTGATGTCATTTGGGGTAACCAACACATCAGCTGTGTTTATAGATCTAATGCACAGGGTTTTCCAACCATATCTAGATAAGTTCGTTGTGGTATTCAGTAATGACATCCTCGTCTATTCCAAAAGTCCAAATGAGCATGCTGAGCACTTAAAGTTGTTCTTGGAGAAGCTAAGGGAACATAAGCTATATTGCAAGTTCAGCACATGCGAGTTCTGGATAGACTCTGTGTCATTTCTTGGACATGTAGAATCTAAGAATGGCATTAAGATAGACCCTATAAAGGTAGAAGATGTAGTGAACTGGAAGCAATCGAAGAATATCACCGAGATCCATAGCTTTCTCGAGTTAGCCGGGTATTACTACTGGTTCATCAAGAATTTCTCTACCTTGGCATGTCCCATGACTTGACTTCTGAGAAAAGATGTACTATTTGTTTGGAATAAGAAGTGCGAATGGAGTTTTCAAGAATTCAAGAGGAGACTTTTGACGGCTCCTGTGTTAAGTTTACCTGAGGAGAGTAAGCCTTACACATTATATACCGATGAATCAAAGGAGGGATTAGGAGCAGTTCTTATGCAAGAGAGGAAAGTCATATCTTACGCTTCAAGAAAGTCATAGATTACACTTCAAGAAAGCTGAAACCACAGGAGGTCAACTATCCGACTTACGATTTGGAACTTGCAGCTATTGTGTTCGCCTTAAAAAATGGAGACATTATCTATATGGGGCAGAGTGTGAAGTATTCATCGATTAAAAGAGCCTTCAGTATGTCTTCACACAGAAAGATATGAACCTCAGGCAATGGAGGTGGATGGAATTTTTGGAGGAGTACAAGTGTCCTGTCAACTATCACTCGAAAAAGGCTAATGTAGTAGCAGACGTGCTGAACAGGAAGGTGAATGTGGCAAGCATGAGAATACAGGAAGTTCAAGTAGTGCAAGAGATGTTGTAACGGGAGACAGAAATTCTAGGGGAGAAGATCCGTATAAGTAATTTGAGGTTGGTGTTGGAATTGAAGCAAGAGATTATTAAAGCTCAAAAATAAAATATAGAATTTCAGGCTTTTAAGGATAAGGAGGTTAAACAAGGGGGAATGGACTTCCGAGTGGATGATTAGGGAGTGCTATATATTCGTAAATGATTATGTGTACTATAGGATCAGGAGTTGAAGAAGAGAATTCTAGAAGAGGCACACCAAAGCAAGTATGCCATGCACCTAGGAGAGGTAAAGATATTCCAAGATTTGAAAAAGTATATTGGTGGTCTAGGATGAAAAAAGATGTGGTTAAGTATGTGGTGACTTGCTTAACTTGCCAGAAGGTCAAGACGGAGCATAAGAGATTTGTAGGCATGCTACAACCACTATCTCTTCCTGAAAGGAAATAGGAGGAGGTAACTATGGACTTCGTCACAGGATTGCTAATGGTTAATACGTAGAAAGATGCCATATGGATGGTCGTAGATTGATTAACCAAGTCCGTGCATTTTATACCGGTGAATGTGATGGACTTAATGGAAAAATTCACCCAAATCTACAAACAAGAAATTGTGAGACTCCATGGAGTACTGTCAAACATCGTGTCCGATCGAGATCGTAGGTTCACCTCGAGATTTTAGAATAAATTTTAGGAATCTATAGGTTTAACGTTAAAGTTTAGCACCACAGCATATCCGTAGACTGATGGACAGTATGAGAGGCTTATTCAGATTTTGGAGGACATACTGAGGATGTGTATTCTAGATTTTGGAGACCAATGGATTGAATGCTTACCCTATACGGTGCTGGCATATAACCACATTTACTACACATCAATAGGTATGGCTCTGTATGAAGCTCTATATGGGAGAAAATGCTAGGGGTTGGTTAGAGAGTGGCCAGGCTAGCAAGTCTAGTGAGGTAAATATCCAAGAGATGATGGATAAGGTTGGGTGATAAAAGAAAGATTAAAAGTAGCTCAAAGCTGACAGAAGAACTACGTAGATAACAGAAGAAAGGAATTGGAATTCCAGGTAGGAGATTGAACGTTCTTGAAGTTGACTCCCAATAGAGGAATCATGAACTATCCAAAAGAGGGGAAGTAGAGTCCGAGGTATTTGGGACCATTTCTAATTCTTGAGAGGATTGGACCAGTAGTTTATCGATTGGACTTACTAGAGGGTTTGACTAGTATACATGACGTGTTTCACGTATCAGAATTGAAGAAATACTATCCTCTCCCGGAGCATGTGTTTAATGAAGAACCATTGATTCTACAACCTAATCTGAACTATGTCGAGAAGCTAGTAAAGATTTTGGATAGGAGTATTAAGACGCATCGAAATAAGCAGATTTCTATGGTAAAAGTTTTATAGGATCATCACAGCACACAAGATGCTACTTGGGAAAATGAGGAATGGATGAGGCGAAAGTACCTGTCTAACCCCACCCTAAGTATGTGAGGAGTATGGGCATAACATGGCATCTTGCATGTGCATATGAACTTATGATACACTTATTTAAGTATTTTATGGGTGTGTGTGTGTGTGTGCATAATCGTTCTCATGCTTATTTGTGTTTGAGTTTGTCTAGCGATAGTGAAGCCTTTTTTGTTTGATTTTAGAATCTTTATTAGCATGAGAGATGCTTGAGTGGGAGAGTGAAGATAATTTAGTTAACAAATATGAACACATGTTATTATGGTTTAGAGGTTAAGGTTTGGGAATTATTTCTTGGTGACTTGTGTTCGAATCCTAACACCATCAAAACTATTTCCTATTCCTTTTCCTTTTTCATTCTTTGGTCGAGAACCAGCCGGTGCCTTTCTTTTAGAGGATAAACCCTTTCAAATTATTTCTTTTGAAGTCTAATTGGATTGAGGGAAATTACCCATTATCTTCTAAAAGTTTTACCAAATTATACTTTTTTTTTAATATCTTCTCCCAAAAAATTTATTTAGATAACACTTCTAGAAATTTAATCTATAAACGTATCTTTTATATATATATATATATATATATATATATATATATATATATATTTATTGTTAATCGAAATTTAATGCAGGAAAATTGTATTTACTTAATTTGAATTTTGAAAAGATTTTTCCTTGTGATTTAAAATAATATTTTTTGAAGATAATGTTTCCATATCATATGAGAATTATTGAATTTTTCAGCCTAGAGTTTATTTCACCAAGAAAATGGTTACCTATGGTTTTTATTTAAAAAAAAAAAATCCTATGTAATGTTCCGGCCGGCTTAGCATAAGCCGCCAGGCTTGGCTATGCATTATGTATGGCCAGGCCCGAGTTTGCACAAGCCGTGGCCGGCAGTGCATTGAGCAAGCCAGGCCTGGCTTTGCACAAGCCACGACCAGCTATGCACGAAGCATAGCCGAGTTAGCTCGAGTAAAGCCTTGGCCTGGTCGGTTTTTTTTCCCCTCATTCGAACGTTCTTCGTCTTCCCCGTTCAGCCGTGTTTAATTTTAGGTTGTTAGCTCGGTGGGTCTTCAGTAGCTAGAAGTCTACACACATTAGAACTCTAACTCCACTGAGTTTGAAGCTCCTGAAATCTCTTCTTAGTGATCATTGGCTATTAGCTTGACAGAAGACATGGTTACTGGTTTAGGAAAAATACTCCCTGCGCCCAAAGACACTCAAACTCTTCAAATCAGTTACACAAGGAAATTGTTATACGCATATATACACAGTTGCTCTTGTTGCATCTTTGATTCCCGTAGTACTCTATTATGACGTAAAAAAAAAACCCAGAGTCTTTACTTGTTTTCTTTTCGGCCTCCTCTACATCAAACCAAAGCCAGATGCCTACTTTCTCATTCTTTTCCCTCCGGATTTTGGTCTCTTTTTCTCTACCTTTCACATATTCTCAACTGTATTACACCATTCACTGATTTTCTTCTGATCACTTGCGTCTTCAATCCATCTATGTTTTCCCTACTTTCTTCGAACACGAGAGATCCAGGTCCTTTCTATCAGAACCAGTGCTTGCACTCTACCATCTCCAACACACAGTCACCCCTCTACTGGTAGCAATACAAGCCTTCGTTCTGCAAGGAAAGAAAGTCATTAGTCTTCTTAGGATGAGTTGAGAGCACCCTCTGTAGAGGTAACTTAAAGTCTAAATCTTTACCCGTGTTGCAACAAATTATGTGGATCTAGTTGTGATCTTATATATGATGATAGAGGGCTGAAGTAGATGTTATGCTGTTACTATTCTAGATGTCAATCGGAAAGAATTATTTGGTATTTATAATTCGTTTACAAATCTCACTACTATTTAATATTATTAACACTTAGTTATTTACTGTTATTATTATTATTATTATTATTATTATTATTATTATTATTATTATTATTATTATTATCAGTGTTACTAACATTATTATTATTCTTCTTCTTCTTATTATTAATGTTAATATTAATATTGACATTATTATTATTATTTTTGACAGCATAGCTATCCATATTTGAATAGTCCAAATTCCAAAATTAGCACTAGTAAAGTTGTAAATATTATTTGTGATTTAAATTATTAATTAACATTTTAATATTATTATTATCATAGCAACTATTTATTATTATTTAATTATTTATCTGTTTATAGTTATCATTTATCTATTTGCTGGTGTGATTATATAACTATTTACTTAACCTAGCTATTTAATTATTCAATTAGCCACATATCTATTATTATGGTTATAAACATTATTATTCAGTGCATATTACCAGAATTATTCACTGCTAGCATTAACTACTAATTGTAATATTGCTACTCGTAACTTATTTATGTATTTACTAACTTATTGAACAAATTTCATGTTAATTAACCAATTAAATATTTATATATTTGTTTGTTAACACAGTTATTATGCCGTTTGTTAATTTTGGGCTTGTTGTTTAGTAAATTGTCTTAATCTACATTGAATAGTTAGCATGAATTATTTTATGGTTAGCATGCTATATTTGAGGGGAAGAAATTAGATGGCCTAAACTATTTGTGACCTGATCTTTATACTTTCTTTAGACGGGATTAGGTTCATTTGAACAGGTCATTGGAAGAATCTTTTATTTATGAGACAAAGGAATCAAGTAAGTCCTTGTGTTAAATATTTGAAATAAAAGCTCTGAATTGCAAGTCATTTGGAAAATTTATGTTGTCTCAATGAAGTGATTATTTGGAATACAAGCTTGACTATTTCTTATTAAAAGCTTTTATACAAACAAGGGTTTTTTTCATAAAATCACCTTTTATTTGTAAAATTATTTTTCAAAAAATCATTTGAAAATCATGCTTGCATGACCAAAGTGTGTTGGAAATGTTTTCATTGAGATTGGATCTTGAACGATGTAACGAAACATTAAGTATTTCAATAAGGGCAGGCCTTAAGGACTAACCTTTGATGGGTAGGGCAAGCCTCTCAATAGGAGGTTATCGGTAACACTTCGTTGCCTACGTACCCAAAAAGGACGGGGATGTTGCCCCATTCAAAAGATAATGTGTCTTTATAACAAGATAATAAAGGATTTAACCAAAGAAATACCTCAATTAAAACTTAAATGGTTTATTGCCCAAATAAAACTTATAAAGGTCTTAAATAAAAGGATAATAAAACATTGTCTCAAAGTAAAATGACCAAGATGTCAAGTACAATATCTTGAACTCTAGCCCAACCTTGTCAATAGTGGTCTCGACCAGAAAGCATGCACAAAGAAAGTGAGAAATAAAATTTCCCAGGAAGTCCTCTGTGTGTGAGAGTGTATATTAGAAACAGTTTCATGACATTCAATTTTAAAATACCAAAAAATGCAATTGCAATCATAAATAATGGTTTCAAATATAAGAGTGGCATTTTTATTTTTCAATCTCAAAAAATAATTTTACTTTAAGGAAATTAACCACACAAAGCTAACATGGACTATGAAGCCATGCCTCATAGTTCTGAGTCATGAAACCCTGCATCAGGCCACCAACTAATGGTATTGTAATGCTTCTGCACCACAGTACGATGGGTGATTGGCCCATTGGGTAGGGATACTTCTCTATGTCCTATACCCTTGCTAACTTCAATTGTCCATACTGAAATATAAATGCAGTTCCACTTGAAATTGGTTTGCTAGCTTAGACTGGCCTGACTCACTAACACTATTGCCCAATAAAAAACGAGTTCATCTTTCTGACCGCCTACCGAAAAACTAACTTACCCTCTCTTAGGCTAGTATTAGTGGCCTACCCTTATTGAGTACTCAGCGATTTGTCACAAGGAAACACATTAGTATCAAGTAGTAGCCAACAAGAAAGTATCAATCATGACTTGGTAAACCTCCAGTATATCCTTTGGTGCAAAAGTCAAGTGAGGGGTTTGAAATCATTTTTTTTTTTGTTTAAGGAATAGTGTACGATTGGAAAAGAGTGAGAAAACTAGTCATGCTAAACTTTTATGACATTAAACTATGTTTCCATTGATACCGTAAAACATTTGACAACTTGCAATTGCTACTTTTTGCAAATGGTGTTAATGCAAGAATTTACCTAATTCGTTTGTCTTACAAATATTAGATTCTTCTGATTACCTGATCAATAGATCATAGTCCCGTCTAGAGAAAATACAAAGATCATGTCACAAACTTCCATATAACACTTATATTGCCATAGTATCCAAAAATAGCTCAACTTCTAACATCGAGTCATCACACAATAAAGACTAACTATCAACTCCATTTCAAACATAGCAGGTTAGACATGAAGTATTGCGTACTAACAATTTAATGTATACTAAAACAATTACTTAATAAATGATAAGCTCATATAGGTTAGCGGACAAACGACTGAGTTAGTTAATTAAAATAAAAGTTGCTTGTGAAAGTAAATAAACTATCAAATAAATAAGCTAGTCAATGTTTAAAAATATTAAATAACTAAAGAACTAAGTAAATAGAAAATTATATAATTACTTGCTTAGCTAATTAAAATACTATTTATTTGTAACTATACAAAAATAAATAACTAAGAAAATATATCAATTAAATAATAATAATAATGATGACGATGATGATGATGATGATGATACTAATAATAAGGATAATAATAATATTAGTAATATTGGTAATGATATTGTGGGTAATGCTTTAATAATAATAGTGTTAATAATATTATTATTAATAAGAGTGATAATAAATAATGGTAATATTAGTATTGATGACATTAAATCTGTTATTACATTCTAATGTTGACGCACACAATTTTTACACACAAGGAACATGTATAAATTGATAATAGGAAATTTCCTTAAAATTTGCTAAGTTGGACACCATTTCTAACTTGAGTATTACTTTTTCCCAATAACATAATATATATGAAAACACTTTGGATTAATCTCAAATTTTACAGAGACATACAAAAACACAGATAGAACAGAATATAAGTGGCCTTGCATGGAAATTAGACCTTATTTGCACTCAGAAAATTATTTTTCGCTACTAGAGTATTTTGCCTAGAACAGACTAGTCAGAAATGATAATTCTTAACTTTTAATCCCTAAGTCATAAAATTCTTAAATTTTACAGATAACTTATAAACATCTAGAGCTATGTTTTCTCTGTTTTTATCTTCTTCAAATTCAGATATTATTACACCAGAATTTTAGTTACAAACAGGCTAATCGATAAAACTGGATACTCTATCCCTTCAGTTTCCACCCCCCGAAAATTATTGGGTTTTATCCCAAGGTTTCCTTGCATGATTTCTAGAATAAATAACATTCTAAACATGTATAGTAAACAAAATCAAAAGGTGCTACAATAATAAATTACTTTGCTATTTTATTTTGAATTAAAACAAACTATCACAGCTTTACAAAAAATTCCAGCAAGTATGTAATTTTTTCTTGGTTTCAAGAAATCAACTTCTTGGTTTTATTACTTCAAGAAAAACTCATCCATAGGGGACTATAGATGAGGCAACACAACCCTTAGCATACACACATCAAGATCTTTCAAGAACACATCAAGAAGTCATCTTTTCTTAGGAAAAAATCGAACTTTTTATGAAAACTACAATTTAAAAGAAAAAGGTATTTTCTTTTGTATAAATCCTTTGAAAGAATGTTTATTTTTCAAGATTTAAACAAGTTTGACTCACAAACATAATTATTTAATCATATTTTTCCTAGAAAAATTACTTTAGCAATTTATAACGCAAGAACTCTAATTTTCCCAAAATCGTCAGCACTAGGGTTTAAAGGAAAAGAAAGTCTATTGTTATTCTCTCTTGCTTCAACATCCTTGATCACTCTTAGTGAAGAAATAATGTGTTTTCAAGCCTTTGATTTCACCTAAATTTTCAAGCTTTCATTCCAAGAATGATACTTCAATGGTGTAGTAATGTGCAGAATTTTTTGTAAACAAAACAACTAACTCCCGAGTACAATGGGAGGTGAATTTTGTGTGAGTGGTGAGAAAAGGAGAGGGAGACAGCTGCTAGGGTGGAAAATGGCTCAAAAATTTGATTATTTAGGTTTTATATAGATGAATTATGATAGGTTTAGGAAATAGAAAAAAAAAAAGGAAAATCCTTTTTTTCTCTAGGTTTTATCTAATTGAAAAGCTTCCAATAATTAATTTATCATAATCCTAGTGGGTTTGGAGAGCTAGGTGGCAGCACAAGGAGAGGAAATAGGAAAGATAATATTCTCTAATTTTTCCTAAGCATTAAAGGATTGGAAAAATATAAAATTTCTTTTAAGATAATTTCCCAATTACACAAGAATTGGGTTTTTCCTCTTTCCCTTCTCCTAGGTGGCAGCTACTAGGCTTCTAGAAGCCTAGTAATCCCCTCTAAATATTCTCCTTGCTAGGTTAAATATTTAAATTAAGGAATTTTAATTTCTCTTCAAATAACATAAAATATGAGGAAATCTTGCTAGTTTAATATTAAAATACTTCCTAAAAATAATACATAAGAAAATAAATAAAATAATCATATAATGAGTATTGAATAAATATATTAATAGCAAATGCTCAAATATAATAAGGAAATGAATAAGTAATTATTTATTAGCTAATAAATAGTTACCTAAATTATTTTAATTAACCGCTACTTAATAATTAAATATGCAATTTAGAGTTAGCTATATTTTCTTATATGTATGTATGTATGTATGTATGTATGTATGTATGTATGTATGTATGTATGTATGTATGTATGTATGTATGTATGTATGTATGTATGTATGTATGTATGTATGTATGTATGTATGTATGTATGTATGTATGTATGTATGTATGTATGTATATTTCTTATGCTAGAATATTTTATCCATCATTATTTCAAATAGTGATATCTCATACATCGCCAAAGCACAACAATCTTCCACAATCTTACTCAAACAAATTCATTTATATCATGCCAAATATGTTTATATACAAGAATGCTCATGGTATATAGTCCATATATTTTCCCATTTCTAGGGGAATTTAGGGTGGGGTGTCAATTCTCTCCCCCCTGAAGAGAATTTCACCTCCGAAATTCCTACTAGATTATGACTCAAAGTATTTTCGGATATTTTTGCCTCACCCATTTCTTAGTTTCACAAGTAGCATCTCGTGTACCATGATGGTCCCACTAAACCTTCACCCTAAGAATCTACTTATTCAGAAGAGTCTTGATACTTCAATCCAAAATCTTTACGGGGTTCTCGGTGTAACTCAGGCCAGGTTGTAGAACTAATGGTTCTTCGTTCTGCACATGATGCTGATCAGGTTTATACTTCTTCAACTAAGATATGTGGAACACGTCATGTATCTGAGTTAAACCATTCGGGAGAACAAAACACAAACCTAACTAACGGATGCTATAATCTAAAACACAAGCCTTGATGTGGATGAGATACTATACTAATTCTAGAGTATGAAGATAATGAACTAGCAGATAATTATCTCTATTTCTTGTAATTAGCACCTTGTGATAGTTGTTTTGCATTGCTTTTCTTGGTGGTTTGAGTAACTGGTGACTTTACAATAATGTGGATTGTCTTAATGTGACAATTTACTATTGTCTAAACTTTATTCCTTTAATTCTTGCTCATCGGTAAACAAGTAATACCATCATTCGCGACATACTCCTACTTCTATTGGGTTATAGAAAAGGGTTGGAGTATTCCAATAATTTCTTATGCTTAGGTCTCACATTCCTATGAGTTAAATCGACACATAGCGTGTAATTTTTCATTCTTCATTCTCGGCCAACAAATCATCTTCTTCACATAGTCGTATATCTTTGTCTCTTCCGGCACCATAGTGCAAGGGCTTCTTGTGGGCTCTTTTCAAAATGTTTTTTCTTCAAATCTTTTTTATCTTGCATGTACAATTGATAATGAGAATGCGTTACTTCATTGTCATCTACTCTAAAGTCTTGATCTTCTTATTTCACTTTCTTCATGTTGAAGGCTTAAAGTTTTTGATTAATCATTCGAGCATTAATGATTCCTCATTTTAGCTCTGTGCAACACTCACATTCTTCTAATGAATCTTTGTTGCTTCAAATACAAATCTCATTAAGTAAAGTTAAGCTTTAGGGTTTTATGATCCGCAATATCTTGTATGTCTTCTTTTCTTCAAGGCAAATACGATTGTTACCAGCTTGAAATGATAAGTGGAATAGTCGATGTCGTGTTACTGAAGTTTTTTTTTCCCATGAGATATAAGTTATAGTCTCAATCTCCCGCACATACCATTTTTTAAAGGCGAATTTGTGAGTTTGAAAAGAATATAGGAATGAAAAGTAGGCCAAATTTAATGCCATGAGAAGTTTAATAATTTAAACAAACACAAATGGGTAAAATAATAAGATTGAAATAGTTGACTGTTGAAGAATTTTACTCTAGTTGACGAGAATTACATACTTTCGATGATTAAGTAAGAGAAGTTCATGGATATTCAATTCTTATATAGGAGGTAAATTTAAAGAAGATATTGAGCACAAAAATTTATAGCAATATTACTTGAAGAATAAAAAAGGAAAATTTTGTGAAATAATAAGAAATAAAAAGTGGAATAATTGTAACATTTGATTGTGGATAGAAGTATTATGAATTAGAAGAATATAACCCTTTGATTGAGTGATAAGGAAGAGTTCCTTGAATGCTCAGCCATTAATAGACAATTTGCAAGAAATAACAGGAGACATTAGGTAGAAAGATAAGCATATCAAATCAGTATCATTAGTAAAAGAAGAGAAAGTTTTGAGTTTCAAAGGGAACTATAAAAATAAAAAGAGTGAGAAAAAAATTTGTGGAAATGTAACATTAGGATTTCCAAGATAAAAGGAGTTAACTAGAAAAGACACAAAAAACGTGTGCTAACTCAAAGGAACGAAATGAAACATGAAATAAATGAAGTAAATCCAATGAAGCAAAATAGAAAGTCATTATAGAGGCAACTTAGAAAGCATTTAAAAGATGATTGAAATGTTCGATGCATAACAGTTGCAATCATTGACTAGAGTAACAAAGGTTGCTATAATCAACCAAGTCTTTAGAAGACAATTCGCAACAAATTGAGAAGAAAAGAGTTGGTAAGATATAGCTCGAAAGAGAAAGCACATGAAAAAGTGTGTAAATCAAAAGAACGAAGAAGAATAAGAAATACATGGAATAAGTCCAATGAGATAAGGAATAGGCAGTCAACATGTAAATGATATAAAGAAATTGGGTACAATGTAGGTGTATTTGATAATGAGCAATTTTTTAATAATGAGTGAGGTAGCTAAGGTGGCTTTCTATAATAAAATCTTGGAAGAGAGCTCTTAACATAAACAATAAGTGAGAGGATATATTTTGTATGAGGAAACTTAGAAGAAAGAGTAAAAAAAGTTAGATTGAATCACCACCATAGGAATTCACTGACACGGCTTTCCCTTCTTAATTTGATGCATCCACATATAACACCTGAAGTTCGACAAGTGTAAACTTTGATCTTCTCTTAGACTCTTGAAAATTCTTCTTATTCTTCCTCTTTTACAATTGCAATGTACATCTCTACTGTAGCTAGATAAGAGGTTATGTAAGGATCGCAATTCCTTGGACAAAAGACAATAGTAATACTCTAATGCTATGAATCTTCTCATCTTCATGATGTTTTCGAGTTGCATCGGCTTCTAAGTTTTCTTTGTTCCAAAATGAGCTCTTGAGTATTCTTTTGTGGTATTAGGTTGTTGTCGCCATCCACTCTAGTTGCATTTCTTCAATTAGTCCAATGTGGTGATGGAATGATGTTTCCTTATTTAAACCGAAGTTGTCTCGAGCAACTCTCCCTTACATGTGTTAAATCTCCATGTTCAAAGCATCCCTAGTTCTACTCCTTAAATTAATAATCTATTTCTATGTGTTTCTTCCGCCTGTAGTGATGACAAATTGCCAAATTTGGAGCAATTTTCGTTGAAGTAATCCTTACGTGTTTTCCCCCATTCTTCCATTGTTGCTCTACCGGCCTTTTAGCATCGAAGTTTCGCATCTTCAGAATCATTCCTAAGGTAATCCAATCTTAGGTTTTCCTCCTTCATTAATGTGGTTGCTATTGGAATATATACCCTCTTAGACTAGATTTCTGATATAAATATCGAATATGTTAATAAAAGAATTTATTGTCAAAAATTGTTTGTGAATTTATTTTCTTTATTTGTGCACAATTCTCATTTGGAAAAGACCCATTGTGTTTAAATAAGTGATCCATGTGAATAGTAGTCTTTCACAATAAGGTATGGATCATGGGTTATTTAAACACATAAACATTTGTTCTTAACCAATTGATGAGAATGGGAATCTTATCATGTTTAGGTTATTATGTTATGAATTCTAAATGGGGAATGACTTACCTTTAGCCAGTGAGTAATCCACTCACTTCATGACATAAGCATATTTCGAATACGTAGAACATGACCTGTAGTAGTGGTTTCTAAAAGTACTATATGGTAGAAACCCAGACTACTACTGCTACAGCGTGGACTAGTACTCTATGACTAGAGTATGAGTTGGTAATCTGACAAAGCTGGAAGCATGTACTTTGATATGCTATAGTTGAGGTTCTATTGTAGGGCCAATATACTTGTGTGTTGGATATGCGTGACTAGTTAGTTAAGACAGAATTTTACAAGATAGTTTCTATACTATATCGCCCCTTGTGGTTGTCTAAATGATCTAAATATCTAAGGCCCTGGGAAATATGACTTGGATGTTTGCTTTAGTGTAGCTCCCTTGGAAAGAGGAAACACTCTAGGAAGCCGTGAATCATTGGATTAGAAGCCTAAGGATGGTAGATGTCATTTAGAGGGGTGTTAGTACACTTCTTCCTCTCTAAATATACGGCGATGTGTAGAGGGGTATTTTAGTCATTTCACATGTAGGTCGAAGACTTTGTTAATGCAGCATTGTCCTTAAGGTCAATATTTCTTTATGGTGATAGTAGGAAATATTTAAAATGCAAAATACAGCTATTTATATAGTAGGGATATTTTTGTCATTTTAGTAGCTAAGGCGATGTGTCTTTTTTGTGCTCGGAATAGTCCGTAAGTCCTAATTAATTTTGGGTTGAGAAATTGGTCTCAGTTGAGAGGGTTTTATTTTATTCGGGAAGTCTAATTTATTATTAGATTGAAATAAAATAAATTGAGAGAAATTTATTATCTGGTTTAATTGATTAACTAATTATTCATGGCCTATGTCCAGTTTGAATAATTAAAAAAATTAACCTAGATTTAAACTAGAGGAAAATAATTAATACTTAATTATTTATTGGGTTATTTATTTAATTAATCCCAAGAAATAAATAATTAAAGTTTAATTATTTTTTGGTTCATTTGGGTTCATTAATTATTTATTGGGTTATTTAATTAATCCCAAGGAATAAATAATTAATGTTTATTATTTTGGACTTTTCGGGTCCAAGAAAAATAATAAATATTATTTTGGCCCAATAGACTAGACCATAGGATTTTTCCAGACACAGTTAGGAAGAGTTTAGGGAGAAGCCAAATTTTATTTTGTTAATAATATTTGGGTGTTTGAAATATTAAATTCCGGAGATATTATTATTATTATCAAAATAATTATTTTTGGCTTCATGACTCTTGGCTCTCTATGTGGAAAAATAAATTAAAAATAATAAAAAAATGTCTATCCCTCTCGTGTGTGGCTCTTGGTTTTTTGGCTTTTGGTTTTTCTTCACTGGCTTTTGGTTTTTGTTAACATAAGAAGCCAAGCCAAGGAAGCCAACGTACAGAGTTTCTAAACCTGATCTTTTTCTCAACCCATTTCTGTGTTCACCAACAAATGGTTAGGCTGTGGAATATTATGAGAACTAAAAAGCCTGGCATTCATTGCACCGGAGGTGAAGAAGAAGGGTGGTATTTTTTGCACTGGAGACTTCATCAACCGGGTAGCAAGAAGCTGTTCTTGTGTTCCAATCCATGTCCCTACAATCTTCAAGGTTTAAGGCACTGAGAGGTATGATTTTAAAGCTTCCATGCTGCTGTTATGTTCTGTTTTGATTTTTCTCCTCCATTTTTGTTCTACCGTAGCATGTTTCTCTGTTTTTTTCAAATCCTACAGTTGCGTCCACTATAGTAGTATAATTGTAAGCAGTATCTACTTTCCATAATCATCGCTTCTCTAAATTCTATTCGCATGCAATATCCAAATACCATTTGTCAACCCAATTATTCTAGCCCAAAATTAAAGTACAAATGCACCAGAATATAAATGCAATCCCCCTTGGAATTGGTTTGCTAGTTTGGACTGGTCTAACTTACTAACACTGTTGTCCCACAAAAAATGAGTTCATCTTCCAGAGGCGGCCGCGTACTGGAAAACTAGCTCACCCTCTCTTAGGCTAGTATTAGTAGCCTACCCTTATTGAGTATTCAACAATTTGTCACAAGAAAACACATTAGTATCAAGTAGTAACCAACAAGAAAGTATTAGTCGTGACTTGATAAACCTTTAGTAAATCCTTTGGTGCAAAAGTTAAGTGAAGGGTTTGAAATTATTATTTTTTTGTTTAAGGAATAGTGCGCAAGTTGGAAAAGAGTGAGAAAACTAGTCATGCTACATTTTTATCACGTTAAGCTATGTTTCCATTAATATCAAAAACATTTGACAACTTGCAATTGCTGCGCTTTGAAAATATTTTTATTGCAAGAACTTGCCTAATTTGTTTATCTCACAAATATTTAATTCTTTTGATAACTTGATCAATGGATCCTAGTCCCGTCTAAAGAAAAATACATAGATTATGTAACAAACTTCCATATAACCCTTTTATTGCTATAGTATCCAAAACTATCTCAAATTCTAACATCGAGTCATCACACAATACAGACCAACTATCAACTCCATTTCAAATATAGCAGGCTAGACATGAAATATTGCATACTCACAATTTAATATATATTAAGACAATTACTTAATAAATGATAAACTCACATATAGGTTAGTGGACAAATGACTGAGTTAGTTAATTAAAATAAAGGTTGCTCGTGAAAGTAAATAAACAATCAAATAAATAAGCTAGTTAATGTTTAAAAATATTACGTAACTAAAGAACTAAGTAAATAGAAATTTATTTAATTACTTGCTTAGCTAAATAAAATACTATTTGTTTGTAACTATACAAAAATAAATAACTAAGAAAATATATCAATTAATGAATAGATAATTTGATGAGCAATAAATAATAATGATGATGATGATGATGATATGGAAAATAATTAAATTAGTAATATTGGTAATGTTGATAGTTGGTAACGTTTTAATAATAATAGCTAGTATTAATAATATTATTAATAAGAGTGATTATAAAATAATGGTAATATTAGTATTGATGACATTAAATCCATTATTACATCCTAATATTGACACACACAATTTTTACACATAGGGGACACGTATAAATTGATAATAGAAAGTTTCCTTAAAATTTCCTAAATTGGACACAATTTCCAGCTTGAGTAATACTTTTTCCCAATTGCATAATACATATGAAGACAGTTTGGATTAACCTCAAATTTTACAGAGACATACCCAAACACATATAGAACAGAATATAAGTGGCCTTGTATGAAAATCAGATCTTATTTGCACTCAGAAAATTATTTTTCACTACTAGAGTATTCTACCTAGAACAGACTAGTCCAAAATAAAAATTCCTAACTTTTAATCCCTAAGTCCTAAAATTCTTATATTTAACAAGTAATGTCTACAAACATAAAGCTACATTTTCTATGTTTTGAACTTCTTCAAATTCAGACTTTATCACACCAGACTTTTAGTTACAAATAGGCTAATCGGCAAAAACAGGGTACTCTACCCATTCAGTTTTCCCCCCTAAATTATTAGGTTTTATCACAAGGTTTTCTTGCATGATTTCAAGCATAAATAACAGTGTAAACATGTATAGTAAACAATATCAAAAGTTTCGACAATAAAAATTACTTTGCTATTTTATTTTGAATTAAAATAAACAACTATCACAGATTTACAAAAATTCCAACAAGTATGTAATTTGTTCTAGGCTTCAAGGAATCAACTTCTTGGTTAGGGTACTCTAGATAAGGCAACACAACCCTTAGCATACACACATCAAGATCTTTCAAGAACACATCTAGAAGTCATCTTTTCTTAGGAAAAATTTCAGCTTTTTATGAAAACTACAATTTAAAAGAAATAGGTGTTTTCTTCTGTATAAATTCCGTGAAAGAATGTTTATTTTTCAAGATTTAAACAAGCATGACTCTCAAATATAATTATTTAATCATATTTTTCCTAGAAAAATTACTTTAATAATTTATAACGCAAGAACTCTAATATTTCCAAAATCGTCAGCACTAGAGTTTAAAGGAAAAGAAAGGCTTTTGTTATTACCTCTTACTTCAACATCCTTGATCACTCTTAGGGAAGAAATAATGTATTTTCTAGTCTTTGATTTCACCTAAATATTCAAGCTTTCAATCCAAGAATGATGCTTCAATGGTTTAGCAATGTGCAGAATTTTTCGCAAGCAAAACAATTTACCCTTGAGTGCAATGGGGGAGGGGGGAGGGGGGGGGGGGGGAATTTTGTGTGAGCGGTGTGAGAGGGTGAGGGAGACGGCTTCTAGGTTAGAAATTGGCTAAAAAATCTGATTGTGTAGGTTTTATTTAGATAAATTATGATAGGTTTAGAAAATAGAAAAAGAATTAAGGAAAATCCTATTTTTCTCTAGGTTTTATCTAATTTAAAAGCTTCCTATAATTAATTTATCATAATCCTAGTGGGTTTGGGGAGCTAGGTGGCGGCACAAGGAGAGGAAATAGAAAAGAAAATATTCTCTAATTTTTCCTAAGCATCAAAGGATTGAAAAAAAATATAAAATGCCTTTTAAGATAATTTTTTAATTACACAAGAATTGGGTTTTCCCTTTTTCCCTTCTCCTAGGTGGCGGCTACTAGGCTTCTAGAAGCCTAGTAATCCCCTCTAAATATTCTCCTCGCTAGGTTAAATATTTAAATTAAGGAAATTCAATTTCTCTTCAAATAAAATAAAAAATGAGGAAAATCTTTCTAGTCTCATCTTAAAATATTTCCCAAAATTAATACATAAGAAAATAAATGAAATAATCATACAATGAGTATTTAATAAATATAAATAGCAAATACTAAATTATAATAAGGAAATAAATATGTAATTATTTATCAAGTAATAAATAGTTACCTATATTATTTTAATTAACCAATATTCAATAATTAAATACACAATTTGGAGTTAGCTATATTTTCTTATATATATATATATATATATATATATATATATATATAGATATATATATATATATATATCTTATGCTAGAATATTCTATCCATTATTATTTCAAATAGAATATCTCATACATCGCCAAAGCACAACAATTCTTCCACAATCATACTCAAACAAATTCATTCATGCCATGCCAAATATGTTTTTATATAGAAATGCTCATGCTATATGGTCTATATATTTCCCCCTATTTCTAGGGGCATTTAGGATAGGGTGTCACATTAATGTGATACCCTAATCCCATAAGGGATTGGGATGAGAAGTGGGAATGATATATGAGAATGGACTTAAGTACCCATTGTCAACTTGGGATATCTATTTTACCCCAGTGAGGACGACAACCAAGTAGTTGACTGTGGGTGCTGTCAGACCTATAGTCACATTCTGGGCTCGGGGGCAATGGATGTTACGCCACATTTAAGCGGTAAACTTTATTTGGAAAATGTGACAGTCCTAGCAAGTCAAGCCGGTCTGAGCTAGCACCTCAGTCTAAGTAGGTTGATATTCCGAGGAGGACATTTGGTAAGTTTACATAAGAGATGGAGGAGTATCTTGCCCATCAGCCGTACACCTACTACATTGTGATGTAAGGTTTCACAGTATTTGTCATGATGCAAAGTTTCATGGCAATGTTATGATGCAAGGTTTCATGGCTGTTTATTTTGTGTGGTCTTTGTATAATACATATCTTTGTGATTTTGTTTTGTTGTGATAAATGCCACTTACTTTGAAATGGAAAATATTTGACTTGTAATCCACTTTTGATAAATGATTGCAAAGTGCATTCATGAAATTTATTTTGATTCATTCATAAGTGCACACGGTGTAACACCCCACTACCTAGGCCCAACAGGGCCGGGGATGTCGCACCGTTCATAGGACAAGGGGTCTTTATAACTAGATCACACAAAAAATAAAATAAAAACAATAATTTAAAATTAAACTAATTACAACCCAAAAATACATGAACAAATCCAAAACAAATTGTTTGCTACCATCTCTCAAAACAACACATAAGAAAAATAGCATAAAGTCTTCAAAGCATAGGCAACAAATCTAGCTATTCATCTCCACAGTAGGATCGACCTGAAAACATGGTATAAAAGGTGATAAGACAAAAATCTCAGTAAGCCCGTGTGTGCTTTGAGTGTTTCAGGTAAAATAGTTCATGTATGCAAGTTGTAAAAATTGCATAAGAAAAAGTGCTAGCAAGCATTAAATAATGTTAAAAATAAAGAGTAGCGTTTTTCTTTTCAAACCATACATGTGCACAATAAATACAACCACTCAAATGGATAGCCATGGGTTACCACACGTTGGGCCCTATGACCATGTAATGGTCAAAATGTCACACTTTGTGCAAACTAAAAAAAGGTAGGTGTACAGCCTATCGTGTGAGACACTCCTCCATCTCTACACCTAAACTTGCCGGTTGCCCACTCCGAAAACACACAGACCACTTGACTGAAACTTACTAGCTCGGACAGCCTAACTAAGTAGTACTGTCGATTCTCTAAGTTAAGTTCATCTTCTGGAGGTGGCCTCTTACCAGAAGACTTGCTCATGCTCTTCAAAACTAGTACTACTAGCTTACCCTTATTGAGTACTCAACGTTGATTGTCCCACTTGGGAGAAAATTGATCACACAATATTTTCTTTGAAATAGCAATTAAGGGTTTCTAAAATTCTTGTCAAAGTTGGGTTTTAGAAAAAGTTTGTAAAACTGCTTGTTTAATTTTCAAATGATTTGTGTGACTGAAATAAAAAGGAATAACAGTCTTTAATTTCCTTTACAAAATGAATGTCCATACACATCGCATTTGGCTTGGCACAATAATTTTGGTCTTCACAAAATTCCATGCAGGAGCTTACCTGATCCTTTGCTTGTTTGAATTCAAAAATTTTCTAAGGCTGACCTAACCCCGTCTGGGGAAATACAAGACATAAGGTTATACTCGAGCTATATTTGCTTACACAAATAATCCTAGTTCAACTAATTATAATCATGACCTTAATGTCCTAAGCTTTAAGGCTAGATAATAAAGAATTTTATAAAATAAGTCTAGCTTGATAAGTTAAAATAACTAGGAGTTCTAAAATAATTGTTAATAAGTTATAGGTTCAAATAATAAATCTTGAGTACTATGGCTAATAAATAAACTAGGGTTTAATTGTTAAATATTAGTAAATGGTAATTTTAAAATAGTTTTATTATAAATAAATAATAAATTAAAATTAATTTTTTAATTATCTTTCAATAGATAAAAAATAATTAGTAATAAATAAAATTAATAATAAATACATTTTATTAATTTTTTATTAATAGATAACAAATAAATTTTAATATAAATAATATTTATAAATATATAGGCCTACAAGGTCATTAATATTTTACTATTATTAAGATTTTATTTATTATTATTATATATATTATTTTTAATAAAAGATATTATTTATTTAACTATTAAATTATCACTATCTCATTTAATATTTCCAAAACTTCCTAGAAATTTCGAAATCCTTAGAGAAAAATATAGTAATAATTTTAATCAAGGAAATAAAATTTGCTAATTCAAATAACCTATGATCAACAAGATCATAATCATAATTTTTCTATTGCTAACAAGAATCATGAACACATTCTCTAACACCAAACAACAAACTAATCCATTCATGAATATAGGCTTAAATCCATACATACTATCACATGGCCAATTCTTTACTAAGCATAATCATAATCATGGCTTCAAAGGAGATAAGAACATAAAAATCCTATTCACCAAAGGTGTCATAACATCTAGCATGCTTAAACAATCAAAATTCCCTTAAGACATGGTGATCATACATTGATTCTCAAGAAAATCCATATAGGTTAAACATGATCAATCATTCTCATGTCCTAATCTCAACCCCTTCATACATATACATATACTCAATCTGTAACACCTCACTACCTAGGCCCAACAGGGCCGGGGATGTCGCCCCATCCAATGGACAAGAGGTCTTTATAACTAGGTCACATATAATAAAATAAAATAAATACTTTAAAATCAAACTTATTACAACCCAAAAGATAAATACAGGAACAAATCCAAAATAAATTATTTGCTACAATCTCTCAAAACATCCATAAAGAAAATAACATAAAGTCTTCAAAACATAGGCAACAAGTCTAGCTATTGACCTCCACAGCCGGATCAACCTGAAAATATGGTATAAAAGGTGATGAGATAAAAATCTCAGTAAGCCCGTGCGTGCTTTGAGTATTTCAGGTAAAATAATTCATGTATGCAAGTTGTAACAGTTTCATAAGAGAAAGTACTGACAAGCATTAAATAAGTATTGAAAATAAAGAGTGGTATTTTACTTTTTAATCCACACATGTGCACAATAAATACAACCACTCAAATGGGTAGCCATGGGTTACCACACGTTGGGTCCCATGACTAAGCAACGGTCAGAATGCCACACTTTGTGCAAGCTGATAAAAGGTAGGTGTACGGCCTACTGGGTGAGATACTCCTCCATCTCTATATCCAAACTTACCGGTTGTCCACTCCAGAAACACATAGTCCACATGATTGAAACTTACTAGCTCGGACCGGCATGACCTACCGGACTGGCATCCTATCCAGGAAGGACTTACCCCTCAGAGGTGGCCACCTACTAAGAGACTTACCCTAACCCTTCAAAGATTAGTCCTGGTAGTCTACCCTTATTGAGTACTCAACGTTGATTGTCCCACTTGGGAGAAAATGGATCATACATTGCTTTATTTGGAAATAGCAATTAAGGGTTCTAAAATTCTTGTCAAAGTTGGATTTTAGAAAAAGTTTAGCATTTTGTGTAAAACTGCTTGTTTGATTTTCAAATGATTTGCTTGATTAAAATAAATAGGAAAAATAGTCCTTAATTGCCTTTACAACATGAATTTCCGCACACATCACGTTTAACTTGCCACAGTAATTTTTGGTCTTCACAAAATTCCATGTAGGAGCTTACTTGATTATTTGCTTGCTCAAATTCAAAAGTCTTCCAAGGCTAACCTAACCCCGCCTGGGGTAAACACAAAACATAAGGTTACACTCAAGCTAAATTCACTTACACAAATAATCCTAGTTCAACTTATTACAATCACGACCCTAATGTCCTAAGCTTTAAGGCTAACTGATAAAGAATTTTATAAAATAAGTCTAGTTTGATAAGTTAAAATGACTAGGGGTTCTAAAATAATTGCTAATAAATTATAGACTTAAATAATAATTCTTGAGTGTTATTATTAATAAATAAACTAAGGTTTGAATATTGAATAATACCAAGCCCTAAATAATATTAATAAATAGTAATTTAAAAATAGCTTTATTATAAATAAATAATAAATTACAATTAATTTTTAATAGATAATAAATAATTAGTAATAAATAAAATTAATAATAAATGAATTATATTAAATTTTTTGTTTAATAAATAACAAACGAATTTTAATGTATATAATATTTATGATTATAGGCAAAAGTTTAAACTATGGTCTACCAGGTCATTACTATTATTTATATAAAAGATCTTATTTAATATTATACCTATGCATATATTATTTTTAAGGAAAAATATCATTTATTTGACTAGTAAAATATTAATATTTCATGTAACATCCCATTTCCAAAACTTCCTAGCAATTTCGAAATCCTTAGAGGAAAATATAGTAATAATTTTAATTAAGGTAATAAAATTTACTAATTAAAATAACCTAGGATCAACAAGAACATAATCATGATTTCCTATTGCTAACAAGAATCATGAACATTTTCTTCAACATCAAACCACAAACTAATCCACTCATGAACATATGCTTAAATCAACACTTGCTATCACATGGCCAAACAATCATGATCATGGCTTCAATGGAGATAAGAACATAAAAATCCTATTCACCAAAAGGGACATAACATCTAGCATGCTTAAACATTCATAATTCTCTTAGGACATGATGAGCATGCATCGATTCTCAAGGAAATCCATATAGCTTAAACATGATCAATCATTCTCATGTCCTAATCCCAACCCCTTCATTCACATGCATATACTCAATCCCCCATTCATATTTTATTATGCCTATCAATATCTAAGAGACATGAATGCTGAATTAAAAAGAAGGTTTAAGGAGGAATACTTGATTGATGATCACTTCGATGAAGATTTAAGAAGGTCCACGCGATTGAGAGTCTTAATGATGTTCTTGAGACATCAAGGAGAAAAATCAGTTTTGATCCGAATGCCAATTTTTTTATTTTATTTTTTTTTTAGATTTGATGTTATAAATTCCATAAATGAACTCTAGAGAGTATGTAGGAGTATTCTAGAGTTTTTGAGAGGGATTAGAGGTGTTTAGAGTGGGTTTTGACTTGAAGAAAAGTAGTGTGTGTTCTTGGTGTTCTTGGTGAAAATGGAGAGAATTTGAGGGAGATTACTGAACGAATTTCTGGAGAGTGTTGACTGAATAGTTTAGGGAATTCAGGGGTTTCGGTTTAGCTTAGAGAGGGAGAGAAAAATCTGATCATTTGAAATTCAAATGAAGTGATTTGAGGGGTTTGAGGTATAGGATATATTAGTAATGTTTGATTGATGGAGGTTTTCTTGGAGCTACAATGGTGTCAGCTGGTTTGGTTTGTTTTGTTGAAATGATTGAAGTCTGATAAGGCTTTAAGGCTGGCCAAAAATCAGAGTTTAATGGCAGAGAAATTCTGGTTGTATAGCTTAATACAAGGGTGTTTTCATGGAGAGAAAATTCTGAAAATTTTGAAGTTCAAATGGAAGTTTGAATGGAGTGATTGTAGGAGAGATTTGAGGTGTGATTATGGAGTTCAATTGTGCAAGGTAAGTGGAGAGGGTAATGGTTTTCAGTTCATGGCTGAACAAGGGTTAATTTACAGAGGTTGAAGGGTGGTTTTCGGCCAGGGCTTGAAGAGAACAAAGCTGGAAAAATTCTGGTTCTATGGTGTTCAAAGCTGCGAACTGTTGCAGCATTTTTCTGTGCAGAATTTCTGCACTTCTTCAGCCCATTTTGCAGAGGTTTTGAGAGGTGTTCAAGGGTCCTTTAAGGCTGGTTTTCCAGCCTTCTTTATGAGGAAAAATAGAGAATTTTTGCTGGCTTGAAGGTGGAATAAAACAGCTTCATTTTCTGGTTTGAAAGTTGGGAACTGCCCAGAATTTTTTTCTGGTTTGTGCAGTTTTTTGTGCAGTCCGAATTGCACTGAATTTTCAGTTCCTCAAGCTGAATAAATTGGCCATTTTCCAGCAACAATTGAGTAACAAAGATGGCTGAGATTTTTGAAGGTTAGGCTGCCAAGAATCTGGAAAATTTCCAGATTTCTTTCATAAAGATTATGAACACAATGGAGTGGAGTTTGAAGGTTCATCAATGGTGATTAATTTCTCTTGGGAACCTTCCCTAACTCCTCTCCTATTTTCAGTCAAAACCCCAACCTCCAAGATTCATTTTCGAAATTCAAAGACCAAGAATCCCTGCTGAAATTTTCTAGAATTAAAACTATGAATTTTGATAAATTTTGAACAAGTTTAATTGATGACAATGTTAGAACAAGTTAGAGGTAATAATAGGACAATAATTCCTCTAGAATTCTTTTTAGGACACAATGATAAGATTAGGACATTCTCTTCATGTCTCCCCTAAGACAACATTCCTATTTTTATGGAATGCAAGAAAACAAAAATTCAAACTTAAGATAATCATGATAAAAACTTAAATGATGGGATTTGAACTCATGACCATAGAGATTAATTCCAAAGCTCTAACCACTAAACCACAACAACTCTTGTTCTTATTTTCTCACCCACATATTCTTCTTATGTAATCCTCAAGCTATCTTCCTATTTTGACCTCAAGCAAAATTACCATTTTACCATTCCTACCCAATAAGCATAACTAAGCCTTTTAACCTACAAACCATAATTCTTAAAGCACATAAAATCATTCAAAAATATATATATTCATGCAAAATAATATGATATGCATCCTAACCCCCTTACTCTAGGGTTGGCTTTATCTGGGGTTTCACACAATCCCCCATTCATATTCTATTCTCCCTATTAACATCTAAGAGACATGAATTCAGAATTAAAAAGAAGGATTAAGGAGAAATACTTGATTGATGTTTACTTCAATGAAGATTCAAGAAGGTCTACGTGATTGAGGGTCTTGTAATCTTGTATTGAATTCTCACCTCAACAAAAAAAGAATATCTTTCTTATACTAGTCAATGTTGCCAAAAAAAAAAAAAAAAAACTACCTTTGTAAAATATGTTTTTCACTTGAAAAACTTAATTATTTTGATGATTTGCTTGAGAACAAGTAAAAGCTCTAGTGTGGGAGAGTGATGAGTACTCATTGCTGCTATATTTCTTAGTCATTTATGCTTGGTAATGCTAAATTTATGATTAGATGGCTACTTATTCCTCCAATAATTATCTTGTTTGGTGCAAAATACAAAAGTAGAATATGATTAGAGAAACAAGGAGTAAAAGAGCATTAAACCAATGCAGGGTACCGTGCTAAATAGGCATTGGTTCAGAACAGAAAGTTTAAAGCCAACAGTCTGAGAATAACAGGCGCTGGTTAGATTTAATATGGATACCGGTTGCATGTATCAACAAGCCATGGTTTACCCACTGAAGAGGCATCAATTATTTCCAATGAGTTTGGAAGCTAAAGCAACAAGAATAACTAGCATCGGTGGGGACAACAAATAGGCACCGGCTCAGAGTAGGAATTCAAAGATCTTGAAGAGAAAGTACATAACTGGCGCCGGTCTAGCATTGCAACAAGTGCCGGTTCATATTAGGATAAGACAGTTAATAGAAAATTTTTAGGGTTTTGAAGATCCACTACAAATAGTTCTTTTTGCTCTCTTGTCAATAATGAATTAAAGGTAGGAAGAGCAGCCTCCAAACCCTAAAACTCCAAGAAAGAATCCTAGGAGAGGATCCAAGCTACATTTGAAGAGGGAAAGGCATTTTCAAGAAGGAGTTTCAAGAGAAAAAATGACAACTGTCTAAGAGTTTAATTAACTTCTTTTTTTCTTGTATTTCTTTTCTTGATTTTGTTTGGGAATTCATCATCTATGATGCGTTTAAAGGGTTGAACTCCTATTTTTGTTGAATCTTGACTACTATCTTTTTTTTAAAAAAAAATTATTTTGGTATTCAATCATTTGACTTGAGTTGGTTTTGTTGATTTGTTGGGCTTTTCTTGGTTCTAATGAATTCGAGAGATGGGATTAAGATTGAGAGATCAATTAGTTGATTTACTATTTAGGTTTGCATTTGATTAACTTGAGAGAGATATTGAAAGTAAAGAACTAGGTGATTGAAGGGTTATAGGGTTGCCTAGAGATACAGATACCATTTTTACCAAATTAAGAATGGTAATTAATTTTAATGCCTCTTAATTTGAGTGGTGAGGTAGAGGTATCCACTAATTAGGTTAAGGGTAGGAAACTCATAACCCGAGAGGGAGTAAGTTTTGCTTTAGATTATTCAATTGGAGTCAATTTAAACTTTCAATAAGCCTAGTAAGTATACCACCCCGGTGTTGGCAAGAGCAGTCCCTACTCATCCTATTAGAGGATTCTGACATTTCTACTTTTGTTATTTTATCTCATTTCTTGTGTGTGTGTGTGTGTGTGTGTGTGTGTGTGTGTGTGTGTATTTATAGTTTTAATGATATTTAGTACATCTAGTTTATTTTATTTATATTATACTTTTAATTTATTTTGATCCCATTTAACTCATGTTTATAATTCTTTTTTATTGTGGAAGGACCTTTTCAAAACACGTGGTACAATGCTATTTTTCTCTTCAAACTAATTTGTGGAATTGTGCCTCACACACTTGGGAAGTATTGCTTTTCCCTTTCCCTTTTCTCCATTTTAACCCCTTGTTGGATTTGTTTATTGTTTCAATTGTGGCCAATGAGGATATTGTCCAATTCAAATGTAGAGGAGAGGATTAAACTTTACTTCTTGCAAAGTTGTTAATGTTGTTGAGATTTCTCATGTTATTTCTCGTTATTTTTAATGTAAAAATGGGCTAAACATTTTCGATTTTTGGCATATTTGGACTCTTATAATATTACTATTCTTTTTCTCTTGCTGTGAGAATTTGGTATAAGCTTGTTTTGATTGGGATATTCTTAGGTAAATATGTATATTTGATGTAATATATCCTAAGTTTTGAGAATTTGGCTTGACCTTGTTTAGGTTTTAATAAACATTGTGATACTTTGTTTCTTGAGAATGGATGAGAAATTTGTGATGAAACATAAGCGAAAAATTTTAGTTTATTTATATTATATGATCTTCTAACTAGTCCTTATTCTCGGTTGGAGTAAATATGGATTGGAATATGAAAATGAGAGAATAGAGGTAGGTAATGCAAAATCTGAAAAATCTTTATTCATATATCTTTACATGCATTTGCATTACCTTACCTTAGAAAAAAAAAAAAAAGAGCGTTTAATGAGGATAATGTAAAAGTTGAAAAATCCTTATTTATCCATCTCTACTAGCCGATTACATTATCTTGTAAAAGTGAGTTTATGGACCAATCCTCTGTTTACTACTTGGATTGTAGTAATCTTAGAAGTCAAAGAACTTAAAATAACTCATTATTCCCTACTTATATGAATCATTTAAGTCATATTCTTGACTTAGAAGATAAGGGGGAATGTGTTGAGTAAGCATAGACTTATTTAATTCAATTTTGATGGCTTTAGTTTTATTTATATAAATACATAGGTTTACACGAGTTTGGCTTGGTTGAATAGTTTTTCATTTATTCTCACCTCAACAGAAAAAGAATATCTTTCTCATGCTAGTTAATATTGCCAAGAAAATCTACCTTAGTTAAAGATACCTTTCACTTGAAAAACTTAATTGTTTTGGTGATTTGCTTGAGGACAAACAAAAACTCAAGTGTGGGAGAGCATTGAGTGTTGCTATATTTCTTAGTTATTTGTGCTAGGTGATGCTAAATTTGTGGTTAGATGGCTACTCATTTCCCCCATTAACCACATTGTTTTGTTTAGAATATGGAAGTAAAAGATGATTGGAGAAATGAGATGAAAATAGAGCAAAAGAGCATCAAACTGACACCGGGTACCAAGCCAAACAGGCATCGGTTTGGAAACAGAATGTTTGAAGCGAACAACGTGTGAATAACAGGCACTAGTTAGATTCAATGCAGGCACCAATTGCATGTATGAACTAGCCGTAGTTTACCCACTAAAGAGGCACTAGAGTTTGGGAGCTGAAGTAATAAAAATAATTGGCGCTGGTGGGGACAAGAAATAGGCACTGGTTCAGAGAAGGAATTTAAGATCTTGAAGAAAAAGTACATAACCGACA
This sequence comes from Voacanga thouarsii, assembly GCA_026120185.1. Taxonomy (NCBI): domain Eukaryota; kingdom Viridiplantae; phylum Streptophyta; class Magnoliopsida; order Gentianales; family Apocynaceae; genus Voacanga; species Voacanga thouarsii. Next base: position 1,769,868 of record JANUWF010003362.1, on the reverse strand, counting down.
CCAGTTTATATTAGGACAAGACAGTACACAATAGATTTCAAGGGTTTTTAAGGTCCACTATAAATTTATTTTTTTGCTGTCTTGTTAAGAACGAATTGAAAGGGGGAAGAGCAGTCTCCAAACCCTAGAACTCCAAGAAGGAATCCAATAAGAGGATCCAAGCGACATTTGAAGAGATGAGGGCATTTCCAAGAAGGAATTTCAAGAGGAAAAAGAATAACTTATCTAAGAGTTTAATTTCTTTTCTCTTATATTTCTTACCTTAATTTTGTTTGGGTATTCATGCTCTATGATGTATTTAAGAGGTTAAACTCTTATTTTTGTTAAATCTTAACTACTATCTTTAATTTATTGAAATTTATTTTAGTATTCAATTACTTGATTTATATTGGGTTTGTTGATTTGTTGGGCTTTTCTTGGTTCTAATGAATTCGAGAGATGAGGTTAGGATTGAGGGTTCAATTAGTTAATTTACCATTAAGGTTTGCCTTCGATTAATTCAAGAGAGATGTTGAAAGTAAAGAACTAGATGATTGAAGGGTTATGAGGTTGCCTAGAGATAGAGATGCCATTTCCCCCAAATTAGAAATGGGTAATTGATCTTAATGCCTCTTGATTTGAGTGGTGAGGTAGAAATACCAACTAATTAGATTAAGGATAAGAAACTCAGAACCTGGGAAGGAGTAGGTTTTACTTTAGATTACTCAATTGGGACCAATTTAGACTTTTAATAGACCTAACTAATTAGTTGAGGTTTAGCTTCTAATTGTTGGATTTCGATCATGAAATAACAGTTATACGTAGTGGAAATTAAAATGAAATCTACTCAACAGGATCACTTGTATATAATTAAACAGGTTAAGAGAGGAAGATAATTTTAATTACCTTAATTAAGCAGCTTGTTAATTTTTTTTTTCGGTGCAAATCCTCTTCAAAAGTTGATCAAATCGAGCCATCAAATTCCAAGTATAAGAATTCTCTAATAGTAATCCACACAAGGAATTGTACTCGAGTTAGACACCAAAAACCTATGCTAGTAGGTAATATGCGGCGGCTATAGAGATTAAATTGTTTCTAAAAAAGAAGAAGAAATATATGCTTCTCATTTTTCCTTTCGTAAAAGAAAATCTATTTATAAAAAGACGCTTGTTATCTAATTAATGTGTGTGTGTGTGTGTGTGTGTGTGTTTTCACCGGAGAACAACACACATGAAGCCTTTTTTTCTTGATCGTAATGGGCCTTGGGATTTCAAATTGTAATTAAGCCCATATACTTTCAATAATCACAATTTGACCCCAACAATAATAACTATTTATAATTTTCCCATAAAACTATTTTCTCATAAATTAACCCCATAATATTATCATATAATATCTTGAGTATCAATTTTTCTATTGTGTATGGCCTATTAGGTTTTTTGGTTAATTGGTAAAAAAAATATGAATTAATTTTAATCAATATAGAATTAATAATCTTTGATAATTAGATTTAACTTATTAATTATAATTAGGATTAATTTATTAATTCTCTAATTAGTAAATTATATTTAACAAATCATGAGCGGCATCGGCATCTATCAATGCATCATGACCACCCAAACGTTCAGAAAATCAAGTGGCTTAACATAAACCCTTAAATAGCAAAATATCAATGTAATAAATTATTTTTATCATACTATATATTTTTTTGGTTTAGAGTATGAAATTACTACCAACTCATTCTAGTATAATTAATTCTAACCCAAATTTATTAGTACTTGTTCCAAAATCCATTACTCAATATGTGTATCACTTGAAACTATTTCCAATATATAGTTGCCTTGGCCAAGGACTTCTTGAGTAATAATTCCTTATAAGTAGCCGTGAGATATACACCCTACTATTAGGAGTGATGAATCCTTTATTCACATTCTCAACTACTTTCGTTTACTTCACATTGTACCCAATATCAATCCTATAAGCAATCCTTGATAAGATTCCAAAGATTAGAATCGAAGTACAATGCTTAGCAAACCAAGTACCTTGGAGATTTCAAATCTAAGAATACTTTCACAATTACAATAATGAGATTCTATTACTGACACTAAATAATTATCCATGTGATTATTTTATAGGTAGGTCATCTAATATACTTGTTCATGTAAAAAGCATCCATGTGTTAATTTTGAGTATCATAATACCCACATATGTGAGAACCACTATTTAATCCAATCAAGAAGTCTAGCACTGCTAGTCTTGATGCATTAATGATGTCGCATCTCATTAATACTAGTACTATAGGGATGGTTTAATCACGAGTACCATATAGTGTAGTAGGAATCTCACATCATGATCTCTATCATAATTTTCTTAACTTTATACAATGTGCTAGGGACTTTATTTATCAGTGTTATTCATATACATTTATGAAAACAAAGAAACTGAAAGATAAAGAATGTCTTTTATTAAATAAATATGCAAAATACATTATACAAAAGATTTTTCCTAAGGTATAATACCAACAATCTTCCACTTGTACTAGACCCAATCATTCATGTATTGAATACCAAATGACTGAACATGACTATCATGTTTCTTTTGGGATAATACCTTTGTGAGTGGATGACTTATATTTTGATCAGTTGGAACTTTTTCTATTTTTACATCTTTCCTATCAGTAAATTCCCTAATCAAGTGATAGTACATAAATACAAGCTTGGATCATTGATGAGACCGTGATTCCTTTGCTTGTGCAATGGCTCTATTGTTATCACAATATAAGGGTATTGGATCTACAATGTTAGATACCACTCCTGGTTCATTTATGAACTTTCTAATCTAAAATACTTCTTTAGCTACTTCAGAAACTGCTATGTACTCTACTTCAATGGTTGAATCGGTAGCTACATCTTGTTTAAAAGCTTTCCAACTAATTACCCTATTACAAAAAAAAAAAAAAAAAATGAACACATAGCCTGATTGTGACTTGTAGCCATCCTTATTCAATTTGAAACTAGCATCAGCATACCTTTTACTTATTAAATAGTAGAGACATCATTTCCTATTAGTAACATGTTATCTACATATACCAATAGAAAAGCAATTGCACTCCCACTAATCTTCTTGTATATACAAGGTTCATCTATGTTTTGTATGAAATCAAATTCTTTAATTATTTCATCAAAATTGATGTTTCAACTCTTAGAAGCTTGCTTAAGTCCATGAATAGTTCTTTGCAACTTACATTTCTTAGTGTGATCTTTGGATGTGAAACTCTCAGGTTATGTCATGTACACATCCATAGTTAGATTTCCATTTAGGAAAGTTGTTTTCACATCTAATTGTCAAATTTCATAATCATAATGAATGGTAAGTGCTAGAAGTATTCTAATGAATTTCAGCATTGCTACTGATGAAAATGTTTCGTCATAGTCAATACCTTGTTGTTGACGATAACCTTTTGCAACCAATTTTACTTTATAGGTAATTATTTTTCCATCCATATCAGTTTTCTTCTTGAAAATCCATTTGCATCCTATGAATTTTATCCCTTTAAGTGGGTCTATGAAATTTATTTCTGACTTCATCACTTCAAGCCATTTATCATATTCTGAACTTTTCAGAACTTCTTTGTAAGTGTAGGCTATTCTACTTCAATGAGCAATACGTCATTGTGGTCATTAATGAGAAATCCATATCTTTCAGGTGTCACACATATCTTACTCGACCTACGAGGTGCATTTGAAAATTCATCTATTTTGTTAATAGGCTCGGGATTAACTGGTGGGTCATTATTTCACTACAACAAATTTGACAATTAGTGACGAACTACTAAATGACGTATTGCTAGGATGTTACAAATAATATTCATTGTGTGATAAAACTCATAATTCATGACGATATAAAACATTCTTATCATCACAATATATCTTTAGCGATGGTAAAAAGGTGATGATCAATATGACAAAAAAAAATGTTATAAAATAGTATGCATGACGAAAATTAAACATTATGTGACATCAATGGGCATGCCACTAATCGACAATTTTGGTGTAGTAATTTGTTTGTTTTTCTTGAGCTTCACTAAATTCAATTTTACTCCTACTATCTCCCTTAAGCATAAATTCCTTCTCTAAGAAAACTACATGTTTTGAAATAAATACTTTGTTTTCTAAAGGGAGATAGAAATAATGTCCAAGTGATTCCTTTAGATATCCAACAAATAAACACTTATCAGATTTATTATCTAACTTGTCTGATTTTGTCCACTTCACATAAGTAGGACATCCCCAAATTCTTAGATGAGCTAATTTGGTATTTTACTAAAAAAAAAAAACTTAATTGGGTTGGTATCATGGAATTCTATTTAAAATATAAATAGCAGTTTCCAATGCATATCCTCAAAACGATTTTGGTAAATTTGCAGAAGCCATTATGGTTCGAGCCATATCTAATAGAGTTCGATTCATTCTTTGAAATACACCATTATATTGAGATGTATGCAATAGAATCCATTGATACAATATCCAACAATCTCTAAGATAACTTTGAAGCTCTTAGCTCAAATATTCACCTTCGTGATCGAATTTTAGAGTTTAATGTTTTTACCAAGTTTTTCTCTACTTCATTTCTGAATTCTTTGAACTTGTCGAAGGCTTTAGATTTGTATTTCATTAAATACAAATATCCATATTATGAATAATCATCAATAAAGGTTATGAAGTATTGAGAACCCTCTCTTACTTGCAATATAATTGGTCCATAAACATCAGTATAGATTAGTTCCAATAATTGCATAGCTCTTTCTCCATTCTTAGAAAAGGACATTTTAGTGATTTTATCAAGAAAACATGATTTACACAATTACATCATATTAGTTCCAATAATTACATCATATGATTCATAATTAAATGATCCTAAGTCACCAAACTTGTGTAACTTAGAAATGTTATTTTCGTTTACATAGCCTAAACAATAGTGCCATAAGTAAGATGGGTTCACGTTATTTTTTCTTGATTTTTTATTGTTTATGTTGAGAGCTTGATTTTCCATGTCTAGAACATACAAGCCATTCATGATTATGAATTATTCACTATGAAGCTAAATGAGAGTATAACTGATATATTTACTAGATTCACAAACATTGGAAATGGACTTAAGGCTTATGGGAAAAGCTATTTCCTTGGTGAACAAAATAGAAAAATTTTAGATGCTTTGCCAAAGAGCTGGCAATCTAAAGCTCTAGCTGTGGAGGAATTAAAAGACCTAAAAACCTTACCTATTGAAGAGCTAATTGGCTTTCTCCTAACTCATGAAATGATACTCAAAAGGTTTCAAGAGTTTGATGACCATGACAAAGGCAAAAGAGGAATAGCACTGAAAGTTGTTGATGAGGACACTGAAAGTAGCCAATCTGATAGTGATGATGGAATTAAAATGGATTTCGAAAAATTGGCCATGATCGCAAAGAAATTCAGAAGAATGTTAAAAAAGGAAAACTTCAAAAGAGGAAAGAAGATCGTGAAAAGGAAGGGATAGACCTCATCCTTTAAACCTCAATGTTATGAATGCAAGAGTACAAAACACTTCATTGCTGACTGCCCAATAGCCAAAGTGAAAAAAGGCAAAATGCTCAAGAAGAAAAAGAAGGATCTGAAAACAAAGAAAGGAAAAGGACTACTAGGAATTTGGAATCAAAATGAGTCCGAATCTGAAGAAAATGGAGATTCTGAAAATGAAACTGCTAACATATTCTTAATGGCAGTGGAGGATAAGATAAACTCCTCCTCATCTAACCTTGTAGCTGAATTGCATGATTCTACTTGCTATAATATTGATGATCCAAATGCTCTTCTTATTGATATGTTTCGTGAACTAAAAAGATTGTCAAAAAGAAACAAGGAAATGAAGGTGAAAATTGATTCACTATCAATTGAAAATGATGATTTAATAAATGAGAACAAAACTCTTCTTGACTCCATATGTTGTCTGAATGTTGGAAAAAAAAATCATTTCTACTTTCTTGAACTATTCTACAATTAAGAATAAATGTTTATTGATCGAGTCTCATCTCTTGAAGCCAGGATCTGTGAATTTGATAATATGAAAATGAAAGTTGATGATCTCACTAATTGTATTGAAAAATTCACTGATGGTTGAAGCAACTTGAATAACTTCTTGGAGCTCAATGGATGGTTGGAAATAGAAATGGCCTTGGTTATAGTAATCTGCACAAATCAGGAAAACACAAGTCTTATTTTGTAAAAGTAAGCTCCTCAAACAGAAATTATACATATTGCACTTATTGTGGTAAAAATAGACACATTACATCTAAGTGTCACATTAGGAAAAGCATTGGTTTAGGAATGAAAACTGATTGGAGAATTAAAAGAATCACTACTATCCCCTATGGACCCAAGAAGATATGGGTAACAAAAGTCACTCTCCCATCTCATGTATAGGTACATTCATTAGAGAAAATGAGCTTCACAAAGTGATTCTTGGATAGTGGATGCTTAAGACACATAGCTGAAAATGTAGCCCTATTAGAAGATGTTCAAGCTACAAATGATGGGTTTGTTACCTTTAAAGATAAAAAGAAAGAAAAGATACTTACCATATGTAACATTGGTAAAGGATCTTTAACTATTATCAAACAAATATTATTGATTGATGAACTAAAATACAACTTACTTAACATTAATCAATTGTGTGACAATGGTTGCAAAGTTATTTTTGAGAAATATTCTTACTCTATTATGGGCTTAAGTAATGAAACAATTTTTGTAGCCAATCATATTGGAAATGTATATGTATTCTATCTTGATGATCTTATAGATTATGATATTAGATATCTTTTCTTACATGATAATGATGGCTATCTATGGCATAGGAGACTAGGCTATGTATAATTTGATTTGTTAAACAGATTGTCTTTAAAAGAGCTTGTTAGGGAACTGCCTAAAATGAGGTTTGATAAAAATAGAATTTGTGATGCATGCCAATTTGGAAAATAAATTAAAACCTCCTTTAAGCCTAAGAAAATGATTTCCACATTAAAACCCCTTGAATTAGTACAAATGGATTTCTTTGGACCTAGGAGGACCACTAATCTTGGTGGTAAAAGGTATGTTTATGTTATAATAGATTATTTCTCAAGATTTACTTGTTTCTCGAACAAAAAGATGAGGCATTTTCAGAATTCTCTAGATTATTCAAATGCGTCTAAAATTCTATTAGATGCAAGTTGATTTCAATTAGGAGTGACAATGGTAGAGAATTTTGCAACAATGAGTTTACACATATTTTTTTTTTTTATGAAAATGGAGTTTTTCACAACTTTTCAGCTGCTAAAACCCCTCAACAAAATGGTGTTGTTGAAAGAAAAAATAGAACCTTGCAAGAAATGGCTAGATCCATGATTTGTGAAAACTCTCTTCCAAAATACTTTTGGGCTGAAGTTTTCAATACAACATGTTATATTATTAACCGAGTCATGTTGAGGCCTTTTCTAAAAAAAACACCCTTTGAGCGTATGTTTGACAAAACTACATCAATTTTCTATTTTAAAGTATTTGGCTATAAATGTTTTGTTCTTAATACCCGAGAAAATCTTGAAAATTTTGATAGCCAATCCGATGAGGCTATATTCCTTAGATACTCTTCCAATAAAAGGCATATAAAGTGTACAATAAGAGAACTCTATGTCTGGAAAAATCCGTACATATTGTCTTTGATGAATCTAGCATTCATACATCCAGAAAAGTTGATGATGATATAGGGAGTTCAAAAGAAAAAGGCAAAGAATAGCACAAAGCACCATCGCTAAACATTCATGCCAAAGAAGAGGAATTGAAAGAGTAACTGGAAGAGTAACATGTTGAACAAAGTAAGCAAGAAACTAAAAAGCTCATTGATCAAGGGCTACTAAAGGATTGGAAGTACAAAACCTATGAAACCCCAGTCGGAACCAACCTTAGAGTAAGGGGGTTGGGATGCATATCATATTTTATTGCATGTTTAAATATATTTTTATATGATTTTATATGCTTTGGATTTGTGTTTGATAGTCTCGAGGGCTTAATTGTGTTTATTGAGTAAGAATGACAAAATGGTAATTTTTGCTTGAGGTGAAAATAGGGAGATAGCTTGATGGTTAAATAGGAAAAAATATATTTTAGAGAGAAAATAAGAACAAGAGTTATTGTGGTTTAGTGGTTAGAGCTTTGGAATTAATTCTTGAGGTATTGGGTTCAAATTCCATCATTGGAGCTTTAGCATGATTAAATTTTATTTTTGTTAGGGAATGTTAGATTTTCGTCCTTGAGTGCTCTAGAGAAGGGTAAAGGTGATGTCCTAGGGGAGACATGATAGGAGTACTCTAATCCTACTCTTGTACCCTACAAAAATTCCTAAGGGAATTTATACCCTTTTTTATCCTTAGTTTTCCTTCTCAATTTCTTAAGTTATTCAATTTATTCAAGCCAATTTCATTCTAGAAATTTCAATAAAGTGTTGTGGCTTTGAAGGCTCAAAATGTCTAAGTGAAAGACATCTTATGGACCAAAAATGTGGAAGAGATTGGAAAGGTTCCAAGAGAATTAATTCTCCTAGTGAACATTCAAAACTCCACTCTAGCTATGTTCATTTTCCTTCATGTAGTGATCTGAAAGTTTTCCAGCTTCTTGTGCCTTCAAGGTGTCGAAATTTTCAGCCATTATTCCCTCCTAAATGCTGCCAGAAAATGGCCCTCTTGACTACCTTGAAATCTGAAATTTTCTTGCCAAATTCGGACTGCACAAATGCTGTGCAAAACCAGAAAATTTTCTGGGCAAAATCGCAGCATATATGAGCTTAAACCAAGCTATTTTCTTCTAATTTTCTCGTAACTCCTTAGCCACATTTTTCCTCCATGAAGAAGGCTGGAAACTAGCCTTGAAAGACCTCTGAATGCCCCTTCAAACTCTCTGCAATCTGACTGGAAAATGGCAGCAAAAGCTGCCCTGGAAAATTCCAGCAATGGCGAAACTGTACAGGATTTTATTTCCAGCTTTGTTTCCTTTTCTAGCCCTGGCTGAAACTTCACCATTTTTCTGCACAAACCTCTCTTGAACAGCCATGAATTAAACCCCATTGTCTTCCCAACCTTCTGCACGAAAACCAGTCATGGCTGCCCTAAAATATCTCCAACAAATTACTCCAATCATACCTTGATTGGAGATCAAAATTCTAGCAATCTTAATTTAGTAAACTTCCATAAAATGTCCCTTAAACAACCAGACCTTTCCTTCACCATTATACTCCCTCTTTTCGGCCACCATTAACCTTCTTCAACCAACTTTCATCCAGCAAAATCACTGAACATCAGTCGGCCATAGCAGCTTCCAAAAAGCTCTCCATTGATCAAAGATATTCTTGCTATATTTTGATTCCCAAAAATATTCTTTTAGGATTTCAACAACCAGCCTTTCCTTTTCCTTTCAAACCAAAAAAATCATCTACCTAAACAACACAAGCAATTTGGCCACTGCAAACATACAGAATTTCGACAGCTTCAAATCCAAAATCCTTCCATTCTTTTCAACCTTCAAGCACACATAGAATACCAAGAACACCTACTCACTTCTCTCGTCTAATACCTCTCCAAACTACTTCAATCTCCTTCAAAAAAATTCCAGATTTCATCTACTCACTACCGTGAGTCCATCCATACCATTTTTAACATCAAACTCCAAAATCCAACTCTCTCATTTGGATAAAAAATCAGTATTTTTGTGAAGGCTCAAGAACACCTTCAAGGTAAGTTTGTGCAATCAACTTCATCTTCTCTAATCTCCAATCTCTAATGAATATATATATATATGTATAAGCATGCTAATAGATGCTCTTCTTCTCTTTTCTCTCTCTCTCTCTCTCTCTCTCTCTCTCTCTCTCTCTCTCTCTCCCTCTCTTGGCCTAATATCCTCTCCCTCTTGGCCAAATGAATTCTTCACCAATGGCCATGCTTTCTTCATCTCTCTTGGACGGATCTAGTCATTTAGGAATTGAGATCCATTCGAAACTCCTTCAAGGTACTCATCAATCAAGTAAGCTTTTCAACCCTCCTTTTTAATTCTAGATTCATGTCTCTAGGATGATATTGGTAGGAGATGGATTATGAATAGGATTTGAGCATATATTGTTGTGATGAGTTGAGATTGAAGCATGAATAAATGTGTGTATATGATGGAGATGGGATTTATGCATGAGTTGGTTATCTTGGTTGATTGTATGGTGTTTTTAGGGTTTAATACATGTCTCCATGTCATAAGTAGTATTTGTGATCAAGTATGTTAGAGATTATGTCACCTATGGTAAATAGGATTTATATTCATGTATGATTGTTAAAGCCATAATTATATTTAAGCTAGTAGAGATTAGATCATGCCTTGGTAAATTTAGATCTATACTTTTATTCATGATTTGGATGAGTTGATGAATTGAAATGGAGTATATGTTCATGATTGTGGTTAACAATAGAAATATGATCATGATCTAGCTGTCCCTAAGCTAATTTTATTTCATTAATAAAACATTTAATATTATAATTTTTGCTAGTAAGGTAGACTTGGATTATTATATATAATAAGGATATTTTAGTCAAATAAATGATAGCTTTTATTTCAAGAAATAAAATATATAGATATTATATATAATAATAATATCAAATAAAGTCTTTTATATAAATAATCATAATAAGTAAAATATTAATTTTGTAAGCCTTATATTCATAAATATTATTAAAATTTATTATCTTTCAATTATTATCTTTTAATCAAAACCTATTAAAATTTATTTAGTATCTTTCAATCAAGACCCATTTAAATTTTATTTTCAACTAATTTTAGTTATCAATTATTTTCGAACAATTAATTATTAATAAATCATTATTTTACCTAATACCACCTATGACTCTTTATCAAATAAACTCTAAATTATTCTTAGCAAGATTTAAACCTTCAACTTATTAGTACCTATTTCCCGAAACAATAATTATTTTAAATATCAAATTAGACTTAGCTTATAAACCATTTTTTTTTATTATTTGGCCTTAAAGCTTGGGACACTAGGATCATGGTAGTAGTGAGTTGAGCTAGCTTTATTTGTGAAAGTGGATTTTAGCTTGAGATTAATTATGGCTTGTATTTACCCTATGCGGGGTTGGGTCAGCTGTTGAAGACCTCTATTTTATCTCAAGCTAATAATCAGGTAAGCTCCTGCATAAAACCTGATTGATGTAAAATGTTTATTATGGCAAGCCAAATGTAGAGTGTATGGACACTTATTTCTGTAAAGGCAATTGATGATTGACTGCTTTCTTATTTTAGTCAAACAAATTATTTGAAAATCAATAAGCAGATTTACTCAAACTTAAAACTCTTTCCAAAACTGATTTTGGCAAAGACTTTGGAAATCCTTAACTGACATTTTCATGTGGAATTGTGTTTTGTTCACTTTCTCAAGTGGGATACGTTACGTTGAATACTCAACAAGGGTGGACTGCTAGGACTAGTCTTTGAAGGGTTAGGGTGTTTCTCTCAGTAGGTGGCCACCTTTGAGGGGTAAGTCCTCCCCGGAAAGGATGTCAGTCCAGTAGGTCGTGCCGGTCCGAGCTAGCAATTTTTTTTCAGTCAAGTGACTGTGTGTTGCTGGAATGGACAACCGATTGTTGTTTGGATATAGAGAATGAGGAGTATCTTACTCGGTAGGCCAATCACCTACCTTTTGTCAGTCTGCACAAAGTGTCGGTATTCTAACCGATTATGGGGCCCAACATATGGTAACCCATGATCATTTCTTTTGAGTGGTTGATTTTATTGATTATGTATGGTTGGAAAAGCCAAAACACCACTCTTGATTTTGACTAATGTTTATTACTTTCCAGTATTTCTCTTATAAAGATTTATACTTTGCATTCACGAACTATTTTCACTGGACACTCAAAGCACACACGGACTTACTGAGATTTTTATCTTATCACCATTTTTACCATGATTTCAGGTTGATCCTGCTGTGGGGATGAGTAGCTAGATTTTGCCTACCTTGGAATATTTTTCTGATATTTAATTTGTGTAATGTTTTGGGGAGTTAACGGTGGATAATTTTTGTTATGGATTTGATTTTGGAATTCTTGGATTCATTCTTGGATTGTAATAAATTTTAAGTTTAAAGTATTATTTTTATCCTATTATTTTAATTGTGTGACCTAGTTATAAAGACCCTTTATCCTTTGGATGGGGCGACATCTCCGGCCCTATCGGGCCTAGGTAGTGGGATGTTACAAGACCGGTCATCCAAAAAAAGCAAATTATTGATGATCCTAATTGTGGAGTCAAAACTAGACGGTATTTTGTAGACAATTTTGCTTTACTTTCTAGTATTGAACCTAACTATATTGATGTGGCCTTGGCTGATGATTTTTGGGTGCTAGTTGTGCAAGAAGAGCAGAACCAATTGAAGAGAAATCAAGTTTAGAAACTCGTCCTTAGACCACTAAATCATCCGATTATTGGTACCAAGTAGGTTTTCAAAAACAAACTTGATGAACATGGAGTGGTGATTAGAAATAAAGCTAGACTTGTTGCTCAAGGATTCAATCAAGAAGAGGGCATTGACTATGACGAGAAATTTGCTCCCGTTACGAGATTAGAGTCCATAAGAATACTACTTACCTTTGCATCTTTAAAAAATTTCATGCTTTATTAAATGGATGTTAAAAGTGCATTTTTGAATGGTTCTATTGAATAGGACGTATATATAGAATAACCTCTAGATTTTATTTATGAGTACTTTCCAAATTATGTTTTCAAACTCTCAAAGGCTCTTTATGGCTTAAAACAAGCCCCACGAGCTTGGTATGAAAGGCTCAGTGGATTCTTACTCTCAAAAGGTTTTTCAAGAGGCCTGATCAATACCACACTTTTTATTAAGTCAGAAAATTCCGATGACCTTCTTATTGTCCAAATTTATGTTGATGATATCATTTTTAGTGCTACTAATGAATCCTTGTGGAAGATGTTTGCCAAGACTATACAGCAAGAATTCAAGATGAGCATGATAGGAAAACTCAACTTCTTCCTCGGGCTGCAAATTAAACAAACCAATGATGAAATTTTCCTAAATCAAGCTAAGTACGCTAAGGAACTACTCAAAAGGTTCGATATGAATGAAGCTAAAGAAATCAGTATACCTATGAACACTTCTCTAAAGCTTGACAAGGATGAAAATGGTAAGAAAGTGGACGAATCAAAATACAAAGGTATGATTAGAAGTTTTTTATATCTTACTGCTAGCCAACCAAATATTATATTTTCAATTTGTCTTTGTGCCAAATTTTAATCATGCCCAAAGGAATCTCATCTATGTGCCGTGAAAAACATAGATATTTGGTTGGAATAGATTATTATGGTATATGGTATCCTCGTACTAACACTTTTGAACTTATAGGCTACACTGATGCAGACTATGCAGGCTGCAAAGTTGAACGAAAAAGTACCAGTGGGCACTGTCAATTTCTCAAATATTCTCTAGTGTCATAGCATAATAAAAAATAGGCTTGTGTATCCTTATCCATAACTGATGCTAAATATATTGCAGTAGGGAGCTGTTGTGAGCAAATTTTATTGATGAAATACACATTGCTTGATTTTGGTCTAAATTTTGATTGCGTACCTATATTTTGTGATAATACAAGTGCAATGAATTTAATAAAAAATCCCATTCAACATTGTAGAACTAAGCATATTGAAGTTAAGCATCATTTTATTAGAGATCATGTGCTCAAAGGTGATGTTTGTGTAGAATATATTCCCACGAATGAACAACTTGCAATATATTCACAAAACCCCTGGCTGAAGACAGATTCTTTTTTCTGAGAACAGGATTGGGTATCACAAAAATTGCGTGACTAAAATTTTGTTGGGAAAGACTTGACCGTCTGTTTTTGCAGGTCTCTAAAGAAACATAATTTCGGAGGGAGATTTTGTATGCAGCATTTCAAAGAGTAAATCCAAAACTCTCATTTTAAGGAATTCCTTTTTGGATGAAGCCTTAATCCAAAATGAAAACAAACTGACGCTTCGTATGTCCTTAAAAAATAACTGCTTCCAGATTATTCTTTTTGAAATTCAAAATAATAGAGCTTTTTTCAGGATAGCTTTTGAAATCTCTGATGAAAAGCCTCTTTCTAATGTACTTGACCGTACTTATCTTCACAACCTCCTAGGAAATCATAAAAAAGCTTTTCTCTCTCTTCTTTCTCGGATTCTGAAATCAACCTAGAACTCCATCTTTCTTCTTTCAAAACTTTTCTAGTTTATCTTTGAACAACTAAAAGCCCAAGCCTTTACCCTCTGATCACAATGGTAAAATCTCCTAAATCGACCAAACCTAAGCTAAAAAAAGCCTAAAAAATCGCTTCATCAATGAAGCAAAAATCATCTGCTGAGATTAAATCGACTGCGAAGGAAAAAGGAAAGGAAGTTGTTCCCGAACTGCTAGCTTCTCAAACTGATTCTTCAAAATCAACTCCGAAATAGGAAAGTTTCAAGACCCAGGTACCTCATTTTCTAGACTCTAAGAGTGAATCCAATTTTAATGAATGGGTTTCAAGAAACCGAACTGTGATTATTGGTTATACGAAAATCCAGAATCTTTTTTAAATTTTACAAATGTGTTGAATATGTTTGAGTCTCTTAGGTGGGGAGTCCTATTATCTGTTGACAAAAGGTTGTTTGCTACTCTCGTATACGAATTTTATGCTAATCTGAGGGAATGCTGATTAAAGAAGACTCGAGGGGGTTTTATAGTTCAGTGGTACGTTTCAAGGGTTAGGGGTAAGAACCTTGAGTTTAATCATTGCCTATTGAATAGAATATGCGGATTTAAAGATGGCGGGATTTAATTTTTTGAACTGAACAAGTTCCCAAAAGGAACAGATCTGTTTGATTTGGAAAAGTTTGAAAGAACATTTACTGGCAGGAAGAGTTTTATGAACTCAAGTAATAGGAACACTAAGTGGTTGAATGGATTGGGTAGAATTCTGCACCATATGGTTTCAACCATGGTAGTTCCAAATTTTAGTCACAAAACCTCTATAAATATTATGCAAATGGTGATAATGTTGGCGTTCTTCGAAAATAGGCCAATAAGTTTTGGGTATCTTGCTACGAAATTAATGATACAAACAAGGAATATCTCCAGCAAAGCCCTGCCTTATGAAAACTTATTAACTAAAATGTTCAGACACTTTAGTGTTGATCTGAGTTCTATCATCCCTGCTTCTTCAAAGATGAATGTGTATAGCTTTGAATTGTTCAAGAGGATGGGATATGTGAGAATGAAAAATGAGTGGAAGCTGCTCAAATATGCATCTGATGATAAAAAGGAAAGGTTGTTAAAGGTTAAGGCCGAAGGCAATACTGCCCAACCCGCAGGAGTAAAATGAAAGGCTGAGTTAGAAACTCAAGAAAAATCCTCTAGCAAGGGAAAATCAACAAATTAGGACTTAGGCATTAGTCAGAGCATTCTGGAAGCAATTAATTTGCTGGCTGTTACGGTAGACAACCTCAACTCAAAAATCTAGACGTTTAGATACAGACTAACTGCTGTTGAAAAGAAGGATCATAAGGATGCCTAAGAGGAAGAACATGCTAAAGGAACCACCTCTCCACATGCTATACAAGGAGGTACTCAACAATTGAACAAGTAAAATAGCCAAGCCCAGGAAATAAATCTGGGCAAACCGTAGCTAGTCCAAAGGATAAGGAACCGAAGGTTGATGCTCCTATCTCAGTTGCCCCTACTGAAGTCCCTGTCTCATCTAGAAAAAGGAAGAAACATGTGGTGGTCAAGAGAAAGTCCAACTGTATTACTGGACAGCATTCCAAAAATGGGGTGCCAAGTCCAAGACAGAGACCAGCAATATTTTCTAAGTGATCATTTCTACGGACTACTTACCAAACTTCCTTTGTCGGAACATTTTTTTTACTGATTTTTCATTAATACTTACTTTTATCATTTATGCACTTGTCTTTGAATAGTTTACATTATGCACTTCTCCTACTCTATCTGTTAAGTATATATCTCCTCTATCTACATTCTGTACAATTTATTTGATATTCTTATTCTCCTTACTCTCTAATTATGCTTTTCGATTGATGACAAAGAGGGAGAAAACTACAGATTGTGAGATTGTTGTGGATATATAGTTTGTTGTTTGTTTCTAATGATTGTTAATGACTACTGTTGATGGTTGTTAATATATAGATTGTTGATGATTATTGTGGAATTGTGAGCGATTTTGTGATAATATGAATTTTGAATATATACTGGTTGTATATAATGAAATTTAGTTATAGATTGTGTCTATGTCTGTTTATGATCATAGTTAGAAAATACTGACTATGAAGATATGGGCATTTTAATGGAGTCTATATTGAGATATCATTGTTGTTGAGGACAAGAGAGATTGAAATATGTGAATGAATCCATTATGCATTCTAACAATCTGACTTTTGGCTAACCGAATAATCTATTTTGAAAATGATTATGATAAGCTCTATGTTAAAAATCTCGGATGATGAGGATATTTATACCTATATCTTTGATTGCTCAGAAAATTTCCTTGAAATCCAAAATATCTTGAGAAAACTAGGTTGGATCAAAATATCAAAAAAATCGTTTATACCCTGCACGTACATAGGTGGAGTTTTGAACTCACATTTATTAAATCCAAAAGTCCAGTCCAAAAATGGGTTCTAAAAAGGCTAGTTTCTGTCTAATTTACTCGATTTTGGACACATGTTTTGGACATCCAAAACCTTAAGTCCAAAAGTTCCTAAGTCTCACTTCTCCTAGTTTGGATGTGCTTTTTGGAAGTCCAAAATTTTAAATATAGTCTTACTCTCAAATCGCACTTTATGGCTTCATATCCTATGTTTTTATATGCACATATTAAGGGGGAGCATTTCATCTTATGATTTATATTCTATACCTTCTTGTGTACATATTTATACATTTTTTTAATGGTGGCTATTCTCTTAAGGAATAGTCGTGAGATGGAAGGAAGAAGGATATGGAGGTTGGTTGGGCCATAGGCTCATTGAGCCATGTTTGTGAATGTATGCTTATATTTTCTATCTTAATCTCATAATAACTATTTAAGTCCTATAATGAGATATTATATTTCAATGAAAAATATTCTCATTTCTCTTGGTTTAACATGTCCGTACTATACATATCATTGATTTTATATCACAATTTCATCAAGTTTGTCATCACTCAAAAAGGGAGAGATTGTTAGCCCTAAGGGCATTCTCTTATGTTTTGACTTATGTCAAATATTGATGAGGACTAATTTGTGTGACTTACATGTGATAGGACATATTTGACTCAGTTCTTTTAATGCATGGACATAAGGTTGCTAAGCAACTCTTGAGGAAATGGAATCCAAAGTGGTGATTGATCAAGAACAACCTCAACCTAAGAGCTCGCAAGATCATGAAGTCCTTAAAAAAGAACTTTAGACTAAAAATCTTTTTGTTAAGGTATTTTGTGTAAATTCCTATGTCATCTTTACCTTATGATTAAGTTTATTTCTACCATGAAGCACACAAGAAAAAAGATTTCAAAGTTTTAAACCTTTAGAATTTTAGATTGAGTAGTTTGGATGACTCTGAATCCAAAATCTTCATTTAAAACTCTGTGAACAGTATCAAAATATTTTTGCCTAGAAAAGTGCCATTTTGGACTCATTTTTTGGATGCACAGTCGTCCAATCCTTGAGTCCAAAACTCTAAAAAATCTAATAGCTTGAAACTAGCCGTTTCTAACTATTGGAGTTTTACTTTTTGCTTCGTAAAAGGTTTCAAAACTAGATTTTAAAGTAAATTTTTGTCCTATCTTTCTAAGAAACACTCTTACTCTCTAGAATATAAAAATCTCCCTTTTCATTAGTGCTTCAAAGTGAAATCAAATTACTTCAAAAAGGTAAAGGTTGTTAGTGCTCATTTGTTTGTTCATTTGCTCAGAAATGTGAGCTATTTCTAATTCATTTCTATAATCCTTTTTGTACATCAAGGTTGTGGTGTAAAACCCATTTGGGGTGAGTCTTGATTAGTTGTTGATTGAGAGGTTTTGGTAAAACCAAGTGTGGTGATCCTCTTACGTAAATGGTGTAGTTAGACACTATTGAATTGGCTGAGTTTAAAGAAATCTAGTTTAAAATCTTTAAGTGTGAGCTTAAGGTAGTGGATGTAGATCTTGGTAGATCGAACCACTATAAATCTCGTGTTCATTCTCTTTGCATTTATTTTTGACAGGCTATGAACTTCCTTACTTAAAAGTTTTCAAATAATAATTCAAAAGAAATCTTTATGATTCTCACCAACCCATCTTCATTCTTGTATTAATTGCACATTTCTTGTCTCCTCTCATTTAGATCGTAGTTGGTCTTTAAGACGGTTCAAAAGCTCTTCGTTGTATCTCTAGCAAACTCCATGATTCGAAATACAAAATGAGGGTTTAAAAAAAAAAACAGATTTTTGAAAAGTGTTTTAAATTTGCCAACAAAACCTTATTCACCCCCTCTTAGATTTTTCATCAATATGAACAAGTAAATATTAACAGCTAAATTATAACTTTATTAAATGTTTAATTTTTTATTACATATTTTTATTAAAAGGATTAAAATTGTAAAAAATTAATTATCAATTAACAAATAAAATAAACAATTTATTATTTAATTTCTAGGTTAGTCTAATAAAAAATTCATACAACCTATGTGAAATGGTGTAAACGGTAAGATGTAGCCTTATATATTAATACAAAATTAAATTATAAGTACTGAGAGGTGTCATGACCAAAAAAAAGGGAAAATATATTTTACTGTCGCTAAGCCCTAGCGATCAGCAAGAGTTTAGCGACGGTATAATTGTTGTTACAAAATCGAGAATACCACTAACACTTGGTCATTTTTCCCTATTTTTTTCTTCCTCTCAATGACCATTGCTACGTCTTCTTCTTCCCTATCCTCCAGCGAGTATTGCCCCCAGCGCTGTGTCCCCTAGCCCCCCTCCCTCCTCTCTTGTTGTCCTACTTTCCACCGCCAGGACTTTTCTCGGTACCCCTCTCTTGCTGATAGGGGCTAAAATCATCACTATTTTCCTAGTTATTTGAAGTTAATTTGAGATAATTTTGTTGTAATAACTAGGCATATTCTTTCATATTCGACATTTTGCTTTTACAAAGTATTTTTGACAAATTTGTGCATATTTAAGTTGATTTCAAGCAAAAAGTGAAAAATTTCAGAACACACCTGACGCCAGGCTTGGCAAGGGGACTAGGCATCAGGTCTAATCTAGCCGAATAGTGAAAATAGAGTTGATTTTAGGAGGAAAACATAACACACCAGCACTAGGTGGGGCAACTAGACCCAGCGCCAGGTCTGCTCTGGAGAGGCGAAAATCCTGTGCACGAATTTGGTAATTTTTCAAAGATTTTGGTATTTTCTGAATCCTACTTGGCGAAGACTCCTCAAGCAACGAATTTGGCATAAAAATGGCCTATAAAACCAAGAGAAAACACAAGAGAAAGAAGAGAATTCATGGAGTAAAAATTCCAATCACTCATTAAAGGAGGAATTCATCAAATTAAGGAGGGTTGTTCAAGAGAGTCTTTAAGGGAGAAGAATGAGGCTTGTCTATGAGTACTTTCTTTTACCTTTGTTTCCTTTTTCTTAAACAATGATATATTTAATATTTTCATTGTAATTTGATATTATTTTTAGGATTCATGATTTCTTTAATTAATTTAGTCTTTTGATTAATTCATTATTTATCTTGGGATTTTATTACTTGTTTTGCTTATGGAGTTGGTTGACTGATTTTTGTTATTAATTTGCTTGAAAAAGGAGTTGATAATAATTTCAAATAATTAATTACTTAAAAAAATGGTTAATTGTGAAGAACTTAGGTAATCAAAGGTTGGTTGATGATTGCTAGAATATGGATTCATTGACTAATTTCATATTTTAAATCACCTAGAATATAAGGGTTTATATAAGGATTGATTTTAATGTATCTTTTGGATAAATTAGTTGAGACAGAATATGTTCACTAGTTTAACTAGAAGATAGTGATTCCATTGATTGCAAACGAAGTGAGTCTATATTAAATCCTTCATAAGATCAAGATAATAATTAATTGTGATATGTGCTAAGTGATTCATTGTCTTGTTCTCAAAATATTTTGTCTAAATTGTATATTTTCATATCCTTGAGTTGTATATATTTATTTATTTTTCTCCTTATTATTTTATCACTTTATTGGGTCGGTTATACAATAAATGAAAATTAATTAGTATATACTTGTTCCTTTGAGGATCGATACTCGTTAATTCCCTATACTATGCTTGTGATGAGTATACTTGCTCGTATGTGTATTTTGAAATTAATGTTTTAATTAAAACTTAACTAAGGGATGGATTTAAACTTAATGATTTTTATACAGCCATAATTTATGCATCAAGATTTTGGCACTGTTGCCAGGGAACAATATCATGAAATTTTGAATTTTGTTGATTTAACTATGTTTATATATTTATATGTCTATGGTAAATATGTATATACGTTCTTTGTGTAAGTAGGTGCTATATCTTGTTGTTTGTAACATTGTGTGCCTTAATTGACTAGCTTAGTTCATGCTGAACTTGTAAATATCACTGACTTTTGTGTTTAGATAATTTGTGAATATATCTAAGGTGTATGTTTTTCTTTTCTTTATTTTTCTATTATTTTTTTCCTTTTTATTATTTTTCTTTCTTTTTCTATTATTTTTGTTTGTTTTTATTTTTATTTTCAATTTAATTTTTATTTTTCTTTAAGTGCAACATTAACATCATCATGAACAATTACTTTGAAGCACAAGATAAAAGGCACTACAATGATGAGAATTTGGCAAATATGCAAGCTCAGATTGATTCTTTTTGTGAGACGTCACTTGAAGCCTTAATGCATTCTTTTGTCGCCAATACAAATTTATCTGTTAAGTGGTATGAAGAAGCATCCCAACGAATGAGATCTACAAGAACACAACTAGTCAAGTTGGTTAAAGATGTCCTAACGGCTTAAACACTTGAACAAGAGAATCCTCAAGGAAATGAGAGAGGATATGAGAAACAATTGCCCAATGTGGACATAGAGGTATTTGATTCTCCTCTATGTGCTAATAATTCTAATCTCTCTTTGTCACATGATTTCTTAGGTTCTTCCCCATTCTTGGAGAACAATGGTCCCAATGATAACGTATGGAGATTAACATGCCTCAAGGAGTTGGATTTATCAATGATTCATTCTAAGAAACCCTTGGAGGATGTTGACAAATTCTGCCCTTCAGCCCAATTTCAGGGAGGTAACGTGGTATTTGTAGAAGTATTGAAAAGTAAAGATTTCTTGATCCCATCTTTCAAAACTCACTTGCTAAGTTTTAAGGGGAATTTTCATTGTGACAAATCTTTTGAAGGGTGAATTGGTGATGTCAAGATTGATGCATTCTTTAGATACCATATGCACTTATATGTTGACAAAAATATTTGTGTGTCTAAAGGAATGTTAGTGAATGAGATTTATGTATTTTGCTTTGTTGAGAAAAATTATTTTCATGAACTTTCTATTTTTCAAAAAAACTCTCTTATTTCTATTTTCATCATCCTTACCTTTTTCAATGAGCATTAATGTCTTTTATAAAGGGATGATGAGAAAGCATGATGAGTGTAAAGAGTTTGTCTCTTTGTATTAGATTTGGTTTTCTTTAGTTGATTAAGTGTCTTTTCTCTTCCCAAATAAGGAAAATATTCCTTATTTTCCATCTTAAGTGTGGGGAGTGAGTCATGTCTTTATTTTCTTTATTAGGATTTTTATTAGTATTTTTCCTTAGTTTGTGTTCTTTTATTTAGGTGTGTCTTTATTTTGTTATTATTTTTTTGTGCTTTTATTTGTGTTTTCTTTTGTAGGTCGAAATAAAGTCTTTTTGGACAAGCTCTCTTCTCTTTCTAAGTTTTAACATTTATTAGAGCTCATTTCACTTGGAGAGCATTGCTTAACTACCCCTTTATTATTTTTGGTCCCTTTGGAGATGCTTTAATGTGTTGATTTTTGGCCAATGAGGACATTGTCCAGTTTAAGTGTGGGGAGTAGTTTGGTGATATTCATTGTCTAAGTTTTTATCAATCATCTTGGTATTTTCTTGGAATCGAGCTACTTTGGAAAAATATTTAAACAATTTTGTTCAAAATAAATTGGAAACAATTTGGTTGAAAATAAATTTAGACAAATTCCTTGAAATTTTTGAAAATTTGAAAGTTTGGAGATTTTGGAGCTAACTTAAGTTTATTTGTCTATAATGGAGTTATGATTTCCTTTTCAACTTGGGTATGAGTTTTGTCATTCATTCGGTATATTTTTATGAAATTGGTTTATTGGATGGGATATTTTTCAAGACTTGAGAATTTGGATTAATCATGTATATGCATTGGTATTGGAGTATTATTTGGCTCATCTAGTTTGAATATAGAGAATATGATGAATGTGGAAAATCTTATTGGCTAACTTTTGTATTGTGGATTTAAACTTTGCTTAGTTTTGAATTATGATGAGGAATGTGAGGAGATAAAATCTTTGAGAGGAAAGATTGTGAAAAATTGTGGAAAAATTTTTGTGAGTTAAATAATTGAGAAAATGAGTTGATTGT
Source organism: Voacanga thouarsii (assembly GCA_026120185.1). NCBI lineage: Eukaryota > Viridiplantae > Streptophyta > Magnoliopsida > Gentianales > Apocynaceae > Voacanga > Voacanga thouarsii. The sequence goes on along the minus strand of JANUWF010003362.1, from coordinate 1,747,105 downwards.
TGTTTCCTATTTAAAGATGAGAAAGTATTGTTTTTGCTTGTTTATGGAGGCAATATGGATAGTGAAGAGAACTTCACTTTCTTGAGGCTATGAATTCCCAAAAGCAAAAAGAGAGGAAGGAGGTTGAAAAAATGATGGGTGATGACTAAAAGGGGACCAATACAGTATGTGAAGAGAAATCCATACACTTGAAGTTATCAATTCCCCAAGTCATTGAAAAAATACAAAGAAAAAAATAGAGTGCTTTTCTTACATCATGACTTGAGTTGTACAATTTTTGAATTTATAATACTTAAGATGGTAGATGGCTTGACTTTATGATTCATATTGTCTATGTTTTACTTGAATGGTGAAATAATTTTCTTAGACTAGGGTATAAACTTGATTAATTAAACTTCAAGAGTTTTGTGATGTCTTGTCAAATATTTCAAAGTTGAAATTGTTTTCAAAAGGTGTGAATGGTAAGAGTTTTTATCTAAAGTTTGAAAAGATGTTATAATTCTTGTTATGTTTCAATTTTTTGGGAATAACAAAAAGAGCATGTGTTTTCTTGATGAATTTCTTCATTTAAGTGTTTTGCTTGAGGACAAGCAAAAGTTCAAATGTGGGGGTATGTGATAGGGGCTAAAATCATTACTATTTTTCTAGTTATTTAAGGTCAATTTGAGATGATTTTATTGTAATAACTAGGAATATTCCTTCCTATTTGGCATTTTACTTGTAGAAAGTGTTTTTGATAAATTTGTGCACATTTAAGTTGATTTTGAGCAAAATGTGAAAAATTCTAGAACATACTTGGCGCCAGCCCTGGCAAGGGGACCAGGCGCCAGGTCCAATTTGCATGAACAATGAAAATAGAGCAGCTTTTAGGAGGAAAACAAAACACACCTATTGCTAGGTGGGTCGACTGGACCCAGCGCCAAGTCCGCTATAGAGAGGCAAAAATCTTGTATACAAATTTGGTAATTTTTCAAAGATTTTGGTATTTTTCGAATCCTACTCGGCCAAGACTCCTCAAGTAAAGAATTTGGCATAAAAAAAGTCTATAAAACCAAGAGAAAACACAAAAGAAAAAAGGAAATTCAAAGAGCAAAAATTACAATCACTCATTAAATGAGGAATTTATCAAATCAAGGAAGGTTGTTCAAGAGAGTATTCAAGGGAGAAGAATGAGGCTTGTCTATGAGTACTTTCTTTTACCTTTGTTTTATTTTTCTTAAACAATGATGTATTCAATATTTTTATTGTAATTTGACATTGTTTTTAGGATTCATGATTTCTTGAATTAATTTAGTTTTTTATCAATTCATTATTTATCTTGGGATTTGATTACTTGTTTTGCTTACGAAGTTAGTTGATTAATTTTTGTTATTAACTTGCTTGAATAATGGGTTGATAATAATTTTAATTAATTAAATTTCTATTTGTTATCTCTTAATTTGCTTGAAAAAAGGGTTAATTGTTGAGAACTTATATAATCAAAGGTTGGTCGATGATTGCTAGAATATGGATTTATTGGCTAATTTCATGTTTAAAATCACCTAAAATATAGGGGTTTATATGAGGATTGATTTTAATGCATATTTTGAAAAAAATTAGTTGAGACATAATATATTCACTAGTTTAACTAGAAAATAGTGATTCAATGGATTGCAGACGAAGTGACTCTATATTAAATCCCTCATGAGAATAAGATAATAATTAATTTTGATAGGTGCTAAGTGATTCATTGTTAAGTTTTCAAAAGCACTTGTCTAAATTGTATATTTTCACATCCTTGAGTTGTATATATTTTTTAATTTTTTTTTTGTTTATCACTTATTGGGTTAGTTAAAGAATGAATGAAAAGTAATTAGTATGTACTTGTTCATTTGAGGATCGATACTTGTTAATTCTCTATACTATACTTGTGATGAGTATACTTGCTCGTATGTGTATTTTGAGAGGTTAATGTTTTAATTAAAACTTGACTAAGGGATGGATTTAAATTTAATGATTTTTATACACCTAAAATTTATGCATCACTTGCCGTCCCACTTTTTGTCGATTTGCTTTCCCTTCCCCCACCGGTCTAAGACCTCATCGTCATTCCCAATCATTATGTATACGCGTGGACGCCAGTGACTCCCGCTCCTCCCACAGGTGTATGCCTTTGCCGTGGTGCAAAAATTTTATGTTGGCGGACAAGTACGCTTTCTTCCAATTTATATTTCTACCTTATAATTCAAATTCCAGTGCTTGATTAAATTGTACATTTTCTTCATGTATTACTAGTTGCTACCTAACCTAAGCTGGTCTGATATTAATTTTGATATGCTTGCTCTTGCTCTTCTGTCAATTGCATTTTATGGTTTACATCTTCTAAATTCTCTATGCAAGAATATTGCACTATAATTTAGGAATAGAACAAACTATTTTTAGCATTGTGCCTAGTTTGGTATATTTTTGGTGATTTTGTAAGAGAGAATTACGATGACTTTCAAGTTCACTATCTCTTGGAATACTGTGAAATGGAATTAAAGTTCTCCTCTTTGGGCTCATTTTGTTTTCAGTATTTGAAGATCTATAAATAATATGCTAAGAAATTTAGGAGGAAGTGTCATGTCTTATCTTGTTTTCCTGTTAAATAATGCGAAATTGAGGTAAAAACAGATCATTTCGCATTAGTCAGAAAGGAGAAAAAAATGTAGTTACAAAACAAGCAAGCTAGAAAATCATAATACTTGTCTAAAACACTTACAATACGACTTTCTTCAAGCATTTCACGGGATACATTCAGATGAAGGTCATTTAAGTCCACAACACCTTTAATGAAGCTTAGACATCGTGGGAACTATCAATTTTAAGTGGAGAAAAATAGAGATTCATCACATAAATCTCCCATTGTATGGCTGGAAATCATGTGTGTGTTTGTGTGTTCTATATAGCTTTTCTTACCAATTCACCATTAAAGTCATCAGAAATAAACACGCTTTTTGACATAGAGCCTTATATTCTTCTCATGGTTGATTATATCCTTCTTGCCAATTGGAGCAACAGATGGCACATAGAGTATGGACCTAAACTCAACCTCACCCTTGAACAGAAGAAAAAAATAGATGCACGGATTAGGAACTGTGCTAGCATCAAATCATTTGCCATTTGTAGCAAAAGTTATATTAAATCAAAAGGTATTTAACACAATGAAGACGTTTGAAGATTGAGTATAGTTATAAATATGCTATGACACTAGCATTCACATTGGATAAAATGATAAATTCAATTGCCAGACTACCACTCCCTCTGTCCCATTCTGCTGACCAAATTGCTATTTTGGGTAGTCCCAAAATGTTTGATGATTTCCATTAAAGGAAGGTTTTAATCTTCCAAAGCTAGTGCAACCACTATAGATTTGAGATGAATGATTTACAGGCACCCGCATGTTTCCAAAATTTGGGTGGGTAGGTGGGTGGGTGTGTGTGGGTGTGTGTGTGTGTGTGTGTGTGTTGTGACAATGCTCTATATTTCAAAAATAGGTATCTGCACAATTTTCTATAACTAAAGAAATAAACAAACTAATAAATCTCAATTTGAAACAAGAATAGTGAAACATCTTTATCACCTCAGTTGTAAAATGTGAAGACGCGAGAGGGTCCAAGAATTCATTGAAAGACTTCTTATAGAATTCATTATATCACCTCACTATTAGAAAGATTTTTTTTTTTCCCCAAAGAAACAATTTAGAGGCTAATTATGACTATTTAATCTATGGCTAACCTATTGAGTCCCTAGTGCTTGTAGGAGTCTATACTTATTAAATGCGTGTAGTGGCACTAGAAGTTAATGTATTCTGGGAATGATGGATTCAGAAAATTACCTTGCACTTTTCCTAGAATTTAAAGTTTGAGGACAAAAGTCCTAAAGATTTTAGATTCTCTAAAGTTCATTCTATCTTCTTCAATTCTTAACATTCTAACCACTTGATATAAAAATGTAAGAGAGGGAAATATACTTCAGAAGTGTCAAGTATTGAGGAAATCTGATAAGCTGAATATTCTTAATTTCCCATGAGAAGAGATGTTCTCTTGTATGATATTGGAGCAAGCAGTGTGAGACGATGACCACGGGTTAATGAAGGGGATAACAGATAATGAAAATAGTTCCTTGAAAAAGACAGTCTCGATCTTGTTCTAGACTGTTAAAAAATATTGCACTCTTATTTTTGTTCTAATATTAATCTGGTTAAATAGGTATACTATGCTTCATGTCTTCCATCACTAACCACTTGTTTACATTACATCAATGTGGCTTAGGTGTACTATTTTCATGCTTTATGGAAGTTATTATATGTTTAACTTATATGAATGGATCCCCATGAGTGATAGATGATCATTTTCCGTGAGTGATGGATGATTATAGGTAATAGGTGATTACCCTTAGGCAAGTTTTGTTGAATGTTTTTTTGTAATTTTTATTAGATTTTGGTTGATTTGAGGTGGCTTAGTACCTGAAAAACGTCCAGTTTATAGGGAAGACTTTTCCAAAATTTTCATGAGTTGGACTTGATACTACAGATAAATTAATTTATATGTTAATTAAATTAATTTTGTTACCCCAATTTTGAGCAATTAGGGTAGAAATTCTGTTGGAAAGGAAACTAATTTGCTTAAAAACTTTGCAACAAACCTTATAAAATTTCAACTTAAATTGATTCCATGATATGTATAGAATGTGTAGGGATGTTTTTATGCATGCTTGAATACTTGGATTAAGTTACTTGATTATAAGAAGTTTAACTTAGGCAACCCACTAGTATGATTAAGATATACCAAGGAAACTTTAAATCTTGTTTAATTAAGTGATTAATTGAAAGTTGTTTAGTTTGATTGACAAATGATTAGCTCGATTATATGACCTTATGTGTAGATTTGGTGATGTGATATGCTTTGAAAGAGTAAAATTAGAGATAGTAAGCACAGAGTGCAATAATGAACTTGATGATTTTGGAGTTATGGATAAATTAGAGTACTTTTCATGGAGGTTCAATAAGAAAATAAATTCATGGTTTTACTAGATTTTTGAAGTGATGGGAGTCAAAGACCAAGCGCAAGGTCATTAACCTAGAGTTATTGAATTTCTTTAGCTAAGGACCGATGTAAGTCCTTGTATCCTTATGGAAATTTCTTTTATACGAATGTTGTTTGAAGGTATAAATCCTTGCATCTCACTAAAATTATTTCATGTATGAAATAAATATTTAATCAAATTCATAGAAAATGCCATGTGTAAAATATTTTGAGACTATGTACATTTTACATATACAAAATGATTCATGATCATCATATACATATTATGAATTGTTTTATGATCATAATATTTTGGATATTGCCTATGAAATGAATTATGATCATAATATTTTGGAAATGCCTAGATATGAGTTTTTTTTTTATCTAACTGGAAGGTATTATATGTTTTACTTATATGAATGGATCCCCATGAGTGATGTGTGATCATTCCTCGTGGGTAATGAGTGATTACCTTTAGGTTAGTTTTGTTTAAAGGTTTTTTTTTTTTTTTGTAATTTTTATTCAATTTTGGTTGATTTAAGATGGCTTAGTGCTTGGAAAATGTCTAGATTATAGGGAAAACTCCGCCAAAATTATCATGAGTTGAACTTAATACTACAGAAAAATAGATTACGTTAGGCTTGATTTTATCTAGTAGATTTTATTGAACAACCATCTTCTTAATGCAAAGAAAAAAAAGACAAAGGTCATAAACTTTGACCTTATTTAAATTTCAAAGCAATCAGACTAACAAATCCATCTTTCATAATCCTTCTCCTTTCTTGATAGGTTACGTATTATTCATTTTTCTATCTTCCACTCATTGGAAAACAATTCAGTTGACCCTAACCACACAAAAGAAACAATTGAACTTCACCGAAAATGTAGCTCTATAGATTATAGGAAGATCAACCCCAAAATAGATGGATGTAAGCAACATAGCAATTTCAACCAATTCCCCATTTCTTCTCTCATTCATATTACAAGATAAGTCATTTTTTCCAATGTTTTTTCTTTTGCTTTGCTCGTCTACAAAATAGTACATGGGTTTTTATGCTTCAACTCAAAATATTGTACGGTCCAATTTAAAATACTGTAACTCCCATTTCTAAAAGCATTTTTTATCGTGATTGTTTAAAAAAAATTTGAAATCATATCAAAAATTATAAACTTTTAGATATTCAAAATCCTTCTTCATCTCTTTCATGTTCCCTTCATATGTGTCTATCCTTCTTTATCTGGTAATTAGACTATACACTTGTCTTGGTAGTTTTCCTCATGTGGCAACCACTTTTCGTCATTCTAGTGAAATTTCAAAGATAAAGTGGAGTATTGTTCTCTCTTTCCAGACTTTTCCTGCTAAATAATGTAAAGGAGTGCTTCACTACGAATGGTGAATTTGAGTCCATACTTCGAGTCTTTGGATAGATAGGAAAATAGCCGGTTAGAATTCTGACTCTTTGTCACTGGTACAATTATCTTATGCCAGAGAGCCAAATAATGGCTAGCTATTTTCTTGTCTTTCTGGAGACTTGAAGCATGAACTCATATTCATCCTTTATTGTGAAGTAGTCATTCACAAATCTAGCAAGAAAGAGAGAACAATAGTCCATGTTATCTTTGAGATTTCAATAGAATGATAAAAAGTAGTTGCTACCTGATGAACACAGCCCAAACAAGTGGATAGTATAATTACCAGATAACAAGGATAATAGATATATATGAAGGGTACATGAAAGAGATGAAGAATGGTTTTGAAGATCTAAAAGCTTTTACTTTTTTATATGATTTGAACATCATTTTTTTTAAAGATCATCATTTTGCTTTTAGATATAGAAGTTGGTGATGGCGACACCCTCTCAGTTATCATAAGACTAGGGGTAAAAAATGCATGTAGCCATTCTTTTTTTCGTATACATGGCACGTGATTCTAAAACACATATCCAATCAATAGGACTAAATGAATTTTACTCAAAACACAACCCTAACATGAATCCATTTCCTCCAATACAACTTAAACTATCCAACATCCTTCCTCAATGTATTCATACCTATGTTAGTACCTAACATGCAAAATCACTTGCTCCAATTTAAATGAAGGATCGTAGTTGGATGTATAGAAGACATGTCCCTGGTGTGAAGGGAATTACAATTGAATTCCAAGATGGGGTTAAAGCTTTTCTTGTCGTTGCATTGTCTAATGCGAGATCATATGTTATTCAATGTCCTTGTGCAAAGTGCAAGAACAAGAACTATATTGATCCTGAACAAGTTGAGCTTCATTTATACAAATGGGGATTTGTTGGTAATTACCATTGATGGATATGTCATGGTGAAACATCTACTCTAACGCTAACAATTCCAATCTCAACTGGTGGATGTGTAGCAGTCGGTGCAGAATTGGTTTCTAGATATCCGTATCAAGAAATGGTCTTAGATACAGCTGGTCCTAATTTTCTACTAGACCAATCCCCATCAGAGTCTATCGATGAACCACCTAATATTGAAGCCCAGAACTTCAATAACATGCTTAAGGCCGCAGACACTCCTATTTGGGACTGGTGCACAAACCAATCGCAACTGAACTTGGTTTGTAGGTTGTTGAATATAAAATCTGAAACTAATAGTCTCAGAAGGCATTCAACCAGGTGGTTCAACTAATAAATGAGACTGTGCCTAGTGGTAACATGATTCCAAATGACTTCTATCAAATGAAGAAGTTAGTGTTAGGGTTTGGTTTACTAGTTCAAATATTGATGCATGCAAAAATGGATGTATGATTTATTGAAAAATGATATTAACTACCGAGAATGTAAATTTTATGGCCATGCTCAGTATATGCAAAGGAAAGTTGGAAATAATGAAATGTCTAAGGAGATTTCTTATAAAAATATGTACTATTTTCTAATAACACAAATTTTACAAAAGTTGTATGCATCCAAAACTACAACTGAACACGTGAGGTGGCATTTTAAGAGAAAATAAGAGGATGGCTATATGAGTCATCCACGGGATAGTGAGGCTTGGAAACATTTAGGAATCATCTAGATTTTGTAGGGGAAATGCGCAATGTCATACTAGGTTTATGTACTAATGGGTTTTCTCCATTTGGGTTGTTGGGCAAGCAATACTCTTCTTGGCCAGTTATTCTTACTCCATACAACCTTCTTCCATGGATATGTATGAAAGATCCCAATATTCTTGACTGTCATAATTCCTGGTCTAAAAAATCCAAAGCATAAGATCGACATTTATCTACAGCCTTTAGTTGATGAAGTAAATCATTGGTGGTCAGATGGTGTGCCTGCTTATGACATATCCAAGAAACAAAACTTCCACATGTGGGCTGCCCTTTTGTGGACCATTAATGACTTTCTCTCATTTGGTATGGTTAGTGGGTGGAACACAACCGACAGATTAGCATGCCCGAATTGCATGGAGTAGATAAAATCATTTCATCTGTAGCATGGTAGAAAACATTGTTGGTTCGATTGTCATCATCGTTTCTTGCCAATGGACCATCCATACAGGAGAGATATAAGGTCATTTATGAGAAATAGAGGCCATGAAATAGCACCACTGGTACTACATTTGATTGGCGATGAAATTTGGTCTAGAGTGTGTCATTTCCAAAAAATAATAGAATCAGGCCGCGAAAGTGGTAGCAGTGATGCCAAAGGTTGCAACCATAACTGGGCCAAGTGGAGTATTTTTTGGGATTTGCCCTACTAGTATATATATTTGATCTGACATAATATAGATGTGATGCACAATGAGAAAATTGTGTTCGACAATGTGTTTAACACAGTTATGGATGTGAAAGGCAAAACAAAGGACAATTTGAAGGCCCATCATGATGTTGAAAATTTATGTCATAGGCCGAAGTTGAGGATTAGTACTACAACTAATGGAAGGGTCTTTATACCTAAAGCATGCTACACATTGACGACAGAACAAAAAAGAACTCTATTAAAGTGGGTGAAAGACTTGCAGCTACCCAATGGATTTGCATCCAACTTGGGCCGATGTGTTGATTTAAAAGAGTTGAAGATGTTAAGTATGAAAAGCCATGATTGTCATGTGTTCATGGAGCGTTTACTCTCGATTTCGCTCAAAGAATTCCTACAATCTTATGTATGGGCAGTCCTAACTGAATTAAGCCAGTATTATCAGGATTTATATGCTCCAAAGTTGTCAGTGGCTCATATGATGAAATTGGAGTTAGATATACCCGTCCTTCTATGTAAGTTGGAGAAAATCTTTCCCCCTAGGTTCTTCGATGTAATGGAACATTTAATGGTGCATTTACCGTATGAGATAAAAGTCTGTGGTCCAATCCAATATAGATGGATGCATCCTTTTGAAAATTAATCATTATTTTATGCACTCTAATTGTCATGTAATACCACTAACTTATATTCTTAGGTCATACATTCTTACATCGTTTGAAAATAAAGATGAAGAATAAGATAAGAATTGAAGGATCAATTTGTAATGCCTATCTTGTTGAAGAAGCATCTATTTTCTTCTCTTATTACTTTGAATCACATGTGCAAACAAAGCACTCAACTATAGCTCGCAATGAAGAAGGAAAATATACTACCTTGATGGCTGAGGAACCGAAGTTGTCTATATGCAACTCTCCTGGAAAGATGTTGGGAAAGATTTGAACTAGGTTCCTCGCATTGGATGAATATAAAATAGCTTTCAATTATATGTTGTTAAATTGTGAAGAGGTCTAACCATACATTGAGTATGACTTATCTTAACTTAGATTATGCTCATTTGGATTGTCAATAGGGCATCTTCTTAATGTTTCTATTTTGCACCTTCTAGGATATTCTTTGCACAAGTACAATCTGCAGAACCAAACATTTCAAAAGAAGAGATTGACAGAAGAATAGAAATTAAATTTGTTCATGGTTTAGAGATTACATAAGTTTTTCAGCTCACATAATCTTGTGAAAATTAGGATTATTATATCTTAACTTTCTATATACTCTTATTTATATAGGTGCACAATGGACATAATGCAGTTATGAATCAATCCTTGCAAAAATTTGCTTAGCATCCATCGAGACAAGTGAAATCATTTCAAAGATATATTGTGAATGGATATCGATTTCACACCAACGAGTATTGTGAAGGGAAGAGTACAATAAATTGTGAAGTATGCATTAAGGGGAAAAGGTCTGACACATTTGAAAATGACTACTATAGAATTGTGAAAGAGATTATAGAGGTCCAATTTCCCACTCAACCATCTCAATTAGTTGTACTCTTCAAATGTGACTGGTTTGATCAAACCCCAGACCGAGGAGTTAGAGTGCATCCGCAGTTTAAACAAATTGATATTAACCAACAGAGAAGGTACCTGAAGTATGGTCCTTTTGTTTTAGCAGCACAAGCAAGTCAAATATATTATTGTAAATATCCAGGAGTCCCAAGAGTAAGATCTAATTGGTTGGTAATATGTAAAACCAAAGTTCGTTATGTGCTTGATGCCTCTTTAGTTGATACAGCTTATCAAGAAGACGTTAATGACAACAATGTCGTGTGTACATCTTTGGTGGTAGATCTTAGTCCTCTTACACATGAGTTAAGATTGAACGAGGTGTTAGATGATAACAAGGGGATTTTTGGAGAGGAGAATGATGAGGGTGAAGCTGAAGCTGAGGAAGAATAGGAAACAAATACCGACACTGATGAAAATGATGGAGAATATTTATTGGAAGATGATCTAAGCAAATAAACATGGTTTGTAATGATTACTCCAAACATTTCGAGTTTTGCTTATTAATTCCCTCCCCGAGATGCATTTTTTTTACTAAAGAAAATAGTACTTATTTTGAAGATGATTTCACCTAACTTACAAAATCTTTTACAGACTTACATATATTTCCCTACTTCCCTTGGATTATTGTATTGTGCATGCATTCATTTATTGTTTATATCTACTTATAATTTTTCATGTTATTTATTTTTGTAATCTTGTGTGAATTAATTATTAAAATTGATCTAAGTTGGAGTAGATCTCACGATGTTTGTTCTTCTATTATATGTTACATAGAACTAGAAATGGCTTTCGGAGGATGGCCATTTGGTCCAATAGGACATGGTTCAAGTGTCAGATGGTGAGTGCACACCTTTTCCTAGCCGGGTTGCCCAACTTCCAGCACGACACACCCCTGTGGATCCGCCACAGCAGAGTGGACAGCCTTCTCCAGTGGGGCCTTCATCTGAGTTGTCTAATATGCCAGCTTAATAGGATATTGAAACTAAGCCCCTCATAGTTCCCCGTGGTGATGGGTAAGTATTAAATGTTAGTTTTCTAATTTTCTCACATCTACCTATAACAATCATATAGATAAATTGTCTCATTCCTCATTTTGTTCTACTTTAACTCATTTCACAAAATCATTTCCAAATTTTCTTTGTTTTTGAAAAGAGTTTGCTGGTGCTACAAATTGTGTCTCCTTGCTTACTGACACGTTCCAACAACACTTCAAGGGCGCATACCCTACATGTGCACATGCTCCATCAAATGTTAAGGAAATGTGGTTCCAAGAGTGGGGGGTAATATACAACTTTTGGTTTAAAGTTGCAAGTATTATTTCATTGTTTGTCACTTTTCTTGTGGTGGTTTTTGCAACTCATACACCATTTTTTGTGAAGTTTATATTCTAAAGAAAAGTGTAGTTTAGTCCATGTAAAATGTGCTTGCAGTTAGAAGTGAAGACAATTTTTTTATACCTACAAACATCATTAATGCATACATCAATATATTTATGCTTTATTTGCTTGGATTTCTGTTTCATAAAATATATTTGCATCATCATAAGCGTTCCACTATATCTAACTTCTAAAGTGTAATTATATTCTAATTACAAGTTTTAAATGTGCTATTCAGAAATATTTCCGCTGGAGAGATGAGGACGGTGAACGAATCTGGCTTAATTGGGAGAAGAAGTTTTGAGCTAGATTTTTGGATACCTTCTGCAAGGCTCGTGCGAGTGGAAGCGTCCTTCTTGGGTGGAACCCGTTGATTGGACTAAGATGACTCGATATTAGAGGACAGAGGATTATTAGCGGGTTTCTACCACAGTAAAGAGAAGTAGGTCTCATGGTGGTACTACTCACACGGGAGGGTTGAGGTCTTTTACTGAGCACGAGGACCGTCTGGTAATTTACTTTATTCTTTTAACAGAATTTTCTTACCTCTTTAAATATTTTATCCTAGCTTTATTATTAATTTAAATTTTATTTCAACAGAGAGAGCGGGGGAGTAGTTTTACTTACATGGACATATTTAAGAGTTTACACGTTCCAGAAAGGACCCAAGAAGGGAGAGTTCATCAGTGAGTGGTCTCACAAGGCTGTGGTAATAATTACTTATTGCGTTCAATACTTATCATTACTTTAATTCTTGTCAAGTAATTTATGTAATGATTGTCATTACTTTTCCATTTTGGGAGGATATGGAGCAATTACAATAGAGTTACTCACAGGGTTTTCTAGCAGCTCCGTTACCTCATATGTTATGTTCAATGAGAAAGTCATGTTATTTCAGGCATCGGGTGGCTTTAATAGGAGTTGGGTCTTTGGTATGGGGTCCGACAGCACGCGTACGTCAACGGTTGCATCAGAGTCAGCTTCCCTCATGCTCTTCCACTACAGCTCTTGCCGATGACTTTTATAGGAGGATAGATGAGAAGGTCCAAGAGGTTGAGTTACAGATACGACAATGATACGAGAGACAGATAGAGACATACAAGCAGTGTGATGTCAAGATGACTAGGTTGCTAATAGTAATGCTTGAGAATATGGGATTGCCCACACCACAACCCCCTCCTATTGTTGATGAGAGAGCTAATGGTGGTAACGGTGAAAGTGATGGTGAGGATGAGGACTTCACTATATTGCCCCTAGATTATCACTGATAAGGCCTAAATTCACCCTTAATTTTTTAGTTATTTGAGGTTATTTTGTGATACATTTGGTGTAATAATTAGACATATTCCTTCATATTTGATAGTTTATCTTTGGAAAGGTGTCTTGAAGATTTTGTGCAGAAATTAAGGGATTTGAAGCTTAATTATGCAATTCCAAAGGTAACCTAATGCCTACCCAAGAAGGAGAGCCAGTCATGGCTCAATTCTGGAAGAATAGAGGAATTTCGGAAGCATTTTAGGAAGGACCTAGCGCTGGGTAGTTTGCCTGAACTGGCAATGGGTGGTACTGTGCATAAGGCGGCGAATTTTCCTTTTCAAGTAGATTTTGGTAATTTTAGTTTGATTCTTTTAGGAACTCTTTCAACCATGAAAAATGACTCCTGTAGGCATTTTTTGACAATTAGAACTCCTATAAATATAAGAAAATAACATTGTACAAAGTAGTTTTCAATTCTTCAATGTAATATCTTTAGAAAACTCCTAGAGAAATACCAAGATTTAGGAAGATCAAGGAGAATTCTTGAAGAATAGGAGAAGGTTGCTCAAGAATATTTCAAGGAAGAAGAAGAAGGATTACTTATCAATGAGTGGTTTCTTTTTCTCTTCTTTATAATTTATTGACAATTTGATATTAATGTTTTAATTATCTTTAGAGAATATTCTTTTGGAATCATGATTTTGTGTTTATTTTAGTTCTTTGATCAATTGATTATTGTTCTTGGTATTTGATTACTTGTTTTAATTAAGGAATTGATTGATTGATTCTTCTTGTTGACTTGCTTGAAAAATTGGTTAATTGTCAAGAACTTAGGTTATCGAAGATTAGTTTATGATTGTTAGAATACAGATTCATTAGCTAATTTCATGCTTAAATAACCTAGAATACAGAGATTTGTGCAAGGATTGATTTTAATACATCGTTTGGGTAAATTGGTTGGGATAGAATATATTCACTAATTTAATTAGAAGATAGCGATTCCATAGATTGTAGACAAAGTGGGTCTGCTTTAATTCTTCATGATGCCAAGATAATAATTAATTAAGAGAATAGCTAGTCAATCATTATTGTGTATTCAAGTATTTCTATCTATTTTCATGTCTTTTCTCCTTGTTCTCACTCATTGATTATCTCTATGACTTTTTTTGTGTGACTTGACCTTTTCTTTGGTATATTAGGTTAGTGTTTTATTTATCTCTTCTTATTTTATTAGCTAAATAATAAAGATTTGGGTAAAGTAAAGAAGGAGCCTAAGTTCTCATGGATTTGGTACTTACTATTCCCTAACTATATGATGGGTATACTTGCCCGTATGTGTGGTTTTAGTGATTAGCATTTTAATTAAAACTTGATTGATTGTGAACTTTGTTGATAATATTTTCAACACTAAAAAACATGAATCAAGTTTTTGACGCCGTTGCCGGGTATGTGCACTATTGAAAACACTCGAATTTTGTTGATTTATCATTTGTTGTATTTGTAAATATCACTAACTTTTGTTTTTAGGTACTTTGTGAATATTTGCATTTTTTTTATGATTTTGTTTTTTGTGATTTGTTTGAATTTTTACTTGTTTTATTTTTCTTTTCGATTTGATCCTGGTTTTTCGTTGAGCGCGAAGTTAAAATTCTCATCATGGACAACCAACTATGGGGATATATGTGGCCATGAACACAAATTCAAAGAAGCCACAATTATGAGAATTTGGCTAAATTGCAAGTTCAAATTGACGCTTTTTTTAAGACGTCACTTGAAGCCTCAATGAATTCTTTTGTCACTAGCACAAATTCATTCCTTAAGTATCAAGATGAATCTTCCCAATGAATGAGACATCAAAGAACAAAACTAGCCAAGTTAATTGATGCCATAAAGGCTGATACACTTGAACAAGAGGACCCCAAAGGAGAGGAGAAATTTTTTATGGGGAAAATTTTTTATTCTATTCTATACTCTCATATTTCTAATTTTTCTTTGTCACATGAATTTATAGGTACCTCTCCACTTACGAAGCCTAATGATACCATTGATGATGTGTTGAATTTACCATGCCTTAATGAGTTGAATCTTTCAACACTACATCATAAGAAGTCCTTGGATGATGGTAGTAATTTCTACCATTCACCCCATTCAAAGGGAGGTAGCTTAGTTTTTATAGACCATAATTTGAAAAGCAAGAATTTCTTGATTCCATCTTTAAAATCTACATTACTAAGTCTAAAGGGAAATTTTAATTGTGACAAATCTTTTGAAGGGATAAGTGGTGATTCTAATGTTTATACACTTTTTAGACATAATATACACCTTTGTGTTGGGAACTTGATTTGTATGTCTAAAAAGGTGCTACGGAAGGGGGGTTATGCATTTACATTCATTGCAACTAATATTTTCCATGAACCCTCCATTTTTTAAAACCCTTTCTTATTTCTACTTTCATTATGCCTATCTTTTTTAGAGTATTAATTTCTTTTACAATTGTTTGATGAGGAAGCATGATGAGTGAAAAGAGTTTGTATCTTTATTTTGTATTTGGAGTTGTTAGGCATTATTTTCTCCAAATAAGGAAAATATTTTCCATCTTAAGTGTGGGGGAGTAAGTCATGTCTTTATTTGCTTTGTTAGGATTTTTATTAGTATTTTTCTTTAGTTTGTTTTCTTTTATTTAGGTGTGTCTTTATTTTGTTATTATTTTTCTTATACTTTTATTTGTGTTTTCTTTTGTAGGTCAGAATAAAGTCCTCTTGAACAAGCTCTTTTCTCTATTTCTAATTTTGATATCTATTGGAACTTATTACATTTGGGGAGTATTGCTTAACTTTCTACCTCCTTATCCTTTTTGGTCCCTTTAGAGATGCCTTCTTGTGTTAATTTTTTGCCAATGAGGACATTTTTTAGTAACTGTGAGGGAATTGTTTGGTGATATTCCTTGTCCAGGGTTTTATCAATTATCTTGGTGTTTTCTTGGTATCAACCTAAATTTTAAAATTTTTGAAAATTTGAAGGTTTGGAGATTTTTGAGCCAAATTGAGCTTATTTGTCTATAATAGAGTTGTAATTTTCTTTTTAACTTTGGATATGGATTTGTCATTCATTATGATTTGATTTTTATTTAAAAGGTAAACTTGTATATTAATTTAGATTTCGCTAAGTCTTGAGAATTTAAGTTAACATTGGTTATATTTGATATTTGAGTTTTATTTTATTCTTTAAGTTTGAATATGGATGATGTGATGAATATGGGAAGAATTGTCGACTAATTCTTGTATTATAGATTTAAAGTTTGCTTGACTTTGAGTTGTGAATAAGGAATGTGAGAAAATTAAAAAAAAATTAAGTGAAAAGACAAAAGTGCGAGTTGAAAAGAAAACATGGAGTTGAACAAAATTTTTCTTTTATCTTTTGAGAAGAAAAGAAAAAAAAAACATTGTGCTAAAATTTTTGGCCAATAAGGACATTTTTCAGTAACTGTGAGGGAGTTGTTTGGTGATATTCCTTGTCCAGGTTTTTATCAATTATCTTGGTATTTTCTTAGTATCAACCTAAATTTTAAAATTTTTGAAAATTTGAAGGTTTGGAGATTTTGGAGCTAAATTGAGCTTATTTGTCTATAATAGAGTTGTGATTTTCTTTTTAACTTTGGATATAGATTTGTCATTCATTATGGTTTGATTTTTATTTAAAAGGTAAACTTGTGTATTACTTTAGATTTTGCTAAGTCTTGAGAATTTAAGTTAACCTTGGTTATATTTGGTATTTGAGTTTTATTTTATTTTTTAAGTTTGAATATGGATGATGTGATGAATATGGGAAGAGTTGTTGACTAATTCTTGTATTATAGATTTAAAGTTTGCTTGACTTTCAGTTGTGAATAAGGAATGTGAGAAAATAAAAATAAAAAAAAATTGAGTGAAAAGACAAAAATATAAGCTGAAAAGAAAACATGGAGTTGAACAAAGTTTTTGTTTTATCTTTTGAGAAGAAAAGAAGAAAAAAAACATTATGCTAAAAAGGGGATTAATATAGAGAGAAGTAGCAGGTATTATTCAGTGCATTCTCTTGAGGCTGCCCTGAAGGCAAGAAGGCAAAAAGGCAAGAAAGAAAAAATGCTAAAAACATAATAATGACTATAAGGGGGCCAATACAATGCGTGAAGAGAAATCCATTCACTTGAGGCTATCAATTCCCTAAGTCATTGAAAAAAAAAAGAGTGGAGTATGTTCCTTATTTCATTAATTGAGTTGTGTAAATTTAAGTTTATAATGTTGGAATTGGTTAAATGGCTTGACTTGTATGACTTGTGTTGTCTATTTTTTGCTTAAGGGATGGAATAATTTTCTTGTACTAGATATAAGCTTGTTACACTTAACTTTGATGGCCTTGGGATTGTTTGATTTAATATATGAGTTTACAAGGTTTTGAAAGGGTTGAGTAAATGACAAGTTTGTGTTTGAGGTTGGAAGAAGATTATTCCTTTATCATGGATGAATTTGCTAAGGATAACTTGAAGAATTGTTTTGTCTTAAGCATTTGCTTAGTGTTTTAATTCTTGTTTACTTGAGGACAAACAAAGCTTAAGTGTGGGGAAATGTGATAGGACCTAAACTCACCATTAATTTCCTAGTTATTTGATGTTACTTTGTGATATATTTGGTGTAATAACGAGACATATTCCATCAAATTTGATATTTTACCTTTGGTACGGTGTTTTGATGATTTTATGTAGAAATTGAAGGATATGGAACTGAATTGTGCAATTCCAGAGGTAACTCGATGCCTGCCCAATAAGAAGAGTCGGCCATAGCTCAATTCTAGAAAAAATAGAGAAGAACTGATGAATTTTGAAGCATTTTAGGAAGGACCTGGCACTGGGTGGTCTGCCTAAACTTGTGCCGGGTGGTACTGTTCATAAGGTGGCGAATTTTCCTTTTCAAACAAATTTTGGTAATTTCAGTTGGATTCTTTAGGAAACTCTTTCAACCACAGAAAAGGACCGTTGTAGGCACTTTTTGGCAATTAGAGCTCCTATAAATACAAGAGAATAACATTGTACAAAGTAATTTTTAATTCTTCAATGTAATATCTTTAGAAAACTCCTAGAGAAATATCAAGATTTAGGAGGATTAAGGAGAATTTTTGGAGAAGAAGAAGAGGTTGCTCAAGAAGGTTTCAAGGAAGAAGAAGAAGGCTTACTTGTCTATGAGTGGTTTCTTTTTCTCTCCTTTGCAATTTATTAACAATTTGACATTAATATTTTAGTTGTCTTGAGAGGATATTATTTTTTATTCATGATTTTGTATTGATTTTAGTTCTTTGATCAATTGATTATTGTTCTTGGTATTTGATTACTTGTTTTAACTAAGGAATTGATTGGTTGATTCTTCTTGTTAACTTGCTTGAAAAAGAAGTTCATTTTGGTTTTAATTTAATTTATTTTATATTTGTTATCTCTTAACTTGTTTGAAAAATGGGTTAATCTTCAAGAACTTGGGTAATCAAAGATTAGTTGATGATTGTTAGAATATAGATTCATTGGCTAATTTCATGCTTAAATCACCTAGAATATAGGGATTTGTGTAATGATTGATTTTAATGCATCTTTTGGATAAATTAGTTGAGATAAAATATATTCACTGATTTAACTAGATGATAGTGATCCCATGGATTGCAAGCGAAATAGGTCTACTTTATTCCTTCATGATACCAAGATAATAATTAATTAAGAGAATAGCTAGTCAATCATTATTGTATATTTAAGGATTTCTATCTATTTGCATGTCTTTTCTCCTTGTCTAGAATAACCTTGGGTTTGTCTTTTCTATCTACGAGCTAAACCTGCCTTCGGGATTAATTCTAGAACTACAAAACTGTTATTTTGTACCAGTTTTAATGAAAAATATTATCTCAGTTACGTGTTTAGACTTATGTAGATTTTATTTAATATTTTAGAATAAATTTTGTTATTTTTCATTGAATTATATTCATTATGGTTCAGCAACTTTGGTTAATGGTTTATATATTCTAGACTTGGATAATCCAATTCTCAATATAAACAATAAGAAACCTAAAATAGATAACTCTAACACCTCTTACTTATGGCATTGTCGTTTGGGCCATGTAAATGAAAATCATGTTTCTAAGTTACACAAGTTTGGTAACTTAGGGTCATTTGATTATGAATCATATGGCACATGCGAGTCTTGTTTACTAGGTAAAATGACTAAAACTCCTTTTCCAGGAAAAGCAGAATGGGCCAAGGAGTTATTAGAACTCATACGTTCTAATGTATGTGGTCCAATGTCAATACAAGCAAGAGGAGGTTATAACTATTTCATAACCTTTATCGATGATTTTTCACGATACAGGTATTTATATTTAATGAAACACAAATCTGAGGCATTTAAAGGTTATGAAATAGTTATGAAATAGTTAAAAGGTTCAAAGACTTCAAGAATGAAATAGAGAAACAACTTGCGAAAAGTATTAAGATTCTAAATTCTAATCGAGGAGGAGAATACTTGAGCCAAGAGTTTCTGAGTTATCTTAGAGATAATGGGATATTGTCTCAATGGACTCCACCACATACACCTCAACATAACGGTGTATCTGAGAGAAGGAATCGAACCCTACCAGACATGGTACAGACTATGATGGCTTCTGCAGACCTACCAAAATCGTTTTGGGGGTATGCACTAGAGACTTCTGTTTATATACTAAACAGAGTTCCAACAAAATCGGTTAATATTACCCCATTTGAGATGTTCTTTGGTAAGAGACCAAAGTTATCTCACTTGCGAGTATGGGGTTGTCTTGCCTTTGTTAAAAGGCCACAGTCAGACAAACTTGAAAGTAAGTCTGACAAATATTTGTTTGTGGGATATCCGAAAGAATCTTTCGGATGTTACTCTTACCTACCCTCCGAAAATAAATTGTTTGTTTCAAAGCATGTTGTCTTCTTAGAGAATGAGCACATGCTCAGAGGGGACAGTGGGAGTAAGATTGAATTTAGTAAAGTTCATAAAGAGCAAACAAACGAGGATCACCCCGTCTAACCCCACATCTATTGAGAGAATAGATGAACCTTCTAATACACAAGAACCTCGTAGATCTAGTAGAATATGTGTGGCACCTGAGAGATATGGATTTCTCATCAGTGACCACAATGACATATTGCTCATAGATGAAGATGAGCCTACTAACTACAAGAATGTTCTGAACAGTTCAAAATCTGGCAAATGACTTGAGGCCATGAAGTCAGAGATAGATTCCATGTACGACAACTAAGTATGGACTTTGGTTGATCCACTCAAAGGAATTAAACCTATTGGGTGTAAGTGGATTTTCAAGAAGAAAATGGACATAGATGGTAACTTAGTTACCTATAATGCACGACTAGTGGTGAAGGGTTATCGTCGACAACATGGTATTGACTATAATGAAACCTTCTCGCCAGTAGCCATGTTGAAATGTATCAGGATACTCCTAGTCATTGCTGCTCATCATGATTATGAAATTTGGCAAATAGATGTGAAAATAACTTTTCTAAATGGAAATCTGACTGAAGAAGTGTATATGGCACTACCTGAGGGTTTCACATCCAATAATAGCACAAAAGTGTGCAAGTTACAAAGGTCCATTTATGGACTTAAGCAAGCTTCTAGGAGTTGCAATATCTATTTTAATGAAACAATCAAAGAATTTGGTTTCATCCAAAACATAGATGAGCCTTGTGTATACAAGAAGGTTAGTGGGTGTGCAATTATTTTCTTACTGCTTTATGTAGATGACATATTGCTAATCGGAAACGATATACCTGTCTTGCAAACGGTTAAAGTTTGGTTGTCCAAACAATTCTCCATAAAAGACCTTGGAGAAGCAACATATATTCTCGAAATAAGGATCTATAGAGATAGATCCAAAAGGTTGCTAGGTCTTTCGCAGTCTACATACATAGATAAATTGCTAAAGAGGTTTAGCATGGATCAATCCAAAAAAGGATTCTTACCCATGTCACATAGTGTAAGCCTTTCAAAGTCTATGTCTCCCATGACACAAGTTGAAAGGGATCACATGAGTAAGATTCCATATGCCTCGATAGTTGGATCTATCATGTACGCTATGATATGTACTAGGCCCGATGTATCTTGTGCTCTCAGTTTGATGAGCAGATACCAATCTGATCTTTGTGAGGGTCATTGGGTGGTTGTAAAGAACATTCTTAAGTACTTACGAATGATTAAGGATGTGTTCTTAGTATATGAAGAAGGTAATTTGAAAATAAACGGGTATACTGATACTAGTTTTCAATCTGACAAAGATGATTTCAAATCACAATCTGGCTACGTGTTTACGTTATGCAGAGGGGCAATAAGTTGGAAAAGTTCCAAACAAGTGACTATTGCCAACTCTACGACAGAAACTGAGTACATAACCGCTTCTGAAGCAGCTAAGGAAATAAAGATAGAGAGAATTCCTACGGATAAGAACATAGCTGACCCGCTTACAAAAGCACTATTTCAAAAGAAACATGATTGTCATATTGAGTCATTCGATATTAGATACATGAATGATTGGCTCTAGTGCAAGTGGGAGTTTGTTAGTGTTGTGCCCTAAAGGCAATCACTTGTACATTGTATATGACACATTTTATTTTAATAAAAGGTATTATTTATCTTATAGTTTCTTTTGTTTACTATTAAGTAATATAACTGTTCTATAAAGTCCCTAGTACAACATTGTATTAAGGAAATCATGATAGAGATCATGCTATGAGATTCCTACTATATTGTATGGTGTTAGTACTTAAATAGTCCCTAGTCATAGTATTAATGAGACAGGACATCATTAATGCATTAAGACTAGCATGTGTTAGACTTCTTGATTTGATCAGGCAGTGGTTCTCATATCCGTAAGTATTGAGACACTCAAAGTTAACACACGGATGCTTGTTAATGAAATAAGTTCATTGGTTGACCTAACTTTGAGATAATCACATGGATAACTATTTAGTGCCAGTGATATAATCTCAATATAGTAAACGTGCAAGTATCCTTAGACTTGAGATCTCCAAGGTACTTTGTTTGTTGAGCATTGTACTTTGATTCCAATCTCCGGAGCTCGATCGAGGGCTGCCTATGGGATGGATATTGAGTACATTGTGAGGTAAACGAAAGTAGTTAATAGGGTTAATAAAGGATTCACCACTCCTAATAGTAGGGGCGAATATCTCACAACCAATTGTAGGAATTACTACTCGAAAATTCCTTGGCCAAGGCATATGTGTATTGGAAATAGTTTCAATTGATACACATCTAGAATAATGGGTTCCTGGTACAAGTATTATTGTATTCGGGCCAGAATAAATTCTGGAGGGAGTTGGCACTAATTCCAGACTCCAAACCGAATGAGATATTGTATGGTGAAATGAGTTAATTGTACTGAAATTTGTTATTGAAGGGTTCTTGTCAAGCCACTTAACTTTCTGGACTCTTGGGTGGTCATGATGCGTTGCTAGATACCTCTCATGATCTGGGAATATGGGTTTATTACTTGATGAATTAATAAACCAATCCTAATTAGAATTAATATGATTAATTCTAATTAATTATGTACTATTAATCTCAAAGACGTTTGGATTAATTCATGTTCTCTACCAATTGACTGGGAAACCTAATAGGTCACACACAATAGAGGATTATATACTCAAGATGTTATTGGATAACATATGGGGGTTAATTGAGAGAAAGAGAAGTTGTTGTGGATAAATTATAATTAGTTATAATTTGTGGTCCAAATTGTAATTGTGAGAACTTGATGTTTCCAATTACAATTAGGGAATTTTAATAGGATTCGAATTCTCAATTTTTGGTAGGATTTTTTGTGTTATATGATGATATGGCCACCAACCCTAGCTGTGGGTGATACACACGAAAACCAGCAACATAACATTCTCTCTTCTCTCTCTCTCTCTCTCTTTCGATTATTCTTGTGAAGAACCCTAGCCGCCATATTTTTCTGCTAGCACAAGAAATTTTAGTGCTTGAGTATTCCTCTGTATGGATTATTGTTAGAGATAATCATACACTGTGATTATAGTGGTTAGACGTTCCACTCTCGTGAAGTTGGATCAAAAGGATTGCTGGACCGCGCCTCAACTTGAAGAAGAAAATTTTATTCTTCGAACGATTAAACAAAGGTAAAAAGCTGCTATCTTTATTATCTTTATGTCTTATTTTCCACACATAGGCGGGTCTTGGGATGGTATCTCGTTTTATTTTTTGTTGCGCCGTATAGGATACGAGCCTGAGATACCCAACATAGAGATCAATGACAATAAATTTATTGCAAAAGTTGCAAAATAGCTACGGCCTTAGCGACCATTGTTAATAGGCCGTTGCTAAAAACTCGCAAATTAACAAGGGTATTGCGACGGCCAATTAAACTAATCAAATTCAAAATTTTACAGCCATCGCTATTTCGTTGCAATTAGCTACGTAATAGCGACAGTCAATTTAAAGTAATCAAATTTCAAATTTTTTAGGTCGTCGCTATATCGCACCAATTAGCTACGTAATTGTGATGGCCACATATACACTAAGTGAAATTCAAAAATTAAAATTCATCGCTACACCATAGCAAATAACTATGTACTAGCGACGGGCATCTGAAAATATTGAGAATTAAAACTTTTATTGTCGTCGCTATTCTGTAGCCGCTAACTACATAATAGCGACGGCCGTACATACTCTACCATCGTAAAACTGTAGCAATATTACCACAACTATGTTTGGATTGATCGTTTAGCCGTAGCTAAGCTGCAGTTGTTAGCGACGGCTATTGAGTGCTCTCACAATTTTTTCCACAGCGACCAATTATTTAGCGACAGTTCGTTGCCGTCGCAATTCCGTTGTTGTGTATTTTAGCAATGGCGTAGCAACGGTAAAAGCCATCGTTAAAATGCTCCTTTCTCGTAGTGATATGCGATGTATTTAATTGGGTCTTTAATTAAATATGTATTTATTCCACTATGTTACTCCAATAATATGCACTATTGATTCGAGATAGCTTGTTGGAAGTTTCTGATGGACTAATATGCAAGTTCTTTAAGAAAAACCTTGGGTTTGCTCAGCAAGATACTCTTAAGTTCAATGGTAGATATACAATACCAATTACATCAAATGCAACTATTGAATCATTAAGTGATTAACGTCTTTTAATCTTAAAGCATTTAATGCTTACCTAACATTGCCTCTAATATTCTTTATACTTAGGTTTGCCCTACTGGGATAAGAATATTAGTTAAATCTAACCTATTAATCCAAAACCAATTTTCATAACTTGAACATGCTTAACGTCGAGTAGGCTTGGGTTTGCCCAAGAATCCAATCTCAAAAAAGAACTCTGTTTTTACTATATTAATAGAATGCATTGAATTTAATATAGTTTGAGGGATTTTATTTTTAATTAGTAGTTTCGTTGTTTGGCATACAATATCAACACATTGACAATATTGTAATAGACTCAATTACATGGCTTGGTTATGGACTTTACTAGATTAATTTTCTTGAGCCAAGTAGGAAATTAATTATGGTCACACCTATATGTTCATGCATGCTTGGGAAGAAAGTCTTACCATCTTCTTGCTTTGTGCATGATCGCCATCTCCATAATTGTCTAAAATAATTTCTAATCCTATCTAACCTGTATAATCTAATTACATAAATTCCTAATGAGAAGATAAATTACAAGAGAAGTATAGAGAAAGACAGGACATGCAGACCCTTATCCAAAACAAAGCAATAAATATGTGTGACATAGCAATTATATTTAGTCTAAGTCCATAACCAAGTTAACATGCCAAAATATTCTTTAATCATAATAAGCAATATATATATATATATATATATATATATATATATATAATATAAATTTCTAAAATTATTATTTTGAAAAAATAAAATAATTAGTCCCAAAATCAAATTTTTGGAAAAACTTTTGGGCCTCTTTTGAAGAAGGAAAACATTTTGTGGGTTATTTTTGAAAATAAGAGTTTTGTGGGCTAAAATTAAAAAAATATAAAATATAAAATTGTCCAAGCCCATGTGGGCTTTGTGAAACCCGGCCACATTGCCCAAGTCGGTTGCAGCTTCACGCAAGCCTACCATGACTTGGGCCAAAAATGCCCGAGCCAGTAGCTGGCTTTCATAAAGCCGGCCACAGCTTGGCACCAAAATATTTTTTATTTTTTTGCCCAGAGAAAATTTCGTTTTCTTTTTTTTTTCTTTTCTCCTTCAAAATTCTCGAAAACAATTTCCTTTTCCAGATATCACAAAGAATTTTTCGGAATCAAATTCCACAAATTTCTTCAGTTTGGTTTCAGCATTAGAAAATAGATTTTCTTATTCAGTTAAAGTCATAGAATCAAATTAATTGAATTAATTTCAATGCTTTTATCATTATCAAAACTAAATCTGTGAACCAAGATTACCGCAATACACTAGGATTTCTGAAATCCTTCACTGAAATGGATTTCAGTAATTGCGTACAAATTGGTTTTAAAAACTAAACCGTTTGAAAACATATTTTTAGAAATCAAAACCTCGTTTGTTCTTCAGGAAATGAAACGGGATTGAAACAATTTCAAATCCAAGACAAAATTTCATGAACAAATATTAAAAAAAATTCAGTACTTGCATATGAAATTAAGCTTAACCCACTGAAAATGATTTCCACAAACCATATGTATATATGAAAACAATTTCAAAATATAGCCATAGACCTGTACACAATTTTGAAATAGTTTCACAAATCAAAATTATTTATGAAATAATTTCATAAATACATAGACCTGTAAAATCACATACGAGATAACTCTGATACTACTGTTGAATTTCGATCACGCAATAGTAGTTATGCACAATGGAAAGTAAAATAAAATCTACGCAATAGAATCACTTTTATATAATTAAACGGGTTAATAAATGAAGAAAATTTTAATTGCCTTATTCAAGCAGCTTTATAAAATTTTTCTTCGCACGAATCTGCTTAGAAAGTTGATCAAATTGGGCCACTAAA
Organism: Voacanga thouarsii; assembly: GCA_026120185.1. Taxonomy (NCBI): domain Eukaryota; kingdom Viridiplantae; phylum Streptophyta; class Magnoliopsida; order Gentianales; family Apocynaceae; genus Voacanga; species Voacanga thouarsii. The sequence continues at coordinate 1,721,042 of JANUWF010003362.1, read as the reverse complement.
TTCCAAGTATAGAGTTCTCTAATTGTAATCTATACAAGAAATTGTACTCAAGTTAGGCACTAAAGCCTATGCTAGTAGGTAATATGTGGGTGTCTATAGAGATTAAATTGTTTTTAAAGAAGAAGAAGAAATACAGGCTTCTCATTGTTCCTTTCGTAAAACAAAAGCTATAATAAAAAAGATGGATGTTGTCTTTTATATATATATATATATATATATATATATAAAAGACAACATCCATCTTTTTTATTATAGATATATGTGTGTGTGTGTGTGTTTACCACCTCTGGAGAACAAAACACTTGAAGGCCTTTTTCTTGATTGCAATGGGCCTTGGGATTTGAAATTGTAATTAAGCCCAAAAGCTTTCAATAATCATAATTTAACCCTAACAATTATAATATGCCCACAATACTATTTCTTCTCACAAATTAACTCCACAATATTATCGTATAATATCTTAAGTGCCAATTCTCTATTATGTATGGCCTATTAGATTTTCTAGTTAATTGGTAGTAATATATGAATTAATTCTAGTCATTGTAGAATTAATAATCCTTGATTATTAGAATTAACATATTAATTTTAATTAGAATTAATTTATTAAATCTTCAATTAATAAATTTATATTTAGTAGATCATAAGTGGCATCTAACAATGCATCATAACTACTCGAAAGTCTAGAAAGTCAAGTGACTTAACATGAATCTTTCAATAGTAAAATGTCAGTGCAATAAACTTCTTTCTTCATACTATATCTTAGTTTAGAGTATGGAATTAGTACCAACTCCCCTAGAATATAATTAATGCTAACCCGAATTTATTAATACTTGTTCCAAAATCTATTACTCAACATGTATATCACTTGGAACTATTTCCAACATATAGTTGCCTTGGCCAAGGATTTCTTGAGTAATGATTCCGTACAAGTGGCCGTGAGATATATGTTAGGAATTCTCCATGCAAAATCATAGTTGCGCTACGGAAAAAAACAAGAATTCCACACCGAAGATCACATTTATGCATTAACGGAATCAAAATAGTAGAGTAATCATACCTTACGTTATGCCTTTCTGAAATAAAAATTTTCTCTGATCAATTAGTGTTCTCTGAGGCGTGATCCATCAAACACAGAGAATTCCTTCTCCTTTGTTCCATCAAAACACCACAATCCAAGTGTAAGATTGTTTCTAATAAAATCCACACGAGAATGGTGGTCAAGAAAACACTAGAATTTTGTGCTAGCAAAATTACTATGGCGGCTAGGGCTTTTGTTTTTTAGAAGAAGAAGAAGATAGCGAGAACTCTCAGTTTTCTTTTTAGAAAAACTCTCTATGAATTAACCAAAATCACAATGCCCACAGATTCCATATATTATCATATATATTGTCCGCTGATCTTTTGGTAATCAGAATCCTATTCTTAATTACCAATTATTATTATTATGATTATTTTTAATTACAATACGGGTCACAAATTATAACTAATTATAATTTGACCACACACAACTTCTTCTTTTCACAATCAACCCTGTAATGTTATCAAATAGCATATTGAGCACTCAATTCTCTATTGTGTGTGACCTATTAGGTTTTCTAATCTATTGGTAGCAAAATATGAATTAATCTAAATATCTTTAAGATTAATAATCATTAATAATTTTAGAATTAACTTATTAATTCTAATAATTATTGATTTATTAATTCTCTAATTAATAAATCCATATTCAGCAGATCATGAGTAGTATCTAGCAATACATCATGACCACCCAAAAGTCTAGAAAGTCAAGTGGCTTGACATGAACCTTTTAATCTCAAACAATAGTGCAATAAACTCATTTCACCATATAATATCTCATTCGGTTTGGAGTGTGGAATTAGTACCAACTCCTTCCAAAATAATAAATTAATTCTGACCTGAATATTTTAGTAATTGTTCCCATAATCCACTACTCATCATATGTATCTATTGGAACAATTTCCAATATACAATCACTTTGGCCAAGGACTTATTGAGTAGTGATTCTTACAAGTAGTCATGAGATATTCGCTACTACTATCAGGAATGGTGAATCCTTTATTGATTCTCTTAACTACTTGTATTTGCTTTATATTGTACCCAATATCCATCCCATAGACGGTCTTGTCAGGACTCCAGAGATTGGAATTAAAGTCCAACACTTAGCAAATAAAGTACCTTAGAGATCTCAAATCTAAGAATACTTGCACATTTGCTATGATGGGATTCTATCACGGGCACTAAATAGTTATCCATGTGATTATCTCATAGTTAGGTAATCTAATGTACTTGTTCAAGTAATAAGAATCCATGTATTAACTTTGAATATCACAATACTCACGGATGTGAGAACCACCACCTGATCAGATCAAGAAGTATAACACGTGCTAGTCTTAATGTATTAATGATGTTTTATCTCATTAATACTACGACTAGGAATTTAAGTATGAACACTATCCAGTGTAGTAAGAATCTCATATCATGAACTCTATCATAATTTTCTTAACACAGTGTTGCACTTTAGATTTTATCTAACAGTTATTTTATACGAAAATATAAATGAAACAAACTAAAAGATAAAGAATGTCTTGTTTTATTTAATAATGCACAATATACAGAATATATGTGATTGACTCTAGGGCATAACACTAATAAACTTCCACTTGCACTAGATCCAATCATTCATGTATCTAATACCGAATGACTCAACATGTCTATCATATTTCTTTTGGGATGGTGTTTTCATAAGCAGGTTAGTTAAGTTCTCATTCGTGGGAACTTTCTCTCTCTTTTACATCTTTTCTATCGATGATTTCATAAATCAAGTGATAGTACTCAAATTGAACACGAAGCCTGATTATGACTCGTAGTCATTATTATCATATTGGAAACTGGTACCAATATATCCTTTTTACTTATGAAGAATAGAAACAATGTCTTCTATTAACAATATGTCATTTACATAAAGTGATAGAAAAATAACTGCACTCCCACTAACCTTCTTGTATGCACAAGATTCATCCATATTTTGAATGAAACCAAACATTTTGATTGTTTCATCAAAATAGATGTTCCAACTCCTAGAAGCTTGCTTAAGTCTATAAATAGACCTTTCTAGCTTGCACATTTTTGTGCTATCATTGGACGTGAAAACTTTAGGTTGTATTATATTCACTTCCTCAATCGGGTTTTCATTTAGGAAAGCTATTTTCACATCCATTTGCCACATCTCATAATCATAATAAGAGGTAATGGCTAGGAGTATTCTGATAGATTTCAGCATAGCAACTAGTGAGAAGGTTTTGTCATAGTCAATATTGTGCTGTTGACGATAACCCTTAGCCACCACTCATACTTTATAGGTAATTAGGTTAGTATTCATGTCCGTTTTTTTCTTGAAAACCCATTTGCACCCAATATGTTTAATTCCTTTGGGTGGATCAACTAAAATCCATTCTTGGTTATCATACATGGAATCCATCTCTGATTTAATGATTTTAAGCTATTTGTCAGATTATGAACTATTCAAAACTTCCTTGTAAGTAGTAGGCTCATTATTATCTATGAGCAATATGTCATTGTGGTTACTAATGAGAAATTCATATCTTTCAAGTGCCACACGTATCCTACTCGTCCTACGAGGTTCTTGTGTAGTTGTAGGTTCATCTATACTCTCAATAGATGTGAGATCAGATGATTGATCCTTGTTTGTTGGTTCTTCTTAAACTTTATTAAGTTTAATCTTACTCCTACTGTCCCCTTCAAGCATGTGTTCCTTCTCTAAGAAAACAGCATGTTTTGAAATAAATACTTTATTTTCGGAAGGGAGATAGAAGTAATATCCAAAAGATTCTTTCAGATAACCCACAAACAAACACTTGACAGACTTATTATCAAGTTTATTTGTTTGTAGCCTTTTGACAAAAGCAGGGCAACCGTATACTCTCAAGTGAGATGACTTTAATTTCTTACCAAAAAACATCTCAAATGGGGTAGTATCAACTATTTTTTATGGAACTCTGTTTAGAACATAAACAGAAGTCTTTAGTGTGTACCCCTAAAACGATTTTGGTAAGCCTTCAGAAGCCATCATGGTTCATACCATGTCTAGAAGAGTTTGATTTATTCTCTCATATACACCATTATGTTAAGGTGTATGTGATAGAGACCATTAAGATAATACCCCATTATCTCTAACATAATATTGAAACTCTTAACTCAACTATTCACCTCCTCGATCAGATCTTAGAGTCTTAATACTTTTCTCAAGTTATTTCTCTACTTCATTCTTGAAGTCTTTAAACTTTTCAAAAGCTTCAGATTTGTATTTCATTAAATACAAATATCATATCGTGAATAATTATTGATAAAGGTTATGAAATAGTGATAACCTCCTCTTGATTGTATAGACATTGGGCCACATACATCAGAATGTATAAGTGGTAATGACTCTTTGGCCCTTTCTCCTTTTCTAAAAAAAAGGAGCTTTAGCCATTTTACCAAGTAAAAAAGACTCACATTTAACATATGATTCATAATTAAATAACCCTAAGTCACCTAGCATGTGTAACTTAGAAACATGATTCTCGTTCATATGACCTAAACGATAATGCCATAAATAAGATGAGGTTGAATTATCTATCTTTGGTTTCTTATTGTTTACGTTGAGGATTGAATTATCCATGTCTAGAACATATTAACCAAAGTTGTAGAACCATAATGAATATCATTTAATGAAAAAGAATAACATTTATTCTTAAAAATTAAATGAAATCCATACAAGTCTAAACATGCAACCGAGATAATATTTTTTAATAAAACTAATACAAAATAATAGTTTCAAAGTTCTAAAACTAATCCTGAGGGCAAGTGTAGCTCATAAGTCCCCACAGCAAGTGCAGCAACCTTTGCTCCATTTGCAGTACATAGGTCCACGTTATCCTCCTCAAGTCTTCTACTGTCATTTAATCCCTGCAAGTTATTACACAAATGAAATTCACATCTAGTATCTAATACCCATATCTCATTTCTAAATGCAGTATTAATCTCAATCATAAATATACCAGGAGTAGAAGTAGAAGTGCCTGCAAGCTTCTCCTTCTGCTTCTTTTCCTTAACGGTCTCCAAGTAGACTTTGCAGTTGCGCCTCCAATAACCCATCTTTCCACAATGATGGCATGGGTCTTTGGTGGCTGCCTCCTTCTTTTTCACACAAACTTTGGGCTTAATAGAAACCTTCTTCTTCTTCTTAAAAACTTTCTTCCTAGAAGCTGAAGATTTTACCAACATAACTGCATTGGATTCCTTCTTCATGGAGGACTCTAAAATTTTAAATAGATTGATCAACTTGGGTATGGTGGACTCAATCTGGTTCATTTAGTAATTAATCACAAATTGTGAAAAATTACTTGGTAAAGATTACAGAATTAAGTTGATACTTAATTCATTGTCCATCACAAAACTAAGAGATCCGAGCTTCTCAATTAAGCCTAACATCTTCAACCCATGAGTGGCCACAAAAGTACCCTAATCCATCTTTGAATGGAACAATTGTTTTGATATCTCACATCTTTCTATTCTAGCTTGGGCATCAAACAACTCTCGAAGATGTAAGATAATCGAGTAAGCATCTATATGCTCATGCTATTTTTGCAGTTCAAGGGTCATTGACGCTAACATTGTAACACCCCTACTAAAGGTAATAGTAGAAGCATATCAACACCGGGTGTCGTCCCGTCCAGTTACCCAGACAAAGGGTCTTTATAATGAAAAATCAATAGAATATGTAAGGTCCAGATCCATACAACAACCCATACTGATGGTCACGTGCACATATATAATAAAGAAAAACGTCCGGATCTATTCTACTGTCACTGTGGTATCGTCCTCTATCTGTAGGTCCGCTTAACTCCAAATTCTATAAAAAGGTAAGATGAAAGACACTTGTGAGTGAAAAATTACCCAGTGAGTCTCGTGTATGCTAGTGCTTCATCAAAGAGCTAGAGTACACAAAACTTTTGTGGAATAGCATATCATTTATTCATTAGAAATGATTCCAAAACTCTTTAACGAAGAATTTATTTAGAACTCAATCATTTTTAGAAAACTGTATTTCAATTTTAAATCATTGTCCCAATTTTCAAATCGCAGGTGCTTCTCCAACTGAAGGTCGGCCTGCATCCACAAGCAAGTCCCGCAGTCCTTGCCTTCGGCACCACGTATCATTGTACTGATACTGCAGCCTCCAGTACTCAACCGTGCGCTACCGGAATAAGTACACTGCAGCGTACTTCTGCTCAGGTATACCGCAGCATACCTTATGTACTGCAGCACACAATATTTTACTTGCCACTATAAGCCAAGGGTCCCAATCCTGACACTAATTACCATCGAGGTGGCAAGAAGTTAAACACACCGAGTGTCCTCACTCGACATCCAGCGAATGACTGAAAATCAAGAAGCGCCAGCAGACGCGGCAATTGCCAAGTGCTAAACGGCTAGCCAGGACGACTCATCTCAATGTTCTGTCACCCTATTTAGAGTAAGACAATCCTCAGAACTAATCGGGTTACTTAGGGTCGTCTTCTATCTCTAACATGAGCTAGTACAAAGATCAAAGTCCTTGCTGAGTACTCAATGTTAACAATACCAATCCCGTCTAACTGATTAGGCCAAAGGGTTATCTGATCCCGTAGAATTTTCATATCAAAACATTTTGGAGGCAAAATCATATTTTCCAGAATTTGATCCCACTGATTCGCAAATCTAATCATCATTCACATAGACTCTATAGAGCCAATCAATTCATTCCATGGTACATTGGACTAATAAAACAATTTCAGGGATCAAAAGGTCGTTTTTCAAAAGTCAATCTCATCACAAGAGATTATTTTCAAAATCGTTGAATCAGGGTAAATAATTCTGTTCACACATCAAAACATGTTTCCAAGCATATCTGGGTCATTTTTCCCATACTTGATTACAAAAGTCATTTCCAATGGTATTTAGGTCATTTTACCCATACCTAATTTCCAAAAGACTTTTCGAGGGTATTTAGGTCATTTTACTCTTACCCGATTTGAAAAATATTCACAATAGTTCCAATAAGGATATTTCAGTCATCTACCAAATACCCGAGTTTCAAAGGTTTTCATAAAACATTCCAATAAGGATATTTGGATCATTTTCCAAATACTCGATTCCAAAAAGGAACTCATTTCAAGAAATTCAGATTCTAATCCCAAAAGAGGATTAAATTTAAAGTTTCCAAACATATTTTCATAAAATGTTCCAATAAGGGCATTCCAATTAGTTTATGAATACCCAATTTCAAAATTTACCATTTTTTGAAAATCTCAAATATTTAATCCAAAAGGACTAAATTCACAAAATTCATACTTTAGTCATCCAATAAGGTTTCCAAGCCAATTATGATGTTTAATCAAGCCCAAAATGGCATAAAATATTTTTTGCTCAGATAAACCTTAAACATATTTTGGGATTTCCAAAATGGTATATAATATAACATTTCATGGAAAAACAAAGCACACTAGCTTTAGAAAGAGTTTTAGAAATCTAAGGGACTCACCTCGTGTCCTAAGCAACTCTTTCCATTCATGGCCGTTTAACCTTCATTTCTACCATTTTCGACGTTCCTTTGGCCATTTGTCGTTAAACCTACACCAAACATAATTTTCGGGTCAATTCGTGTTTGGCCAAAAAATAGCCGGCGTTTAGCTGACGATTAGCCGATGGTTAAGGAAAACGTTCAACTTTCGTTCACGTCATTTTTCCATCGTTTGTTGAATTCTTTCATTTTCCTTTTTCCACATCCTTTCTCCCTTCATAAATAAGGGATTTGCTTCATATTTCCCCAATTATTTCATTCAAATCACACAATTAATCATCCTTAAATTCGTCCATGTTCCAAGCAAAATTCTGAAATTTTGTAGCTTTGACACATGATTTTGTTTTGGACATAATTTTCAATCCACAACTCCGTTTTGGATTTATGATATACCAAAATGACCATAAGACTCTTAAATTTAATTTGGTACAGGCTGTTTTTAGATTTATTGTTCCAGTAACATGCTACTGGGCAAAAACAACCCCAGTAGTTTTTAGATTTTTAGTCCATTTTCACAAAACAACTTCACCTACTTGTGCTTCTTGATTCATAACACCTACTTAACCCTTAATCCTCTTAATTTCCCTTCAAAAAACATTAATTCTTCAGATTTTCAGGTTCAATAAAGCTACTAAGTTATTATACAAATAATATATAACTAACATCAATATTAAAAAAATGTTTAACCCATTTTTATCTCAACTCTACCATCTTTCTTCTCAATCATGAATAACCCTTTAAATCACTATTCAAATACTCTTATTCACCATACAAAACATAGCCTATGAATCCTTTATCCAACCGGTACACATACTTGCACACATAAAGTCTCACATAGTACACAATAATTATTTTAATCATCACAAATGTCACGTTTTCATGTTAAAATTCATATAAAAATGATGTATATAAATTTAGGTATAAAAATCATATAAAATAAGCACATTCCCAATCAAGTTTAAATTAAAACATTAACCCTAAATTACACATATGAGCAAGCGTACTCATCATTCACATAGCATAAGGTTCAAACGAGTGTCGATCCTCAAGGAACAAATATACATTAATCACTTTTCTTTCATTATTTAACCGACTCAATAAAGTGAAAAAGAAATAAAAAGAAAAATAAAATAAAATAAAATAAAATAATATATATACATGTCATGGATGGAGAAGTATGTAATTTAAACCATTATTTTCAATCATTATCATAACTAATCATTCTCTTGGCCTCATGAAGGATTAAGATAGATTCACTTCTTTGGTTAATCCATGAAATCACTATCTTCTAGATAAATTAGCATAACTTGGTCTATCTCAACAAATTCATTCAAAAGATGTATTAAACACAATCCTTGATTAAATTTTCTTGGTCTGACAAATTTAAAGCATGAAATTAATCAATGAATCCTTAGTCTGGCAAACATCAATTAACTTTTAATTACTCAATTCTCAGTAATTAACCCCCTTGGTCTAGTAAGTTAATAGCCAATCAAATATGAAATTAATAAATTGAAATCACCATAAACCACTTTAGTCTAGTAAGTTAATGAAAAAAAATAACCAATTAATTTCGTAATGAGCACAAGTAATTAAATACCAAGAAGAACAATAAATTAATCAAAAGATCAAATAACTCTAAAAATCATGAATACCTAAAACAATGTCAAATTACAATAAAAAAATTAACATATCATTGTTCAAGAAAAAGAAAACAAAGTAAAAGAAAGCACTCATAGACAAGTCTCCTTATTCTTTTGTAGACCCTATTGCACAACCCGCCTTAAATTGAAGAATTCCTCCTTTGATTCGAGTGATTTTCTATTATAATCTATGAATTCCTCCTTTTTTTTTCCTTATGTTTTCCATTTATTTATAGGCTTCGGAAGTGCCTAAACTCGTTAGTGTAGGGTTTTTGGCCGATTAGAAGTAGGAAAATACTAAAATTCTACAGATTACCAAAAATCACATGCAAAAATCAAGGTACTGCCTCAACATCAAGTCACATCTGGCGCCACCTTGGTTGCCTAGAGCCGACGCCGATTGTGTTCTGTTTCCTCAGTTGTTCGCCGATTTTTTCTTGATTTCCTCGCAATGTTTTTCAGAGTGCAGCCGGCACTGCTTCCAGCTTCACAATTGGCGCCGGTTCGATTCTGTTCCGCTTCAATTCATTGAGTTTTTGTCATCTCGAAGTGCATACCAAAAGCATGTGGCTGGTGACGGCTTCTCTGCCCTGTCCGGCGCTACCTATGCTCTGTTTTTGTCTTATTTTACCCCTAAAATCTGAAATAATGTACAAAATACATTTCCAAGCGTAAAATCCCCAATATGAAGGAATATGACTAGTTATTAAACAAAATGTATCACAAAATAGCCTCAAATAATTAGAAAAAATATGACTAATTTAGGCCCTATCATATTCCCCCACACTTAGCTCTTTGCTTGTCCTCAAGCAAAGTATCAAAGACAAGTAGGAAAAACATAAGTTTTGATAAAATCACTCAGTCAATTTCAAAATAATATTCCAATGCTTCCTTCACTCAAGGCAACAAAATGTATGCTACTACATCTTTCATAACAAAAATAAGATTTGTGTAAGTGAATAATGACTAGTAGAACCATCTCAACACTTTAACATCATTCGCAAACCGTTGGAAAGAATTTAGTTCAAAAAGAATATGCATTCCATAAGCTCACTTTTTATACACTCTCTCCACTAATCCGAGACATATCATGATTCTACTTAGGTCAAGTAAGACTTTCAAGCTTGTAATGTAAGGCTAAAAGGCTTGCAATGTAGTATGTCAAACGAAAGATATAGCAGAATCAAATATCAAAGAAGATGAGAGTTCGCAACAAAAGGATAAACATAATGTATCAAAAATTCCAAACTCTTCTTGCTCTCCTATTCCAAAATCAATCAAAACCCATAACCTTGTATAGCAATTACAGTTCAATTCAAGCAAATCTTACATTTTCATCAATCATCCTTAACTCATCAATAATTTTCTCACAAGATCATTCAAATTTTCATCAATGGTGCCAAGAACTTGACGTGAACTTAAGTTTTTTAGAAATACCTACAGCCCAACTACCATTCTTCTTGTGATCTTTCTTTTCTTTCTCTTTCACTTTTTCTTTCTTTTTCCTCTTTTTTTTTCAAATGCTGCTGTTGTTTCTTTTTCAGTTTTTCTTTTTCCATCCTTTCTAGCAGCTTTTTGTTTTCTTTTTGTTTTCAATCTTTCTTTTTCATTTTCTTCTCTTTCCTTTCTCCTTTCCCAACTCAACACAACTTATTGATGCATGACTAAAAGTAACAAGTCATGATCTTTCCACAAATATTCTCCCCCAACATTTGCCTACGTGTACTTTTATCCATCAAAAGCAATTAAAGATTTGGAAGATAAATCAAACTCTCAGAAAGAAGTAATAGACAAAGTATGATAACAGGTTTTAAGAAAGAAATTAACCATTTAGGCTCAAAATAGGCACTAGGGATAATGTTAAATAGGTAAGCTTGAAAAACTCAAACTATCCAAAGAATGCCTATTACCGTTATCCCTAAGTTAAATCATGAATGTCTTTCTTATTTTGCCTCGAGAGGTATTTAAGTAATTTCTAGAATGCTCAATGAATTTTAGTGAAAAAACAAGTTTAAGAATAATGTAAAGCATTTGATCAAGAACCACTTAGTCCAAGTGCGTGTAAAAAGTCATGCATAAGTCATAAATGATATAGAACATATACTCTATGATCTATCACAAAGACATGCATTAAAAATACCACTTGAAATTTCAAAGAAAATCAGAAATTTGTCAAAAAAAAAAAAAAAATTTGCTCTCAAACGGTTCAAAGGAGAATGAAAAGAAGAATGAAGCATAAAAGCATAGAAGAATTACCATTCTAACTACTCCCCCACACTTAAACTGGACATTTTCCTCAATGGCCAAACAGATAGAACAAGGAAAAACAATGCCATGGGACCAAAAATATAAAGGGGAAAAGATAAGAAAGACAATACTTCCATTATAGTGGCAGGCGTCTATACAAGAGAGTCAAGTTCTTGGAGAAAGAGGCATTGTCGAAGTACCTAAGAAAAAACAAAAGAAACACACCAAAGCATAAAAACAAAAAAAGAAAAGTAAACAAAAGAAAGAAAATAGTACAAAAGGAAAAAGTACACGAACTAACTAGAAGATATGAAAATAGAAAGGAAAAACAAAAGGGAAAAAAAAAAGGAAAAAGTGTAGAACAATCAGCTCAATCCTCCGCATCATCATCATCAGTATGTGTGGAAGTGCCAGCATCGTCATGTGGGCCCAGAAACCGCTGTATCCACTCAGCCCATTACTGCTCCATATTCGTCTGCCGTCGAACAATGTCATGATGGAATCACACATATGTACCAATATCTCAGTCTATTGAGCTAGCTGCTCCATCACTGTGGCCTCAAAGTCAGTCCTTGATTGGGACTGGGTACTACTAACTCGTGCTCATGATGGTGGAAGTGGGTGTTCCTCCTCCACAAGTGGTGGCCTAACTTGTCCGGGATACCTGACCTCATGAGGCGTGAGCCATTTCTTCAGCTCCTGGTTATACTTGTACCCATAACTCATCAGTGTTTGCTCCGTAACCATACCATGCTTAGTGGTAGCTTCCATCAATTCTCCCTCAATACTAGCACCAAAGTCTCTCAGAATTTTCATGATGACTAGAGGGAAAACGTAGGCTTTTGTAGAGAGACGGTGATGAACCACATCCCTAATGGATTGTATAATCAAGGGTGCAAGAGGGATAAGCAGGGTATTCATCATCCTATGTAAAATATATGTATCAATAAAGCATGTCTCATTAAATCCATTGGCATGGGGTACAACATTAAACCCAAACATGTATACCAGAGCCCTAAAGTTTGTATCAAGATCATTGTTCAAATAAAAGCTATTGGCCTGAAAGGGATTGTGCTTGTGCAATCCTAAGGTGGCTCTAGTTCTATGGGTATCCAAATCAGGGTCAGAAAGAATTTTTTAATTGTTAACATCTATCCCTTGCCAAGAATAATCATCATATACCTGGAGAAGATTAGCTAAATGGTCTCGTGCGATGATGATGGGGGTTCCTTTCACTCTTATCTCAATGTGGGGGAGATGTTTATTGCCCTTGTCAACCATGTTGGCATAGAATTCTTTGATTAGCACTAGACAATAATTCCCTTTTACTTGTACTATCGATCCCCACCCTAGCCTCCTAAACATCATCCAAGTTTGAGGGCATGGTCTAAGGTAGGTGTAAAGGTACGCTCTACAATAATCTTATTATAAGCCCTCCTATTATACCATTCCTTACAAGATGGATCAATGAACTCAGCTAGCCTAAGGAACAGGGGGTCTATAGATGAGGGGATTGAGGAAGAAGAAGCTCGAGCCCTCTTTGAGGCTTAACCCCTTGCTCTAGACATGTTGGCAAGTAAGCAGTGGTGAAAATAAGAGGATAAAATGAAGAAGCTCACAGAGTTTAGAAGGGCTGTATCTCCCCTGGTCAAACACAATGCACAACTCCCACTCAACGCTCAACCAACTCACAACAATTATGCCCAAACTCCTTTAATGTATATCACACACCCAACAACAACCAATTCACTCTCCTTCAATCAATTCAACCCAACCTACAAGAATACATATAAAGCTCACTGTAAAGCATAAATGTGTTGAACAACCCCAATGCATTCGAATGTGCATACATGATCATGTAAATGAAGACATCATCATGGCATTAAAGTAATCAAGTGTAAAACAATTCAAGCCCAATGTGCATCAACTACTCAATCATCATAATAACTACGATCCTACCCTTAAGCATATCCATAAATTTCCTAATGATCATGTGAATGAATCAAGTACTCAAGAATCATTAACTCATAATATATCCAAAGTCATGAAGCTCAAGAGTTAATTCACAATGCAAGAGAACATCATATATCCTAATTTTCAGCCAAAAAAATACTCAAAATTAGAAAAATTCATCTACAATATCTTAATCGTGGGGATTGAATAAAAATAATACCTTTGCATTCTCTCATGCATAAGCAAGCAAAAGGTGCAATCCTTTTTCAAAAATCCAAGCTCTTTGCATTCGGATTGAAGTTTGGTTTATTGTGAAAAATGGAAGATTTAAAGACTTTTGATCCATAGGATCAACAAAAGAAGGATAGCTTGATGTTATAAAAGTGTTCGGGAGGTGAAAAATCAAATTTTGAGAGAAAGAAAAAGTGGCCAAAATGGCCTATTGGAAGGTGAAGCTGGCGCAGATTAGAGAGGATTTGAGAGGGAGTTGGAGAGTTTGAAAGAAAAAATGGCCAAAATGGCCTATTTCATGTGTTTCGCCTGACAGGAGTCGGTGCCGGTCCTAGTCATAGCCGGTGCCGGTTGCATTCTGTTCGAGCTTCAAGAGGTTTTTTTTTTTAATCAAAGAAAAATGATGCATCACGTAGTAATGATGAATAATGTAATTCTAATTTATGAAGAAATGATAAAACGAATAAAACAAAACGACGAAAATAAAAATTGTTCCAAATTACAAAAACTGATGACTTCAATGTTTTCCACAGCTTTGATCCCGTGGATTTTCTTCAGTGTTTCCTGGTAATGTCCCGGCTTGACGATCCCCCAGTAGTTTAGCAAGTTAACCAATTTGGTTCTCCAAGTTGCGCATGGAGGCCTCTAAGTTCCTTATTGTAGTATCAACCCCTTAGAACTTAGTCTCCGTTGTACTTACCAATTGGCCAATCAATTCTTCTAATGGTGGCTTGGAAGGTGCTTCATTGTTGTTCATGGGAGCTTGATTCCTTTAATTTCCCCCAAAATTGAAAGAACCCTGCCTAGGTTGGTTTTCATTGCTCCATGAGAAATTAGAGTGATTTCTCCAACCAGGATTGTAAGTAGAGTTATAAGGATTGTTACTTGGATGGACATTACCTGCAAAGGCCACTTATTCCGTGGTTTCTTGGAGTGAACCCATATTTTGGCACTCATGATTTGGGTGCCCTTCTGCACAGAAATCACAACTTATATTTAAAACCTGGCCTTGAGGCATCACCATTTGTTCCATCTTTTGAGTTAAGGCGTCCACCTTAGCCTCCAAAGCTGCCACAGCATCCACTTTGTGCACTCCTTGCACACGGGCTCGAGACCTTGTACTTTCCCAAGAATAGTTATTAGAAGCCAAATTTTCTATAAGATCGAAAACCTATTCCGGGGTCTTATGATTGATGGAACCCCCTACAGAAGAGTCCACCACTTGTCGTGTTGTGAACGTAAGGCCATACAAAAAGATGAGCATCTGCATTCCTAACTCAAATCCGTGGTGTGGGCATTTTCTCAACATTTCCTTGAATCTCTCCCAACTTTCATACAAGGGCTCAGAATCTAATTGTTGGAAGGTAAAGATCTCGTTTCTAAGTTTGGCAGTCCTAGCTAGAGGGAAATATTTGGCAAGAAATTTTTCAGTTAGGGCATTCCAAGTAGTGGTGGAACCTGTAGGTAAAGACTTTAACCAAGATTTGACTCTATCTCTCAAGAAAAAAGGAAAAAGTCTTAACTTTATCGCATTTTCAGAAACACCATTCATTTTAAAAGTATCACAAATCTTAAGGAAACTAGCTAAATGGGCATTAGGATCTTCTTCAGGTAGCCCATCAAATTGAACCATATTTTGATCCATTTGGATAATATTGGGCTTTATCTCGAAATTATTCGCATCCACCCTAGGCCTAGTGATACTCGAGCCTGTGCCTGAGATTGCAGGTTTCACAAAGTCATCCATAACCCTCCTGTCATTTCCAGCATTGTTATTTTGAGCACCATCCATATCTGCAATCAAGTTCCTTTGGATTGTCCGGCGGATTTTTGATAATGTCCTTTCGATCTCAGGATCAAAATCGACTATCTCGCCTTCAGATTTTCAGGTCATGTACCAATGATAGCACCTAGAAACGACAAGAAGCAAGTTAGATAGCAGAATTCATGATTAACACGAAAATAAGAATAAAAGGTTAGTCAATAGAACATAGTCAAAGTTAGTAAGTTAGACTACAAATGTATACATAGGATACACAATATACAAAAGATGGCACCTTTTTGCGAAAAGAACAATTGTACATATTCACATATTTACATATTTACATATTTACATGGTTAAATCAACAAAATCTGAGCTTTCATGATATTGTTCCCCAGCAACGGCACCAAAAACTTGATGCGTATAAATTTGGGTATAAAAATCATATAAAAATAAGCACATTCCCAATCAAATTTAAATTAAAACGTTAATCCCAAATTACACATATGAGCAAGCGTACTCATCATTTACATAGTATAGGGTTCAAACGAGGGTGGATCCTCAAGAAACAAGTATGCATTAATCATTTTTCTTTCATTGTTTAACGGACTCAATAAAGTGAAAAAGAAATAAAAAGGAAAATAAAATAAAAGAATATATATACATGTCATGGATGGAGAAGTATGTAACTTAAACTATTATTTTGATAAACATGATCTTAAAGTATTCAATCATTATCATAACTAATCATTCTCTTGACCTCATGAAGGATTAAGATAAATTCACTTCTTTGGTCAATCCATAAAATCACTATCTTCTAGATAAATTAGCATCACTTGGTCTGTCTCAACTAATTCATCCCAAAGGCACATTAAACACAGTCTTTGATTAAATTTCCTTAGTCTGGCAAATTTAAATCATGAAATTAATCAATGAATCCATGGTTTGGCAAATATTAATTAACCTTTAATTACTCAGTCCTCGGCAATTAACCCCATTGGTCTAGTAAGTTAATAGCCAATCAAATATGAAATTAATAAATTGAAACCACCATCAACCACTTTGGTCTAGTAAGTTAATGAAAAGAAACAACCAATTAATCTCGTAATAAGTACAAGTAATTAAATATCAAGAAAAACAATCAATTAATCAAAAGATCAAATAACTCTAAAAATCATGAATACCTAAAACAATGTCAAATTACAATAAAATAATTAACATATCATTGTTCAAGAAAAAGAAAACAAAGTAAAAGAAAGTATTCGTAGACAAGCCTCCTTCTTCTTCCTTTGTAGACCCTCACACAACCCTCCTTGAATTGAAGAATTCTTTTTTTGATTCGAGTGATTTTTTGTTATGATCTACGAATTCCTCCCTTTTTTCTTGTGTTTTCCATCTATTTATAGGCTTAGGAAGTGCCTAAACTTATTGGTGTAGGGTTTTTAGCTGATTAGAAGTAGGAAGATACTAAAATTCTACAAAATACCAAAAATTGCGTGCAAAAATCAAGGCACTGCCTCAATATCATGTCACAGCTGGCACCGCCTTGGCTGCCTAGAGCCAGCGCTGGTTATGTTCTGTTTCCTCAGTTGTTCGCCGATTTTTTCTTGATTTCCTTGCAATGTTTTCTAAAGTGCAGCTGGTGCCACTTCCAACCTCACAGCCGGCGCCGGTTTGGTTCTGTTCCACTTCGGTTCACTGATTTTTTATCGTCTCAAAGTACATGCTAGCAGCACGTGGCCGGCGCCGGCTCCTCTACCCTGTCCACTGCCGACTATGCTCTATTTTGCGATGTTTTTGTCTTATTTTATCCCTAAAATTTGAAATAATGCACAAAATACCTTTCCATGGGTAAAATCTCTAATATGAAGAAATATAACTAGTTATTGAACAAAATGTATCACAAAATAGCCTCAAATGACTAGGAAAAATATGACTAATTTTGGCCCTATCACAAAACGATCACCGTAATGAAATCTATAATTTTAATTCTTGAAGATTGAATGTTTACCTTGTTTGTAGCTTGATTTGGCTAAAAAATGCTTCAAGTTTCCCTTTTTCTCTCCAAGAATTCTTCTTCTCTTACTTTTCCCATTTTTCTCTATTTTTTTCTAGCTTTTCTTTCCTTTTCCTTTCTTTTCTTCCTCTCTTTCCTTTTGTTCTTCTCTTGGATGAATTTCTGGCTGTTTTATAGCCCTTCCACCTCCATTCTAGGGTCCAAAGTCAACCAACATTAATTACATTGTGGGCTATCCATTTTAAAGCTAAATTCCTATTGGTTGATTTAATTTAAATGGATAGTTCTTAAGCTTATTCAATAAGCTTTTGCAATTTAATAAACCCACAAATATTTTACTCCCTCAATGGTATTTTAACACTTGTTTTCATCCACCATTCACACAATGTCACACGTCCATTTTTAACCACGATTTTCTATTTTCTTCATAAACGACCAAAATCAGGTCCGTAACGGAAAAATATTTTATTTCACTATTCAACTCCAAAAATTCCACTGAATCCATTGGTAGCACTTAAATTCTTCAATTCTCTCTCTACTTGGTCAAATTTGAGGTCAAAGTCGTGAGTGTAGTCAAAATGACGAATATGCCCCCGATACCTTGGGAAACATAATTCGCACCAAAACATGCGTTTCATTGCAGTGATCAATTTCTCTTTTCAGAGTACCCTTAAATTCTTATTTTGTTAATAATAATAGCTTTCCAAAAATTTAGGGTACGGATAGAACAAATTCAATAATTACATATGGGTCCCAACAAAATATTATTCCACCAAAATATTCATCTCATTATACCAATCAACTTTTGTTCTGGACATCGGTACAAATTCTCATCCTATTACAAATAGTAGCCAATGGGAAGTGAAAAAGGTGGGGTGTTACAAACATCACACAAGATGCCTTGTCATTGTCCTCTTTATGCCTCTTGTGGATAGCATGCTCATCAATATAAGCATCTTGAGCTGGTGGTGGCGGAATAGGAGCCTCTAACACGTAGAACAACTTTTCTAACTTGAGAACAATTCTTAAGTTTCTATACCAGTTGAGAAAGTTTGTTTCAATTAATTTGTTGGTTTTCAAGATGCTACGCAGGTTTAAGTTGGTCGACATGATGCAAAATACCTAAATGTAAAGATAGAGAAAATTAGCTAATTGTATATGCATATGTAATGCAAATAATTAGATCTTTAATTAAGCGCATTATTATTTCACGATTTTACTCAATTCAATAGCCCCCACTATTGATTCGGAAAAGCCCATTGGAAGCTTTTCTAGTGGACCGGTATCTAAATTCCTCAAGAATGACATTGGATTTGCCCAACAAGCCACCTTAAGTTCAATGGTAGATATCCAATACCAATTACATTGTATAAAATTACCACATCATTGGGTGATTAACATCTTTTAATCTTAAAGCTTTTAAGCTAACCCAATCTTGCCTCTAATTTTCTTTATGCTTGAGTTAGCCCAACCAGGATAAAGAAATTAATTAAACCAGACCCATTAATCAGGTATTTAAAATTTCATAGCCTGAACATGTCCAATGTCAAGGAAGCTTGGGTTAGCCCAACAACCTAGTCTCGAAAGGACTCTTATTCTTACTATATTAATGGAAGGTATTAAGTTTAATTTTGATTGAGGGATTTGTGATATTTGTGTCTTAACATAGTATGCATAATATCACCATATCCATACATTGCAAAAGCATAATTATGTGGTATGGTTATGGACTTTTCCTAAATTAATTTTCTCAAGCCACAAAGGAAATTAATATGGCCAACCCTGTGTATTCATGCATGATATAAGTAGAAGGTCTTACCCTCTCGCCAAGTTTTAGTCACCATCTCCATTGTCTTGTAAATAATTTTTATAACTCTATCTAACCTATGTAATCTAGTTACATAAATTTCCTAACTAAAGAAATCTCGAGTTTCATTCTAGGGGAGTTTAGATGAGAGAGAAATTATACAAAAATAATAGAGAAAGCAGAACACGCAGGCCCTATTTCATTTAAAACAAAAACTGTAAACAATGCATGACCAGATAAATTTGGTTTTACTCCATAACCATCCACCATGCAAACATCATGCTCAAATCACATTAAACAAAATAAAACATAGCATACAATTCCAAAATCACTATTTTGGAATTAAAATATAAAATCAAAATTTTAGAATATATATATATATATATATATATATATATATATACATATATACATATACATATATATATTAATTTCTAAAAATTAAATTTTAGAAATTAACGAAAGTTTTGAAAATCAAATTTTGGAAATTTCCAGATAGATTTATAAAAAATATAAATGTCCAAAATTCAACCCATTAACACATAAACGAAGTCTCTAATAGCACAGTTAAAAATTCTTCATGCAAAATCATAATTGCGCAGCGAAAAAAAAATAAGAATTCCACACCAAGGATCACGTTTATTCATTAACGGAATTAAAATGATAGAGTAATCATACTTTACGTTGTGCCTTTGTGAAACAAAAATTTTCCCTGATCAATTAGTGTTATCTGAGGCGCAATCCAACAAACGCAGAGAATGCCTTCTCATTCGTTCTGTCAAAACACCACAATCCAAGTGTAGGATTGTCTCTAATAAAATCCACATGAGCATGGTGCTCAAGAAAACACCAAAGTTTTGTTCTAGCAAAATTACTATGGTGGCTAGGGCTTTTGTTTTTCAGAAGAAGAAGAAGATGGCGAGAACTCTCAGTTTTCTTCTTAGAAAAAACTCTCTATGAATTAACCAAAATCACAATGCCAATGGATTTCATATATTATCATATATATCGTCCGCAAATCTTTTGGTAATCAGAATCCTATTCTTAATTACCAAATATTATTATTATAATTATTATTAATTATAATATGGCCCACAAATTATAACTCATTATAATTTGACCACAACAGTTTCTTCTTTTCCCAATCAACCCTGTAATGTTATCAAATAACATATTGAGCATCCAGAATAATAAATTAATTTTGATCCGAATATTTTAGTACTTGTTCCCGTAATCCACTACTCATCATATGTATCTATTGATAGCATTTTCAATATACATTCACCTTGGCCAAGGACTTATTGAGTAGTGATTCCTACAAGTAGCCGTAAGATATTCGCTCCTACTATTAGGAGTGGTGAATCTTTTATTGATTCTCTCAACTACTTTTATTTGCTTCATGTTGTACCCAATATCCTTTCCACAGGCAGTCTTGTCAGGACTCCAGAGATTGGAATCAACGTCCAACACTTAGCAAATAAAGTACCCTGGAGATCTCAAATCTAAGGATACTTGCACATTTGCTATGATGAGATTCTATCACTGGCACTAAATAGTTATCCATGTGATTATCTCATAACTAGGTCATCTAAAGTACTTGTTCAAGTAGCAAGCATCCACGCGTTAACTTTGATTATCACAATACTCATGAATGTGAGAATCACCACCTAATCAGATCAAAAAGTATAAGACTAGTACTAACTAGGGATAATTTAAGTGCGAACACTATCCAGTGTAGTAGGGACCTCACATCATGATCTCTATCCTGATTTTCTTAACACAGTGTTGCACTTGAGACTTTTTCTAACAGTTATTTTACACGAAAGTATAAGTGAAACAAACTAAAAGATAAAGAATGCCTTATTTTATTTAATAATGCACAATATATAGAATATATGTGATTGACTCTAGGGCATACCACTAACAATATACACCCTACTCTTAGGAGTGATGGATCATTTATTGACCCTCTCAACTACTTTTGTTTACTTTACATTGTACCTAAATCCATTCTATAGGCGGTCCTTGATCAAACTCCAAGGATTAGAATCGAAGTACAATGCTCAGCAAACAAAGTACTTTAGAAATTTCAAGTCTAAGGATATTTGCATAATTGCTATAAAGAGATTCTAACACTGGTACTAAATAGTTATCTATGTAATTATCTCATAGCTAGGCTCCAATATTTGTGTTCATATAACAAGTATCCATGTGTTAACTTTGAGTATCACAATATCCATGGATATGAGAAACACCGTTTGATTCAATTAGGAAGTCTAACATGTGTTAGTCTTGGTACATTAATGATGTCCCGTCTCATTAATACTATAACTGGGGATGGTTTTGCACAAGTATGTACAGTATAATAGGAATCCCACATTATGATCTCTATCATGATTTCCTTAACACTATGCAATATGTTAGGGATTTTATCTATCAGTTTACACACATACACTTATGAAAATAAAGAAATTGAAAAATAAAAAATGTCTTTTATTGAATAAATATGCAAAATATATACATTATACCAATGATTGTTTCTAGGGCATAATACATATCGTATCCCTTTCCTTCTTCCTAGAATGTTTGGTGATCTTAGAGGAATTCCTGGGTGTATGCAAGTTGGGTGATTCACTTGTCAATTCATCATCCTCTAATTTAGGATGATCGGCTAAACAACAAAATGAGAGTATAGTAGAGGTACTTGCCACCTTACCCAATAGATACGATACTTGCCACTTAGAACTATATGCTACGCGATGGGTATACTTACACATATGTGTGTTGTGTGAGTGATTTTTGACCTTTTAAATAAAAACTTGATTATTTTGTGTGAATTATTTACACTTCTTTCTATACATAAGTATACACACAAAGCACGCATTAGATTCCTTTGGCAATCATGGTAAAGGTAAGGTCACGAGAAAGGCAAGAAGCACAGTAGCTCAAGCTCTCCTTTTTCTATCCTTATTTATTGAGACTCCTTTCTCGGCAATTCCTCCTCTTAATGATAGAAGAGTTCTCCTTCTCTGGCACTTCTTCTCTACGATGTTGTTTCCTTCAAAAAACTCCTCCTCTACAATTGTTTCTTCTCTGAAAAACTTCTTTGCTAATTCATTCCCCTCTTCTCAATTTCTCTAAAAATAGCTACTTCTCCTCTCTTATCTTTCAACTACATCATCTCCTCTCCATTTTTTTTTTCACCATTGACGGCCAAAGAAAGCTACTACCACGGAAAACTACCATTGCCAAAATTGGAATTCCTACTCGCCAGAGCAGCTGCTGGAGATCTTCTCCAATAACAAGTTTTTTTTTTTTAAACAATAAAATGCAGACTTTATATTTGTTAACTTGGAACTGATTGTATTGAGATTTTATTGTTAAATTTGTTCTAAAATTGGTTATCCTGTTAAATGGTTTGAAATGTATAGAAATTATTTGGTTATCTATTCAAGTTGTTTAAAATGTATAGAAAGTATGTATTTGGTTATCTAGTTAAGTCAGTAAGTGATCTTTATGTGTTGGATATTTGCATATTACTATGTTGGATGTTGTATATTTGTTGGAGCTTTATTGTGACAGGGTTCCTAGAGAAGTAGTTTGGTGGGTGCTGGCCAAGAAAGGTGTATCAATAAAGTATATTACTCTCATTAAAGATATGTATGAGGGAGCATGTACAAGTGTAAGGACTAGCGCCGGAGTGACTGCAGAATTCCCTATTAATATCGGGGTGCATCAAGGATTAGCGCTTAGCCCTTTCCTCTTTGCAGCCGTTATGGATGAGTTGACCTGCACTATACAGGAGGCTGTGCCATGGTGTATGTTGTTTGCGGATGATATTGTATTAATTGATGAGACTAGAGCCGGTGTAAATGCTAAATTGGAGTTATGGCGGCAGACATTGGAATCCAAGGGTTTCAAAATTAGTAGGAGTAAAACAGAGTATATGGGATGCAAGTTTAGTGGTAGCAGAAACATAGCCCAGAGTGTAACTTTGGAAAGTAGAGATATACCGTTAGCTGATTGTTTTCACTATCTAGAATCTATTATTCAGAAAGACGAAGAGCTCGATAGCGACGTTGCACATCGAGTTAAGGCGGGTTGGTTGAAATGGAGGAGTGCGACTGGTATTCTTTGTGATCGTAATGCACCGTTGAATTTAAAGGGAAAGTTTTACAAGGCAGTCGTACGACTTGTTTTATTATATGGTACGAAATGTTGGGCAGCTAAAAGATGTCATATTCCAAAAATGAAAGTAGTTGAGATGCGTATGTTACGGTGGATGTGTGGATATACTAGGAAGGATAGAGTTAGAAATGAGATCATTAGGGAAAAGGTGGGTGTGGCATCTATTGAGGAAAAGATGAGAGAAAGTCGTCTGCGTTGGTTCAGACACGTTCAGAGAAGACCGAGGGATGCTCCTGTTAGGGCGATGGAGAGAGTGAGGCAGAAAAGGTTAGACAGAGGTAGAGGTAGAGGTAGGCCTAAAACGACATAGATAGAGGTAATTAAGAGAGATATGTCTTTGTTAGATTTGGATGAAAGTATGACGTTCGATAGAAGAAAGTGGCGAGAGAGGATTCATATAGTTGACCACACGTTGCCTGACGTTGGTTCATGTAGCCGACCCCAAGTTACTTGGGATTAAGGTTTAGTTTGTTGTTGTTGTTGTTTATTGTGCACTGTGTTGTGGTTGATGCTGAATTTAATTTGGTGAGGGGGTTGTGTTGTGGCACTGTGAAATGCACGGACTGTGACTATTAAACCCATTTTCGGACCCCAAATGAGAGGATAAGTTAGATGTCGGGAAGGAGGCATCGAACTGAGTGGAGTAAAATAGGAAAAACATTAATAGTGAATTTAGGGGGAAAAAACCTATTCTCAATTTTTAAATATAAATTAAATTGGAAATTAGATTATTATCTGTTAAAAAAAATTGAGAAGTTAAGCCTTTTTAAATAGCAATATGAATTAAATGAAAAAATTAATAAAGTGTCTCAATAAACCAATTTCTTGCAAATAAAATGAAAAATAAAAATTTATATTGAATGAAAAAAAATTCTACCCTCAAATTTTTACAAATATAAATTAACTTTAAAAATTGAAAATTACAAAAAGAAATATTTATCATTCAAAAAATTTGAGAATTTAAATGTTTTCAATTAGCAATTTGAATTAAATGAAAATATTAACAAATGGTCTCAACCGAACTATTTCAAATAAAATAAAAATAAAAATTGTATATTGAATGAAAAAAAAAAAAATCTATCCTCAATTTTTTTTCCAAATAGAAAATAAATGTGAAATATGAATATTAGAAGAACAAAATTATATATTTTCATTTAGAGTGAATTTATTTTTAGTAAAATGGGTGGGGGGGCGGGGGAGTTAGAGTGAATTTAGGGAAAAAAACTTATCATCAATTTTTTTTTCAAATACAAATTAAACTTGGTATATAAATATTTTTAAAATTTTTATATTTTCAAATATTTGAGAAATTAAATCTTTTGAAATAGCAATTTGTATTAAATAAAAATTGTCCACCTTTTTTCAATTTCTTCAAATAAAACAAAAGATAAAAATTTATATTCAATGAAAGAAAAAAATTATCCTTAAATTTTTATGTGCAAATTGAATTTGAAATATGAATTCTATAACTAAGTTTTCAAATATAGAAATAAATTTTAAGTGGTACATAAATGTAAACTATTCTTATTGAACATATTCTGGGCATTTAGTCTTATATAACATGCATAAACATTTCTTGTGGAATGGGATCCATTTCAAGTATTTAAACATTATGTTTTTAAACATTATATTTTTAATTAAATAAAAATTTCAATTTAAATTAGATGAATAGTATTAAATTATATTCAATTTCAAATATACCAAAAAATTAATGTTAAATAAAAGATTAAAAAAATTAAATCTTTACATTTTTTTATATACAAATTAAATGTGAAATATTAATATTAAATGTATGAAATTTTAGCTTTTCAAGTATTTGAGATTTATATTTTTTGAAATTAAAATTAAATGATGATATTGAAATTAAATTAATAATAATTAAAAATTATTGTAAAATTATTTCTAACAATAAACATATGAAGTAAAAGAAAAAATAATAATTTCTCCTCACAAGTATTTAAACTTTATGTTTTTATATAAAAATTAAGTAGAAAAATATCAAATTACCATATGTTAACTTTTTCTAATTAATTAATCTTAATTATCTTAATTAGTTCGGTATATATTTGTTTATAGTTGCTGTCAAAAATAAAAATAAAACATAAAATCAATTAGGAAAAAGTAAAGAAGATAAATAAAATACTCTAAAAAATCATATAGATATAATTTTGCAAAAATTTTGTAATAAACTTAAATATGGACCTATTGTCTCAAATGATAAAAAAGTTATACATATATAATTTTACGTCAAACAATATTTTTCTCTTATAATTGAAAAAAATGGAATACAAAAATTTATATTAAATGGGAAAAAAAAACCTCTCATCAAATTTTTTAAATGCAAATTAAATTTTCCAAAAATTTACGTAGCAATACGATATCAAACCCTGCAGTTCCTTGATTGAAAATATTTTTTTTAAATCTTTCTCTATAGATAAACTAAATAAAAATATTTTCGGTAAATTAATTTTATAAATTATACATATACAACTTATTTAACAATGAATAAATACTCATATATTAAACGATGCAATTTTAAATAATTAGTTTTGGCATATATTAAATAATGCAATTTTAAATAATTAGTTGTGGCATATATTAAATACTCGTGGACTGCAATTGACCAAATTTATTTGTGATGATTAATTCATTAATTTGATATTAGTTGATATAACATAATTTTTGACACTTTATTTTTTAATAGAAAAATCATTCTAACTTATCTATGCACCATGTCACTGAAACAATCAATAAAATAACGATTATATTGGGATTACAAGATTATATATACTGCTAATGGTGATTTTTTTAATGATCTCTATCACAAGACTTTGCTTGTTAGAAATTGAGTTAGTTATGCCAATTAAGTCAACAAAATATGTGCAATTCAAAGCTTGGACGTGCATCTATCATGAGGAGTAACCAATTAATCTGCATGCTCATCACGAGATCGTCTCAATTCCAAATACAATACCTACAGATCTTCCAAAGAAAAACAACCAACTCCTATTATGGAGTTATTCATTGCATTACTAAACTTAATTGTTCCTATGAATATGGTTAATTTTGATTTAAATTTACTAATACCTGTTACCAATAATTCTCCACATATTTCAAATGACACTTTCCAATCCCTTTATATTACATTACTTTTGGATACCACAGTTGTTGGGCATAGCAATCAATACTTATCAACCTCAATAGGGTTTGTTATGCCTCCAGTTCGTGACCACACTCAACCTCCCTAAACACAAACAAGCCTACCATTGTTTTCAGTAGTGGAAATTAATGTTCCATTAAATGTAACTCTAGTTGATATATGGGTTACTCAAGAGTCAGGGTGCTTCTGAGGCGATTGTGGACGATTTAGGACCTACATCGGATATTAATGGGCCTGCTATGGAAGATACTCCCACAAGGATGAGGGGGATGGAAATGTTAGAGAACAGATTCCCTGTCATTCTATAATGCAACAACCTACTAATAGACCTGTTGAACCAAAATACTTGTATAATCCACCATATTCAATGTACATCGATAGGTTGGATACTTATAAGAAAATACAAAACAAAACTGGTGGAATAGCAACAAGTAATGGGATGGATTTATGGTCAGAATCTACCAATGACTTGAGAGTTGGCATGTAGTTTAGGGAAAGGATAAGTTACTTTGGGCTGTTCAGTCGTTGTCTGTTAGAATAGGTCGTGAGTTTATGGTATAAGAAAGTAAGGCTATACTATGGATTGCCGAGTGTAAAAATTCAACTGCACAACATCTCTATCCTTGGTGGATCCATGCATTTAAGAAGTAAGATTGTGGCTTATGGCAAATTACTCAATAGCATAGAAAGAACATTTGCTTAGTCTGGACAGTAAACCATCGCAACATAAGGCGAAATTCATGGCGAAGCACATTTTGTTAATGATTCACAATAATCCAGAGATTAAAATCAATAAAATAAGTAACCATATTAATAATGCGTTCCATTTCTCTCCGTCTTATAGAAAAGGATGGAACGTGCTCAGGCATGCTATTGAGATGATCAACGGAGATTAGCCTTCTTCATTTGAATAGCTACCACGACATATGCTTACTTTACAAAATTCGAATCTTGTTACATTCGTGGTGTGGTATCATTTACCAATCAATAGGAATGTGGCCAGGACATTTGGATATGTTTTTTAGATGTTCAAATCACAAATTAATGCATGTGTTCACATGAAACTGATGGTTAGTGTTGATGGGGCATTCTTTAGGGGCATATACAAAAGAAAGCTCCTAACAATAGTGGGTTACGATGCCAATAATCATATATTACCCCTTACATTTGTAGTTGTTAACGAAAAAATTAATGATAGTTGGGGTTAATTTTTGTCCTTACTCAGAGAGCATGTATTAAAGTATTGAAAATTTTGTTTAATAACCGACTGACATATTGGGATGGTGAATGCTATTTATCGACAACCCTTTTAGCAAGTAGCAGTGCACAGGTTTTGTCTTAGATATATCCAGAGTAACTTTAATGCAAAATTTAGGAACCATCAGTTGAAGAATTTGACATACGCAATTAGGGATCCAAACAAGTGATGCGTGATTTGTATTTATACTCGTGTCAAGGGAGAATTATTAATATTTCATACAAAAATAACCAAGTCTTAATCTAAATACCAAAAATCACTCACACAATACAGATATAGGCATGTATGCCCATCGTATAGTATATAATTTTAGTTGGCAAGTATTATATCCCTCGTGTAAGGTGGCAAATACTTCTACTATGCCCTTGTTTCATTTTTTGATAAATTATCCCATTGGGGAGTTGACGAATAGAAAAATGGAACAACCAACCCAAGTACACCTTAGAATCCTTCTTAAATCACCAAATATCCTTAGGAAAAGAAGGATAAGTTATGTAAATTAAAAGGTATTCCACATTACTAAGCTAAACCTAATAGGACCTAAATTAGTCATATTTTTCCTAGTTATTTAAGGCTATTTTGTGATATATTTTGTTCAATAACTAATCATATTCCTTCATATTTAAGATTTTACCCTTGGAAAGATAATTTGTGCATTATTGCAGATTTTAGGGGTAAAATAAGATAAAAACATCGCAAAACAGAGTAGAGGTGGCGCCGAACAGGTAGAGGAACCGGCACCGGCCACGTGTTGTTGGTACGCACTTCGAGGAGATGAAAAAATCAGTGAAACGTCTAGAACAGAATCGAACTGGCACCAGCTGTGAAGTTGGAACCGGCGCTGGCTGTACTCTGGAAAACAATACGAAGAAATCAAGAAAAAATCGGTGAACAACTAAAGAAACAGAACACAACCGGCGCTGGCTTCAACAGCCAAGACGGTGCCGGCTGTACCTTGATGAGGAGGCCGTGCCTTGATTTTTGCACGCGATTTTTGGTAATCTATAGAATTTTAGTATCTTTCTACTTCTACTCAGCCAAAAACCCTAGACTAACGAGTTTAGGCACTTCCTAAGCCTATAAATAGATGTAAAACACTAGAGAAAATGGAGGAATTCATAGATCATAACAGAAAATCACTCAAATCAAATGAGGAATTTTTCAATTCAATGAGGGTTGTGCAAGAAGGTCTTCAAAGGAAGAAGAATGAGGCTTGTCTATAAGTGCTTTCTTTTACTTTATTTATTTATTTATTTTTTTAACAATGATGTGTTAATTGTTTTATTGTAATTTGACATTGTTTGAGGTATGCATGATTTTTAAAGTTATTTGATCTTTTGATTAATTGATTGTTATTCTTGGTATTTAATTACTTTTGCTTATTACGAGATTAATTGATTGGTTCTTTCTATTAACTCGTTGAGACCAAAGGGGTTGATGGTGGTTTCACTTTATTAATTTCGTATTTGTTGTCTATTAACTCGCCGAGACCAAGGGGGTTAATTGATGAGGACTAAGTAATTAAAGGTTAATTGATGTTTGCCGAGACCAAGGATTCATTGGTTAACCTCATGTTTTAAATTCTCCGAGACCAAGGGAATTTAATCAAGGATTGTGTTTACTGCATCTTTTAGATGAATTAGTTGAGACGAGACCAAGTAATGCTAATTTATCTAGAAGATACTGATTTCATGGATTGAAAAAGAAGTGAATCTATCTTGATCATTCATTATGCCAAGAGAACAACTAATTATGATAATGATTAGGTACTTTAAGATTATGTTTACCAGAATAATGGGTTGAGTTATATAATTCTCAATTCTTGACATGTATATATTCTTTTATTTTATTTTATTTTATTTTTTATTTCTTTTTCACTTTATTGAGTTGATTAAACAATGAAAGAAAAGTAATTAATGCATACTTGTTCCTTGAGGATCGACACTCGTTTGAACCCTATGATATGTTAATGATGAATACACTTACTCATATGTGTAATTTGGGATTAACGTTTTAATTTAAATTTGATTGGGAATGTGCTTATTTTTATATGATTTTTACACCCATATCTAAATGTATCGAAACCTCAATTAACTAAATAGATCTGTTATTACTCTATATTAGCACTGTTAGCCCTAAGGGCATTCTTCTATATTTTGATTTATGAAAAATATTGATGTAGACTAACGTGTGCAATCTATATGTGATAGGACATGTTTGACCTCAGTTCTTCTAGTAGGATTGCGAAGCAGCACTTAAGCAATAGAATCCAAAAATGGTTGATAAAGTGCAAATCCAACTTGAGAGATTACATATTATGAAGGCCTTGTGAAGAATTATAGACTAAGAATTGTGATTAAGGTATTATTTGTAAATTCCTGTCTCTTTACCTTATATTCAATTTGTTTTACCTTAAAGCACTTACAAATGATTTCAAAAAGATGATATTTCTAAATCTAGTTTTATAAATTCTTGGTTGAGTAGTTTTGGATGGACTTCTGAGTCCAAAAACACTGATCCAATAATCTGTAGCTTTTTTCAAAATATACCTTTTTGCATAAAGTGTCGTTTTGGACTCACCTTTTGAATGCACATCTTTTCATTCTATAAATCCAAAACTCTAAATATCCTAATCGAGTAACTAGCCGTTGGGATTTCGATTTTAGAACTTATAAAAGCTTCAAAACTCGATTTTCATGTAAATTTTGTGCTAACTCATTCAGAAACACTCCTACACTTTAGAATACAAAAATATCCCTTTTCATTTGTACTTCTAAGTAAGATTAAATTCTTCTAGACGTAAAAAGGTATTTGTGCTTAGTGATTTATATTTGTTCAATCTGTGAGCTATTTCTATATTCTATCTTTAATCAACTTTGTATCAAGGTTAAGAAAGTAAAACCCAGTTGTGTTAGCCTTGGTTGTTGAGTTTAAAAAGGTTGGGTTTAAAACCAAGTATGAAAATTCTCTCGTGTAAGATTGGTGTCACCTACCACTGATATGATCTTGAGTGGGCTTTTTCTTGGTGTTGTGGGTGGTTTAATTGGTAAGGAGTTCAGCTCAACCAATAGGACCAAAACAGAGATTCTTCTTGAGACAAAAGAAAAAAATGAAATAACAACCTACCCTCTATCAAACCCTTGAAGAACTAAGCTTCAAAGACCCCCAAGAATAGTAGAAAGTTCTACTGTA
Source organism: Voacanga thouarsii (assembly GCA_026120185.1). Taxonomy (NCBI): domain Eukaryota; kingdom Viridiplantae; phylum Streptophyta; class Magnoliopsida; order Gentianales; family Apocynaceae; genus Voacanga; species Voacanga thouarsii. The sequence continues at coordinate 1,689,939 of JANUWF010003362.1, read as the reverse complement.
ATCTCACCCAAATATCCTTGAAGCAACAAAGGCAAACAAAAACAAATAGAATAGAGAAAATAGGCACCCGAGTAATGGAATTTCAAATAAACTTTAGAAGAGCAGAGCAACTAAGACCCATTTAAAGAAACCATATTGGATTATCTAAAAAGATTTATAGACTCATTCATAAGGAAGACTAACCCTTAAGCATGGTCTTGAACAAGATGAACAAGGAGGCTAGGGCCTCTCAAGATTCTCTCTCAAATTTTGATTAAAGTGTGTGAATTGTGTTGTCAAATTACTAAATGTTCTATTTATACTATCCTAACTCTAGCTAAGTAACCTCTAAGGTTCTAATACAATTTAGAGCCTTAATAAGTCTTTACAAAATATTTAAAATGGAGAAAATCGGAGAAAATATAAAAAATGCGGGGCAGCGATTGGCAGCCCAGGCCCTACCCGGCACCGGCTAGGGCTCTTGAACCGACACCGATTGTGCGTTGTGTTCGAGCCGCCATTGGGCAGGCTGAAGCCGGTGCCGGTTTGGCTGCTTGAGGCCGACGCCGGCTGTCCGCTGGAAGGCCTCATTTAGTCAAGTTTCGTCCGTCTTTGTTGCCGGCTTGAGTTTTTGTTGGGGTCCTTCTTGGATAGTCATCAAAATGAGCTCTTGGCTAACTTTCTCAACCTTCCAATCCTTTTTCATCCTCAAGCATGGTTTTATAAGTAATTAACAGTTAACTTGAAACTTTTTAGACCTAGATCTTGTCATCGGTCTTTGTCCTTGCATGGTCACGCCTCCCCCTCCTTGATCTTGACCTCCATGATGAAGAGGAGTCTCATCATCTCCCTCTCTTTGAAAAGGATTCGTCTCCAAATCATTGCTATCATCTACATCAACAGGAGAGAGATCACTAACATTAAAAGTGGCGCTAACATGATACTCACCGGGTAAATCTATCTTATAAGCATTATCTCCAACTTTAGCAAGAATTTGAAATGGACTATCCCCCTTGGATCTAGTTTGCTCCGTCGTTGAGTGGGAAATCTCTCCTTATGAATGTGCACCCATACCCAATTGCCCGGCTCAAATGATACATTTTTCCTTCCTTGATTGCGCTTATGGGCGATCTCTTCATTTCATTTTGCAATAGTTGTTTTCACCTTCTCATGGAGTGCCTTCACCATTTCCACCTTCTTAGCTCCATTGAGATTCAACTGTTCACCTATAGGTAAAGGAACCAAATCTAAAGGAGTTAGACGATTAAAACCATACACAATTTCAAAAGAAGAATAAGAAGTGGTAGAATGAAAGCCCTATTGTAAGCAAACTCAATATGTGGTAAGCATTCCTTCCAAATTTTCAAGTTCTTCTTGATTATGGCCCGTAAGTTAGGTGCGTGTTTGGTTGACCACCTCCATTTATCCATCCTTTTGAGGATGACAAGCTGTGGAAAACAAGAGATTAGTACCAAGTTTGTTCCATAATACTCTTCAAAAGTGGCTAAGGAATTTAGTATCCCTATTCGAGACAATAGTCCTTGGAATCCCGTGCATTCTCACCATTTCCTTAAAGAATAAATCTGCAATATAAGACGCATTATTAGTCTTGGAACAAGTCACAAAATGAGCCATTTTAGAGAATCGATAAAAAATCACAAATATGGAGTCCTTACCCTCCTTGGACCTAGGCAATCCTAAGATGAAGTCCATTGAAATATTAACCCAAGGCACATTAGGTGTGGGCAAATGAGTATAAAAACTATGTAGAAGAGATCTAGACTTAGCTCGCCTACAAATAATGCATTAAGAACAATGTTTTTCCACATCCCTTCTTATTTTTGGCCAAAAGAAATGTTCCTTAAGGATGCGTAAGGTATTTTCAACCCCAAAATGCCTTATTAGTCCCCCACTATAGGCCTCCCTAACTAGCAATTCCCTAATAGAACCCTTTGTCATACAAAACCTTGCCTCCCTAAACAAGAAACCATCATGCCTATAATATTTAGCAAATGCACTTTTCTCACAAACATGAAAAATATCTCCAAACTCCTCATCATCAATATATTAATCCTTCACAAGCTCAAAACCAATAAGTTTAACATCCAAAAAGTTTAGTAGTGAATACCTTCGAGATAGTGTATCCGCTACCACATTTTCCTTACCCTTCTTGTAATGAATGACATAAGGAAATGTCCCAATAAACTCCATCTACCTTGCATGCCTCTTATTCAAATTTTGTTGGTTTTTGAGGTGTTTAAGGGTCTCATGAATGGTATGAATGACAAACTCTCTTGGTAAAAGATAATGTTGCCAATATTCTAGGGTCTTCACCAAGGCAAAAAGCTCTTTATCATAGGTAGAGTAATTGAGGGCCGCCCTGGACAATTTCTCACTAAAGTATGTAAGAAGTTTTCTATCTTTGGTCAAGACCACACCTATTCGCACCCCACTTGCATCACACTCTATCTCAAATGCCTTCTCAAAGTTAGGAAGAATAAGATTTGGAGCTTGGCTCAATTTGTCTTTGAGGGTTTGAAAGGCTTGTTGTTGGGCTTCCTCCCACCTAAATCCCACCTTTTTCTTTACCACTTCGGTTAGAAGGGCTGCTATGATGTTAAAATTTTGGATGAACCTCATATAGAAGCTAGCTAGCCCATAGAAACTATGGACTTGGGTAATGGTGGTAAGGGTAGGCCAATATTGGATGGCTTTTACTTTTCTCTCATCAACCTCAATCCCCTCGGCACTCACAATATACCCAAGGAATGTAATCTTTTCCAAACAAAAAGAGCACTTCTCAAGATTGGCATACAATCTCTTCATTCGGAGGGTAACAAGCACACTTTGAACATGATTCAAATGATCCACATATGATTTGTTATAGATTAATATATCATCAAAGTACACAACAACAAATTTTACAATGAATTCCCTCAAAACATAGTGCATTAATCGCATGAAAGTACTAAGAGAATTAGACAATCCAAAGGACATGACAAGCCACTCATACAACCCTTGTTTGGTTTTAAAAGCCATTTTCCATTCATCCCCTTCTCTTATTCTAATTTGGTGATAACCAGATTTCAAATCAATTTTAGAGAAAATGCATGCACCAAATAACTCATCAAGCAAGTCATCTAGCCTAGGAATGAGATAGCAGTATTTTACCGTGATATTGTTGATAGCACGACAATCTACGCACATACGCCATGTCCCATCCTTTTTAAGCACCAAGAGAACCGGAACCACACATGGACTTAGGCTCTCTCTTACATGTCCCTTCTCAAGTAATGCCTCTACTTGCTTTTGCAATTCTTTAGACTCGTCCGGGTTGCTTCTATACTGATGTGTTTGGATTTGGGTATAAAAATCATATAAAAATAAGCACATTCGCAATCAAATTTAAATTAAAACATTAACCCCAAATTACACATATGAACAAGCGTACTCATCATTAACATAGTATAGGGTTCAAACAAGTGTTGATCCTCAAGGAACAAGTATACATTAATCCATTTTCTTTCATTGTTTAACCGACTCAATAAAGAAAAAAACGAAATAAAAAGGAAAATAAAATAAAATAAAAATATATACATGTTAAGGATGTAAAATTATGTAACTCAAACTATTATTTAGACAATCATGATCTTAAAGTACCCAATCATTTTCATAACTAATTATTCTCTTGACATTATGAAGGATAATATAGATTCACTTCTTTGTCCAATCCATGAAATCCCTATCTTCTAGATAAACTAGCATCACATATCCTGTCTCAACTAATTCACCTAAAAGATGCATTAATCACAATCCTTAATTAAATTTCCATTCTTGGCAAATTCACATGAAATTAACCAATGAATCCATATCCTGGCAGACATCAATTAACCTTTAACTACTTTGTCCCTACTTTTAACCCCTTTGTCCAAGTAAGTTAAGAGCTAACAAATATAAAACTAACGAATTGAGACCACCATTAACCCCTTTGTCCAAGCAAGTTAATGGAAAGAAACAACTAATTAACCTCGTAATAAGCACAAGTAATTAAATACCAAGAATAACATTCAATTAATCAAAAAATCAAATAACTCTAAAAACCATGAATATCTAAAACATTGTCAAATTACAATAAAATAATTAATACATCATTATTCAAGAAAAAGAAAACAAAGGAAAGAAATAGATACTCATAGATAAGCCTTCTTCTTCTTTCTTCGTAGACCTTCTTGTACAATCCTCCTTGAACTATTTATCTCGAGAAAATATTGGTAATGCACTCTAAAATATAATTAAGTCTCTACATTGTACACCCCCCCCCCCCCCATTTCTAGGGTAAATTGGCCTTTATTTATAGGCTCACAAAGTTTCTAAAAGAATCCTAAATAAAGAAGAAGTAATTACATAAAAATAATCCAAAACAAAAAAGGATTAATAATAGCTAAAATAAAAACCTAAGAAAAATTAATGGAATCCACCGCCTTGACTTTGTAAATTGGAAATTCAATTTGGATTTTGTCTTGTCGTTTTGTGCTATAGCTTGTGGAATTCAAATTGTTGAATTTGTAATTGTTGAAGTTGGCTTCCAATTGAAGCCGTGCGGACCAAAATTGAAAAGCCACCGAAATCTTTATCTTTGTTGCATCGGCTCAATTTGAGCCATCGAAGTTGCTTCACCTTTTCTATTTTGCCTTTGTAATCGGCTGGCTTTGAGTCGCTAAATGAGCCACTGCCGAATTTGCTTCATTTTTCCTTTTACTGCACCAGCTTAATTAAGCTGCTAAACCCCCACCGAAATCTGTTTCCTTTCTTTGTTCTATCCTTTTTCTCAACCACCTTTGTTGACCTCTCCTTTACACCTGGGCCCCACCAAAATTGAATTCTTCATTTTGTTGCTGTTGCTTTCTTCTTGCTGTTCGAAATTCCTTTGTTGTTGAATTGGAATTGAGCCATCAAATTTCATTAATTCCTTTGTTGCTTTTGTTGCAATTGTCTTCTTCTTGTTGTCGGCTCAAATGATGAAGCCAGCCAAAATTACTTCTTTTGTAGCCCTTATTGACTTCCAATTTCAATTGTTTCCCTGTTCCTTCAATTCCTTTGTGCTTCCAGTAGCTAACTGGTGCCGGTTCTACCTTCCCGGGCTCGCGCCACCTCTATTCTGAAAAATCACACAATTAACTCTAATTTTCCCTTATTTTTGCATTAAATTACAGAAAAGTATTTTTATAAGGGAAATATCAAATATGAAAGAATATGACTAGTTATTTCACAAAATGTATCACAAAATAGTCTCAAATAACTAGGAAAAATATGACTAATTTTGGCCCTATCATATACGTCGGTTGGTTGGGGATGACGGCTCCGGATACAAAGTCGATTTGATACTCAATCCCTCTTATGGGTGGTAGTCCTCCGGGTACCTCTTTTGGAAAAACGTCTTTAAATTCTTGAAGAATAACTGTAATTTCATTAGGCAAGACAATGTAGATTCATTAGTAGAAACATAAGAACCTTTGTATAAAAGAAAAATAACCGGTTCCTTAGCTTCTATAGTCTCTATGACCTCACTTTCTTTTGCAAAGAAATTCATTCTTCTTTTACCTCCCCTCTCTTGTCCTTGCTCACTCCTATCCTTGATCGTTAAAGGTACTTATTTGTCCATCCTCTCTCTCAACTCTTTTTCTCTCATCTCTTGTTCTTTCCTCTCAATTTCTTGTTTTTGTTTGACATCTTGCGTTCTCTTTTTTTTTTTTTTTTCTTTCTCCTTTATAATTCTTTGATCTTTGTTTGACAAAGTCTCAAATAACTAGAAAAATTATGACTAATTTAGGCCCTATCATATACTTAGTTCCCTCATTGAGTAGGGAATAAGTATTCTTCCTTCTATCATGCTTTACATGCTTATCGTATTGCCAAGGCCTCCCTAGGAGCAAGTGACCCGCTTGCATGGGTACCATATCACATAGCACATCATCCTTATACTTTCCCATCTCAAAAGACACCAAAACTTGTTTTTTTTATTCTCATTTCCCCACTATTGTTCAACCATTGCAATTTGTAGGGTTTAGGGTGTTTAATCCAACTCATGTCCAATTCTTCAACTAAGTTTGCACTAATCACGTTAGTGCAACTTCCACTATCCACAATGACACTACAAGGGGTCTTGTTGATTAGACACCTAGTGTAGAAAATATTCTCTCTTTGTTAGTGATCTTGATCTTCAATGGCTTGTGAATTCAATGACTTTCTTGTGACTCCCACCAAAGAGTATTCATGTCCAACAACTTCCCATTCATCACTTTCCTCATCTCTATTTCCCTCTTGGTTTCCTTGGTACCTTTCTCCCTCTTCTTCTTCGTCGGTAGAAACCTCACCATAGGGATTAGTATACATCGTTCTCTTGCTTGGGCACTCATAGGAAGTATGGCCATATCCAAGACACTTAAAACACTTGGTATCCCTATTCCGTTGTGACCTCTCCATGGCTTTTCCCTTGTCCTTGTTCCATCCTTCCCTAGGTTTCCAATCCTTCTTAGGCTTCCAATTCTCTCTAGGTTTCCAAGCCTTCCTTAGTTTGTTGAAGTCCCTTTGAAATGGCTTAAAGGCTTCATCCTTCTTAAATGGTACCTTACTAGTAGTGTTGGGATTTAGAAGTGGTGGTCTAGTAAATGCCCTCCTCTTTAATTGCCTCTCAATCTTCATAGCGGCATGTACCATATATTCTAATCGATCATAGGGGTGCAATTCTACCAAATTTGCAATTTTTCTATTTAATCCTCCCAAGAACCTTGCCCTTGTTACTCTAAGATTCTCATTGATTTGATCTCTCATCAACATTACTACCATCTCTTTATGGTAATCTTCCACACTCTTGTTCCCTTGTTTGAGTGATTGGAGCCTTTGGTAAAGATCATTGTAGTAATGGTGCAGTATAAACCTTGCCCTCATCATATATTTCAATAAATTCCAACTAGCCACGGTTTTCACTCCCATTTGTCTCCTTTGTGCACTAACTTGCTCCCACCAAACCAAAGCATACTCCGAAAATCCCAAAATAGCCAACCTTACCGTTGATCTCTCACTATAGGTATAACTTTCTAGAAAGATCTCCATCTTGCTTTCCCACTCGAAATATGCTTTGGGGTCACTCTTACCATAGAATGTGGGCACTTTCAATTTAATGTGGTTCAACTCCTTGTCCTCATCATTTCCTTCTCTTCTACCTCTTCTATTGCCTTATCCTCTATTATGTTCCCCAAATGCTTCAACTTGTTCCCCCTCATACCATTCATCAACTCCCTCAAACTCTTTTTCTAACCCCCTTAGGTTATTCCCACCATTCCTTCCTTGACTTCTACCTCGTCCTCCTCTCATACCATATCTTCCCCCTCTTATAGGAGCTTGTTGGAAACCCCCGATAGAGTGCTCATCCCATTCTTCCCCTTGTTGGGCATTTAATGGAGGAGTATGGGCATCACCATCCCTCATCCTAGGGCTAGGTACTTTAAATCGCTCTTGGCCTCTCCTTTGGAAACGGCAGAAGATTGTCCAAGATGATATATCAATTCCCTTGTCATGTTTGGAAACTCACTTTGCATAGTTCTCATCATTGCTTACATGTCATCACGCAAAACCTTAGCATCAATTGGTTCTTCTTGAGGTCTACTAGGTCCACTTGAGTTAGGCCTAAAGATCTCTTGGTCATGGGCTATGGTGGTGGAAAATTTACTTATTTATACCTATAAAACAAAAGAAATTAAAAAGAAAAATAGATCCTCACTTCTCTTCCTTACGTGTTGGCTCTCAAAGGTTGGTCCCTCCACACTCGTGTTTGCTTTCTTAGGCTCTTTTAGTAATAGACTCACCCTCTTACCTTTTTCTCAATACTCAAGCCTTCTTATTCAATCCCGATTCTCCCTAATAGCTAAAGATTTAGTCCAACTTAGTGAATCACACAAATCAATGGATTTTTCCAATTAGGGGGTCTTAGGGGAATTTCAACAAACACTTGTTGAGCACCCTAAGCAATCAAGTTTTAATTAAGAATTTCAAAAAATATGGACTCAATCAATACAAGAACAAACACTTGATGCATAAAGAAACACTTCTAAACAAGAAACAAACAAAAGTTATCAAAAACAAAGAAACAAGAACAACTAGAACCACGATTACGAAGGACAAGATAATCACAATTGTGCACTAGTAAAGTTAAGTTCAATTAGTATAGAATTCAACAATAGAGTGGTGTACTAAGTCCCAAAATCCCAAGAAATAAAAATTTAAGAATTAAAGTTCTCAACTATAGCCAAAAGCATTTTCATGGAACATTTATCAAATACCTTGGCTGCAATCCCGTCACTTAAGAACAACCAACATTTTCACCATATTCAAGCCAATTTTCACCACAAAAATAAGAAAAATTTGTTCCCAAGGATTATATTAACATCAAGAAGCAATTTCCTAAAAGAAAAATCAAGGTATAACAAAGATTTCACGATATTGTTGGAGCATGTTTTTGAGTTACGAGATTTCTCTATTTTCTTTTTTTCTTCAACTTTGTAGGGCTCCTCATCTTGCTTTCAAGCTTTGATTGGAATCAAAAATATCATTGCTCTGATACCAAACTCTTTGATATGATCTTGAGTGGGTTTTTTCTTGGTGTTGTGGGTGGTTTAATTGGTAAGGAGTTCAGCTCAACCAATAGGACCAAAACAGAGATTCTTCTTGGGACAAAAGGAGAAAATGAAATAACAACCTACTCTCTATCAAACCCTTGAAGAACTAAGCTTCAAAGACCCTCAAGAATAGTAGAAAGTGCTACTATAATCTCACTCCAATATCCTTGAAGCAACAAAAGCAAACAAGAACAAATAGAATAGAGAAAATAGGCACCCAAGTAATGGAATTTCAAATAAACTTTAGAAGAGCAAAGCAACTAAGACCCATTCAAAGAAACCATATTCAAAGAACTAAGCTTCAAAGACCCTCAAGAATAGTAGAAAGTGCTACTATAATCTCACTCCAATATCCTTGAAGCAACAAAAGCAAACAAGAACAAATAGAATAGAGAAAATAGGCACCCAAGTAATGGAATTTCAAATAAACTTTAGAAGAGCAAAGCAACTAAGACCCATTCAAAGAAACCATATTGGATTATCCAAAAAGATTTATAGACTCATTCATAAGGAGGACTAACTTTTAAGCATGGTCTTGAACAAGATGAATAAGGAGGCTAGGGCCTCTCAAGATTCTCTCTCAAATTTTAAATAAAGCATGTGAATTGTGTTGTCAAATCACTAAAGGTTCTATATGTACTACCCTAACCCTAGCTAAGTACTCTCTAAGATTCTAATACAATTTAGGGCCTTAATATATCTTTACAAAATATTTAAAATGGAGAAAATTAGAGAAAACATAAAAAACGCAGGGCAGCGATCGGCTACCCAAGCCCTAGCCGGCGTCGGCTAAGGCTCTTGAACTGGCGCCGGTTGTGTGCTGTGTTCCAATCGCCGTTGGGTAGACTGAAGCCGGCGCCATTTTGGTTGCTTGGGGCCAGCACCGGTTTTCTATTGAAAGGCCTCCAATGGTCAAGTTTCGTCCGTCTTTATTGCTAACTTGAGTTTTTGTTGGGGTCCTTCTTGGATAGTCATCAAAATGAGCTCTTGGCTAGCTTTCTCAATCTTCCAACCATTTTTCATCCTCAAGCATGGTTTTATGAGCAATTGAAAGTCAACTTGAAGCTTCTTGGACCTAGATCTTGTCATCGGTCCTTGTCCTTGCATGGTCACGCCTCCCCCTCCTTGATCTTAACCTCCATGATAAAGCAGGGTCTCATCAACCACCATTGATTTGGAAAAAAGTTTTAGTAAGTTGTGTTAAAATCCTTAAATGTGAGCTTAAGGTAGTGGATATAGATCATTTAAGGATCGAACCGCCATAAATCTTTAGGCCTATTCTTATGCATTTTTCTGAACTTTTTCACTGTATTTTCGCTGGTCACCAGATCTTAAATACTTTATATTTTTCTCTAAAAGTATTGATCCATTTAAGACTCTCGTGTTCTATAGTAAGTCTGTCCTTGATAGCTCAACTGTCCATCTTTAATATAAACTATCTTCTTACCATTTAGTGTAGATTTAAAAGATCCCTGATGCACTCTTAAATCTGTGAAGTAAATCTATCTTTTTGAACACACATTCTGTTCACCCTTTTTCAAAGACATCAAAAGATTTTTTAAAAATTTGTATTTGTTTATCATAAACCTTATTCACCCCCTCTAAGGTTTATCAATTGGTATTAGAGCATTAATCTACATTATCTTTAATTTAACAGCCTTATAGAAAAGATCCAGATGGCAAACACATCTTCACTACCTTACATCGAAGGGTCTTCAACAAATAGACCTCCTTTGTTCAATGAAAGCAACGACACATTCTGAAAAAATAGAATGAAGATATATGTTTTGCTCTATAAATTTTGAGTTGTGGAATCTGATCGAAAAGGGAACATTCATCCCAACTAAAATAGTTGAAGGTGAAATAGTGCCTAAAAGAAGTGATGAATACAGTAGTAATGACAATGCTAAAATAACCTTAAATTATCAGGCCATAAATATTCTATTATGTGCTCTCGATGCAAACAGATACAACCAAATAAGTGGTTGTGATTCTGCTCATGACATATGGAGATTACATGAAGTCACCCATGAGGGGGCTAATCAAGTAAATGAATCAAAGTTAGAACTTTTAATCCGAGATTATGAGCTATTCACTATGAACCCAAGTGAGAACATAACTGATATGTTCACTCAATTCACAAATAATCATGAATGGACTAAAGGCATATGGGAAAATCTATTCTCTCGGTGAGTAAAACAGAAAGCTACTTGATGCTTTGCCAACAAATTGGCAGCTAAAAACCTTGGCTGTGGAGGAATCCAAAAATTTAAATAGTTTACCTATTGAAGAGTTGATTGGATCTTTCTTGACCCATGAAATGAAACTCAAAAGATTTCAAGAGCATGGTGATGATGACAAAGGCAAACAAGGAATTGCTTTAAAAGCAATTGATGAAGAATCCAACAGTGATCAAACTGATAGAAACGATGGTACTTATTTGGATACAGAAGAATTAGCTATAGTTGCCAAAAAAATTAGAAAAATGTTCTGAAAAAGCCACTTCAAAAGGGGTAAGAAGTTTATCAAAAAGAATGGATAAACTGCTTCTTTCAAGCCTCAATGTTTTGAGTGTAAAAGCACAGAGCTCTTCATCGCCAACTATCCAGTAGCTAAAGAAATAGAAGCTAAGCAATCCAAAAAGAAGAAGAAGGACACAAAGATAAAGAAAGGAAAATGGTTGATTGGGAGTTGGGACCAAGTTGAATTTGAGACTGAAGAAAGCTGTGAATCTGATAATGAAAAAGCAAACATGTGCTTTATGACCATGAAAGATAAGGTAAATCCTACTTCCCCAAATTTGATATCTGAATTGCATGATTCAGATTGTGAGAAGCTTGATGAACCGAATGAGCTGCTTTTCGACATATGTCATGAACTTAAAAAGCTATCTAGAAGAAACAAGAAAATAAAAATAAAAATTGATTCCTTGTTAGATAAGAATGCAAAACTGTTGAATGAGAACAAAGTTTCACTTGATTCTATTATGTGCTTAAATGTTGAAAATGATGTTATCCTAATTTCTTTGCATTCTATGTCTCTTGAAAACAAATATTTGTGTGACAAAGTTCTCTCTCTCGAAATTATGATCAGCAATTTTGATGATATGAAAAATAGACTTGATGACCTCACCACATACATTGAGAAATTCATAAATAGCAAAAATAATTTGAAAAAATTACTTGGTGCATGACACATAGTTGGAAATCAAAATGGTCTAGGCTATAGGCATGAAATCAAATCTGGAAATTACAGATCCTACTTTGTAAAAGTTGCTTCTTTATTTATGACACAGTGTTATTGCACATATTGTGAAAAAATTGGATACAAAGCATCTAAGTGTCATGTTAAGAAGAAAGTAGAATCCGGTATAAAAACAGTTTGGAAAGTTAAAGGAACTATTACTAACCCCATTAGACCTAAGAAGGTATGGGTACCAAAAATTACTCTTCCATCTTATGTATAGGAACATTCATCGAACAAGATGAGCTCCACAAAGTGATTTTTGGACAGTGGATGCTCTAGGCACATGACTGGAAATGCTGGAATGTTGGAAAACATTCAAGTCACAAATTATGGATTTGTCATATTTGGAGACCAAAAAAAAAAAAAAAAAAGAGAAAGATACTTTGCATAGGTAACATGGGATCCTCTACTATTATCAGACAAGGGTTGTTAATTGATGAATTATAGTACAATCTGCTTAGTATCAGTCAATTATGTGATAATAGCTGCAAAGTTTTTTTTTTTTTTTTTTTGAAAAAGATTCTTGCACTATTATGGACAGTTCTAGCAATAAAACAATTTTTTTGCTAATCATGTTGGAAATGTGTATGTATTTTATCTTGACAATCTTGTGGCTCATGATATTAGATGCCTCTCTATGAATGATGATGATAGCTACCTTTGGCATAGAAGGTAAAGCTATGTATCTATTGATTTGCTAAACAAATTATTCTCAAAAGAGCTTGTTAAAGAACTGCCCAACATGAGATTTGATAAAAACTAGGTGTGATACAAGCTAATTTGGAAAACAAACCAAAACCTCTTTTGAACCTAAGAAAATGATTTCAATATCAAAACCTCTTAAACTCATACATATAGATTTGTTTGGACCAATGAGGACCACTAATCTTTGTGGGAAGATGCATGCTTATGTACTTGTGGATGACTTCTCAAGATTCAATTGAACTTTATTTCTTGCTCAAAAAGATGAAACTTTCTTTGAATTTTCAAAAATACTTGAACATGTTCAAAATTCCTTTAGGTGCAAATTGATTTCAATTAGAAGTGATAATGGTAGAGAATTTTGTAACCATGACTTTACAAAATTCTGTGATGAAAGTGGTGTTTCACACAATTTTTCAACAGCAAAAACTCTTTAACAAAATGGTGTAGTTGAAAGGAAAAATAGAACCTTGCAATAGATGGCAAGATCAATGCTTTGTGAAAACTCCCTTTCAAAATACTTTTGGGATAAAGCTGTGAATACAACTTGCTACATTGTCAATCATGTTATGCTAAGACCCTTTCTAGGAAAAATCCTTTTAAACTCATATTTGACAAAGTTCCATCTATCTCTTACTTTAAAGTTTTCGGCTAGAAATGTTTTGTCCTCAATACTCGAAATAATCTTGAAAATTTTGATAGTAAATCTGATGAGGCTATATTTCTTGGATACTTTTCCAACAAAAAGGTATATAGAGTGTACAATAGAAGAACTCTACGTGTGGAAGAATCCGTACATATCGTGTTTGATGAATCAAATATATATTGTTCTAGAAAAGATGACGATGATGTAGGAATCACAAAACAAAAAGGTTGTGAGCAGCACATGGCTCCACTACTTGACATTATACGAAAGAAGACAAATTAGAAGAACAACAAGATGAAAAAAACAAACAAATGATTGAAGAGCTCACAAATCAAGACTTACCAAAAGATTGAAAGTACAAAACTCTCCATCCAAAAGAGCATATCACTGGCAATCCTAAATGCGGAGTCAAAATTAGACGGTATTTTATTGATAATTTTACTTTACTCTCGAGCATTGAACCTAATTGTATTGATGTGGCTCTGCATGATAATTTTTAGATTATGGCCTTGCAAGAAGAATTAAATCAATTTGAAAGAAATCAAGTTTGGAAGCTTATTCCTAGACCACTTGATCATCCTATGATTGGTACCAAGTGGGTTTTCAGAAACAAACTTGATGAGCATGGTGTTGTTATTAGAAATAAGGCCAGATTAGTTGCCCAAGAATTCAATCAAGAAAAGGGCATTGATTATGATAAAACTTTTGCTCCCGTTACTCAATTAGAGTCAATAAGAATGCTACTTGCTTTGTATCTTTCAAAAGTTTTATGCTTTATCAAATGGATGTTAAAAGTGACTTCTTTAAATGGTTTTATTGAAGAGGAAGTGTATGTAGAGCCATCCCCTGGCTTTATTCATGAACACTTTCCAAACCATATGTTTAAACTTTCTAAAGCCCTTTATGGTTTGAAACAAGCTCCACGAGTATGGCATGAAAGACTTAGTGGATTTCTACTTTCAAAAAGTTTTTTAAGAGGATTGATTGATACCACATTGTCCATTAAATCTGAAAATTCTAAAGACATTTTAATTTTTCAAGTATATATAGATGATATTATTTTTGGAGCTACTAATGATCTTCTATGCAAGAAATTTGCGAAGACAATGTAGTATGAGTTTGAGATAAGTATGATGGGGGAACTCAATTTCTTCCTCGGATTACAAATAAAACAAACAAAAGACGGGATCTTCCTAAATCAAGCCAAGTATGCCAAGGAACTACTCAAAATTTGGAATGAATAAAGCAAAAGAAATTAGTACATCCATAAGCACATCACTAAAGCTTGATAAAGATGAAAAAGGTAAGAAAGTGGATGAATCAAAATATAGAAGTATGATTGGAAGTCTCTTTTATCTCACTGACAGTTGACCCAACATTATGTTCTTGGTGTGTCTTTGTGCAAGATTTCAATCACGTCTCAAAGAATCTCATCTATGTGTTGCAAAATGTATCCTTAAGTACTTAATTGGAATGTATGATTATGGTCTACGATATTCACGAACTAACTCATTTGATCTTATAGGATACATGGATGCTGACTATACCAACTACAAAGTTGAGTGAAAAAGCACCAGTGGACACTATCAGTTTTTTGGACACTTTCTTGTCTCTTGGTATAGCAAGAAGTAAGCTTGCGTCTCTTTCTCAACAATTGAAGTAGAGTACATAGCAGTAGGAAGTTGTTGTGCTCAAATTTTATGAATGAAAGATACTTTACTTGATTTTGGTCTAAACTTTAACTGTGTGCCTATCTTATGTGACAATACTAGTGCTATCAATCTGACCAAGCACTCTAGAACTAAACACATTGAAATTAAGCATCATTTTATTAGATACCATGTGTTGAAGAGTAATGTTTATGTGGAATATATTCCAACTGATGAACAACTTGTAGATATATTCACTAAACCGTTGGCCAAAGATAGATTTAATCATCTGTGAAGAGGTTTGGGAATCACCAGATTATGTAACTAACAATTTTGACAAAACTTGTTTTGTTCATTCTCACAGAATGTCTGAAGACATGGGATTTTGGATGCAACATATCGAAAACATGAATTAAAAACCCCCTCAACAAAATATCTTTGAATTTGTTTTTGGATAGACAAGTTTGGGCTTAGTCTAAGTCCAAAATAGCAACAGCCCAAAATCACGTAATTTTTTTTTTTTATTGGATGAAAAAACGTCTGAGTTCAGAACTCTTATTTTGAAATTTCAAAATGTCAGCGCTTTTCAAAGTACTTCACCCTATCTCTAATAAAATCTCTTTTGAAGTATATTTGATGGTACTTATCTTCTCAAGTACCTAGGAAATCACAAAAAGATATTTCTCTCTCCTCTTGAAATCTGAAATTGTCTTAAAATCCCTCTATCTCTTTCCTTCTCTTGCTTTCGAATTTTTATCTTCCTCATAGAACTAGAAAACCCACATCCCCTTCTCTCGAATTGCCGTGGCTAAACTTTCTAAATCGGACAAGGGAACCGAACCAAAGATAAAGAAGAACCAGAAAAGCAGAGCAGTGGTGAAAATAAAATCTTTTGCCACCACCCAACTTGCCACCAAACAAAACGGGAAAAAGATTATTATCGAGGAACTAGCTTCCCATATAGACTCATCGCAAAAGCTTCCTATACAGGAAAGCTCTAAGATATAAGTACCTTGATTCCTTGACTTAAAATGTGAATTTAAGTTCAATGACTAGCTGTCAAGAAATCGAATTGTCATTACTGGATATAATGTTTTTTAGGCCTTTTTGAATTTTACTAATATCCTGAATATGTTTGAATCACTTGGATGGGGGGTTTTACTGTCAGTAGATGAAAAACTGTACACTACGTTGGTCTAAGAATTTTATTCAAACCTAAGAAAAGGAAGACTGGAAGAAACTGGCAAGGGATTCATGGTTCAGTGGTATACCTCAAGGGTAGGCTATATGAACATGAAGTTTGAATCATCGAATGTTGAATAGAATATTTGGAGTCGGAGACGGTGGAATTCAAATTTTCGAAATGAATAAATTTCTAGAGGAATCTGGTCTATTTGACCTAGGGAGGTTTAAGGCTAAATTCACTGTAGGCAAGAGTTTTAAAAACTCAAATGATCGGAACTCAAAATGGCTAAATGGATTCGGGAGAATTCTGCACTACATGGCGTCAACCATGGTGGCACCTAGCTTTGGGCACAAAACTTCTGTGAGTATCATGCAAATGATACTGATATTGGCCCTATCATAGGGGAGAAAGATTAGTTTTGGATTTCTGGCTATGAAGCTAATGCTTCAATTAAGGAGTACCTCGAACAAGGCCTTGCCATATGGAAATCTTTTGACCAAATTCTTTAAACATTTCAATGTGAATCTCAGTACAAGTGCCCCTGGACACACCAAGATCAATGTTTACAGCATAGACTCTTTTGAGAAAATGGGCTTTGTACATATGAACAATCAATGGATTCTGCTTAGGGATTTTTCAGATGAAAAAATGGAAAAGCTAATTAAGATCAAAGTTGAGGGAAAGGAAGCTGCACCTGTTGCCTCGACTGGAACAAAACACAGAGCTGAAATCACTGAGAAATCCTCAAGTAAAGGCAAGCAGAAGTTTGAAGAGAGTGGAGTAACTCAAAGCATTTAGAATGCTTTGAATATCTTATCTAAAAATTTTAATGGGTTCAGTGCTGAAGTTAAAACTGAATTGCAACATTTGGACACTCAATTGACTAGTGTGGAAGGGAAGCAGTCTGTAGAAGAGAAGGATATTGGAGATGTCTCAAAAGAGCAAGCCACTCCACCGCAGCAAGAGGCTTGTAAAGGATATCGAGAAAACTACTACTGAAGAAATTCCAGTTCCACCCGTTGCAGTACCCATAGCTGAAACAATTTCATCCCAGCCTGTTGAAAAAATCCCTACTGTACGCTCTACTGACCTAGCTGCCCCTACAAAAGACAAGCCAGTTCCACCTGGTAGCTCATCAGGACATAAAGTGAAATATGTTGTCATCAAAAGGAAGTCCAGCAGAATTGCTAGGCAACATTCAAGGAAGAGTGCCAGTGCTAAGCCTAAGACCATCAACATTCCATGATTGGCATATGACGATTGCTGACTACTGACTTATTTTGCAACATTTTATTCTAATGAACACAATTACCTTCAATCTATTTTATTCTTTCTACACTATCTTTTCATGAACGCATTTATCTTGTGCTTTTGAACTGACATTCCTACTGCTAATATGTTTAATACCCCTATTTAATTGATGCCAAATGGGGCTGATATTATGCCCTATATTCCTGTATTTAACATTCACCTGTTTGATTCCTTATTGTTTCTCTACTACTTATTTTTTTTTAATTGATGCCAAAGGGGAAGAAATAAATATGGTGTATGATGGATTGTAAATTGTGACTATATGATTAGGAGAGCTGAATTTTCTGTCAAGATGAATTTATTGTAGTATTGTGCTAGCTTTGGATGTAGTATTGTGCTAACTTTGGATTATGAGGATTGTGACTGAATTTGGTGTGAGTCATGGATTGTGACTTACTGAATTTAGATTGTGAGTTATGAATTGTTACTGAGTTCAAATGATGGATATTTGAGTGGGTGCTTATGGAAATTGTGTTGTTTCTCTTTGGTTGCACAGTGATAACTCTGTGTTGAAATACTTTGTCAAAATTGGTTTGTGAAATTTTTTTTCCGTCCAAACACAGGGGGGGTTTTGGAATCTCAATTTCTTAATCCAAAACACTAGTCTAAAAAAAATCTTTTTTTGAAAAATTATCTACTACCTTATTTTAACCCATTTTAGATGCACGTTTTAGACGTCCGAAGTCTTGAAATATAGTTTAGTTTCCAATGCACTTCGTTGCTAGCATCCTTCTATCTACTGTTCATATATGCACATACATTGGGGGAGTATTGCTATTTATAATTTATCTTCTACACCTCTTCATGTACATAATTATGTTTTTTTTTTTTTTGTGACCATTATTTGGCTATTTCCTTGTGAAATAGTCCTCTTTATAGAAGGAATGAGGATAAGGAGGTTGGTTGGGCCGTTGGCTCATTAAGTCTTATTTATGAGACTTTTTTTTAATTTTCCTTATCTTAAACTTATAAGCACTCTTTGAGTCCTATGATGAGATAATGCATTTCAGTTAAATATATACTTACTTTTCTCGGTCTAACATGTCCATATAGTCTATATCATTTTTTTTGTCACACTCCCATCAAGTTTGTCATCACTCAAAAAGGGGGAGATTGTTAGCCCTAAGGGTATTCTCCTGTGTTTTGATTTATGATAAACATTGATATGGACTAACATGTGTAATCTATATGTGATAGGACATGTTTGACCTCAGTTGTTCCAAGGCGCTCTAGTAGGATTGCTAAGCAGCTCTTAATTAATGGAATCCAAGAATGGTTAATAAAGTGCAAATCCAACTTGAGAGATTGCATATCATGAAGGCCTTGTGAAGAATTATAGACTATGAATTGTGATTGAGGTATTATTTGTAAATTCCTAAATCTCTTGACCTGATATTCAATTTGTTTTACCTTGAAATACTTACAAATTATTTCAAAAAGAGGATATTTCTAAATCTAGATTTATAAATTCTTTGTTGAGTAGTTTTGGATGGACCTCTAAATCCAAAGACACCCATCTAATAATCCGTAGCATTTTTCAAAATATACCTTGTTGTATAAAGTGTCATTTTGGACTCATCTTTTTTGACGCACATATTTCCATTCTGTAAATCTAAAATCCTAAAAATCCTGACAGAGTAACTAGACATTACTAGCCATTAGGACTTCGATTTTGGCACTTATAAAAGCTTCAAAAACTCAAGTTTCATGTAGATTTTTGTGCTAACTCATTCAAAAACACTCCTACACTTTAGAATACAAAAATATCCTTTTTCATTTGTGCTTCAAAGTAAGATTAAATTGTTCCAAACGTAAAAGCGTATTTATGCTTAGTGGTTTATATTTGCTCAATCTATGAGCTATTTCTATATTCTATCTTTAATCAACTTTGTTTCAAGGTTAAGAAAGTAAAATCCAGTTGTGTGAGCCTTGATTGTTGAGTTTAAAGAGGTTTGATTTAAAACTAAGTGTGGTGATCCTCTCGTGTAAGATTGGTGTCGCCTACAACCATTGATTTGGAAAAGGTTTTAGTAAGTTGTGTTAAAGTCCGTAAGTGTAAGCTTAAAGTAGTGGATGTAAATCATTTAAGGATCAAACCACTATAAATCTTTGGGTCTATTATTGTGCATTTTGTCTAAACTTTTTCACTACATTTTTGCTGGTCATCAGATCTTAAATACTTTATCTTTTTCTCTAAAATTATTGATCCATTTAAGACTCTTATGTTCTATAGTAAGTCTGTCCTTGATAGCTCAACTATCCATCTTTAATATAGACCATCTTCTCACAATTTAGTGCGGATTTAAAAGATTCCTTACTGCACTCGTAAATCTGTGAAACAAAACTGCTTTTTTAAACTCACATTTTGTTCACCCTTTTTCAAAAGACATCAAAAGATTTTTTAAAAAATTTGCATTTATTTTTCATAAACCTTATTCACCCCCCCCCCCCTAAGGTTTATCAAGCACTAATTTGGTAATCTAATTCAACATACACTCTCTCTCGAGTTATGAATTTTTTACCCTCAACCTCATTAGTGGGTATCTCTATCTCTGTAACCTAGTTCAAGGGACATTAAGACTAATTACCCGTTCTCCATTTGGGAAAAATAATGTCCCTATCTCTAAACAGTCCCATAACACTTAAATCACCTAGTTCTCTGTCCTTAATCTCTCTCTTGCGTTAATCGAAGGCAAATCCATATGTTAAATCAACTAATCAAACCTTCAACCCTAACCCCATTTCTTGAAATCATTAAAGTTAAGATAAAATCAATAAACAATAACCCAACACAAATCAAGTGATGAATACCAAAATAATTTTCAATAAATCAAAATAGAAGTTTAGGTCTAACATATATAAAAGTTTAACGTTTTAATTACAAAATAAATCATGAATGCCCAACAAAAATAAGAAAAAAATATAAGAGAAAAGAAGATAAACTTTTAGAAAAATTGTTCTTTTCTTCTTCTTGAATTTACCTCTTGAAAATGCCTTCTCCTTTTCAAAAATGGCTTGGATCCTTTCCTTGGATTCCTTATTGGAGCTCTAGGGTTTGGAAGCCACCTCTCCTCTTAGTTCGTTGTTGACAAGATAGCACGAGGAGCCATTTATAGTGGAACTTGAAATCTGCTCTACACTGATTGGTCTCAATATGAACTGGTGTTGGTTGTGCACTTTTTCTTGAAGATCTTAGATTCCTGCTTTGAACCTGTGCCTGTTTGGTCTTCTATTCGGTGCTTGTTAGTCTTGTTGTTCTAGCTTCTAGTCTTTCTGAAAATAATTAGTGCCTTTTTAGCTAGTGAACCGACCCCTATTGTCATGAACTAGTGCCTATGTAGCTCTAAACTGGAACATGTTATGTCTAGATAGCTATGTCTAAACTCTCTATCCAAAATTGACACCTATTTAGCTTTGTACCTGGCATGGCTTTAATACTATTTTTCTCGGTTTTCACCTTATTTCTCCAATCATCTTCGATTTATGTATCTGCACAAAACAAGTAAAAAACAAGGGGAATGAATAGTCATTTGATCATAAATTTAGCATAGCCCAATATAAATGATTAAGAAATATAACAATAATAAGCACTCATTAGCAAAAAGCAAAAATTTTAAAAGATTATGGAAGAAATAAGTTTACTAAACCCCCAAGCAAAGGCATGGCTATATTTCATTCCGAATGAATAATGGATGTTTACTTATGACAGTGAACGTCGGTATGGTAATATGATAATTAATTCGATAGAATCATTCAATAGTATCATCAAAAGTATACGTGCCATACCTATTAAAGTGATTGTTGAGTCTTTGTTTAAAAAAATGGTCAAACATTTCAATGACTATAGACAAGAAGCCAATCATGATAGATATCACTTTCCTTCTGCGACATGGGCTAAGTTTGTGAAGATTAAGGGAAAAAAATGAAGACATCTTTGCTGACTTTTAATTAGGATCGAAGTATTTTTAGTGTTGTGTCACCATATCGTGAGCATGGGAAGGGAAATAATTTGTACGAGGTTAATATTAGTACCAGGATAAGCAGTTATAGCATATGGAAAATATATGGAATACCTTGTTCGCACGCATTTATAGCATGCCAGCAATTAGGGTTGAATCTTAGGGATCTCGTGTTATTGGAAAACACAACACTATGTTACAGACTAACTTATATAGCACAATTTAGGCCTATTCCACATTCTCGAAATGAAATGGACGACTATGACCAAGATTCACCTCCTCGATGTAGCTTATGCCATCCTAGTGGACATAATAGAAGGATGTGATTTTGAAATAGTTTACCTGTAATTTGTTTATTTTATAGGACTTATATAATACTTTTCTTTAATTAGGGTATCAATCCCTATTTATGTATGTAATATTAGTTTTTTTGAAGTCTTTCATGACATTTTCTCACAAAATTTGTAATATTATACCATATTTGTTGACATACATTTAGTTATTCATTTCAAGCATTTAGTTATTTCTTATGATGATATTTTTACTTTATTTTGTTGAATAATAAAATTATAATCCCACTGTCATAGTTTTAGGACACTATGTAAGAGCCTACGGCTGCCGGAGTTAATTTTAGCCCTATTATCCTAGACCAGTTGACTCTACAGCATAGACATAGATCGACACATATTTGGATAAGACCGTTAAAAGATATCGTACTTACTACAAAATGCAATGATAGCACATTTTGGGATGCTCGACTATTCGATCCCTATATCGAGCAACTTATGGATATAGTTGGGTTTAATGGGGTAATTCATTTGCCTTATATGAAGATTGGCCATCCACTAATTGTGACATTAGTGGAAAGATGGCACCAGGAGACACACACCTTCTACATTATAGTTAGAGAGGCTACTATCACCCTGCAGGATGTAGAAGTCCTATTCAGATTATGTGTGGACGATGATCCAATTATTAGCTGTAGGTTCAATTACTTGCAAGCAGATCTATTAGACTTGTGTAATGCGCTTCTTCATTTTCGACCCACGGGCATGGACCTTGACAAATTTTGGTTGAAGCTAAGCTCACTCGAGAGAGCCCTGACTCAACTATTCTCGCCCTACACAAGCCTGGATATGGTTGCACACCACATAATGTCCTATTATGCAGCTTCTTGATAGGTTTCTATTCTCAGACAAAGCTGGAAACAGGGTTCCTTTGTGCTTTCTCAAATACATATGTGATCCAAAGTTGGAGGGCACACTTAGTTAAAGAAATACAACACTAACACATTTGTATTGTTATATATGTAATGCTACTTCTTGCACAACACACAGTATCTCATTATGCAGCTTCTTTGTAGGTTTCTATGCTCAGACAAATTTGGGAGCCAGGTTCATTTGTGTTTTGATATGGCCTAAATTTACATATATTTTCCTAGTTATTTTAGGATATTTTGTAATACTTTTGATATAATAACCTTCCTATTTGATATTTCACTTATAAAAATATTTTTCTGTGATTTTATGCAAAAAAATAGATGAATTTGGAGAAAATTTGGAGAAGTTCCATTGAAGACCCAGCACCCGACCAAGAAGCTTGACCCAGAGCTGGGCTAAGTCTAGAGAATGAACGAGAAATAGAGAAAACCAAGATCGGCTAAAACAAAATAGGAGGATGTACTACATCCTTGAGAGGCTCAACAAAGAGAAGCCGCAGCTCGGCTAGCCGCGGCTCAGCAAAAAGAAGAAAGAAAGAAAAAGCTCATCGGCTTCATGGTCAGTGAAAAAAAAAAAGCATACAAACAAAAGGAAAAAAAGACAAGGAAGCAACCTTGGGAGGATGTATTGCCACCTTGGGAGGATGCAACAGCCAACAAGAAAGGAGCTGCGGCTCAAAAAGAGAGGAAAGAAAGAGAAGCTACAGCTCAACAAAGGAGGAAAGAAGAGATTGGCTCAGGCTCAGCTTGGTTATGTCGGCTCAGCAAAGGTAAAGGAAATTTGTGGCTCAGCTCAGATGGGCTTCAACGTGGCTTGGCTCAGGCTCTTTAGTAACTTGCTTTGGAAATGTCTTCAGCTACTTTCATGGCCCAAGCTTTAATTTGGTTTAGGTGGCTTTGTAGCTTCAATAATAGCTCGATTAAGTGGCTTCGGTGGCTTCAAGATTGACTAAGAAAATTAGCCAACTGAAGGAATGATGGTGGATTTTATTAATTGCATTCTGAAGCCATTTTAGATTAGGAAATTACTTCTTCTCTGAATAGGATTTTTGAGAAATCTGTAGGCCTATAAATATTAGCCATTCACTTATGTAAAAGGTGTGCACACATAGGGAGTTAGACAAGTATTTAGAGTGCACCACCATTAATATTTTATCTAGAAAAATCATTCAAGGAGCACTGATTTGTGAGGAGCTTTCATTAGAAATTGAAAGGCTTGTCTATGAGTACTTATCTCTTTCCTTTGTTTTCTTTTTCTTGAACAATGCTGAGTTTAATTTTTTAATTGTATTTTAGATATTATTCTTGGATTTATGATTTTGAATTAATTTAGTTCTTTGATCAATTAATTACTTTTCTTGGGATTTGATTACTTATTTTTACTACAGAATTAAGATTTGTTAATTGATTCTTATTGTTCATTTGCTTGAAAAAGGGATTGAAAATGACTTCAATTTAATTAATTTTAGATTTGTTATCTCTTAACTTGCTTGAAAAAGAGGTTAATTGTCAAAAACTTGGGTAATCAAAGATTAGTTAATGATTGCTAAAATATAGATTCATTGACTAATTTCATATTCTAAATCACCTAGAATATAGAGATTTATGTGAAGATTAATTTTAATGAATCTTTTGGGTAAATTGGTTGAGACAAAATATGTTCACTAATATAACTAGAAGATAGTGATTCCATAGATTGCAAACGAATGGGGTCTATTTTAATTCCTTAATGATACCAAGATAATAATTGATTATGATATTTGTTAGGTAATATATGGTCATGTTTTCAAGAATATTTATCTAATTGTGTATTCTTTTCTCCTTGAGTTATATATATATTTTTATCTTTACTTTTCCTTTTTATGCTCTTCTTATTTTATTGGTTAAACAATAAAGATTTGAATAAAGTAAGGTCGAAGCCTAAGTTTTCGTGGATTCGATACTTGCTATTCCCTATACTATATGATGGGTATACTTGCCCATATGTGTGGTTTTAGTCATTAGTATTTTAATTAAAACTTGATTGATTGTGGACTTTGTTGGTAATATTTTCTACACTAAAAAATACGCATCAAGTTTTTGGCATCATTGCTGGGGATAGGCACTATCGAAAAAACTTGAGTCTTGTTGATTTAGCCTTTGTTGTATTTATAAGTATCACTAAATTTTGTTTTTTTAGGTACTTTATGAATATTTGTATTTTTTTTTTAGTATATGATTTTGTTTTTTATTTTTTTGAATTTTTCTTACTATTTTTATTTTTTCTTTTTGATTTGATCTTTGTTTTTCTTTGAGCACGAGGTTAAACTTATCATCATGGACAATCAACTATAGGATATAGGAGTCCATGGACACAAATTCAAAAGTGCCCCAATAATGAAAATTTGGTAAGTTTGCAAGCTCGGATTGAAGCTTTTCGTGTGACCTCACTTGAAGCCTCAATGAATTCTTTTGTCGCCAGCATCAATTCATTCCTTAAGTATCTTGATGCCTCTTCCCTATGAATGAGCCATCAAAGAACACAACTAGTCAAGTTAGTTGAAGATGCCATAAAGGCCTATAGACTTGAACAAGAGGACCCCCATGGAAAGGACAGAGGATATGAACAACAATTACACAATGTGATCGGGAAAATTTTTTACTCTATTCTATAATCTCATATTTCTAATTTTTCTTTGTCCCATGACTTTATAGGTACCTCTCAACTCACAGAGCCTAATGATGCCATTAATAATGTGAGGAACTTAACATGCTTCAAGGAGTTAAATTTTTCCATGATGTATCATAAGAAACCCCTAGACGATGTTCACAACTTATACCCTTCACCCAAATTTTAGGGAGGTAATTCGGTATTTGTAGATGTGTTAAAATGTAAGGATTTCTTGATTCCATCTTTAAAATCTACATTACTAGGTCTAAAGGAGAATTTTAATTGTGACCAATCTTTTGAAGAGATCAGTGGTGATTCTAATGCTTATACACTTTTTAAACATAATTTACATCTTTATGTTAGGAATTTGATTTGTATGTCTAAAAAGGTGCTATGGATGGGGGGTAGGTCATGCATTTACATTCATTGCAGCTAATATTTTTCATGAACCCTCCATTTTTCAAAACCCTCTCGTATTTCTCCTTTCATCATGCTTACCTTTTTCAATGAGTATTAATTTCTTTTACAACGGTTTGATAAGGAAACATGATGAGTGAAAAGAGTTTGTATCTTTGTTTTGTGTTTGGAGTTGTTAGATGTTATTTCCCCTAAATAAGAAAAATATTTTCCATATTAAGTGTGGGGAAGTGAGTCGTGTCTTTATTTATTTTTTTAGGATTTTTATTAGTATTTTTCTTTAGTTTGTGTTCCTTTATTTAGGTGTGTCTTTATTTTGTTATTATTTTCTTTGTGCTTTTATTTGTGTTTTCTTTTGCAGGTAGGAATAAAGTCTTCTTGGACTAGCCTTTTTTCTCTATTTCCAACTTTGATATCTATTGGAGCTTATTGCACTTGGGGAGTATTGTTTTACCCTCTCCTCCTTCATTATTTTTTGTCCATTTGGAGATGCTCTCTTGCATAAATTTTTTGCTAATGGGGACATTGTCTAGTTTAAGTGTAGGGGAGTGGTTTGGTGATTTTCTTTGTCCAAGTTCTTATCTTGGGTTTTTTATTAATATCAATCTTTTTGAGACAATCTCTTTGAAAAAATTTTGAAGTCGAAAAAATTGACACAATTTGAAATTTTTGAACATTTGGAGATTTTGGAGTTAAACTGAGTTGATTTGTTGATAATGAAGTTTATGATTTTCTTTCTTACTTTAGATATTCTTTTGTCATTCAAATTGGTTGGATTTTATTAGGTAAAATTGTGCATTAAGTTGAATATGTTGAGTCTGGAGAATTTAAGTTAATCTTGATTATATTTTAGTATTTGAATTTTATTCTACTCTTGATGTGATGAAATATAGGAAGAGTTTTTGATTAATTCCTGATTCATGATTTTCTAAATTTGTTTAACTTTGGGTTGTGAATAAGGATTGTGAGGATTGAAAAGAAAGAGTAAAATTTTCTTTAGATGGGTTGCAAAAAAAAAAAAAAAAAAAAAGAGTAAGAGTGGAAAGATTTATCTATTTCATTGAAAGAGAATGCTTATTCTACTTTAAAAAAATGTTTATCTCACTTGAACACAATGCTTAAGGGAGCCAATACGGTTACTAGAAAAAAAATAAATAAAGAACTCCACTCTCTTGGGGTCAATGCCCGAAAAGCAAAGAAAATGAATGACTATAAGGGGGCCAATACGGTTAGTGAAGAGAAATCCACTCTCTTGAAGCTATCAATTCCTTAAGTCATTAAAAAAATGAGTGTTGAAAAAAAAAACTGAGTGTTTCTTTATTTTTCTATGTAAGGTTGTGCAAATTTGATTTTATGAGTTTTGAATTGGTTGAACAACTTGACTTGTATGATTTGTGCTATCTATGTCTTGGCTTGAAAGGTAAAATAATTTTTTTAGACTAAAATATAAAATTTTTTAACTTAATTTTAAGGGTCTTGACATGTTTGATTTAATGCATGAGTTTACAAAGATTTTTAAAGGGTTGAATGAATGATAAATTTATATATAATGTAGAAAAAAAAAGTATGACTTGGTTATGGATGAATTTGAGAACGGCTAATTTATTTTGTGTGCCTTGTCTTAAGTAATTTGCTTGAGGATAAGAAAAGATTCAAGTGTGGGGGAATGTGATAGGGCCTAAATTTACATATATTTTCTTAGTTATTTGAGGATATTTTGTAATAATTTGATTTAATAACTAGTAATATTCCTTCATATGTGATATTTCAGTTATAAAAATATTTTTCTGTGATTTTATGCAAAAAAATGGGTGAATTTGGAGTAAAATTGGAGAAGTTCCAGTGAAAACCCGGCACCAAGACAAGAAGCCTGACCTAGTGTCGGGCTAAGTTTGGAGAATGAATGAGAAACAGAGAAAACTGAGATCAGCTGAAACAAAATGACTGAGTATAGAAGAGTCACGTGTGTTGATTGTGAGTAAAATATGAAAACATCCTTGGGAGGATGTACTACATCCTTGGGAGGCTCAACAAAGAGAAGCCTCGACTCAGCTAGCCGTGGCTTAGCAAAAAGAAGAAAGAAGGAAAAAGCTCGTCAGCTTCATGGTCAGTGAAAAAAAGAGCAAACAAATAAAAGGGAAAAAAAAAAAAAAAAGGAAGCAGCCTTGGGAGGATGCATTGCAGCCTTAGGAGGATGCAATAGCCAACAAGAAAGGAGATGTGGCTCAAAAAGAGGGGCAAGAAAGAGAAGCCGCAACTCGGCAAATGAGAGATTGGCTAGGGTGGCTCGAGCTAAGCTTGGTTGTGTTGACTCAGCAAAGGAAAAGGGAATTTGTGGCTCGGCTCGGATGGGCTTCAATATGGCTTGGATCAGGCTCTTCGATAACTTAGCTTGGAAATGTCTTCAACTACTTTCGTGGCCCAGGCTTCAATTTGGCTTAGGTGGCTTCATAGCTTCAACAATGGCTTGATTAAGTGGCTTTGGTGGCTTCAAGATTGACTAAGCAAATTAGCCAATAGAAAGAATGGCGGTGGATTTTATTAATTGCGTTCTGAAGCCATTTTAGATTAGGAAATTACTTCTTCTTTAAGTAGGATTTTTAGGAAATCTGTAGACCTATAAATATTGGTCATTCATGTATGTAAAAAGGGTGCACACATGGAGAGTTAGACAAATATTTAGAGTGCACCACCATTAATATTTTCTCTAGAGAAATCATTCAAGGAGCATTGATTTGGGAGGAGCTTTCATTGGAAATTGAAAGGTTTGTCTATAAGTACTTATCTCTTTCCTTTGTTTTCTTTTTCTTGAACAATTATAAGTTTAATTCTTTAATTGTATTCTAGATATTATTCTTAAATTTATAATTTTGAATTAATTTAGTTCTTTGATCAATTAATTATTTTTCTTGGGATTTGATTACTTATTTTTACTACGAAGTTTATTCTTATTGTTAACTTGTTTGAAAAAAGAGTTAATAATGACTTCAATTTAATTAATTTTAGATTTATTATCTCTTAACTTGCTTGAACAAGAAGTTAATTGTCAAGAATTTGGGTAATCAAAGATTAGTTGATGATTGCTAGAATATAGATTCGTTGACTAATTTCATATTCTAAATCACCTAGAATATAGGGATTTATGTAAGGATTAAATTTAATGCATCTTTTGGGTAAATTGGTTAAGACAAAATATGTTCACTAATTAAACTAGCAGATAGTGATTCCATGAATTGCAAATGAAAAGAATCTATTTTAATTCCTTAATGATACTAAGATAATAATTGATTGTGATATTTTCTAGGTAATTCATGGTCATGTTTTCAAAAATATTTATCTAATTACATATTCTTTTCTTCTTGAGTTTTATATATATATATATATATATATATATATATATATATATATCTTTACTTTCTATTTTGATTCTATTCTTATTTTATTGGTTAAACAATAAAGATTTGAGTAAAGTAAGGTCAAAGCCTAAGTTCCTGTGGATTCGATACTTACTATTCCTTATATTATATAATGGACATACTTACTCGTATGTATGGTTTTAGTAGTTAGTATTTTAATTAAAGCTTGATTGATTATGGACTTTATTGATAATATTTCTACACTAAAAAACATGCATCACATTTCCTCAAATTTGGCAAGCACACTTAGTTGGGGAAATGCAGCACTAGTACGTTTGTACCGTTGTATACGTAACGCTACTTCTTATACAATGCATCGAATCCGTGGTCCACTACTATTGATTTAGGTACAAAATGAACTCAAAATTAAGTTAAATATTTTTAATTTACTTTTATTGTAAAAATAATCATGAGATATTTTACTAAAATTATTATTACTTTTGTCATAGTTATGGGCTTAGAAGCACATTCCTACTATCAGACCAGATAGAGTATGTCTGATAGAGGATATTGCCCCACACACGCCGAGAAGATCAGCATGGCAGGATCCATTAGAACTTTTCCGTACCCTAATACATGTGAAGATCAATTAGATTGGATGCGACATAATCATATAAGTACTACTACTATGAATTTGAAATCAATTATAATAAACTTACCATTAGTTATTGTTTGACACTGAATTTGTTTATCTCTGCAATTTATTTAGCATCCTTATGATAAGCATATGTTGGCATCTCTATCCTCATATTGCACTCATGGGCTATAGATTTGGGCATCTATCATGTCTCTACTTTGTTGCGAGACGATAGAGCTATATCTCTCTAATAGAGTCATGTGACAATTCAGATTGGTGCAACCAATCTCTTTAAACACAATAATCAAAGCTCACCGCAACTGAATTTTATCTCATCAACCTTGATACAAAGTCAATTTAAGAAAGATTACAGAGACAGCTCACAGTTTTAGCAGATATGAACAACTAAGTACTAATACCTTTTACCTTTAGAACAATTTTATTTCACTTTGAAGTACAAATAAAAAGGGAGATTTTTGTATTCTAAAGTGTAAAAATGTTTCTGAGAAAGATGGCACAAAAATCTACTTCAAAATCAAATTTTGAAAGCTTTTATATAAGCCAAACATGAAGTCTCAATAGCTAATAACAGCTAATTACTTTCTATCAGGATTTCTAGGATTTTGCATTCATAAAGTGGAAGGACATCTGTCCAAAATGTAAGTCCAAAATGGCACCTTTTTAAGCAGAAACATTTTGAAAAATACTATAGATTATTGGATGGAGTTTTGGATTCAAAGGTTCATCCAAACTACTCAATCCAAACATCTAACGACTTAATCTTTAAAATCATTATATTTGTGTGTTTCAAGGTAAAAACAAATTGAACATAAGATAAAGAGACATAAAAATTTACAAGGAATACCTTAACAATGACTCCTAGTCTATAGTTCTTTCATAATGACTTCACGATTTACACGCTATTAATTTGAAATAATACTTGACTTGGATTCTATTGCTTAAGAGTTGGTTATCAATCTCATTTGCACGCCTTTCGAAGAATTGGGGTCAAATATATCCTATCACATATAAATCACATAAATTAATCCTCATCAATGTTTGTCATAAGTCAAAACACAGGAGAATACTTTTAGGGCTAACAAATAACAAACTTGATTAGATTGTGAAACAAAAATAGTAATATATACAATATGGACATGTTAGACGAAGAGAATTAAGAATATTTTTAACTAGAAAACATTCCCTCATTATAGGACTCAAAGAGTGCTTATAAGATTAAGATAAGAAAATTCAAGCATTGTCTTAAAAATAAGGCTCAATGAGCCTATGGCCCAACCAACCTCCTTATCCTCATTCCTTCTATAAAAAGGGATATTTCTCAAGGAAATAGCCAAATAGTGTCACAACAAAAATATGTATAGATATGTACATAAGGAGGTATAGAAGATAGATCATAAAAGTAATACTCCTCCTATGTATGTGCATATATGAACAATAGTTAGAAAGGTGCTAGCTATGAAGTACATTTGAAAATAAGACTAGATTTTTAGGTTTTGGATGTCCGAAACGTGTGTCCAAAATGGGTTAAAATGAGGCAGAAGATAGCCTTTTAAAAAGTCAGTTTTGGACTAATATTTTGGATTGATGAAATGTAAGTCCAAAACTCCCCCTGTGTATGTACAGGATAAGATCAATGATTTTCTTGGAATTGACCGAACTTATTTTTCTCAAGAAAATTCAACACAAGAATTTTACTATGCAACCAAAAAGAAACAACGCAATCCACTTAAGTATCCTTATCATCCAAATAATATTGCGCATCATATCTATAGTTAAAACAAATCATCCAGCCCAATATCAATCAGTCAGAATTCACAATAAACTCATATCCATACTTCAATTTCCTTAGTCCATAACAAAAATGTCTCAACATAATCTCCATCAAGTCATAGGGCCAAATTTTTCATATCTTCATTCTTCAAACCATAAGTATAAGCAGTTACAATTCATCTCAAATCATATGAATGTATTCCAATTCATCATAATCACAATTTTTCCCAATTCATAGTCATAATCACAAACATAGTCATAATCCATCACATTCAACCTCATAGTCACAATCACAGTACAATCACAATGCATCACAAACCATATAAAATTTCTCCCCCTTTGTCATCATTCAAAAAACTAAAAGAAACAATAAGATATCAAACAGAAATAAGGTCTAGATTGTTAATCACATGTTATAAGATAGTAATCATATAATCAAAAGGATTAGTAGGGGATTAGTGCAAAAAGGAAAATTGTTCAAGTAAAAAAAAAAAAAAAATTGTTCAAATTCTTAGAGCAGAAAGCATAAAATTGTTCAGGCAAAAATGTTGCATAGGAGTTTAGCAGGCAGCAGTCATGATGTGCGAATTAGGAAATGTGGATGGTCGTAGGCTTGGTGTTGACACCCTTCTTGGAGTCCTGTCCAACAATTCTGCTAGACTTTTGCTTGACTACCTCATGCTTCTGGCACTTTCCAGAGGAGCTTCAAGGTATATTTGGCTTG
The DNA here is from genome assembly GCA_026120185.1 of Voacanga thouarsii. Classification (NCBI taxonomy): domain Eukaryota; kingdom Viridiplantae; phylum Streptophyta; class Magnoliopsida; order Gentianales; family Apocynaceae; genus Voacanga; species Voacanga thouarsii. Next base: position 1,657,792 of record JANUWF010003362.1, on the reverse strand, counting down.
GGAGCTTGCAATGCAGCTATAGGGGCAGCAGTTGTGGGAACTTCATTCTCTTTTCCTCTATTTTTCGCACTTTCTTTTGCTTCCTCTGTTACTTTATTTTTTTCCTATTGCTATTGTACTTCTTGTTCAGCCTGTTTACCGATCACTTCTTCAACTTGGGGAGAAAAAGGTTCCTTTCCAGGCACTTGTTCTTGAGATGGAGTTGGTTCATCAAGGACTTCCTCAATAGTCTTTTCCACTTTCTTTTCCTCCACATTGCTCAATCTAGTTCCAAAATTCTGTAACTCAATCGTAACTTCTGTTTGAAATCCGTTAAATTTTTCAACCAAATTATTTAAAGTATTCAAGATGCTTTGTGTCAGTCTAGATTCCTCAGTCTTTTGCTTGTCTTTGTTCAAGAATTCTTCTCCTATCTCAAACTTCTATTTTGCTTTTGTTTGGCCAGTAGGTGCAGTTTTCTTTCCTTCGGCTTTGATTTTGATCAGTTTCTCCTTTTCCTCATCTGACACATCTTTGAGCAAAACCCATTCATTATTTACTTGCACAAACCCCATTTTTCTTCAAGGATTCCATGTTGTACACATTTGTCTTAAGATGTCCAGGAGTACAAGTACTTTGATGCACGTTGAAATGCCTAAAGACTTTGGTCAAGAGATTACCAAAGGGTAGTGCCTTATAAGATGTATTTCTCGACTAAAACATCAACTTCACTGCCAGAAAACCAATATTGATTTGTTTTCCCTCAGACAGGGCCAACATCAGCATTATTTGCATGATACTCACTGATTTTTTATGCTCAAAACTTGGAGCAACCATAGTGGACACCATATGGTGCAAAATCTTTCCAGGCCCATTCAATCACTTTGAATTTCTGTCACTTGAATTTTTAAAACTTTTTCTTCGAGTAAACCTTGCCTCAAACCTTCCTCAATCAAATAGGTCCAATTCTTTAGGAAACTTGTTCATTTCAAAAAATTAGATCCCTGCATCTTTAACTCCAAAAATTCGATTCAACAACCGATAGTCAAATTCTATGTTTACTGAGCCTACTCTAGAGGAGTACCATTGTACCATAAAACCTCCGCCAGTCTCCTCAAACCTTCCCTTTTTTATGTTCGCATAGAATTCCCAGACCAAAGGGGTGTACAGTTTCTCATCTATTGTTGGCAAAGCCTCCTATCCAAAATTCTCAAATATATTCAAAATGTTAGAAAAATTCAAAAACACCTCAGCATTAACCCGATACCCAGCGACCACATTCCTATTTCTAGATAGCCATTCATTAAATTTATACTCACATTTCAGATAAAAAAATCGAGGTACCTAAGTGTCCGAGCTTTCCTGTACAAGAAGCTCTGTTGATGAGTCAGCTTACAAAGGTGTTTCTTCAGCAACGATTTTCTTTCCTTTCTGCTTGGTGGCCAGTTGTGCGGTAGCAACAGCTTTCATCTTAACCACTGCTTTGCTTCTCTTGTCCTTCTTCGTCTTTTGTTTAGTACCTTTGTCTGATTTTGACAATTTAGCCATGGAAGCAGTAAGAGGCAGATGAGGGATTTTTTTTGTTTCAATAGAGAAGGTGAAGATACAAAGTGAGAGAGAAAATAGAGGGATCAATGGCAGTTTTAGATTTCAATGAGAGAGAAAAGTAACCTCTCTTTTTGAGTTCTCCTAGGTATTTGAGTAGATAAGTACAATAAAGTACATTTCAACAGAGATTTTATCAGAGATATGGTGGGTCTTTTTCAAAAGCACGGACAATTGGAAAATTTGAAAAGTGAGTTCTGGACTCATGCATTTTTTCATCTAAATATTAAACATTTAGGCTAAGCCGGCCAAAGCCAAGCCGGTGCTAGCCTCAGTCTGTCGGCACAAGCATGAAAAATTTCCCCAAATTCCCCATTATTTTTATACAATTCCTTCACAAGCTCAAAACCTAAAATTTTAACATCCAAGGAGTTTCAAAGTGCATACCTTCGAGAGAGTGTGTCCGCAACCACATTGTCGTTACGCTTTTTATATTGAATGACATAAAGAAATGTCCCAATGAACTCCATCCACCTTGCATATCTCTTGTTCAAGTTTTGTTGGCATTTGAGGTGCTTAAGGGTTTCATGGTCGGTGTGGATCACAAACTCTCTTGGCAATAGGTAGTGTTGCCAATACTAACAGGTCCTCACCAAGGCAAAAAGTTCTTTGTCATATGCGGAATAATTGGTGGCTGCCCCAAATAATTTCTCACTGAAATAAGCAATGGATTTTCGATCTTGGTTAGAATCATATCTACCCCCACCCCACTTGTATCATACTCTATTTCAAATACTTTCTCAAAGTTAGGTAGGATGAAAATCGGAGCTTGGCTCAATTTGTCTTTAAGGGTTTGAAAGGCTTATTGTTGGGTTTCCTCCCACTTAAATCTCACCTTTTTCTTCACCACTTTAATTAGAGGGGTTGCTAAGGTACTAAAATTCTTGATGAATCTCCTATAGAAACTAGCTAACCCATGAAAACTACGAAATTGGGTAATAGTGGTAGGGGTGGACCAATCTTGAATGGCTTTCACTTTCTCCTAATCAACCTCAATCCCCTTAGCATTCATAACATATCCAAGGAATGTAATCCTCTCCAAATAAAAAAAAGCACTTTTTCAAGTTAGGATACAACCTTTTCCTTCTAAGAGCAATAAACACACATTGAAGGTGATTCAAATGATCCACATATAATTTGTTATAAATTAATATATCATCAAAGTACATAACAACAAATTTCTGAATGAATTCTCTTAAAACATGATGCATTAAACGCATGAAAGTACTATGAGCATTAGACAACCGAAAAGGCATAACAAGCTACTCATACAATCCTTGTTCGGTTTTGAAAGCCGTTTTCCATTAATCCTCTTCCCTAATCCTAATTTGGTGATAACCAGATTTTAAATCAATTTTAGAGAAAATGCTTGCACCAAACAATTCATCAAGCAAGTTATCTAGCCTATAAATAGGATAGTGATACTTAACCGTAATATTGTTGATGGCACGACAATCACACACATACGTCAAGTCTCATCCTTCTTAGGAACCAAGAGAACCAGACTGCGTAAAAGCTTTGACTCTTTCTCACATGTCCATCTTCAAGTAATTCCTCCACTTGCTTTTGTAATTCTTTGGCCTCCTTCAGATTGGTTCTATAGGTCGGTCGGTTGGGGATGACGACTCCGGGTACAAAATCTATTTGGTGCTCAATTTCTCTTATGGGTGGCAATCCTCCGGGCACCTCTGTTGGGAAAACATCATCGAACTCTTGGAGAATGGCTGTAATTTCACTTGATAAGATAGAATCATTAGTAAAAATATAAGATCATTTGCAAATAAGAAGAATAATCGGTTATTTAGCCTCTATTACTTCTATGATCTCACTCCTCTTTGCAAAGTAGTTCACTCTTCTTTTACCTCCTCTCTCTTGTCCTTGCTCACTCCCATACGTGATAGTCAATGGTACTTATTTTTCCATTCTCTCCCTCAACTCTTTATCTTTCCTCTCTTGTTTTTTTCTCTTTAACTCTTGTTTTTGTTTGGCATCTTGTGCTCCCTTTTTCTTTTCTCTTTCCCTCATGATTTTTTGGTCTTTATTCACCTCACTTGGGGGCATGGGGGTTAGAGTGAATTTGGATCCCTCATTGACAATAGAATAAGTGTTCTTCCTCCCATCATATTTTACATTCCTATCGTATTGCCAAGATCTCCTTAAGACCAAACGGTCCGCTTGCATAGGCACTACATCACATAGCACATCATATTAGTAGTTCTCCGTCTCAAAAGATACCAAGACTTGTTTGTTGACCCTCAATTCTTCACTATCATTCAACTATTGTAGCTTGTAGGGTTTAGGATGTTTAATCCATTTCATACCCAACTCATCAACTAAGCTTGCACTAATGAAATTAGTTCAACTTCCACTATCCACAATAACACTACAAGGGGTCTTGTTGATTAGACACCTTGTGTAGAATATGTTCTCTCTTTGTTGATAGTCATAGTCTTCAATGACTTGGGAGTTCAATGATCTTCTCGTGACTCCAACTGAGGAATACTCTTGGACAATCACTTCCCCTTCATTACTTTCCTCTTCCATATTTTCTTCTAGGTCTCCATAGTATCGTTCTCCCTCCTCTTCTTCATCGGTTAAGACTTCTCCATAAGGGTTAGTATATATAGCCTTTTTACTTGGACACTCACGGGAAGTATGCCCATAGTCAAGACACTTGAAACACTTGATATTTCTATTTCATTATGGTCTTTCCATGGCTTTTCCTTTATCCTTATTCCAATCTTCCCTGGGTTTCCAATCTTTCTTAGGCTTTCATCCTTCCCTTGGCTTGTTGTACTCCCTTTAGAAAGGTTTAGGAGCATCATCTTTCTTGATTGACATCTTGCTAATGGTGTTCGAATTTTGAAATGTAGGCTTAGCAAACATCCTCCTCTTTAGTTGCTTTTCAACCTTGGCAGCGATATAAACCATGTTCTTAAGTCGGTCATAGGAGTGCAACTCTATCAAATTAGCTATTTTCCTATTCCATCCACCCAAGAATCTAGCCCTTGTTGCCCCAGGGTCCTTTTAGATTTAGGCTCTCATCAACATCATCTCCATTTCCTTATTGTAGTCATCCACACCTTTATTCTCTTGTTTAAGTGATTGAATCCTTTGGTAGAGGTCTTGGTAGTAGTGGTGTGGGACAAACCTAGGCCGCATCATGTCTTTTAACAAGTTCTAATTCTTCAGATCTTCTACTCCCATTTACCTCCTTTAAGTGCTAATTTGCTCCCACCATACTAATGCATATTCCGAAAACTCCAAAATAACTAGCCTCACATTTGATCTTTCACTATAAGTACAGCATTGAAAGTGTATCTCCATTTTGCGCTCTCATTCAAAATAGGCTTCGGGCTCACTCTTTCCGTAGAATGTTGGTGGCTTCAACTTGATATGGTTTAACTCCCAATCCCCATCATTTCATTCTCTCCTACCTTCTCTATTCCATCATCCTCTATTGAGTTCCCTATATGCATTCATGTTCTCCCTTATACCATTCATCAACTCCATCAAATTCTCTTTCTAACCCCTTTGGATTGTTTCCTCCATTCCTTCCCTATCCCCTACCTCATCCTCCTCTTACTCCATGTCTTTCCCTTCTCATGGGAGCTTGTTGGAAACCTCTAATTGAGTGCTCATTCCAATCTTCACCTTGTTGAACATTTAGTGAAGGAGTGTGAGCATCACCTTCTATCATTCTAGGGCTAGGAGTTTCAAACCGTTCTTATCCCCTTCTTTATGTCGCGGCGGAAGATTGACCCAAATGTTGCCTCAATCCGGTAATCTCCCTTGTCATATCTTTGAATCTACTATGCATTATCCTTATCATAGCATTCAAACCCTCTCACAAAGCCCTAGCATCAAGTGGTTCTTCTTGTGGCCTACTAGGACCACTTGGATTAGACCTAGGAAGTTCTTATTCATGGAGTATGGTAATAGAATTACTGAATAAGTTATACCTGCAAAAGAGATTAATAAAAGAAAAAAATAGTTTCTCTCTTCATACCCTTGAGTGTTTACTCTCATTGATTTTCACTCTACACTCGTGCTTACCATATTTGGCTCTTTCGATATTTGTCTCTTCCTCTTACCTTTTTTCTCAACACTCAAACCTTCTCGTTCAATCCAATTCTCCCTAATAGCCAAAGATTTAGTCTAACAAAGTGAATCAACAAAATCAATGGGTTTTTCCAATTAGGGGTTCTTAGGAGAATTTCAACAAACACTTATTGGGCACTCTAAGCAAACAAGTTTTCCAAGCAATAATTTCAAAGAACAAGAACTCAAATAGTGCAAGAACAATCACTAAAACATAAGGAAACAATTTTAAATAAGAAACGAATAAGAATTAGCAAGAAATAAGAAACCATAAAAACTAGTAGATAAAAATTGGAAGAACATGACTACCACAAATGTGCAATGGCAAATATGAGTTCAATGAGCATGGATTTCAACAGTAGAGTGATATATCAAGTCCCAACATCCCAAGGAATGAAAATCAAAAGTCAAAACTCACAACTATAGCCACAAACATCCTCATAGAACATTTATCAAACACCTTAGTTGCAATTCCCTCACTTAAAAATAACCAATATTTTCACCCATATTCAAGCCCATTTTCATCACAAACACAAGATAAATTTGTTCCCTAAAATTATAATAACATCAAAGAGCATTTTTCTCAAGGAAAAATCAAGATATAGCAAAGATTTCATGACATTTTTTGAGCATGTTTTTGAGTTACAAGATTCCTTTATTTTTTTTCTTCAACTTGTAGGGTTCCTTTTCTTGATGTCAAGCTTTGATTGAGATCAAGGCTTTCTTTGCTCAAATACTAAACTCTTTGATATGATCTTGTGTTGGCAAGTTTGTGGAAAAATGTCAAACAAATGGACAAAATCCTTGGCTCAACTAGTATAACCCAAATAGTGAAAATTTATAGCAAAATGAAGAAAGAAAACTATCTAACTATTCCCTACCAAACCTTTGAAGAACAAAGCATTAAAGACCCACAAGAAATATAGCAATACCTACTATAAATTTATCCAAATACCCTTGACACAATAAAGGAAATCAAGAATAAAAGAAGTAGAACTATAGGCACCTAAGCAAAGGAATTCAAGATAAACCTTAGAAGAACAAAGCAACTAAGACCCAATCAAGAAAAACCACGTTGGATTATCCAAAAGATTTAAAGATTCATTCAAATAGAGGACTAAGCCCTAAGTATAGTCTTGAACAAGATGAACAAGGAGGTAAAACCTCTCAAAGCTCTCTTTTACAATTTGAATGAGGTAGGTTAAATGTGTTATCAAATCATAAAAAATGTATTTATACTACCCTAACCCTAGCTAAGTGATTACTTAGGCCCTATGACAATTTAAGGGCTTAAAAGGTCTTTAAAAAATGTTTAAAATAGAGGGAATGCAGAGAAAAAGTAAAATTTGGCAAAATATGGGCTAAGCCCGGACAGAGGCCGACTCCGCTGTGGAGCAAATCCTTGCACCAGCAAACTGAGGCTGGCGTCGGCTTAGCTCTGGGAGGCTTTTCTTCAGTTTTTCCTCCTTCTGACGTAGGCTCGAGTTGTAGTTTGAGCTCCTTTGGATATCCATCAAAATGAGTTCCTAGCTACCTTCAACATCCTTTCGAATCTCCCCCATCTTTAAACATTGTTGTAGGAACAATTAGATTTCATCTTAGAACCTCTTGGTTCTTGATCTTGTCATTAGCTCTTTCAACGTCGTTCCTCCTTCTTGAGATTGAACTACTTGGTTAGCTTAATTTTTATCACTTAGTAACATCCTTCAAATAACAGAATCAAAAGATAATATAACAATTAATAGTAGTTACATCATGGCATTAGAATGAAAATTTAATACATAATGAAAGAGAAATTTAAGAACAAATTAAAAGAGAAAATATAAGAAAACATCACTATTTTCCAATACAGTCTCCAACTTTTGTTCGCATATTTCCTCCAATATGCTCTAACAATGAAAACTCTTCTCAAATATAGCAAATCCCCAAGAGAAAAATATATAAATCATAATTCTACTTTATGGAAAATAGCAACTTTTCTTATGGCTGCTGGCCTTTTCCTCCCTTTTTAGTCTCCAGCAATTTTTTTTCTATACCCTCTCTTTTCAAACATTCAGCCCTTTTTCGCCTCTTCCAAACTCAAACCTGCATTGGAAATACACTGGAGAGTTAGATCAGGCCCTTGCTTGATGAATTAAGCCCTAGCTTCAACTCTCCAACTGGCGTGGAAATTTTATACTCAACTCTTCAACCTTCCAATTCTTTAATTCTGCACTCAAGTCCCTAGAAGAACCAAATAAACACAAAAGAGAGTAAATTATCCAAATAAAGCTCATGTTGCATTAAACTTAACATAATTTATCTAGAAATTGCCCCATATGTCTAATGCAATACCAATATATCAGAAAACAACCTTACGTTTTAAACAAAAAAAAAAAAAAGAAAGAAAGAAAGAAACTTGTCAAAGTTCTTCTTTATTCATTTTTGGTTGGAGAAATATAAGTATGTGTGCTTGTGTTGATTAAGAGCATATGGGTAGACCCTGAGATTCTTTTTGTTGATCGTAGCTAAGGGAATGTGACTTTCCTTAGTATAATGTAATATTATAAGTGTTGTGTATTTATTCATATAATTATTAGTGATTAGTTTATTACTATTATATTTAATTAATATAATATGATTACAATATCATTCTTCTCATTATATATTAATATATGTGGTTGTTATTATTATTGTCATACTCCCAATTATTATGATTATTATTTGTTACTTATTATTATTGTTTACTATTTATTATTATAATTATTATTTAATATTATTAAAATCAATAGTTGTTATTATTAAAATTATTTATTTTTATTATTATTATTATTATTATTATTATTATTATTATTATTATTATTATTATTATATCCCAAAAAATATATTATAGTCATTATTATGATTTTTATAATATAATTTAGTATCTATCATTTATAAAATTCAATGTTTATAGTATTTATTTATTATTTAATTTCTTGTTTAACTATTTATATGCCTATCTATTTTTTTATTATCTATCACTTATTTATTATTTATTAGTTACTGTTTATTAATTATTATCTATTAATTTAGTTATTATTTATCATTTATTTATTATTTATTAATTACTATTTATTTTATAATTATCTATTCATTTATTTGTTTGTTTGTTTGTTGGTGCTTTCTATTTAGTCTATTAGTTTAGTACATATTATTCTAATTGCCATATTATTCAACACATGTTATCTTTTTTATTTTTTGAAAATTAGCTTCTTGTTCATTTGCTTTGTTGGAGTCCCTCATATGCAAAGTTTTAGTAAAAAATAAGGAATCTTGGGGGTTGAGTCAAATACCTTTATAGGTGATATTCTTTATGCTTAATTGAAAAAGGGGAAGTTGAATTTTGGTTGCATTATTATGTTTAAAAAAGTAGTAATTGATTAAGGATTTGTAATTTTCTTGTGTAGATGGGAGTGGGACCCAAACACGAGGAGCAATTCATTAGCTCAGGGGTTTGAGTAAGCTTGACAAATAAGTCCTTATATGAAAATGTTTATGAATAAATGCTCCGTTTCAAGTCAAGTGATGTTTTGTTGTGGCAAAGATGTCATATACTTGGAATGTAAACATGGTTCCCCCCCCCCTTTTCTTTACAAGATATTTTCTTTCCCTTTTTAGAACAAACGTTTTGATCAAACAAAAGGTTTCAACTAAAATATTAACTTCCTTAAATAAAAGGTTCAAACTAAAATACTTAACCATGGTTGCATTTTCAAAATGACAAGGTACTTTTGAGAATTTTCCTTGTACGAAACATCATATGTTGAGTACTTAATAAAGGTAGGCTAAGTCTTCTAGTAGAGACCTCCATCAGGTGATAAGCTTTTTCTAGACAAGGTGCTAGTACTGGTTAGTCAGGCCGGTCCGAGTTAGCAATTTAATCCAAGTGGACTGTTCTCGGAAATGGACAACCAATAAGTTAGGGTGTAAAGATAGAGAAGTATCTAATGCAATGGGCTGATAACCACTTATACTGTGATGCAGGATTTCATAGTACTTAGTCATGTTGTAGGGTTTCATGGCCTTGACTGTGATGCAAGTTTTCGTAATCATTTTCATTTTAGAGTGGTTTATTTCTTTTCTAAATATACTCATTTATTTGAGAAATAGACGTAAAGCGCCATTCTAAGTTCAAAAACAAATTCTTATGAATTGCAATCCTTTCTCGTGACTTGTTCAAAGCCGCATAAATGAAACATTTTTCAAATTGTCATGAGCACACATACGACTTATTGGGAAGTATTTCTTACCATGCTTTATATCTGTTTTCAAGAAGATCCTTCTCTAAAGGTTAAGCTTGCCTTGTTATTGAAGATCTTTATTTTTGTTTGGATGTATTTTCTTTTAAGGATTTCGATTTGATTATTTTGAAATCGTATACGTATAAGTTGTAATAAGTTTTGAATTTAGTTCATTTCTTTTCAATTTTCTTCTTACCTAATGCTACCTAAAGATGGGGCGACATCCTCGCCCCTATTGGCATACTTAAGTAGTGGGGTGTTACATTTCGGACTTATTGAGATTTTTTTAATCTCACAAGACTTTTCTAACCATGTTTTCATCTTTAGGTGAACTTATCAAGACTAAGGAGTAGAGAGTCATTATGCATAGAAGGGGTCATGTGATTCACAAGTGTGAGAGCCACCTCTGTGACTCACTACAAACGCTTGGTTACTTTTGTTTTTCCACAAACACATGCAGTGAATTTCAAAAATAAAATCATAATTTTTTTCAAAAATTAAAATTATACCAAAATTTAATGAAACCATATTAAATATTATTTACAGCTCAATTAATTGTTGCACCTATTCATAACGTATTCTTATTGATTCAAATGCTAATAAGTTCTTTGTTCATGAGATTACTTTGATAAACATTTCTCAATAATTATTTATATTTTGCTTCATGAGTACATACATAAATCTCTCGAATCACTTCTAACTATTTTATTGAAGACACGACTTGTATTTTTGTAGTCGTCACAAGATTGTTGATTTTGCATGCATCATGACTAGAAACTAAATATATGACACAAGCACACATAGAATTTAATGAGATATATTTCACACACAATTTATAACTATGTTTTCAAGAAGTTTTGAGTTGTGACAATGTTGGGAAGATCTTTGCCATTTATTCATTTGTTCTATGTTTTATCATGATAGACTTCATAGCACCAACTATTGCTAGTTTATTTAATTTATTGATGGGACTCATGTAAACTTATGGTGGAGTGAATTTTTAGTTTTGAATTAAGTTTTACTCATTGATCTTGTCATAGACTTATCTAAGCCAAATATTTGGGATGCCCTATGGCAACTTCACATAACTCTACTTTTTATGATTTCTATTTCGCATATAATAACATTATAAAAACCCATTATTCAAGCGACAAAACATCATCCCCAAACTATTTAAGGTCATGTATATAAGTGGATTATTACAGTTAAGATATAAGTATACCATAATAAAAGAGATAATGTTTGGAGGCTTTTTAGAGTCACCAAGTGAACAACCTGATTTACATTTCTCTTTACAAAAGAATGTTTAAGAGGTAAAGTAGCCAAGAGTATAAATGTCTTTGCATGCTTAAGAAAATAGTTTATTCTTGGCGAAACATCTCTAATACCTAGAATTAAAGTTTTTTGGGTTGGGCAAGGTCGAACCGAACTAACCGATCGAACCGGTTCGACCACGACCCAGTACTATAGCTAGTCCAATTGTTTCCTTTGAATCATTCTTCTCAAAAACCACGCTTGTCTGTGAGAACCATATTAGACCGGCCAATTCAACCAATGAACCGTTGAACTAGCCGGTCTAATAGTAAATTGCACGGTCTATTAAAAAAAAAATCAGGGGACAAATTTTATAATTCAATAAAGTTCAAGTCCCTCAGTGAAAAAAAACCAAGTCCCAGACAACTCCCAATTATTGTTGCCATCTTTCATTTCAGCCGCAACCCGCAAGAATCCCTAATCCTCTTCGGCCTTCTCTTTTCTTCTTCTGTTCTTCAACACAAATAAAATAGAAATTGATGTCGGGCTTATGACCGATGACCGTTGCTTCTTCGCGCTTTGCACATCTTCCATAGCCAAAAGATCAAAAATTCTTCACAATGTTGTTGAGGCACAATGGTAGTTAGGTATGAGTCGGGTAACTTCCATTTCCAAGCTTGAGTTTTGATGCTTACTTTCTTGTTGGAGCTTGGTTTTCTATTATCATTTTTGTTCAAGAAATGAATTTTTAGAGCACGATATTTTCATTTTCATTTGCTCTCCATAGTGACAGTGAGACACTTATGAAGAGGAGAAGTACTACATTCTTGCTTGTGTTGTGTTGAAACTTGAAGGTTCATTTCTAGAAATTTTCCATTAAAGAAATACGAGCTTTAGCATGTCATAGCAAAATCATTGTTTTGATTTGGAATCTGATTCTAATTTTAGGGTGTCAGTCTTGTCTTTCTTTGAATTTTTAAAGAATAATAACTTAGTTTGTAAATTCTCATGAAATGAGTGAAAAGTGACTTCTTTATTTATTATTCATTTAAAATTTAGTATAATCATTTTCTAACCAAAATAAGTTGCCGGTATAAATTTCATGACAGTGAATATTAAGTTTAGGTTTATATGCACAGTTGAAGGTTTTATTTTTCAAATAAATATGAGATTGAGATGGTGAAAATATTTTATCCTTATCATGTTTTCTTGTCAAGAATAGCTCTCATTGGAAGAAATAATGATGCAAAAGCTTTTGTCATTCACCCCAAAAAAGTTCTTGCCAACTTTAGTACATATCCCAGCAAAACCAAGGTTGAATTACTAAATGTTGAGGGTGACTGGTTCTTATGAATGTTTGGGACAAAACAAAAATTATGGTTGTAAATTGTAAAAAGATTGTCATGGAGTGGAGTCATTATTGTCTCTTTAGAAATGAAAAATCGAAAATTGACACTAGTGGTTGTTATTGGGCAAAATATTATTTAACATTTAAGTTTTCAAGTTACAAAATTTAGTCCAATTAAAAACTTCCTCTCGTATGAGGAGTTCAATTGGAAAATTAAAGTGGGAATTTCCTTTTCTTTTTTGGTATTCAAAAGTTTCTTTTGTGTTTCACCTATAAGAAGTTTCACCAAAAAAAAAAAAGTACAAATTTTGAAATGCAAAATATCACAATCCTTCTATTTTATTACTTTATATTTGGTTTCTTGTTGTACAACATTTAAGTAGATTAGTTTTGTTTCTTTTGCAGGATTGACTTCATGGAAATAGATTCTTCAAAAGGTTGTTCAACTCTTCAATCAACTGTTTTATTAGATAACAGTTCACAAGTAGTTCATAATTTATAATTTAAAACTAATATAATATTATAATTTAAAATTTTAAAATATAGTTGTTATTTAAATTTATAATGACATAAACATTTAAATTCATAACTAATATAATATACTAATATGATAAATTACTAAAATTATTATTATTTATTATGAATTATTGGAATCTTTATTAATTAGTGGAGGCTCCACTAATTATGGATTTATGTGAATTATTAGAAGATTTTTATGGATGTCCACCATTTAGTGGAGACACCACTAATTAAGATTAGTGGAAGATGATGTATGCCATGATGTAATCCACTAATTAGAGCTCTATAAATAGAGTTATTCTCTAAGCTTGTAACACACCATTATTTTGTGAAAGAAAGATTAGTGAAAGAAAGATTAGAGAAAATTGTGAGAGAAAAGAAAGAGAGAAATTCTTGTGCAAAATAGTTAGAATTTTATTAGTGTGTAGTGTGAAGATTTTATTCTAACACTACCCTAATTTTATAACACGTTATCAGCACGAGTCTCTACCGGTACAAAAGCCAGAAAACTAAGCACGAGTTTCTGTCGTTACCAAAGCCAGAAGACAGGTACGCATTTATTGATCTCTATGGCTAATCTCGCTAAACTCGAATTTGTAGCCCTTGATATTTCTGGAAAAAATTATATGTCATGGGTTCTCGATGCAGAAATGCATCTAAATGCTGAAGGCCTTAGTGAAACTATTCAAGCACATAATAGTGCATCTGCACAACACAAGGCTAAAGCTTTGATTTTTATTCGTCGTCATCTCGATGAAAGTTTAAAAATAGAATATCTTACCGAAAAAGATCCATATGGCCTGTGGGTAAATTTAAAAGAAAGATTTGACCACCTGAAGATGGTTGTACTACCTACTGCACGGTATGAATGGTTGCACCTGAGGTTGCAAGATTTTAAAACCGTGAATGAATATAGCTCCGCAATGTATAAAATTACATCTCAATTAAAATTATGCGGAGAAAAAGTGACTGATGAAGATATGTTGGAGAAGACATTCTCCACCTTTCATGCCTCGAATATTGTCCTGTAGCAACAATATCGAGAAAAGGGGTATACAAAATTTACAGATTTAATTACTGCCCTCCTTATTGCAGAGAAAAATAATGAGTTATTATTGAGAAATCACGAAGCCAGACCAACTGGCTCTACAGCACTCCCAGAAGTGAATGTTGTTGGCTCCAGCAGAAGCCATCGTTATAGTCGTGGTCGTGGCCATGGCCGTGGCCGTGGTCGTGGTTATGGTCATAGACACGCTCGATATTTCCCTTATCACAATCATAATCAAACTGTGAGAAATACTGGCCACCTGAAGTGGAACAGAAAAGATCAAAAGGGAAAAGAAAAAGAAATTGAAGAAAAGCATGAGGATATATGTTATAGATGTGGCATGAAAGGTCATTGGTCACGTAAACCGTCAGTACGGCTAAGCATTTAGTTGAATTGTATCAAGCTTCATTGAAAAATAAAAATGTGGAAGCAAATTTTTCTCAACATCCAATAAATAATGTTGAGGATGACGATAGTGATCCTGAAGATCTTAATATCAATATTACCCATATGGATGTATCGGATTTTTTTGAACACCCAGACGGTAGGATAGACCATTTAATTGGTGATGGCAGTGTCCAGAAGAACTAAAGCCTCACCCTGATATTTTTGTATTTTCATTTTCATTCTATTCTAATAATATTTACGTTTACATATATATATTTGTGTTCAGATGGTTGTTGTTAATGATGATGTATGCATTATTGATAGTGGAACTACACACACCATACTAAAAAATGAGAAATATTTTTCTGATCTCAAAATGGGAGAAATAAATATTTATACGATAAACGGTAGTGCAAATGTAATTGAGGGCTCCTAGTGAGCTAGTATATTGTTGCCTAAAGGAACAACAATTATTATTGATAAGACACTATTTTCCTCAAAATCCGGAAGAAATTTATTGAGTTTTAAAGATATCCGCAGAAATGGGTATCATGTTGAAACAAATGAGGAAAATGGGATTGAGCATCTTTTTATTACTCAAATGCATTTGGGTAAGAAATCGGTATTAGAAAAACTGCCGTCTTTTTCTACTGGTCTATATTTTGTAAAAATACGTACAATTGAAATTCATCATCTAGTAAACCGAAGTTTACTGATCCTATTACTTTTACAATTTGGCATGACCGGTTGGGTCATCCAGGATCTACCATGATGAGAAGAATCATTGAGAATACACATGGTCATCCTTTAAAAAATAAAAGGATATTAACATCGGAAAAATTCGCATGTACTCGCATGTTCCCTAGGAAAATTAATTGTTAAACCATCACCAAGTAAAAGTAGGAGCTGAAAGTCCTACATTTCTCGAACAGATTCACGGAGATATTTGTGGACCTATTGATCCACCATGTGGACCGTTCAAATATTTTATGGTCTTAATTGATGCATCATCCCGATGGTCACATGTATGTTTATTATCTACTCGCAACCTGGCGTTTGCGAGATTACTTGCTCAAATAATTAAATTACGAGCACAATTTCCGGACCATCACATTAAAAATATCCGTTTGGATAATGTCTGGTGAATTTTCATCACATGCTTTTGATGCATATTGCATGTCAATTGGGATTAATGTTGAACATCCCGTAGCTCATGTTCACACACGTAATGGTCTTGCTCGAATCTTTGATTAAACGATTACAATTAATTGCTAGACCATTATTAATGAAAACAAATCTCCCAACATCTGCACTGGGGACATGCTATTCTACATGCTCGCAACACTTGTACGTATAAGACCAGCTAGTTATCATAAATTCTCTCCTTTGCAATTGGCTTTTGGGTCGAACCAAATATTGCTCATTTAAGAATTTTTGGGTGTCATGTATATATTCCAATTGCACCAAACCAACGTACAAAGATGGGTCCTCAAAGAAGAAAGGGGATATACGTTGGATATGATTCTCCCTCTATTATCGGGTATGTTGAACCCCCGACAGGAGATGTATTCACGAGCAAGATTTGTCGATTGTCATTTTGATGAATCATTATTCCCTAAATTAGGGGAGAACCAAAACAAGATAAAAAAGATCTTGCTTGGACAACATCATTAAATTATCTTGATCCGCGCACAAGCGCATGTGAACTTGAAGTTCAAAAGATAATTCATTTGCAAAGCATTGCAAATCAAATGCCGGACGCTTTTGTTGACTCCGGAAGAGTTACAAAATCGCATATTCCAGCCTATAAATGCTCCTATTCGAATTGAAGTTCCAGTAGAACAAAATATTATACCTATAGTCATTGAGTCAAAAACACGCCGAAGCGTGGCCGACCTCTTGGTTCTAAAGATAAAAATCCTCGAAAGAAAAGAGGATTAAATGATCCGAAGATCATATTGAAGAAAAGAATGATAAAGACCAGGAGAGAACCGATGACAAAGAACCAGAAGTTGATGAAAGTAACACCGAAATTTCTATCAATTATACCACTTCCGGTAGAAGTTGGAATCGGATAGAAACTGTTATTGATAATATATTTGCATACAATATATCTCTTGATGTTACACAGGATAATGGTGATCCCGAACCAATATCGATTGATGAATGTCGGCATAGAAAAGATTGGTCGCAATGGAAAGATGCGATTCAATCGGAGTTAAATGCACCGGCA
Organism: Voacanga thouarsii; assembly: GCA_026120185.1. Lineage (NCBI taxonomy): Eukaryota > Viridiplantae > Streptophyta > Magnoliopsida > Gentianales > Apocynaceae > Voacanga > Voacanga thouarsii. The sequence goes on along the minus strand of JANUWF010003362.1, from coordinate 1,641,056 downwards.
AAACGTGAAGTCTTCGGACCGCAGTCCGAACACCGTAAGGTATAAAACCGGTTGGCTACAAATGGATATTTGTGCGAAAGCGCAATGAAAAGAGTGAAATCGTTCGATATAAAGCGCGATTAGTAGCCCAAGGTTTTTCACAAAGACCAGGTATTGATTATGATGAAACTTATTCTCCGTTGTTGATGCTATTACACTCCGATATCTTATCGGTTTGGCAAGTACATGAAAAGATAGATATGCGCCTATTAGATGTTGTCACTCGCTTACTTGTATGGAAATTTAGAAAATGATGTTTACATGAAAATCCCCGAAGGATTTCATATGCTCGAAGCATATAAACATTATCCTCGTGAAAATTACTCCATCAAGTTGCGTAAATCATTATATGGCCTGAAGCAATCGGGCGCATGTGGTTCACACGTCTTAGTGAATATTTATTGAAAGCGGGATTTAAAAATGACCAGGTATGTCCATGTGTTTTTATTAAGAAATCTGGTTCTAAATTTGTGATATTAGCTATATATGTTGATGATATTAATCTTATTGGAACTCCTGAAGAGCTCCAAGAAACAATTGATTATTTAAAAAGAGAATTTGAAATCAAGGATTTTGGTAAAACCAAATTTTGCCTTGGTTTACAAATTGAACATTTGGAGAGTGGAACATTTATTCATCAATCAACATATACAACAAAAGTGCTAAAAAGATTTTACATGGACAAAGCACATCCATTGAGTATTCCAATGATCGTGCGATCATTAAATGTGAAGAAAGATCATTTCCAACCTCAAGAAAATGATGAAGAACTCCTTGGTCCTGAAGTACCATATCTCAGTGCAATTGGTGCATTGATGTATCTTGCTAATAATACACGACCTGATATTACTTTTGTTGTCAATTTATTAGCAAGATTTAGTTCTTCACCAACACGACGACATTGGAATGGAATTAAACAAGTCCTTCGATATCTCCAAGGTACAATTGATCTCGGATTATTTCATTCAAATAAAACCAGTCCAACATTGATAGGTTATGCAGATGCTGGTTATTTATCTGATCCACATAAAGCACGTTCTCAAACGGGCTATCTATTTACATGTGGAAATACTGCTATATCATGGCGTTCTACGAAACAATCTATAGCAGCTACTTCTTCAAATCATGCTGAAATTATACCCATTCATGAAGCAAGTCGAGAATGTGTATGGCTAAGATCCATGATTCATTATATCCGAGAAAGTTGTGGATTATCATCAATCAAAGGTATTCCAACTCCTCTTTATGAAGACAATGCAGCTTGCATAGCTCAATTACGATGAGGATATATTAAAGGAGATCGGACAAAACATATTTCACCAAAATTCTTCTTTACTCATGAACTCCAGAAGAAAGGTGAAATTGATGTGCTACAAATTCGGTCATGTGATAACCTCGCAGATATTTTCACGAAGACTTTACCGACTGCAACATTTGAAAAGTTGAGATATAAAATCGATATGCGTCGGTTTAAAGATTTAAATGAATCATCTCATCAGGGGGAGTAATAAATGGACATATAGAATAGTGTACTCTTTTTCCTTCACTAGATTTTTTTCCCACTGGATTTTTATCTAGTAAGGTTTTAACGAGGCATATTCTTTATGTAATGGATGGACATCCAAGGGGGAGTATTATGAATTATTGGAATCTTTATTAATTAGTGGAGGCTCCACTAATTATGGATTTATGTGAATTATTAGAAGATTTTTATGGATGTCCACCATTTAGTGGAGACACCACTAATTAAGATTAGTGGAAGATGATGTATGCCATGATGTAATCCACTAATTAGAGCTCTATAAATAGAGTTATTCTCTAAGCTTGTAACACACCATTATTTTGTGAAAGAAAGATTAGTGAAAGAAAGATTAGAGAAAATTGTGAGAGAAAAGAGAGAGAAATTCTTGTGCAAAATAGTTAGAATTTTATTAGTGTATAGTGTGAAGATTTTATTCTAACACTATCCTAATTTTATAACATTATTATTATTATTATTATTATTATTATTATTATTATTATTATTATTATTATTATTATTATTATTATTATTATTATTATTATTATTATTATTATTATTATTTGATATAACATATAACTTTTGATTTGATAATAGGTTATTATCTAAGGAGAAGAGTTTTGATCTAATTAATTATGAAAATATAGATGCTACCGACTATTGAATTCTTGAGGATGTAAAGTATGGGTCTTCAAGTAACATTGAAGAAGTAGAGAAAATGCTATATGAAGAGCTTGACGAACCAAGGTTACAAAGGCAATGTCATCGTAGAATAGAAGGTTAACCTTTCTTCTTCTTTTTTTTTTTTAATATTGATCAAAATTACTTATAATATGCTAGTATTATATTTTTTATTCTTATATATCTATTTAAATTGCTTGTAGATAACAATGATAGTGATGATTTTGTAGTGAAAGATATTGGTGATGATATTAATATTTCAAAAATGAATTAATTTGCATTTGAGTCACAACTATTTGATGTTGATGGTGGAGCTGCAATCACTGGTGGTACAACCAACAATGAAAATCATGATGATGAAAGTTGGCTCGGAAAAATTTGAGGATTTATATCTTTGTTTTAAGTAATAAAAATTTAAAATTGTATATTTGTAATAAATTAATAATGATTACTTTTAATTTTGTTGTGATAAATTGTTAGTAATAACCTTTAAATGATTACTTTTCATTTTGTGATTATAAATTATTTTTTTAGTAATTTATCATATTAGTATATTATATTAGTTATGAATTTAAATGTTTATATCATTATAAATTTAAATAACAACTATATTTTAAAATTTTAAATTATAATATTACCGATTCAATTACAATTCAATTACAATCCAATTATAATCGATTAAACCTTTAAACTGTGACATTGCCTAGAATAACCGGTTCTTTGCTCATAGCATAGATCTACGCCAGTCTATATTTTAACTTGATAATAGGTTTTCAAATAATTTTTCCCAACAGAGCACGCGGGAATTCTAATATTATGGGTAAAAGTTTAGTGGATTCAAAGTACATGTACCAAGGATGTCCTATCCTTTGTGGCTCTGTGGTTTTGTGTCTGAACCTAGTAATAGAGTACCCTTTGCTACAAAACAGCACGCATAATGTTTTTTGCAAATATGGTTTCCAATTACGTAGCAAGTTGTATTTAAACGACGAAATTCTTTCAGAGAAAGAATCGTAAGACGTCACAAACTAAATACAGGGATGGAACTAGGGGTATTTTTAAAAAAACAAAAATTAAATCAACCTTAAAAAATTTTAATTGTTCTAAAAACTTTTCAAAATTTTACATTTTGCCCTCAAAAATTTTTCAGAAATTATAACATTATTCCCTTAGTATAACTTACCCCTCCCCCAAACACCAACAGCAACAGCAACCAATCTCAAATTCCAGTTTCCATATCTGACTACATTGCAAAGAGATCTAAGAAAAACAGGAGCGAGAAGCCAAACTGTGTAAAGATTAGAGGGTTAATGGGCATTCACGGGTATCTTCAGGGTTAAGTTCTAACAAATTCTCGAACAAAAGAATTGCTGTCTATCAGGTAACTCACAGAAGTACTTAGATCCCAACGACAACCTTGCAAACCTGTAAATATTTAAACCTCATTCAATACCTTTCCCAAATTGTGCATTTTTATCTCCCACGATTTGGGCAAACATTTGCGAAATGCGATGGATCACCACAGACAAAGCATCTCCCAGATATAGGTTCACCTGTTGCAGAGAAAAATGCTCCATCATTTGCATGTGCACCTCTCCTGCGGCCACGACCACCTCTCCTGGTACTCGAAGTATTAGATGCTGAACTGCTCATATTTGCATGCGGAGTGCTTCTGCCTCCTCTCATGCTATCTTCCCATCTGCATAAGAGAGAGCACAAGCCAGCAAGTAAAAAGGTTCTATCACAGAAAGACTTCTAAGAATTTTGTTTAACTCAAACAAGACAGAGGAAGCATGAGTTTTCAACACTAAAATTTTCAATTTGATTTGGTTGCTGAGTTGAGTATAGTTTATTAATCTTAGTTAACACTTATTGATTGATTGAAAAGAGGAAGCCTGATATCTCAAGGCAGATAAAAACTTGAATTCCCTTTACGGACTTCCAATCACCTGCCACAAATTGACAAATGCCTTGTAAATGACTGTCATTCCACCTCCTTAAACTCTATGGTACCCCTTAAATTTAGGCGTTCTAACAAACCTAGTTTGGCTACTGTTTGTTATTGGACTACAAGGATTCTTTAGAAGGAAAAGAAACCTCATGAAACAGTATAAATTGGAGTACAGCAAAAGGGTAGAATGGGTTTTTTGGATTTCACAACTGGTGCTGACATCTTTGACTAGTGTTAGGGGAAACTTAAGGTTAGAACACTTCAAATAGATACCAAAATTGATTAGAGAAAGAATCGAATCAACAACATTCTTAGAGAAAATATATTCACACAAAAAGCACGTAATGGATCTAGGTTGACATACACAAAAAAGTTGCAGGCCTGCAATTGACAAGAATAGAACTTTCTCCCTCTGTTGCTTGCTGTATTAGCAAACCTCAAAACACAAGGTGCCCCACATGAGTTACAAGGGATTGAAGATTCTCCTGAAAAATTAGGAAGTCGTAGATTGATTAGATAAGCTAATGAACCTCCAGATGTAGTGAAAGTCTGTTCTGTAACAAATAGAATTGTAGATGACGTACTATGTCCAGTCACAGCTTAGATAAATCATGACTTCCTAAATAGGTCATTCTTGATTCAGCTGTTTTATTGAGGCAGAAGTAATTCAAAATAGAAAAATAAAAAATAATTTAAATTTAAATTTATTTTTCAAAAAACACTGACTGTGCACTGCATTAGAGATCCAAATTATACCCACACAGCTTCCATGGATGATTCTTTTCATTTGTGATATGAACAAGGAAATCAAGAGTGAATGAAATGGCCTCTACAGGAATCTGGTGATTCTCCAGGCCATTATCCTTTACTATAGTTCTTCCTTTTGATTCCAATTACAGATATATCATCATGACATATTAATGGTCATAGAGGTGCTACTGTAATTGCACAGGGATCATAGACATTAGTATACCTGCCAAACCATTTTCTTGGTGAAATTCCCGAGTTCTAGCACTTCGACCACGATAAGCTTGTGATGGACAAGTATCTGAAGGATGCCCTGTTTGTCTGCAATATATGCAAGCCATCCGCCCTCTGGAACTGCTCCGTTGACCACTGTTGGAAGACGTAGGATTAACCTGTCCTCGACCTGGCAAAGAATTAAATAAATAGTCAGTTAAGTGATCCAAACTAGACCAACCACCGAAACCATTCCAAAAGTATTGCTGTTCAGTCACTATAAAAATTAATGAATCTCCCAGCAAATGTGATGAGACCTTTCTATGGCTGGATTCCAAACCACATTCCTAGCCAGCCAAACAGGGAATAAAACTTTTTGGGGGGTTAAAATAGACATTGCATTTAGTTTCATGTAGCAACCAACACAATTCAACTTTACCACAGCAAAAAGTTTTAAAAAGACTATCTAATGTTTCACAAACTTGCAACACTAAAACCTCGAAACATTTTTCAACTATCACAGGAGAGCTTTCCTAGAGGACTCCCCCAAACAGGAGGCAACTGAAGTTTGCTAGACAAATCACAAAGCAGGAAAGATACTATATTTACATTCTTTGAGATGCTCTAGTGAAGATATAAGCGATCACAACCAACTCAGACAAATATTCCCATTTATAAATTCTCTCCAATGAAGATGCTCATTTCTAATGTTTCCAAGCATAGAATGTAATTCTTCTGCACCAGTCTCTAAAACAAATGCTGTAACAAAATAATTGACTTCTTTATCACAAGATGACAGAATTCAAAAAGACAAAGAGCTCGATGGCAACGTTACACACCGAGTTAAGGCAAGGTGGTTGAAATGGAAGAGTGCGACTGATATTTTGTGTGATCTTAATATGTTTTTGAACAACTCCGCCTGTGAACTCCATGGACTTGGTTTGTGGTGCTTACTGCCAGTCTCAAGCCTGGATAAAGGAGAAGAGTTGCAGTAAGGCTTGTGACGACCAGTGTAAAATACAGTCACATCTATGATATGAACCAATCTTCTAACTTCGTAAGGGCGTTCTCTACTTAGCGACGTGCTGCACTTGCTAGACTCGGGTGTAGTAATAAGTGTGCAAGGGTTGCTAGGATGTTGCCCAGAAGCAACACACCGTGTTGGCTCCTGGATATGGTGTCAAACATGCAAGGATGTAGGGTTAAGAAGATAGTTCATATGGAGAGGATCCGTTTAGCTTCTTGGAATATAGGATCTTTGACAGGTAAATGGACAGAATTAGTTGAGGTTATGAGGAGAAGAAAGATTAGTATCTTGTGTCTTCAGGAAAACTAAATGGGTAGGTGAGAAAGCTAGAGTAGTAACACCATGGGGTTATAAGTTTTGGTATTCAGGCAGAGTTAAGAATAGAAATGGAGTCAGGATAATTATCGACTGTAGGTTCATTGATGATATGGTTGACATACAGAGGAAAAGTGATAAGATTTTGAGTATAAAGATCATGCTAGGCGGTGAGATCACTACTGTTATTAGCGCATATGTTCTAGAAGTGAGACTTGCTGACTCAGTTAAACAACAGTTTTAGGAAGATTTAGATGAGGTAGTACAGCGTATACTGTTGGAGAAGCTTTCATTGGTGGTGATCTAAATGGATGTGGGTTCTAATCGAAATGGGTTTCAAAGTGTTCATAGAAGTCAGGGTTTCAGAGATAGAAATGAGGCAGGAATAGGTATTCTTGACCTTACCTTAGCTTATGATTTGACTATAGCAAACACTTGATTCAAGAAGAGGTATTCTCACTTAGTGAATTTTAGAAGCAAATTAAATGCTAGTCAGATAGACTACTTTATTTTGAGGAGTAGGTTTCATAGTGGTTATATGGATTGTAAAGTTATTCCAGGCAAAAGTGTAGTTACACAACATAGGTTGCTAGTTCTCAATTTTTTTTTAGGAAACAAGGTAAGCAAAGGACCCATCGGGTTAACTCTAGGACCAAGTGGTGGAAGTTACAAGGGGATAAAAGGATAGCCTTTGCCGATAAGGTCGTTCAGGTAGATGACTGATCTTTCGATATGGATTTGGATCCAAATACCATGTGGAGAAGGATGGCTCAAGGTATTAGAACAGTGGCTAAGGAAGTGTTTGGTGAATCTAAAGGAAGAGTACCACAAAACAAGGACGCGTCGTGATGGAATAACAAACTGAGAGAAGCCGAAAGAAACAAACGAGAGTGCTATAGAAACTTGGGAAGTGCAGGAGTTCTGAGAATTTTGTGAAATATAAGATAGCAAGAAGAGAAGCAAAAGAAGTTGTTAGGAAAGCAACATCAACAGTTTTCAAGTATTTGTACAAAAAACTGGATACTGAAGATAGACAAAAGAATATATATAGACTTGCTCATTTTAGGGAAAAGAAAACTAGAAATATCGGTATGCTGAAATGTGTGAAGGACAATGACCTCAGAGTTCTTGTTAAGGTGAGGAAATCAAGGAGAAGTGAAGATCCTATTTTGATACGTTACTTTACGGGAATCAAGTTCAAGATGTGGGTGACCTTAAGATTCCAAATGATGAGATTAACCGTGATTTTATTCGTCGAATTCAGAGGCGTGAAATTCAAGAGGCTCTTAAAAGGATAAGGCTGAAGGAAGCTATGGGATCGAATGGTATACTGATTAAGGTTTAGAAGTGGTTATGAGAGATAGGTGTTGCATGGTTGACAAGTTTGTTCAACAAGACATATAGAGTTAATAAGATGCTTACAGAGTAGAGGAAGAGTACATTGATTCCTTTATATAAATAAAGGGGATATCCAAGAGTGTGCCAATTATCGCGGGATTAAACTCATGAGTCATATAATGAAGCTTTGGGAGAGAGTGATTGAGCACAAGTTAAGGGGCATTGTAAAGATTTCAGATCACTAATTTGGTTTTATGGCGGGGCATTCTACTGCGAAGGCAATTCATTTATTATGACAAATGATTGAATATTATAAGAAAAGAAAGAAGGATTTACATATGGTATTTATTGATCTGGAAAAAGCCTATGATAAGGTATCTAGAGAAGTACTTTGGTGGGTATTGGTAAAGAAATGTGCATTGCAAAAGTATATTACCTTATTAAAGATATGTATGATGGAGCATGTACAAGTGTAAGAAGCTGCATTGACGTGATTGCAAAGTTTCCTAACACTATAGGAGTAGATCAGAGATTCGCACTTAGTCCTCTTCTCTTCACAACCGTTATAGATGAATTGACTTGTGCTATATAGGGGGTTGTGTCATGGTTTATGTAATTTGCTGATGATATTGTTTTTATTGATGAGACTAGAATTGGTGTGAATACTAAATTGGAGTTGTAGCGACAAATGTTAGAATCTAAAGGTTTTAGAATAAGTAGAAGTAAAACTGAGTATATGAAATACAAGTTCAGTACTGGCAGAACTACGGATCAAAGTATAACTTTAGATAACAAAGATATCTCAATGAATGACTGCTTTCGATATCTAAGAGATATTATCTAGAAAGACAGAGAGTTTGATAGCGACGTTGCGCATCGAATTGAGGTTGATTGGTTGAAATAGAGGAGCGCAACTACTATTCTATGTGATCATAATATGCCTTTAAGTCTAAAAGGAAAGTTCTATAGAACAACCGTTAGACCGACTTTGCTACATGGTATAAAATGTTCGGCAGCTAAAAAGTGTCACATTCAAAAATTGAAAGTAGCAGAGATACATATGTTAAGGTGGATGTGCGGACACACTAGGAAGGATAAAGTAAAAAATGAGATCATTTGGCAAAAAGTGGGAGTGGCATCCATTGAAGATAAGATAAGAGAAAACCACTTGCGATGGTTTAGACATATACTGAGAAAACCAAGGAATGTCCCTTTAGGAGAATTGAAGGATGGAGGCAAGATAGGTTGGATAGAGATAGAGATAGGCCTAAGAAGATGTACATGGAGGTGAGTAAAAGAGATATGTCTAACTGAATTTGGATGAGAGTATAACAATGGATAGAATGAAGTGGAAGGAGAGGATTCTTATGGATGACCATATGTGGTCTTGTATTCGTTCATGTAGCCGACCCCAAATTACGTGGGACCAAGGCTTAATTTGTTGTTGTTGTTGTTGTAATATGCCTTTGAGCCTAAAGCGAAAGTTCTATAAAACAACCGTAAGACCTACTTTGCTATATTGTATAGAATGTTAAGCAGTTAAAAAGTATCATATTTAGAAAATGAAGGTAGCTGAGATACGTATGTTACGATGAATGTGTGAGCATACTAGAAAGGATAGAATAAGAAACGAGACCATTTGGAAAAAAGTAGGAGTAGCATCTATTAAGGACAAGATGAGAAAAAACCGCTTCCATTGGTTTGGACGTATACAGAGAAGACCGCAGGATGCTCCTATTAGGAGGATTGAGGGATGGAAGCACGATAAGGCAGACTTAAAACAGTATGGATGGAAGTGATTAAAAGAGATATGTATCTATTAGATTTGGATGAAAATATGACGGTAGATAGAAAGGACTGGAGAGAGAAGATTCATGTAAATGACCACACGTAGCCTTGTTTTGGTTCATGTAATCGACCCCAAATTTCTTGGAACGAAAACTTAATTTTTGTTTGTTTGATTGTATCACAAGATGACAGAACACCTAAAACTGTCTGCTTCAAGCTCAATCAATAGGCAATAATTAAATAACTTTCTTAAATTGGGAAAATATTATGGAATAACATTAACTTTATAGCTTTTATTTTTAGTGCCTTCCTCATCCCTTCTCCATATGGTGCAATTCTCACCACTTTCTACAATTTCACTTCTACGCCAAGTGTTTAAATAGCATATTGTTAAATCCCACATTGTCATCTCTGGTTCTTAAAATGCAAAACCAAGCAATTATTTCCAGTAATGGATTATACACTTGAGGAGGCCCACCAATGGGACAGCAAAAGGACAGGAATCAGCACCATCTAAGTTGTGAAACTACTTAATTAAGTACTATTATAATATATGGCTCAGGTTGAGACTGACTAATATAAATTGATCATTCCAACAACCCCTACGAGAATAGCAGAGAAATACTCTACAGATGTAAAGCGAAGAGTATACTCTTTCAACTACACCATGAGAGATTTTCTAACCTTGTGCTGAGAATGGAGCAACAAGCTAATTACAAGGGTGAATTTCCCCTTAGAAAGGCTCATAATGTATAAATTATACATATTTCTCTTTAACATTGGTCCATGAAGCATATGAGTTGCATAGGGCCAGATAGCAGCTAAAGACATGAAACACAGCTGAATTTGATTATTATTGCATTTGTTGAAACTAGAAAGAATTTGATGTGTTAGCAGCATTACTTTAATGACAATCCAAAATGCAAGGATAAAGAAATACTGACAGATACACCACTCCAAAAATGATTAAGCTTATCCCAAAAACAACACACAACATTTAACTTTCTTAAAACCCCATTAACTATATTGATATTTGAATTTTTGGACAGTGGTAAAGGATGAACGTGAGAGATGCACCTACACAAAACAAGTTTAGAAAATGGCACGCCAACATGGAACAAATTCTAAGAATTTGTCTTTGACTTGTTTTAGTTAGATAACAAAGACAACAGAAGTAAGAATTACAAAATATCAGTAAATCTCATAAAGATGTATGCTCTGTTTGCAAGTAGTTTTGCATGACACTTTTCGAGTTTTTGTAATTTGAACATGAGGTTGAAGTAATATTCATCATCAAAAAGCAATGAAGTCCCTTGACAGTAAATGCTTTTTTCTGATAAACTAACTACTTTTTAAGCCAGATTTTCTCTCTGAATTAGTTGGTAAAAGAGAATTCAATACCAAGAAAGAAAAGCTGCCATTACGGAATCTAAAAACTTCATAAACATAATAGGAACAAAGAAAAACTTCTATCCCCAAAGATACACGAAAGAAGTGGAATATTGCCCAAAACATGATTGAAAAAAGTGCCGATTTGATGGAACATTTAAATGCCAATAGAATATATTATTGCATATGTACATTAACGTTTTAGCTACATAAATAATTGTCTGAAATTTAGGTGTATCTGTATATGTAAAAGAGGGAGGGGGGGGGGGGAATGTAAAACTAATAGCATTTATGGTCAACCAAATGAATTATCAAACACTAGAAGCAAATTCAGTAATCCAATTCAAAGAGTAAATACCAATTCTTCAGCAGTCGAGGCAAACAGGGATATTTTTTTGCTTCTCTTTACTTTCAGTGTGCAAATATCTAGATAGCTTCTGTAACAAAATATGAGACAAGGATTCTGAATTTTTACTCTTATGAATTGTCTATACACGATATTATATAGTCTTACAAGAGGAAAAATGATTATTCCTAAATCTGGATAGCTATCAAATCAAATCCTTCCATTTAAGGGATTACACTAATCTAATCATATCCCTTTATTTAAGGGATTTAAAACTGATCACCCTAATTTATTTACATCTCATTCCTAATCAATTCATTTACACCTCAACACTTCCCCTCAAGCTGAGGAAGAGATGCTATCCATTCCCAGCTTGGATATAATACCCTTAAATATTGAATTACTTAATCCCTTCGTAGGTACATCCACATGTTGACTTTATGTAGTATATAAGGCATACAAATCAAACCACTCTCCAATTTTCCTTTGATGAAGTGTCTATCAGCTTCGATGTGCTTTGTTCGATCATGTTGCACTAGATAATAGGCTACGCTAATTGCTAACTTATTATCACAATAAAATCTCTTTGGGCCATCCCACTTAATCTTTAAGTCCTCCAAGATAATTTGCAACTATAGTAGTTCACACAAGCCCTAAGCCATTGTTCGGAATTCTACTTCTACAATAGATTGAACTACTACATTTTGCTTATTACTCCTCCATATCACAAGATTCCCACCAAGAAAGATGGAATAGCCAAAGGTTGATCTCTAGTCAACAACCGATCCACATTATCAGTATTTATGTATGCTTTAAATACTATACCTCCATTTCATTTAAACGAAATACGTTTTCCTAGTGTCCCTTTGAGATATTGTAATACTCGATGTGCTGCTTGTAAATGAATTTCTTTTTGATTATGCATGAACTGATTCATCACACTCCTAGTATATGCTATGTCTGGTTGTTGTGCGAGACTTATCTAAATTTACCTACAAGGCATTGATACATTTCCCTATCTACAGCAATATAATATCCTCCTCTATCTTTCCACGTTTAAGATTCGGGTTTATTGGAGTACTCGTTGGTTTGCATGTTCTCATGCTAGTATCTTTGAAGAGAATAGTAACATACTTCTGTTGTGAGATGAATATGCCCTACCTCGAATGAGCTACATCAATCCCAAAAAAGTATTTCAACCTTCCTAATGCCTTGCTCTGGAACTCCTTAGCCAAACAATGACTTAGATATTGTCTCTCTTTATCATCATTCCCATGTCATCAACATACGCTAGGGGTACTGTGACCCCCGAGCCCCCTGAAACTAAGTGCTTGGTGACAAGGAATGATCCCTTCGACTTTGTTTATACCATGTGGCTATCATGACTCTAGCAAATCCCTCGAACCATGCCCGTGGGGATTGTTTAATGCCTTTTTCAACTTACACAGTTTGAGCAGCCAAATTATTCCCATAACCTAGTGGTACTTCCATGTAGATTTCTTCTTGAGTTCTCCATGTAGAAATGCATTCTTGACATCAAATTGCTGCAACTCCCAACCATAATTAGCTGTCAAAGATAAGAGAACCCTAACAGTATTCGTCTTTGCAACTAAGGCAAAAGTCTATAGATAGTCAATTCCGTAAGTCTAGGTATAGCTTTTGGCCACCAGCCTTGCCTTGTATTTTTCAATTGATCCATCCACCCTATATTTCACAGTATAAACCTATTTACAACTCACAGGTTTCTTTCCTGCTGACAACTTCAGCAATTCCCATGTTTTTTTTTCTCCCAATGCCGCCATTTCATCATTCATAGCTTGTTTCCAACTCTCACTGGTCAAAGCCTCAGATATGGTTTTAGGTATGGCAATAGTATTTAGACTAACAAGAAAGGCTCTGTGAGATAGTGAAATTTCTTGAAAGAAAGGAATTGTGCGAGAGGATACAGTGGTCGTTTGGTATATTCCCTAGTCCCTTCCCTAATAGCAATTGGAAGGTCCTCATGAGATTTAGTTTCATCACGTAATGAAGATTCAAAAAGTGTTATCTCATTCGCAGGAGCTGGATTGGATGCTTGAACTTGTGTAGATTCCAAAATGGCCATCTTCTACCATGAATATATCTTGCCAAATCTCTCATTCCCAAGGACAGTAATTATCTTTACAATCTCAGATATAGAATTAGATATAGACACCAAATTGGAATCATGTAAATTTGACTCAAACATAGAATTAGATTTTAGACAGGGGATTAGAATTAGTTAAATTAGACTCAGGCATAGAAAGGCATAGAATTAGACTCAGGCATAAGGTTAAAATTAGATCTAGGCATAGATTTAGAAGATGGCGGGTCAAGTAAGAAGAAATCCTAGAAATCTCCCCTATCCTTAACTTCCATTGTTGAAGTCTCCTCCTAAAAATAAGGAATTGAAAAATAAACATCATATTCATTGAATGTAACATCTATCGAGACGGAGAACTTTTTTGATGGACGATGATAACAATTGTACCCTTCTTAAGTTGATGAGTAACCTACAAATATACAATTTGTGCTCTAGGGTCCAACTTATCTCTATTTTAACTATAAACATGAGCAAAAGGCACACACCCAAACACCTTAGGGACAAGATTATTTGTAATTTGTGGACTTGGATAAAATGTTGCTAAAATTTCCATTGAACTCTTGAACCCCAAGACTTTTAAAGGCAAACGGTTTAGGGTATGAGTTATTTTAAGAACAACTTCCCCCCAAAAAGGATTTAGGCACATTTTTATGGAAAAAGAAGGCTCGGGTTATTTCAAGAAGGTGACCATTTTTCCTTTCTGCTGCTCCATTTTGTTGTGGAGTATTAACACAAGATAACTCAAGTATGATCTCTTCTTTTTAAAAGTAAGGAGTTAGGACTTGATTGAAATAGTCTCTAGCATTGTCCGACCTAAACCTTTTGATATTAACCCCAAATGGATTTTTAGTCATGGAATAGAAATTTGGGAGGACAATACTAACATCAGATTTGTGTTGAAGAATATCCAAGTAACACAAGTATTATCATCGATAAAAACAAATCATTTTGACCATGTAACATTAGGAAGAATAGAAGGACTTCAACTATCAATATGAATAAGATAAAATGAAATAAAACTTCTGGTATTACTAACTAGAAAAGATGCTCGTTTGTGTTTGGCAAGTTCACACACATTGCAATGAAATTCTTCAGCATTTAGACCCTTAAACAAAGAAGGAAACAAAATTTTGACAACTTTAAAGGATAGGTGTCCAAGTCAGCAATGGTAGAGCTAGACTTTTTCTTTATTAGATAAAAGAGACTCTGAAAAAAAGGAGTGAGAGAAACTGCCCTTAATCTCGTTGATAGGATTGGTGTATCAAGAAAGTAGAGGCCACCTGATTCTCTAGCATGCCAAATCCTCTTCTCTGAAGCCTTCCCCTAAGTTCACAATAATTATGATGAAAAACCACATGACAATTTCAACCTTGAGTGAGTTTTTGGGTAGAGATTAGGTTTGTGGACGATTTAGGGAATGAAGAACATTTTTTAAAGTTAAAGATGGGTTGATTTTGACGTCCCCTACACCTGCTATAATGGTCAAGGAGTTGTTGGTAATGGGTATTTTCTTACTACTTGGACATGGTTTGTATATGAGAAAAAGATTTGGGGAGGGGATCATATGGTCAATAGCTTCTACATCCACGATCCAAGAGTTGGCAAAGGCAGTTCCTGAGACATTTAAACCAATAGAAAAATGAAAACTCACCTAAGTATGTTGAGGAACAAGTACCTAAGGGTTTGTATAGGTTTCTAATACGGCATCCTACTCTCTCGACTTCTTTTTGGTTGAGACCACCCGATGGCTTAGATTGCATCTTTGCTAATTATGTTACAATAGTTGTCGTTGCAGTCTAACTCCGCCTGTGAGCTCCACAGGTTTTGTCTGCGGTGTTCATTGCCGGTCTCAAGCCCGGATAAAGAAGGAGAGTTGCGGTAGGCTTGTGACGGCCAGCGTAAAACATAGTCACATCTATGACATGAACCAATCGATTGACTTCGTGGGGGCGTTCCCTACTCAGCGACGCGTTGCACTTCCTAGACCCGGGTGTAGTGATAAATATGCGAGGGTTGCTAGGTCATTGCCCGGAAGCAACGCGCCGTGTCGGTCCCCGGATGCGGTGTCAAATATGCAAGGGTGTAGGGTAAAAAAGACAGTCTATAGGGATAGGATTCGTCTAGCTACATGGAATATAGGATCTTTGACCGATAGATTGACAGAGCTAGTTGAGGTAATGCGGAGGAGAAAGATTAGCATTTTGTGTCTTCAAGAAACCAAGTGGGTAGGTGAGAAGGCGAGAGTAGCCACTCCATGGGGTTATAAGCTTTGGTATTCAGGTAGAGTTAGAAATAGAAATGGAGTCGGGATTATTATTGATCGTAAGTTTATTGATGATGTGGTTGAAGTATAGAGGAAGAGTGATAGGATTTTGAGCATCAAGATCATGATTGGCGGCGAGATTACTACTGTTATTAGTGCGTATGCGCCGCAAGTAGGACTCGATGATTCGGTTAGGCAACAGTTCTGGGATGATTTAGATGAGACTGTCCAGAGTGTACCGTGTGTAGAAAAGCTTTTCAATGGTTGTGATCTAAACGGACATGTAGGTACTGATAAGAGCGGGTTTGAGAGTGTTCATGGAGGTCAGGGTTTTGGAGCTAAAAACGAAGCAGGAACTGCTATTCTTGATTTTGCCTTGGCCTATGATTTGACCATAGCAAATACTTGGTTTAAGAAGAGAGATTCTCACTTAGTGACCTTTAGAAGCGGGTTAAATGCCAGTCAGATAGACTTCTTTATTATGAGGCGTAGGTTTCATAGTGGGTGTACGGATTGTAAAGTTATTCCAGGTGAGAGTGTAGTTAAGCAACACAGGCTGTTGGTCCTCGATTTTAATTTTAAGAAAAAGAGTAAGCAGCAGAATTTTCGAGTTGACCCTAGGATTAGGTGGTGGAGGCTTCAGGGGGATGAAAGAATAGCCTTTGTCAATAAGGTAGTTGAGGCGGATAATTGGTCTTCTGATATGGATTCGAATCCAGATACTATGTGGAGAAAGATGGCTCAATGCATTAGGACGATAGCTAAGGAAGTGCTTGGGGAATCTAAAGGAAAAATACCTCTTAACAAGGATGTGTCGTAGTGGAACAACGAAGTGAAAGAAGCCGTAACGAGTAAAAGAGAGTGCTATAGAAACTTAGGAAGGTGTAAGAGTGATGAAAATTTTGAGAAATACAAGGTCGCGAGAAGAAAAGCTAAAGAAGCTGTCAGAAACGCAAGAGCCATAGTTTACAAGGATTTATATGAAAAGTTAGATACCAAAGACGGAGAGAAGAATACATATAGACTGGCGCGTTACAAGGAGAAAAAGACGAGGGATATAGGTGTAGTGAAATGTGAAAAGGACGAAAACCACAATGTTTTAGTTAAGGATGAAGAAATAAAGGAGAGATGGAGATCATATTTTGATAAGTTATTCAACGGGAGCCAAGTCCAAGTTCCGAGTGTAAGTAGCCTGGTGCTTTCGAACGAAGAGATTAACCGTGCATGGATTCGTCGTATTCAGAAGCATGAAGTCCGTGATGCCCTTAAAAGGATGAGTCCAAAAAAAGCTGTAGGACCGGATGGTATACCGATCGAGGTTTGGAAGTGTTTAGGAGATATAGATATTACGTGGCTGACAAGTCTGTTCAACAAGATATATAAAGTTGATAGGATGCCTATAGAGTGGAGGAAGAGTACTCTGATTCCTCTGTACAAGAATAAAGGAGATGTCCAGGATTGTGCCAATTACCGTGGGATTAAACTCATGAGTCATACTATGAAGCTTTGGGAGAGAGTGATTGAACAGAGGTTACGAGGCATTATACAAATTTCAGATAATCAGTTTGGTTTTATGCCTTGGCGTTCCACTACAGAGGCAATTCATTTATTACGATAGATGATTGAATATCATAGGGAAAGAAAGAAAGATTTACATATGGTATTTATTGACCTAGAAAAAGCCTATGACAGGGTTCCTAGAGAAGTAGTTTGGTGGGTGCTGGCCAAGAAAGGTGTATCAATAAAGTATATTACTCTCATTAAAGATATGTATGAGGGAGCATGTAAAAGTGTAAGGAATGGCGCCGGAGTGACTGCAGAATTCCCTATTAATATCGAGGTGCATCAAGGATCAGCGCTTAGCCCTTTCCTCTTTGCAGCCGTTATGGATGAGTTGACCTGCACTATACAGGAGGCTGTGCCATGGTGTATGTTGTTTGCGGATGATATTGTATTAATTGATGAGACTAGAGCCGGTGTAAATGTTAAATTGGAGTTATGGCGGCAGACATTGGAATCCAAGGGTTTCAGAATTAGTAGGAGTAAAACAGAGTATATGGGATGCAAGTTTAGTGGTAGCAGAAACATAGCCCAGAGTGTAACTTTGGAAGGTATAGATATACCGTTAGCTGATTGTTTTCGCTATCTAAGATCTATTATTCAGAAAGATGGAGAGCTCGATAGCGACGTTGCACATCGAGTTAAGGCGGGTTGGTTGAAATAGAGGAGTGCGACTGGTATTCTTTGTGATCGTAATGCACCGTTGAATTTAAAGGGAAAGTTTTACAAGGCAGTCGTACGACCTACTTTGTTATATGGTACAGAATATTGGGCAGCTAAAAAGTGTCATATTCAAAAAATGAAAGTAACTGAGATGTGTATGTTACGGTGGATGTGTGGATATACTAGGAAGGATAGAGTTAGAAATGAGATCATTAGGGAAAAGGTGGGTGTGGCATCTATTGAGGAAAAGATGAGAGAAAGTCGTCTGCGTTGGTTTGGACACGTTCAGAGAAGACCGAGGGATGCTCCTGTTAGGGCGATGGAGAGAGTGAGGCAGGATAGGTTAGACAGAGGTAGAGGTAGAGGTAAGTCTAAAACGACATGAATAGAGGTAATTAAGAGATATATGTCTTTGTTAGATTTGGATGAAAGTATGACGTTCGATAGAAGAAAGTGGCGAGAGAGGATTCATGTGGATGACCACACGTTGCCTGACGTTGGTTCATATAGCCGACCCCAAGTTACTTGGGATTAAGGCTTAGTTTGTTGTTGTAGTTGTCGTTGCAGTCTCAAATAGCTTCTCTAATTAAAGATACAATCTTTGGGCAATTAAGGCTAGTCACTAAACCACCAACAATGAAGACTGGCTCAACTTTTCTTCAATAAACGATCTTGGGCAATTAAGACTAATCACTAAACAAGCAACAATGAAGCTTGGTTGAAATTAGAAGGTTGTTGGTGATATAGAAGAAGAATTCAATTTGATTTGCTCCCAGGAATTCAAAGCCTTACAGCCCTGATAGCATGTAACAAAATATGAGAAAAGGATTCTAAATTTCTTACTCTTATGAATTGACTTTACATGGTATTATGTCTTACAAGAGAGAAAATGATTATTCCTAAATCTAGATAGCTATCTAATCAAATTCCTCCATTTAACGGATTAAACTAATCTAATTATATCCCTTCATTTAAGGGATTTAAAACTGATCATCCTAATTTATTTACCACCCTTTCGTAATCAATTTACAGTTCGTTTACAACTCAACAGCGTTCTATTATACTTTTGCATTTGTTTGATGGTATATACCACCAGAATTTATACTAAGAAAAGAAGGTTGAATTTTATGGCCTATTTCTGTTCATGAATTGCCCAAACTAAGGTATCAACTTAACTGCTATAACCCAAAATTTAAAGCATAATACAAAAAACTTGACATACTTCACTAGAAATAAGATCTAAACAAGAGAAGCACCCTTCTCCATATCATGACCAGATTCAGTTTCAGTAGTCATTTTGTGCACCTCATTGCTAATGCTCTTCAAAACTGTTGGTTTTCTGAGATTGTTAATGGGCAGCACTATGGCTACTTTAAATCATCAAAGGGCCTTCGCCGAGGAGATCCTCTGTCATCTGTATTATTTATTATATCCCAAGAAATTTTATCCAGAGGCCTTAATAGCTTCCTGAACCATGGTCTACTGGCTCCTTATTCTCTCCCTTGCCATTGCCTATAGGTTTCTCACTTATGTTTTGCTGATGATGTTATCTTGTTCACAACAGCCTCCAAGCAAAATCTGGAAGTTCTTTTGCATCTTCTGGACTCATCTGAGAAAGCTTCTGGCCAATTGGTGAACAAGGCTAAAAGCTCCTTTGTTTCATCAAAAATGGCTCAAGTAGGGTTTCCTTGTTGCACTGCCTTTTGGGCTTTCAGATGAAGGAAATGCCTTTCTATTATTGGGATGTCCTATCTCTAAGGGACGTAAGTTTTGATTGCATTTTCAGCCTCATCTTGACAAGATTCACAAAAGAGTTGAGCGTGGAGATTTAAAACTCTTAGCTTTTTGGGTCGCCCTGTCCTTGTCAAGTCTCTTCTCTACGATCCCACTTCACATATTGCAAGCAGTTAATACTCCAAAAGGAGTGTTAGCTGACTTAGAAAGTATGCTGGCTAATTTCTTATGAGGCATCTCAGATTGTGGAAGGCGTAGCCATTGGAAGAAGTGCTCGGATTTGTGCTTCCCTCTTGTTAAAAATAGCCTTGGAATCAAGCCATTGCTTGACTTTTCATCAGCTTTTGCAGCAAAGCTCTGGTGGCTCTTCAGAAAGAGGGCCACCCTATGGGCGTCCTTATGGGCAGAATAGAGTCCCACTGGTGCACATCTAGCATTTATTCAGTGCCATCAGGCATCTTCTAAAACATGGAAGTGTATTGTTGCTGAGGGGGAAGAAGGGGGAGCCCTATATTGCTTTTGAATGTGTCAATGGGAAGATATCCTTCTGGTTTGATGATTGAATGCTTTTTGGTTGTCTTGGCAGCTTAAATTTGGTTGTTTCTATGCCTACCCTTACGGTTAAAGAATGTGTCACAAAAGGTTACTGGATAGCTGACTTACCACTACAAATTTTAGATCCTTAGTTAGCCAACGAAGTGTTGTCTTCTTTGCCTCCTGTTTTTTCTAATTTTGATCATGATAAGATCATATGGAAGGGAACGACTTCAGGTCTCTTTTCCACTTTTTTGGCATGGGATATCCTTAGACAGAGGCAACCATCTATTTCTTTTTTGGACTCTCTTTGGAAAACTTCTATTCTCACAAAAGTAAAGGTTTTTGTCTGGAAGCTTACGAACAATATCTTGCCACTAGAGTCTAAGCTTAACTCTTTAGGTATTCATCGTCCTTCGTGTTGTTGGCTTTACCATGCAGCACATGAAATTCCAACCCGACTTTTTAAAAATTGCGCTGTGCTCAAGCCATTTTGGAGCTCTTTTGCAGCTATTCTGGGAGTTCGGTTGCTGGATGCAGCAACTTTGAAATCCTTCATACTCTTTTGGTGGAATTTTCCTTCTGAAGGGAAAGTCTTAGCTCAAGTTTTCCTGTCCGGTATGCTTTGGGAAGCTTGGAGGGAGCGAAATCGACTGCTTTTTTATGGTGGCGTTTTCAGTGCAGCTAGATTTTGGATTAATATTTCTGCCTACTTTAGCTCATGTTCTAAGGCTTTCCCGCTGCCCCTAGTTATTGCTCATCTCCAATCTTGTTTGGCATCTTTTAATCTAGCATGGCAACTTCCATATTTGGCATCTTCCTCCTACCTACTTAATGTTCATTGAGCTTCCAAAGGTAATCCTGATATGTCAGGAATTGGAACGGTAATTTGGCATGGCAATGGGGTGTTCTGTTTGGCTTATGCACAGCATATTGGTTACACATCAAATATGGAAGCTGAGTTGAAGGCTCTTCTGGAAGACTTAAAGTTGTGTGCCCGAATGGGTTTCTCCCCGGTTCAGCTTCAATCTGATTATCTGGAGATGATCAGCCAACTTAACTGTGAGACTTCTAGACCATGGAGATTGCGCCATTGTTTTGATCACATACTTCGATCTTTTCATGTTGTTTCTTTAATCCATGTATATAGAGAAGGAAACCAAGTTGCTGATCATCATCTTCCAAATGTTGGTTGTTCAGGTGGCAGAAACCAAATCTTTAATTCTTTCCAGTCCCTTCCTCCAATAGCTAGAGGTCTTTGTAGGCTACACTATTTGCCAGTTGCTTCCATTCGATGTAAGACATGATCTTGTAGCTGAGTTTAATCTCAATTTTTCCATATTAATAAAATTTAGGGTACCTTGTTAGCCTTTTTTTTTTTTTTTTTTTTTTGTGGGTTGGGGGGGAGTAACAGAAGCCATTCATGCGTGCATGTCATTCAGATAAACAATCAAAAATTACAAAAAGAGTTATACAAAGTCATCGCCAAGTGCATACCAGGTACACCAGAAGCATTCCGAGAACCCGTTCCACAGATTTCCACCAGCTGTCTCAAAGTAGCATCACAGCCCCCAATGCAACCTAGAGATATTTAAACATCACCATCATTTCAGATGTTATGCTAAACAGAATGAACAAATAATATACCCAAAAATACACAAATTATCTTCAAATTCAAAAGGAGAGCATTTCAGTGGTATATTTCTACTTGAACTACCATGTTACCATCCAGAGTTGTCAACTGAAAAAAGTGAGCACTCTGATTGAACTATTTAAAATTCCAGTCATGAATTACACTGAAGCCATGTTATCTAAACACTCCAAGAATGGACCGAAGTAAGAAAGAAAAATATTAATGACAGATAATACAAATTCATTGACATTTGTAACTCTTTCTAAATCAAACTATTAACATCTTGGCCATTGCAATTATAAGAAATGATGTTCCTTACAACTTTTTCATGCTACTTTTAAGACGAATATTTTTCCTGATTTGAGTTCTAAAGACTAAGTGAATTGCCTTGAAAGCTGGATTTACCAAGTAGCAAGATACTAGAGCGCATCGTTACTTCATATCTAGTGCACCCCAATCATTGTGCCAATATTTCTTGAAACAAAAATTTAAATTTAAATTAAAATTCTATAATTAGATCAGGCTATGTTCCTTCATGTTATGATTCTTTCACCATTTTATTTAAAAGGTTAAACCTTTTTTCCCCCACTAAAATGGGGAATCATGTCATTGAGTAAAAATTCTGAAGATTCTTTTATCAACCAATGATTTGCTAGCATAAATCAATAATTGGCTAATACATTAGACTTCAAACAATCCTCACCAACAATGGGATTAGTCTGTAGGCACCTAGAACTGTCTGGCAGAATATGACATGGCTTTCATATGATAGGTTAAGGATAAAAATTCAAGACACCAACAACCAATAGTAGTGTATAAGTTCAGTAGTAAAATATAAGCTCTACCCTACATTACAAAACATAAAAATTTAATAAACTTTTCATACAATATACTGCTGACTCGTTACTAGCCTTCTCCCTCTGGGTTATCAATGTCACTTTTGGCAATATTGGTCGTAGATTTATTATATGCTTAGCATTTGTTATTTTTGTAGCCGCCATCGAAGTTTAATATGGTAAAGCTTTCAGATGCTTTTGAGGGTTGGTTCAGTTGAAAAGTTCAAGTGAATTATGCACCTGTATGTAGTTCTCCAAGTAGGTGAGGATGTTTTCAAAGAACTTACAGCATTCTTATATTATAACTGAGGTTTGGACAAATTCATATTAGTTCTGCTGTTTAATTTTAGTATACATGCTGCAATATGGAGGGAAAAGCTCTTTTACAACCCCAATTTGCACTATTAAAGAGAACAAAGAATGGAGATAAAAGCTCAAGATCAAGCTATATTAGGCTTGCAAGTCATCCATTTGAACAAAGTCATGTACATCTGATCAAGTAGATTATTATGCATTCATCTGTAATACTGTAAATAGGTTCAAACATTTGAAATTTTGCAAGAGGATAGTCTCAGCAGCTAAAGAAGGCACCAGTATCAAAATCATGCTTGGGCCAGAACCAGAATCAACATGACATACTAACAAAATGAAATATCAAAATCATGTCCAAGGTTCAACGGCAATTACAAAATAAAATCAGCTAATGAATTTCTACAACTAGAAAGCAGACCTAATGAACGGGACGTAGTAATAAATACAGAACAACACAAGAATGAAAATATTTTCTTGACGATTAAGTTTACCTAAGTGATTGACATTGTAATTAGGTGGTATTTCCAGCTGACGAAATTTAAACTGAATCTTGAAAATAGGACCTGGAAATAGTTCACATAAAGTTGTACAGATGCAAATTCAGAACAAAGCATTTGATTCCTAAGGTATATCAAAGTAATACATTATCAATAATGTGTTCAATAATCTATTGTGTATCTCAATCCAGTGATCCAGGAAAGCAACCTGGCGTACAGGTACTGCAAGTATTTGTGGTAACAACAGCTTGGGATATGGATCCAGGGAGCCAGACAACATTCCTGCACTGAATATAGCAAACGGAGACAATTTATACAAAGGAGAAAAGAGTTGTGTAGGCAACACAGCACACGTGCATTTAGTCCCTACACTGGGAGGCAAACTTCCATTTGAAGTACTTGACTAAAAGATATTCAACATGATTGTCACAATTTGCTTAAAATAATGAAATAAGACACCTCTCTTTCAACTATAGGTTCTACTTCTAAGATCCCTAAATTTCTAGAAAATTGTAAACAGATATAATAAGAAAAAAATACAGATCATGGTAGAAAGAAGGACCTACTTGTGGGAAACCCAAGCACCCAACCATGAAATTTCCATCCTGCATAGAAGAGAAAAGAATTCTTTCAATATGTAACAAGACTCTATATTGAACGATCTGCTATTCAAGGGTGAAATGAAATGTAATAGAAACCTTCCTTTGATATCAATGGGAATGTAATTTAGTTTAAGTACAACCCAAGAATGAATATGCTGTTGCAAATTGGCCAATTTAGTCCTATAATATTATGCCAACAAGGTCCCTGTCTTGAACTCTTTAAAAAAAAACAAACAAACTTTTTTTAAGTTCTTATATTAATTTCAATCAGGCAAATTAGTCTAACCACCAAATCCACGGTAGAATCTGGCAAGCTTTTTCAACCCCTGCTCATGTGCTTAATTTTAGAAGGACAATTTAGTCAAAGCACATAACTATACATCCTCCAGATCTGCATTTTCTGGCCATCAAAGGTGATAGAGGAGAGAGAAAGATTCTTTGGATCCATGAATAAGAGGGAAAGAAAGTGTTGGGGAAAGGGAATGTCAGTAGTGGCGGTAGCAGAGAGGAAACGAGCAGCAGGAAAGAGAAAGAATAGGAAGAGGAGAGGAGCGGCCTCTAAGAAACCAAGGCTGCAGCAGCACCTGCAGCACCAAGGGAAGAGGCTATGGTTTCAGATGTGCCTGTGGCGGAGGCTGTACTAGCACCAGTGGTTGTAGAGAAGAAAGCGCCACCACAGCCTAATCCAATGCCCGAACCAAAGCAGGTTGCAGAGGAGGCTGCTGCTACTACTGAGGAGGATGAGAAAGAGAAAGCTAGTGAGGAAAAGATCACTAAATAGGATTCTCCATTGATCTAGAGAATCCTTCTTGGATCAGGTCATTGTCCCTAGACACATTGGCAAAAGTTCTCCACTCAGAAGCTTTATCTTACACCAGACCACACTTGAAGCACACAGTCTTGCCTGAAGAGTTGCCGAACACAACCTCCATGCTCCTCTTAAGTCCATAAAAAACATATCCACCATTAGAGAAGAACATTTCTCCATTTTTCCCCTCAAAATTATAGTAAATTAGGACAATTCCAAAAGGACTCTTGTTTGGGGCAATTGTCAATTGAGGGCAACTTCTTTTTGATATGTCAATTGAGGGTCGCATTCCCCATCAACTAATCAATTTAGCTGCTAAAATTAAAATCTCAATTTTGTCCACATTATTAATCTACACTCCATTTTATCCTTGGGAACCTTACATGCCTACAGGCACTGCAGGTGCTCCACCACTACTGCCAGCCCTCTATCACAACCACCTCTAAATACCCAGAAACCTCAACCCCACCAACTCTGACACTCTGACAACCATCACCTCATGCAGCACCCCTATGTAACCAACACCCTCCTGCCATAGTCCAAGCCTGTGTAAAAGCCATCACCCACTAGCCCATGATGCCCCACTCCATCCTTTCAAGACCCTAGACCATTAACCCCTATGCCACACCCACTAAAATCCATCACCCCCTGCCACACCACACCTGCTGAAACCCAGAACCATCAACCCCACCCCCATGCCACACCCTCAGGAACCCATCCCACCCCCCCACAGCACACCACTCCTAGCCCATTTCAAACCACTAAAAAGGCACTAGATGACGATAAAGGGCTCAATTCAATGCTCTGTTTCTTTGACAAGGGTTACAGCCCAATGATTAGCATTAGCTTTTAGATCAGCATTTGGAAATTAAGGATTTATAGACCAGGCAATGAGATTCACAATTCATTCCTTCTATTCGCTCTAACCAGGCTCTCATTTGCTTCTATTTCAACCTCATCCCAGGAGAAAGGAGTTCAAGTGGTGGCATTAGGGGCAAGAAAGAAAGTAGAGGAAAAGAAATGAAGCTTTTTTTGCCTTGTTTACCTTGATGCACCATGGAGGAGGGTGGCAGTGGCGGCTTCTAGGGAATTCTGGGCAAGAGTCAAATTACAAGGCCTGACACACGGACCCATGTGTTTTCCGGCCAAATTATTCACCAAACACATGGGGAACTGTGACCGTTAATTGACAATTAAAAAAGAAATGGCCCTCAATTGACAAATTGCCCCAAATAAGAGGCCCTTTTTTGGAATTAACCTCAGTAAAATTTATGATGATTTAATTACAGAAGAAGTGAATTTGTGCATCAATTGTATTCTCTTTATACCTGTTGTTGGGTGTAAGGTTTCCCTCAGAGAAGGATTGGTTGCTTTCAAGCTTATTATGCTTTTGGGAAATTCGCCAACCCTTCTTCCCCCCACCACCACCGACATCCCTTCCCTGAACCCCTTCTTTCCCTCTTCTCCATTTTGCGAAGAATCATTCTTTTCTATCAGTTCTAATGGCCAGAAAATGTAATGATGGAGGAGGTATAACCTGTCCACTTTGACTAACTTTCCCTCCTAAAACTAAGCATGTGAGGAGGGCATGCAAAGTTTGGATGGGTGGCCAAGACTTATTTGGTTTGTCAAAAATAGTTAAGGAATTAAAAAGTTTAAAAAAAAAATGATTATGGGCAGGGACCTTGTTGGCAAAATAGTTTAATAACTAAACCCGCAATTTTTTTTTTCTTTTTAAATTTGAATCTCATTACCGCTGTCCTGAAATTGTTGTTACACGCCTATTTTAACCTAATTGCTCACTAACTTAGACTTCTTGATCTTGAGTTACTGTGAGCACCATACAGGAGGTTTTTTTTTTTTTTTTTTTTTTTTTTGGTGTGTGTGTGTGTATGCTAAGATTTGAAGACATGAATCTTATTTGGATTTTCAGATCCCTGAACAATGAAGATGATCAACAACCTCATTGTAATGATGGAATTTGTTTCTCTACTATAAGAGCCTTATGTTCTAAATAACCTGAGATGCTTCGGAATAATTCCTATGGTTCTGAAGAAAGCAAGATTATCTATAGATCCTAAATTTACTGTACAGAGATGCCTAGCAAAAAGATCATAACAAAAATCAAAATCTTCATTAATCATCTAAAGCAGAGTTTTCTCTAACTGATTCAAGACATTACCGGTTTTTGCCGAAGAACCATATCCAATTCATTGCAAAGACCACATCTCCGAACAACATCCCCACCTGTATGAAGCTCATTACCAGAGGGCCTATTTGATCTACATAAGAAAGCACATAGATTACTCACAGTGAATTATAGCATATAGCTAATCAAACAAGGCATAATATAACAACCTCTCAAAGAAGATAGACATGGCTTCAAAGAGTTTTCCTTTGTTTGCCCTTGCCTGGAGAAATTTTGCAATAGTATGTTACTATAATTTTGTGCTTCAAACTGTTCAATAACCAACACAAAAAATAGGGTACTGGCAACTCAAAATGCATGTAGAATTAAGATAAATAAATAACACAAGACAAATAAGACCAAAAGAAAATCAATATGGAAAATCATGAATAGGAAGTAAAAGATAAGGAGGATGAAATAGAAGTGTTGATTTATGGAAAGATTTTATTTGATTTGATTTTGTGAAAATTAATTAGGAAGTTTCCTGTTGTGTAGAGATCCGAATTGATAGGTAATCTCTAGCTGATTTGTAGGAGATTGATTAAGCAGCTGATTTGTAGAAGATTGATAAGGTTTTTTCCTTTTTCTAGATGTCTACAATTGTATCTAAATAGGGGTTGTGTTCCTTTGATTCAACATAAGAAATTCATTCCAGAATTCAAGTTGGTACAAAGCATTCAGCTTTGCCCTAAAACTCTGAATTTTTTCTGGCCGAATTCCTTTTTCCCATCTCCAATAATCCTTTGATTTTTCCTACCTTTCTCCTTTATCCCTTTATCTCTCCCTTCTATCAAGAATGTCCCCAATCACTAAAACCAGCCCTACCAGCACCGCAGTTGATGCAGTTGTAATGGAGAACATTGCTGTCAATTCACATGGAGATTTGCAGCACCTACAGTCATCATACCATTTGAATGGGAAGAATTATTTGAAGTGGTCACAGCTCACTCGCACATTCTTGAAGGGCAAAGGGAAAATCAACCATTTGATTGGCACGGGTCCTTCAAAAGAAGATCCCAAATTTATAGCGTGGGGTGAACAAGATTCAATGGTGATGTCATGGCTATGGAATTCAATGCAACCAGAGATTAGGGATACGGTTATGTTTCTCGGAACCGCCAAGGAGATTTGGGACGTTATCCGACAAACATATTCAAAGGTCCACGATGCTGTCCAAATTTACGAAATCAAGATAAGAATTTCAACAACCAAACAGGGGACTCGAACCGTTACTGAATACTCGAGTTTACTGCAGAGTTTGTGGCGGGAATTGGACCACTATCAATGCATTGAGATGGGCAGCAATGAAGATTCTGTGATTTTGAAGAGATTTATTGAAAAAAAACATAATTTTGAAGAGATGGCCACTATCAATACATTGATTTCGATGCTGATAGAGTGCAGATTTTGGGAAAAGAAGAGCTGCCCCCTTTGAATGAGAAAATCTCAATCATCCGGGCTGAAGAAGGACGATGGAGTGTCATGCTAGACTCGCACGAAGGAAGCAACTCTGCACTTTTAACCAAGGCATTGATTGTAAAAGAGTCCAGCACAACAGCTTCAAAAGATTCCAACCAATCTGATATCCAAAACAGCCCATCTAAGACCTCTAGCCGTGATTCACTTTTTTGCACACACTGTAAGAAGCATCGACACACCAAGGATCAATGTTGGAAACTCCATGGAAAACCAAACCGAAGTGCAAATGTGAGAAGACGAGCACATGTTGCAAGTACTGAATCTAGTAGAGACAAAGGCAGCCTACCTGAATTTAACAAGGAGGAAATTGAGGTTTAAACTCTTCCTTGAAACCCTGGAAAAGTCCCCTACAACAGGTACTTGTTCTCTTGTGTTCTCAGGTATATCTTCTTCTTCTTATGCTATTAATGTCTTGGATAAGATTTCTGAAAATTTGTGGGTAATAGACTCAAGAGCCACCAATCATGTGACTTATTCTTCCAAGCTTTTTTCTACCTATACTCCTTGTTCAAGCAATCGAAAAATTACAGTAGCAAATGGATCAATCACAACAATAGCAAGGCAAGGGGGTTATTCGGATTAATGACCACCTCATACTTAAAAATGTCCGTCATGTCCCAAAACTATTTGCCAACCTTGGTTCCATCAAGAACTCACAGTGGACTCCAAGTGCAGTGTAACGTTTTTTCCTTCATACTATGTTTTTCAAAAATAGGGCACGAGAAAGAGGATTGGACATGCTAGTCAGAGGGATTGTCATTGTTACCTCGAAGATCAACGTGGGAAAACCAAAGTTGAGGATGTAAGAAATTGGGAGAGAATAATCTCTTTTCATTATACCTTAAGGTTTTCAATGAATTGTTTATATATAAGCTGTCTTATAAACAAATATGGCAACAACCCTAACAAATTGATTACGAAATTGCCTAATCAATCCCCTAATTACAGCTCACAAGATCTCACAATCACTGATTACAAAATCCCCTACTTTAATGGTCAAACTTTCCTAATTTAGTCTAATTCTAGTGTTATAATATTTATAACATTACTTTCCTAAAATACACCATTTAGCCATATTTTCCCACATTCTCTCTCAAGCTAGTGAATAGATATTCTCCATTCCTAACTTGGATAAAATACTTTCAAACACTGGACCACTTAACCCTTTAGTTAACACATCAGCAAGTTGATCATTTGTAGACACATAAGGTGTGCAGATCAATCCACTCTCCAATTTCTCCTTGATAAAATATCTATCAATTTCGATATGCTTTGTCCTATCATACCGCACAGGATTGTGAGCTATGCTAACTGCAGACTTATTATCGCAGTAAAACTTCATCGGACCCTCCAACTTAATCCTTATGCCTCCTAGAATGATTTTTAACCAAAGTAACTTACATACTTATTGGGCCATTGCTCGAAACTCAGCCTCTGTACCAGACCGTGCTACCACATCTTGTTTTTTACTCCTCCATGTCACAAGATTTTGCACCAAGAAACATACAATATCCAGTGGTCGATCTTCTATTAACTAATGACCCAGCATAATCAACATCTGTATAAGCTTCAAGCATTAGATCCCAACTTCTCCTAATGAGAATTCCTCTTTCTGGTGTACCTTTAAGATATTGCAACACTATGTCTGCTACTCAAAGATGAACCTCCTTTGGACTGAGCATGAATTGACTAATCACACTCACAGCATAAACTATATCCGGTCGTGTGTGGGACAAGTAAATGAGCTTTTCTACCAAAAGTTGATATATCCCTTTGTCCACTATAGCACCTTCCCCTGCTATTCCAAGCTTTATATTAGGATCTATTGGAGTACTCACTAGTTTGCATGTTGTTTCCCCTACCTCTTTGAGTAGATCAGTTACATACTTTTGTTGAGAGAGAAAAATATTCTTCTCTGAATGTGCCACTTCAATTCCGAGAAAGGACTTTAGCTTCCCAAGTGTCTTAATGTCGAATTCATTTGCCAAGCACTCGCTCAAAGAACGTCTTTCCTCATTATCACTTCCTGTAACAATTATGTCATTCACATAAACTAAGAGAACAATGACTCCTCCTGAGGACAAGTGCTTAACGAACAAAGTATGATCTCCTTGACTTTGCTTGTATCCTAACATCACCATAACCTTGGTAAACCTGCCAAACTATGCTCGAGGAGATTGTTTAAGCCCATACAAAGCCTTCTTTAACCTACAAACTCTATGATCAATAACTCCTTTTCCATAACCAGGTGGTATCTCTATATATATATCTCTTCCTGGCAATCTCCATGCAAGAAAGCAATTTTAACATCAAACTGCTGTAAATCCCATCCAAAGTAGGCTACAAAAGATAATAGGACTCTAACAATATTCAACTTTGCAACTGAGGCAAAAGTCTCAAGGTAGTCCACTCCATATGTCTAAGTATAACCGTTGGCAACCAGCCTTGCATTGAATCTTTCCACTGAACCATCAGCTTTATATTTCACTGTGTACACCCATTTACAACCCACTAGTTTCTTCCCTGCTAGTAACTCCACAAGCTCCCATGTTTTGTTCTTTTCCCGGGCCTTCATTTCAAAATTCATAGCTTGTTTCCATTTTTCATTAGACAAAGCTTCGGATAGATGGGAAGGAATGGCAATGGTTTCTAAGTTACTGAGGAAGGCTCTGTGTGATGGAAGAAAATGCTGAATGGACAGGAAGTGTGCAAGGGGATATAAAGGTGTTTTAGTGCATTCTCTCGCACCTTTTTTCAAAGCAATAGGCAAGTCTATGTCACTACTACCCCTATGGATCTCACTCTCTACCTTTGGTTCTATTTTAATTTGTAATGTAGGTTCGGAAGTCATTACCTAATCAGACTCTCGGACTTGCATAGGGTTGGAACAACCGTCTTCTACCTTGCATACATCTTGCCTTTACCATATCTAACATCCATAGGAACAGATTCAATGTCAGATTGAGCAAATAAAGGTTCAAAGGAGATTGTGACAGACTTAGGTAGCTCAGAGTGCACTAGGGCATGATCAGTAGTGGATGAGGAAGTAGGATGATTTGAAGCTGAAAGATCCAACAACAAGTCAAAACCCAAACTCTCATCTTCTCTCACTAACTTCTCCCCCTAAAGATAAAGGTTTGAAAAATAAGATTCACATTCATTGAAGGTAACATCCATAGAAACAAAGAATTTTCGGGAAGGTGGATGATAACACTTATATCCTTTCTGGGTTAACGAATATCCTACAAATATACATTTTATAACTCTTGGATCCAGTTTCCCTCGGTTGTGACTGTGAACATGTACAAATGATGTACATCCAAACACTCTAGGAACAAGATTATTTGTGGTGTGGAAGTTATGATAAAGGTGGACGACACGTCCATTGGACTTTGAACTCCTAAGACTCAATATAGCAATCGATTTATGAGATGTGTTGCTGTAAGAATACCCTCCCCCAAAAAGTTTTAGGTACATGATGTTCAACTAACAACGCTCGGGTTTTTTTCAAGTAAATCACCATTTTTCCTCTCTACAATTCCATTTTGCTACGGGGTATTCACACAAGATTACTCATGTATTATCCATTCCTTTTGAAAATATGGACTTAGAAATTCATTAAAATAGTCTCGTGCATTATCAAACCTAACTCTCTTGATGGTCACTACAAACTGATTTTTAATCATGGAGCAGAAATTTGGTAAAATAGTACTCACATCAGATTTTTGTTTAAAAAGAAAGACTTGACAAACTCGAGTACAGTCATCAATAAAGGAAACAAATCAGCATGCCCCAGAGATACTAGCAATAGGAGATGGACCCTGGACATCACTATGGATTAAATGAAAAGGAATGGAACTACTTTTATTGCTCACTAGAAAGGGTACACATTTGTGTTTGGCAAATTCACATTTTTCACAATGAAAAGAGTCAACATCTAAATGTTTAAACATATATGGAAACGAGAGTTTTATGACTCGAAATAATAGATGTCCAAGTCGGCGATGATGGAGCCAAATTTTCTCTTTATTGGATGACAAAGACTTGAAAACAAATGACACTGGTTGTTTAACTTTTGTGATGGTTGCTTAACTTGCTTCAAGGAAGTAGAGGCCACCTCGTTCTCTAGCTTGTCCAATCATCTTCCCCGAATCCTTTTTCTGAAATACACAACCATTATGATGAAAAACCATAGTACATTATAAGTCATAGGCAAGTTTCTGGATGGATATTAGATTAGTATCTAACTTAGGGACATGGAGAACATTCTGTAAGGTTGCCAACGGGTTAATTTAGACACTTCCAATTCCTACCACAATGGCCAAAGAATCATCTGCAGTAGCTATTATTCTACTACTTGGGCACGGGGAATAGTTGGTAAAGACATTTAGTTAGCGGGTCATATGGTCGGTGGAGGTGGCAAAAGTTACATCCGAAACAATTAATCCAATGAAAAGCGGAAACTCACCTGAACATGCCACATAACAAGTACCTGAGGGCTTTTCTAAACTGCTGATGAGAGCTCTCATCCTTTCCAATTCATCTTAGTTAAGACCAACTGTTTTCAATTTTGGTGGCTCATCAATTTGGCCAACAACTACATTGGCTTGTCCACTTCTGGATTGTCCCCCATTCTGTTTCCATTCTCGGCTGGGTGGCTTCCCATGAAGCTTCCAACATTTTGCTCTTACAACTTGAGTTTGGGAGATTGATATGGTGAAAGAAAGATATTTGCAGCAATTAAGGCTGCTCGAACAAGAAGTGGAGAAGGAACAATAAAGAGAAAATGACAGCAATGAAGGTTGCTCAAAAACGAAGACTGCAACAATGAAGGTTGCTTGAAAGCAAAGAGAAAATAACAGCAATGAAGGCTACTCGAAAGAGAAGACTGCAGCAATGAAGGCTGCTTGAAGAGGAAGAAGAATCCTAGAAAGCCTAGGGCTCTAATACCATGTAAGAAATTGGGAGAGAATAATCTCTTTTCATTATACCTTAAAATTTATAATGAGCTGTTTATATATAAGCTGTCTGAAAAATAAATACCTAATAAATTAATTACAAAATTTCCTAATCAATCCCCTAGTTACTACTCGCAAGATCTCCCAATCACTTATTATAAAATCTCCTAATTTAAGGGTCAAACTTCCCTAATTTAGTCTAATTCTAGTGCTATAATATTTACAACATTACTTTCCTAAAATACACCTATTAGCCATATTTTCCCATAGAGGATCCTCTATCTACGTCACTTTTTTCAAAGTCTATCATGTCACATAAACAAAATGTTTGGCTTTATCATCACCCTTTAGGTCACCCGTCTTTTCATGTTCTTAAGAAAATGTTTCCTTTATTGTTTAAGGATATGTCTACTGAGTCTTTTCATTGTCATGAGTGTGAACTTGCCAAACACAAGCGTACCTCCTTTCCAATAAGTGATACAAGAACTATCAATCCTTTTTCTCTCATTCATAGTGATATTTGGGGACCATCCACGATCCCAAATATTTCCAATGCTAAGTGGTTTGTTTCATTCATTGACGATTGTACTTGCATCACTTGAATCTACCTCATGAAAAATAAATCAAATGTCCAAATATTATTTAGAATATTTACAACATGATCAAAACACAATTTGATGTAAGAATTAAGCGGTTTCGCTCCGATAATGCTAGGGATTATTTCAATCAAGTTCTCTCACCATTCTTCCAAAAAGAATGGATCACCCATGAATCCTCTTGTATCAACACTCCACAACAAAATGGTGTAGTTGAGAGTAAGAATGGCTATCTCCTAGATATTACGAGAGCCCTACATTTTCGCAAACACGTCCCTAAACAATATTGGGGAGAAGCTGGTTTAACTGCTGCCCACCTTATCAATAGACTTCCCACTCGAGTTCTTGATTTCAAAAATCCAATTGGGTATCCCACATCATTTTTTCCAAATTTCAACGCTTCTAAAAATCTCATTCCTAAAATTTTTGGATGTGTTGCTTTTGTTCATGTGCATTCTCAAAACAAGGAAAAACTTGATCCAAGGGCACTTAGGGGCATTTTCACTGGGTACTCCTCCACACAAAACGAGTACAAGTGCTATCATCCCTTCTACTCAGAAATTCTCTGTCTCTGCTAACGTTTCATTCGATGAAAATGAGTATTTCTTTCAACCTTCGTATCTTCAAGGGGAGAACTTAATTGAAGATAGAGAAAAGGACATGTTTTTTCTTGAATTTGCTAGTCCAAAGTTAAGTCCACCCGAACCTACCTAGAAAAGTCAAGTCCATCTGAGTCAAGTCCATCTGAGTCAAGTCCATTCAAACCCACATTTAAGTCAGATCCATATTCTTCCAATCAATCTCTTCAACCTAATGTGATGACAGACAAGGGGAAACAAGATGATGGTCGACCACTTTTGACTTATTCCAGGAGGAAAGTTACAATCACTCGATCAGTACAGGAACAATCTCCTATTCGTGCAATTGTTCAAACTCCTGAAAGTAACCCATCCCCAACTAAGCCTACTGCCTTTGAAGAGGCAACTGATATTGATCTTCCAATTGCTCTTAGGAAAGGAACTAGAACTTGTACCAAACACCCCTTACAACTGTTCATGACCTATCAAAATCTTTCCCAAACCTATACAGCCTTCTTAAGCAACCTTCACACAATTCCCATTCTAAGAAATCTATCCGAGGGCATTAGGGAACAAGAAATGGGAGGATGCTATGAAGGTGGAAATGGAAGCTCTTGAAAAGAACAAGACATGGGACATGGTGAAGTTACCGAGAGGAAAGAAACTGGTAGGATGCACATGGGTTTTGCCAATGAAGTATAAGTCTAATGGATCAGTTGAGAGATACAAGGCAAGACTGGTAGCCGAAGGGTACACACAGACCTATGGCATAGATTACTTAGAGATGCTCACTCCTGTTGCAAAGATGAACACTGTTTGTATACTATTGTCTCTAGCTGCAAATTTTGGATGGAATCAGCAGCAGTTCGACGTTAAGAATGCTTTTCTCCATGGTGACCTGGAAGAAGAAATTTACATGGAAGTCCCTTTAGGTTTTGAATCTAAAGAAGGAATGGTTTGTAGGCTAAAAAAGGCTCTTTACGGCCTAAAACAATCACCAAGAGCTTGGTTTGGAAGATTTACCAAAGTTATGAAATCCTTGGGATATAAACAAAGTCAAGGTGACCATTCTCTTTTCGTGAGACACTCAAATTTAGGGGGAGTGACAGCATTGCTAGTTTATGTGGGTATATTATAGTGACAGGGAATGATACTGAGAGAATACTAAATCAAAAAAGACGTCTCCTAGAAGAATTTGACATCAAGGAGCGTGGAAGATTGAAGTACTTTCTAGGCATTGAAGTAGCTCATTCAAAACAAGGGATATTCATTTCACAACAGAAATATGTGCTTGATTTGTTAAAAGAGACAAAGAAGTTAGGGTGCAAGCCAGTTGACACTCCTATTGAGTTCAATCACAGGTTATGTGATGCGTTAGAAGATCAAGTGGTAGACAGAGGGTCATACCAGCAGCTTGTTGGAAGGTTAATCTATTTGACGCATACAAGACCAGATATCGCATTTGCAGTTAGTATTGTTAGCAGTCTTATGCGCAATCCCAAAGAAGCACATCTCAAGGTTGTACACAGGATCTTGCAATATCTGAAAGGTAACCCCAGCAAAGGAATTTTGTTCAGAAAATGAAAGGAAATGGCATTGGAAGTCTACACTGATGCTGATTATGCAGGATCACTAGATGATAGGAGGTCTATTTCAGGTTGCTGTACATTTCTAGGAGGAAATCTGGTAACATGGAGGAGTAAGAAGCAGAATGTAGTGGTGAGGTCAAGTGCTGAATCAGAGTTTAGATCAATGGCAATGGGAATCTGCGAGCTATTATGGTTGAAGACAATCCTTGACAATTTGAAGATAAAATAGGAAGGTCTGATGAGGTTATACTGAGACAACAAGTCAGCCATTAGCATTGCTCATAACCCTGTGCAGCATGATCGAATGAAGCATATTGAAGTGGACAGACATTTTATCAAGGCAAAGCTTGATAGCAGACAGATTTGTACTCCATTTGTGTCTACAAAAGATCTATTAGCAGACATTCTCACGAAGGGACTTCCAAGTGCTATGTTTCAAGATAATGTTAGCAAGGTTGGAATGAACGATATTCATTCACCAGCTTGAGGGCGAGTGTCGATTTATGGAAAGATTTTATTTGATTTGATTTTGTATAAATTAGTTAGGAAGTTTCCTGTTGTGTAGAGATCCTAATTGATATGTAATCTCTAGCTGATTTGTAAGAGATTGATTAAGTAGCTGCTTTGTAGAAGATTGATTAGGTTTTTTTCTTTTTAGATGTCTACAATTGTATATAAATAGTGGTTGTATTTCATTGATTTAACATAAGAAATTCATTCCAGAATTCAAGTAGAAGTTATTCTCTTCATCTCAAGACATCAAATTAAGCACAAACAATATCCAAATTATCATATAAATGTTGATATGCCTCTATCTGCAGCACAGGATCACATACTTAATAACAGCCACAGATCAAAGCCAGCATCGCAAAGGAACTACAGCACAATAAAAAGCATGAACATTTTCAATGGGCTGTTGGGCAAAGCTGAAGAAGTATGTTCCATAGTTGTAAACTTACATCTATAAAGCAAGCTTTCATCTGCTGCAAGCAAGCTTCCAAAACCTCAGCTTTTCTCTTAGTCCCCATGCTGACTGCTTTCATATCAGACTCCATCATAGCGCGGAGATGTGGTTTCCACAATTCATATCTTAGACCATGTACATGTTTATATATCAGTAATGTGTAGTATTAACTTATGATGACAACTAAGTTGTGTATATTGAAAAATTCATGATTAAAGTATTCATAGACACCCTATAACCAGTGAGACATTGTTAATCAAGTGGAAGATATTCTCTTCCATCACTCTTAAAAATGCTGACAAGCAAGCTGGAAAGCTTAGATTAGACTCGTGAAAAAATTTATTATTTGGACAAGCTACAATAATTATGGAAGACCCAAGCCTTTCAGTTTGCAATTGCAGGTACAGACGATTTTGGTAACACTTTTTAAGTACTTAAAAGTTTTAACCTTTTAAGGATAGCTACTGCTCATTTAAGAATCTAAGGGCATTAAAATGCCAGATCACAAAAGCTAGTGAACTATGTTCTAAATATTGAAAAGTGAGAATACAGAAACCAAAGGCAAAAAAGGAGCGAGAACCAGCCACAATGATGAGAGACAAAATAAGAGAGGACTAAAGAAATTAATTGAAGAGATAAATCTTGGACAGATGTAGCAAAAGAGAGGAGATTTTTTCCTCTAAGAGTATACAGTTTTACATCAGATACTCTTCTCAACTTAACTTGTTTTATGTGGATTTATATTTGCTTCAGAACCTGGAAACTCTACATGTACACAAGAAATTAGTCAATGAAATGAAATGAGAACCAAACAGAAAAGAGAGGCCCAAAAAAAAAAAAAAGATAAGGTACGCATACATGTGTCAGTGAGTGAACAATCAAGAGAAATGTGTTAGTCTTCTCTATTTGCTATAACAGTAATGAATTTTGTCCTAGTGGCTTTTTACAAGTGATTGATGACTACTACAAATTGTTAATTTAATTACCAGACCAATTATTCAATTATATAATAGTCAAACATGTTATTTTATGTATAAATGAAGGTAAATATATTTGAACATATTACACAATCTATGTGTGGAAAATATCACTTGTAGAAAATACTTAAGTAAAACAACTCCTAGATAAAATCAGGTTGACAAGCCACAAGTACAGTACTTCAACCATTACTCACCCCATATCATCATATCCCATCACTAATGCTTCACCCTGAAAAATGACAACAAAAACATCATACTTAGTTACTATCCAAAACAAAGCAAACTGCAATTTGATTGCACCCTATTCAACCAAAATCCCAAAGAACTTATAATGACATTTTAAGAGGACAAGACACTGTAGCATGAACCTAAGAATATACCCAATGACCACATGAAACTGTTCCATCAGCCTAATAGAGCTAAAAAGAATATGTGTCAAATCACCAGTTTCATGAAGTCACAATCCCACATTAGTGAATTTTGAGTGGGGAGGCTTCAGGGGGATGAAAGAATAGCCTTTGTCAATAAGGTAGTTGAGTCGGATAACTGATCTTCTGATATGGATTCGGATCCAGATACTATGCGGAGAAAGATGGCTCAATGTATTAGGACAGTAGCTAAGAAAGTGTTTGGGGAATCTAAAGGAAAAGTACCCCTCAACAAGGACGTGTCGTGGTGGAACAACGAAGTGAAAGAAGCCGTAAGGAATAAAAGAGAGTGCAATAAAAACTTAGGGAAGTGCAGGAGTGATGAGAATTTTGAGAAATACAAGGTCACGCAAAGAAAAGCTAAAGAAGCTGTTAGAAATGCAAGATCCATAGTTTACAAGGATTTATATGAAAAGTTAGATACCTAAGATGGGGAGAAGAATATATATAGACTGGCGCGTTACAGGGAGAAGAAGACGAGAGATATAGGTGTGGTGAAATGTGTAAAGGACGACAACCACAGAATTTTAGTTAAGGACGAACGAAATAAAGGAGAGATGGAGATCGTATTTTGATAAGTTATTCAATGTGAGTCAAGTCCAAGTTCCGAGTGTAGGTAGCCTGGCGATTTCGAATGAAGAGGTTAACCGTGCGTGGATTCGTCGTATTCAAAAGCATGAAGTTTGAGATGCCCTTAAAACGATGAGACCAAAAAAAGCTGTAGGACCGGATGGTATACCAATCGAGGTTTGGAAGTGTTTAAGAGAGATAGGTATTACGTGGCTGACAAGTTTGTTCAACAAGATATATAAAGTTAATAAGATGCCTACAGAGTGGAGGAAGAGTACTCTGATTCCTCTGTACAAGAATAAAGGGGATGTTCAAGATTGTGTCAATTACCGTGGGATTAAACTCATGAGTCATACTATGAAGCTTTGGGAGAGAGTGATTGAACAGAGGTTACGAGGCATTATACAAATTTCCGATAATCAGTTTGATTTTATGCCTGGGCGTTCCACTACGGAGGCAATTCATTTATTACGGTAAATGATTGAATATTATAAGGAAAGAAAGAAAGATTTACATGTGGTATTTATTGACTTGGAGAAAGCTTATGACAAGATGCCTAGAGAAGTAGTTTGGTGGGTGCTGGCCAAGAAAAGTATATCAATAAAATATATTACTTTCACTAAAGATATGTATGAGAGAGCATGTACAAGTGTAAAGACTTGCACCGGAGTGACTGCAGAGTTCCCTATAACTATCGGGGTGCATCAAGGATCAGCGCTTAGCCCTTTCCTCTTTGCAGCTATTATGGATGAATTGACCTGCACTATACAGGAGGCGGTGCCATGGTGTATGTTGTTTGCGGATGATATTGTGTTGATTGATGAAACTAGAGTCAGTGTAAATGCTAAATTGGAGTTGTGGCGGCAGACATTGGAATCCAAGGGCTTCAAAATTAGTAGGAGTAAAACAGAGTACATAGAATGCAAATTTAGTGGTAGCAAAAACATAACCCAGAGTGTAACTTTGGAAGGTAGAGATATACCGTTAGCTGATTGTTTCCGATATCTAAGATCTATTATTCAGAA
Source organism: Voacanga thouarsii (assembly GCA_026120185.1). NCBI lineage: Eukaryota > Viridiplantae > Streptophyta > Magnoliopsida > Gentianales > Apocynaceae > Voacanga > Voacanga thouarsii. The sequence goes on along the minus strand of JANUWF010003362.1, from coordinate 1,600,784 downwards.
AGACAGAGAGCTCGATAGCGACGTTGCACACAGAGTTAAGGCGGGTTGGTTGAAATGGAAGAGTGCGACTAGTATTCTCTGTGATCGTAATGTACCATTAAATCTAAAGAGAAAGTTTTACAAGACAGCCGTATGACCTACTTTGTTATATGGTACGGAATGTTGGGCAGCTAAAAGGTGTCATATTAAAAAAATAAAAGTAGCTGAAATGCGTATGTTACGGTAGATGTGTGGATATACTAGAAAGGATAGAGTAGAAATGAGATCATTAGGGAAAAGGTGGACGTGGCATCTATTGAGGAAAAGATGAGAGAAAGTCGTCTGCGTTGGTTTAGACATGTTCAGAGAAGACCGAGGAATGCTCCTGTTAGGACGATGGAGAGAGTGAGGCAGGATAGGTTAGACAGAGGTAAAGGTAGGCCTAAAACGATATGGATCGAGGTGATTAGGAGAGATATGTCTTTGTTAGATTTGGATGAGAGTATGACGTTCGATGGAAGGAAGTGGCGAGAGAGGATTCATGTGGATGACCACACATTGCCGGATGTTGGTTCATGTAGCCGACTCTAAGTTACTTTAGATTAAGGTTTAGTTTGTTATTGTTGTTGTTGTAGACTCATACATAAACTGAAGACTTAGACTCATACATAAACTGAAGACTGACCTTCAGAATTGAATTAAGCTAAGCATTTTGAGCCCACAGAAATTTGGCTTAAGTGATTAGCTTTAATCTGAACACCAACGCAGAATCTAATACAATAATATTTTAAGAGTGTGGATAGGGGTCATGATTATTTACACTCGTAGTGTTTCTTTCTTTTTTAATGGTCTAATATACCCTAGGAATTCATATAACTGTTCTTGAATTATTAGTTTAAATGCAGAGTAATGCGATTGTTACATTGACTTGTAAAAGTAATAAAAATTATTTTCTAACAGATACATTCATTTCACCACCAAACCAACAAAATTAACACACACAAATAGAGGGGTATATAGAGCACAAAAAAAAGGGGGGAAAAACATTGTTGATCTAGAAATAATTAGAATAAACAACAAAAGAGGGGAAAATCAAGTTCTAAAACCACAAACACCTAAAAAATAAAAAGAGCAAACAAAATCGTTGTTAATCCACAAAAAAAGGTAGAATCAACACTAGAAATAATTTTCTAATTAGAAAGTCCATCACGTGGAATCATATGTGCGCTGGCAGTTATAAGGGTTTCAAAATTACAAGTTAAAAGAAGGAAATTAAATGCGATAGATGAAACAAATAAAATAGCCGAAAACAAAAGAAGTTACGAGATTAGTTGGTGAGAAACGAGTATTTGAATCTTTTGTCACATAACATCGATCAAGCAACTTTTTTATGTGATCATGCATTGTTGCATCTGTTCCAATCCCTGCCTGCCAAAGACAAATAAAGAGTAGATATTATCAACTCTCTATCCCATATCTTAAAAACTAATGGAATAGGATGGAAACACAAAGCAGAATGACCTATTTATATTATAAAAACTTTAGTACTAAAACATCACACCTTGTCCATACAATTTAATAGATCAGCCTCACTTAACAAGGGTGGCGGTCTAGTAACTCCTGAATCAAGAGTCAATGTCGTTGGTGTAAACTGCAAGGTGAACAACCGGCAAGTCAAAATTTATGTCTATGTATTACTCCATCTTTCTAGATTCGAATGTCTCATTTTATATTAAAATTTCAATATAAAATGGGACATTCAAATCCAGAAGGAGGGAGTAATAAATAATAACAACAATAATTAGTATTGAGTCTATAACTGATGTCAATCATTATAATCTTTCCATTTTTTTAGTACAAATTGTCATCAGTTCGCACAAGATATGTGATTCTTCCTACCACTCAAATGTTCTATTCAGAAGTTCCTATGGAATAGAGCCAATTGTGTGCAGTCAAATTTACAATTATTCCCCTTCCTCAAAGTTTCAAGGGCAATAAAAAAAAGTACAATGATTAGATACCTCTTAATCACACAAACTTAAAAATGGCATCATTATTTAAATTATAAGAAACCCCAATTGAGAGAGCATCTTCCCCTAATTGGCATGGCTGATTAACTTTGATGGGAAACAACTGGTTCTCCATTATTTCACCCTTCCTCTTAAAGATCATGTACTTAGAGATTCATTTTCTTCTATAAGTCAATTTTTATGTCCAGTGAAGTTCTTAAAAGTAAGAATCCAAAAAGGAAGACCATTAGAAATCAAAAGATGTACTGAATCACAATCATACATCCATTCCCAAAAAGTCAGGAATTGAGGTGAAAGCTGTAATCCATCTCTAACTCAATAGAAGTGCAAGAAAAAAGATATTCCACTCATTCTCTGATCACTCGTCAGTAAAGTACCCAAAATCATGTTCTCTTTCCAAGATTTTTTATTCTTTACATTTCCTTTCTGTCTTGCATCGGAAAGGCTGTCATCACTTCAAGGAGTATCTTGATCTTATCTATGAATCTTATAAAAACGGCAGTCAGAAACACAGATTTTGGACCAAAAGTCAATAATGATTTTACACTAGATTAGAAGTGAGAAAAGAAAATATTCCAGTCATCCGTGATTGCTCTGCAGTAAAAAGCCCAAAAACTTGTTGCTCTCTCCCTATCATTGGATATTTCAGCTCATATCCCATCTTTTCTACAAAGAACACATTCAATAAGCTTAAAAGAACAGTGCTGATGTTCTGTGTTGTGAGATTTCCTTTTAGGGTGTAAATTAGCTGTAAATTAATTTTATTCTTACCATTCATAGACTCTTGTACTGCTTTAAATTGTAAGAATTCTGATCAATGAATCATTATTCAGAAAATATATGTTTTCATGGTATCAGAGCTGAAATGTCATTCCTAGTAAACCTAGGCATCCTACCCAAACTTCTTTCATCTTTTCCTACCTCACCAAATCATGTCAGATATGTCCGAAATTATGAGCGCTGCTGAGAATATTCCTACAGGCCTGCCTACACCTGCTGCTCTCAGCCTTCAATTCCCACCGCTACAACCCCTTCTTCAAAGTCTCATTCCATTCAAATCACGACTATAAAGCTGAATGGAGATAACTTCATGAGTTGGTCTCAGTCTGTGCGCATGACCATTCGAGGCAAAGGCAAAACCGGCTATTTAACAGGAGAAAAGAAGCATACGACCAGTGATGCTACGTACTCGACTTCGGATGTAGAGAGCTCAATGGTAATGACTTGGTTGGGGAATTCGATGTAGGAGGATATCAATCCTAACTACATGTGCTACAACACAGTGAAGGAGCTATGGAACAACGTCAACCAAATGTACTCGGACTTGGGAAATCAATCTCAAGTATATGAGTTGACTCTGAAACTTAAATAAATTCGCCAAAGTGAGGATAGTGTCACTTAATTCTTTAAAGTGTCTTTGGCAAGACTTGGATCTTTTTAATGATTATGAGTGGAAGTGTTCTAGTGATTAGAATCACTATAAGAAACTTTGGGGGATAACCATATTTTTAAATTCCTTATTGGCCTCAATGTGGAGTTTGACGAGGTTAGAGGCAGGATTATTGGTAGGAAGCCACTTCCATCGCTCAGAGAAGTTTTTCTAAAGTTTACCATGAAAAGAGGAGCCGTCTAGTCATGCTAGGAAAAACGAGGCTTGGAAATCTTGTTGAAAACTTGGCCCTAGCTGCTTCACAACCTTGGTGACTATGAGGCCATAGAGAGACTTTTTGACTGTACATACCTTCTTCTTCTCTCCTTTTTCAAAGCCTAGAGGTGAAGTCATAAAAACTTATTCTGCCAATTTGCCATTCAGAGAAGCATTTTTAATGTCCAGCTATTGAATCGGCCAATCTGAATTTCCTGCTAAAGACAGGAGAACTCGTGCCATATTCAACTTTGCCACCAGAAGGTTTCTATGTAACCCACGCCATAGGTTTGTGAGAACCCCTTCGCAATAAGACCGGCCTTGTAGCGATATATCTTCCCATCTGTAGAATATTTCACTGTAAAGACCCATTTGCAGCCATCCGATTTCTTTCCCCTCAATAGTTCAATCAGTTCCCAAGTCTCATTCTTCTCTAGAGCTTTGATTGCTTCCATGATAGCCTTCTTCCAGTTAGGATTCTATAGAGCCTCGTAGATGTCCTTTGGAATACCTATATCATCAAGGTTAGCAATAAAGGCTCGAAAACTAGATGACAAGGCTTTGTATGATAAGAACTTAAAATAGGGTGAAGAGTACATGACCGTTTTTGTTTTCAAAGAGTAATAGGAAGATCAAGATATGTGGGCTCCATGTTAGATGACTCAAAAGTATCTAGACCTATCATCGGTTCTAACTCCCTTAGTGCTTCAGACGTGAGGTACTCTTTGTACCTTCATTTTGGTCTCCGAGTCTCCTTAACCTTTTGAGTTCTTGCATCTCCACTTAAGTCCAAGTTCCCTTCCAGAGGTGACATACTAGAATATGGGGTTAGAATAGACTCAGTGTTGGTGTTAGAGTTTTCTGGGTTGATGTTAGAGGATTCGATGTTGGTGTTGGGAGTTTTCTAGGCTATGGACTGGTTCATAGACTATTTCGTAGACTGATTCTAGGATTGATTTTGGTTTCATACTAAAATAAGCTTCATCAATGTTCTCCCCTTGAAGGGAACTTTTCGGAAAGAATGGTGTGCTTTCAATGAAGGTTACATCTCGACTGACAAACATTCGTTTGGTAATTAGGTCATAACACTTGTAGCCCTTTTGTGTGGAGGACTACCCAATGAAAACACACTTGCAAGCCCGAGGAATATGAACAAATGTTTTACATCCAAACACCATTAAAGGTAGGGTAGTTCCCAATTTTTTGTGAAGAAAAAATGAGGTGAGTGTTTGGAGTAGGGTACAAAATGAAAGAACACGACTCCACGGTTGATAAGAAAGGAGGCAGTTAAGACAGCATCCCCCCAGAATCTTATGGGCATATGTGCAGAGAACATCAAGATGCGAGCTACCTCAAGAATTTGTTTATTTTTCCTTTCAGCGATTCCCATTTTGTTGAGGGGTACAAGAACTCTGGTGTATAATGCCATGTTTTTTAAAGTAGTCCCCCAGAATAGTGTTAAAATATTCAGTCCCATTATCAATGCAAAAAAGTTTGATTTGGGTTTGAAAATGTGTTTGGATCATTGAGTGAAAGATGGTAAAAAGAGAATGAACTTCTGACTTTTCCTTTAACAGATATACCCAGCAAACTCGAGAGTGATCATCGGTAAATGTGACAAACCATTTTGAATGATTCCGGTCTGGTACACGATATGGTCCCCACACATCACTATGAATTAAAGTAAATAGTTTGGTGGATTTATATTCACATTGAGGAAATGAAGTCCGATGGTGTTTTGCAAGTTCACAAGTTTCGCATTGAGAATCCAATGATTTTTCATTCAAGAACAAAAATGGAAACAAATGTTTCATGCACGGAATGTTAGGATGACCCATTCTAAAATGCCACAATAAAATGTCACTTTCCTTAAAGGTGGATGCAGAATCACAATTTGCAATTCGAAGTTGGTTACCCTCAGTAGCCTCCTCAAAATAGTAGAGTCCGTCACATTCCTTAGCACTGCCAATCGTCATCCCCGATGAAAGGTCCTAAAAACACAGTGGGTAGGGAAAAATTTTAACGGAGCAATGAGAATGTTTTGTTAACTGACTGACAGATAGTAGACTGCAAGACAACTTGAGAACCTGAAGAATTGAATCTAGGGTAATAGTTTTAGAAATTTTAACACTCCCTTTTCCTGCAACAAGAGATAGCGATCCATCAACAATATTGACTTTAATATTACCAGCACAGGGGGTATACAAAGAAAATAGATAATGACAGTCTATCATGTGATCAGAGGCACCCGAATCAATAATCCAAGGGGTTTTAGTCTTTTCAGAATTGAGGGCTATTGAAGACTTACTATTGTAAGCTAGTGAGCCAGTAGGGACATCAAAGGACTGACCAATATTTTGAAAGCTAGAAAAGAGTTTATAAAGTTGGTCCAATTGTTCAGTATTAAACATATTGGGATTGCGAGTATTTTCTCTTTTTTCTTCTACACCGGCTTGATATCCACAACGCCCGCTATTTTATCTCGGTTTCCAATCAGCTGGTTTACCACGAATTTCAAAGCAAATGTCCTCAGTGTGACCAGTCTTGTGACAATGATCACACCATAGGCGTCTCTTCTGATTCGGACTTGGGCTGTGTAAACCTCCTGTGCTGCCTTTGGTTACATGGGCTGAAGCAACTTCGGGCCTGGTTAAAGATTTCTAGGCTAGCCCACTTGAGTTCTCTTTGATCAGTAAGGCAGAGGTTACATCAGGTGCACCTAACATTTTCTCTTTTAGCATGACATTCCGCGAGAGCCTCCTCCTTTCTAACTTCTGCAAAGACTTCTCCTATCGTTGGCAAGGCGCAGCGACTAAGAATCCGCCTTCTGACCTCATCAAATTCAGGATTAAGGCCAACAAGGAATTCAAACACTCGTTCGTTTTTTAATTTGCGCTTGTATCTTACACTATCTCTGGTGCATTCCCATTCCTCATCAATGCTCAGATCAAGCTCTTGCCATATATTCAACATCTTCATATAGTAGTCACTAGTCAGTTACTTCTCTCTCCTCTTGCTTCATTTGCTAAAGTTTGCTTTTGATCTCGAAGATCTATGATGCATTTTCGGCATCAGAATACATCTCCTGAACAGCGTCCTAGACGTCCTTGGCTATTGGCAAGAAGAGATATGTCCTTCAAATGGCTGGTTTCATGGAGTTCACGCGCCACGCAATCACCAGTGAGTTCTCCGACCACCACTTTTGTAGAGATGCTCCTTCGGTCATTAGTTTCTTTGTTTCTCCAGTCAAGTACCCCATCTTCCCTTTGCCTTCAATTACCAGTTTCATAGTTTAGACCTATTGACGAAAGTTTTTCCCGTTAAGTTTTTCCACGGTCAGTTGGAAAGCTAATCCTTCTAGCCCACTTGAATTCATGGCCCGAAAAAGATCAGTTCTAGCCTCCAATTGTTCTAAGGAGAATGAACTTTGGCTCTCTATATTTTCGGTGATGGCTGCAAGGTTTTGAACTTAGGTTTTGAGGCTAGGGTTTGAAAGAAATAGGCTTTGATACCATGAAGATAAAACAATTACAATGGTTATCTTTATACAATTCAGAGGGACCTAAAAAGGAAAAAAATAATCACTAAAATCCCCTAAAATCTGTCCGAATTAGTGACTATCAATTAGCGCCTAATCACAGATAATTTACAACTATCATATGCCTCCATAAGAGGCCAATTACCTAACTAAAGAAATAACATACTAAGTTAAGAAATTACAAGTTTACAACACACTCCATACGGGTCCTATCATTAGCTGCTAATTATAACTGGCCACAACACCAGTTAGACATCAAGAATGCGTTTCTAAATAGGAATCTAGAGAAAGAAGTATTCATAGCTCTGCATCCGGATTTGAGGAGAGAATGGGAAAAGATAAGGTCTATAAACTTAAGAAATCCCTATATGGTCTTAAACAATTTCCAAAAGCTTGGTTTGAATGCTTTAGGAAGGTGGTGAAAAGTCATGGCTATCATCAAAGCCAGGCTGATCACACAATGTTTTTCAATCGAACCGAAAGAGGTAAGATCTCAATCTTGATTATTTACGTAGATGATATAATATTGATCAGTGATGATCTTGAAGAAATAGCAAAGTTGAAGAAGAAATTGGCACAAGACTTTGAAATAAAAAATCTAGGATTATTAAAATATTTTCTTGGTATGGAATTTGCTAGATCAAGGAAGGGAATCTTTGTGAACCAAAGAAAGTACATTCTTGATCTCCTTAGTGAGACAGGACTATTAGGCTGTAAAGTTACCGACACTCCACTTGATGCAAATCTGAAATTGAATCCTGCTAAAGCTGAAGAGGAGATTGACAAGGAGAGATTTCAAAGGCTTGTGGGGAATCTAATCTATCTGCCACACACCCGTCCTGATATTGCCATTGCAGTGAGCATGATAAGTCAATCTATGCACTCACCAAGACGAGAACAATTAGACACAACTTATAGAATATTGAGATACCTTAAAGGAACTTCTAAAAAGGGACTTATGTTTCAAAAGAACAATAACCTACATATAAAAGTCTACACAGATGCAAACTGGGCTGGTTGTACTATTGACAAACGGTCTACTTCTGGCTATTATACTTTTGTTGGAGGTAATCTTGTTACATGGCAGAGCAAGAAGACTGTTGTGGCTCGAAGTAGCGCTGAAGCTGAATTCAGGTCCCTTACTCACGAGATAAGTGAGGCAATATGGTTGAAAAGAATGTTTGAAGACTTGAAAATACCATTATCATGTCCTATGAAAGTTTACTGTGACAACAAAGCAGCAAGCTCGATTACTCACAACCAAATGCTACATGATAGTATGAAGCATATTGAGGTAGACAAGCATTTTATTAAAGAAAAGATTGAAAGTGGAATAATCTATCTCTCCTATGTCCCGACCATGAACCAGATAGTAGGCATTCTCACCAAAGGACTTCATAGGGGTCAATTTAAGCTCCTGGTTAGCAAGCTAGCTATGGAAGACATCTTCAAGCCAGCTTAAGGGGTGGTGTTGAGAGATTTCCTTTTAGGGTGTAAATTAGTTGTCAATTAATTGTATTCTTTCCTTATAAAGTAGACCAAAATCGGCGCCTAAGCAGCTGTCAATCAGGCTATTAATTAGGCTCCCAATCAGACTGCCAATTAGGCTCTCAATCAAGTTGTCAACAAAACTGTCAATTAATTGTACTTTTACCTAGGATTCTTACCATTCTTAGGCTCTTGTACAGCTTTCAATTTTAACAATTCTAATCAATGAATCATTATTCAGCCAATATACATTTTCATTCTACCACCATAAGTGAACAAACCTATGTTATTCTAGAATGTGAAAATTGAGATGCAGGTGTAATTTATCATGAAATTGATTAAATCAATCTCAATGCATAGCCTATTGTAAGATATAAGGATGTTTCTTTAACTAATTCCCTTATTCCAAATGCAATTACAAGTATGCAATGGAAAAGAGAAAATCAGCAATACACCTGTTGCCCAAAAGTGTACGTCGGGATCATTGAACCGCCCCAAGATTCATATCTATATACATCCAAGTAATTTTTCTGGAGAAATGCAAATATGGTTAAAAAGCTATATCCAAGATATAGGTAAGAATATCTAGAACAAAAAAAGAAACTTACAGCAATTATCATTCTTCCAGTTGCAGAAAACAGTTCACTTGCAATATAAATCTCAACTGTAGTTTCAGCACCTTTGGCCGGTTGAGAAACACAAGCTAGAAAATGCCGAACAACCAATTCATATATTTTCTGCACCAAAACAAGTGTAAAGATTTAAATTTAGTAAATCAAACAATATATTTATTTTAGCTCCATAATTTGACCACAACTGACAACAGTGTGACAGCAGATATCTTACATGGTGGTCTTGACTCCAGGAAGATTCCCCAGCTGAAAACTTCGTTGGGTGAATGGGAGGATGGGCTTTATCATCATGGCCCCCACTACCAGGGTTTCTCCAAAGCCCTGCTTCAGGGTCCAACAATTTCTGGGCATATAAACCCCATTGTGGGTGCTCTTGTTGTTCTTCTACAATTCTCTATCCCAAAATAATGTGTCAAGGAGTCCATTAAATCTCGATGAGCAATACGAGTACAAATGCCACCCTGCCCCCCCCCCCCCAAAACTCCCAAAAAGAAAACAAAAAAAAAGATGGAGTACAAATGATTATGTATTTGAAAACTGCAGGCATAGATATATAACTCAAAGCTTAATTAGAGTTAATTGAGAGGAATATTTCAGAAAACGGTAATAAAAAGTAAAAAATTCAAGCACCAATAAGCTCAAAAAAGGAAAAATTCAAGAACAAGAACCTTTCATTAGTGGCTTACCAAGAAATTTTAAATTCAAGCAATAGCAAGTATATCAAATCATCAATTCTATCTCCAAACCAAAAGCAATGAAGTTAGGTACTTTGTGGATTTAGCGTTGGTGTGAGTAGGAAAGTTAGAACTGATGCTAGTTTGGACCAAGTATAGATTAGAAGAAAACTCCATCTGTATCATTTGCCAAGAATATATCCATTTATTTCACATAGCACTTATGTAATTCAAAAGATTCAATTTAAAATGGTTGTATTTCTAAGCATAGCTTCTTGTGGCCATGGAAGCTGTCATGTTGCCTACTCTGCACAACCGATCCATAACTGCCCTAATGCCTTTCCTATTAAGTTGGACCTTGAACAATATTCAAGGCCGAAGTAGAAACAAGCACTAATTAAAATTGTATAAAATTCAATTTAAACTGGATTACATAGGTGCCCAAATTGTTCAAACCTTTGGGCAAAGCTTGCTAGTTTTCTTGTCGTTTTTCATGCTTGCTTTCGTATTTACAGAATATGTGTTCTATACATGTAATTCAAAATACCCATACATGATACAATAACTTAGATGGTAAAAACACTCCTTACCAAGCACAAGGTCCTAGGTTTGATCAAAATCCTAGGCCTATCATCAGGTCTTATTTTTTTCGCATTAGATAGGAATGTTGATACATAAGAGGAACTATAGAGAATAGATTTTATGATATAACATTTCAGTAGAGATTAGCAATAGAGATTTGTTAAATTGGGTCTCTTTAATCACAACTGCTGGACGGAGAAATAATGAATTGCCATGGAAGGTCAGCTTGACAAGAAAAACACCCAAAGAAGCCTTCTTTGGTCTGTATCTTGGGGTCCCATTTTAACAGCAAAAACTAAAGAAAGCTTAAGAAGATGATCATTAGCTAGTGATTTATGTAAGATAGCTATTACCTGAATTTATAGTCAAACAATCAGGAAGGGTGGTAATCATATGCTACTTAATTGCAATACTTCCAAGCGTGGGAAAATATGGCTAATAGGTGTATTTTAAGAAAGTAATGTTGTAAATATTATAACACTAGAATTAGACTAAATTAGGCAAGTTTGACCCTTAAATTAGGAGATTTTGTAATCAGTGATTAGGAGATCTTGTAAGCAGTAATTAGGGGATTGATTAGGAGATTTTGTAATCAATTTATTAAAGTAGTTGTTATATTTGTTTCTTAGACAGCTTGTATATAAACAACCCATTGTAAACTTTAAAGTATAATGAAAAGAGATTATTCTCTCCCAATTTCTTACATAGTATCAGAGCCCTAGGCTTTCTACAATTCTTCTTCCTCTTCAAGCAGCCTTCATTGCTACAGTCTTTTCTTTCGAGCAGCCTTCATTGCTGTTATTTTCTCTTTGCTTTCAAACAGCCTTCATTGCTGTCATTTTCTCTTTATTTTTCCTTCTCCACTTCCTGTTTGGGCAGCCTTAATTGCTGCAAATATCTTTCATTCACCATGTCAACATCCCAAACACAAGTTGTAAGAGCAAAATGTTGGAAGCTTCATGGGAAGCCACCTAGCTGAGAATGGAAAAAAAATGGGGGATGATCCAGAAGTGGACAAGCCAATGCAGTTGCTGGCCAAATTGATGAGCCACCAAAATCAAAAACAGTTGGTCTTAACCTAGATAAATTGGGAAGGGTACGAGCTCTCATCAGCAGTCTAGAAAAGCCAACAGGTACTTGTTCTGTGACATGTTCAGGTGATTTTCTGCTTTTCATTGGATTAAATGTTTCGGATGCAACTTTTGCCACCTCTTAGATCATGGATTCAGGAGCTACCAACCATATGACCCACTCACCAACTGTCTTTACCATCTATTCCCCGTGCCCAAGCAGTAGAAAAATAAGCAATACAGATGGTTCTTTGACCACTGTGGCAGGAATTGGAAGTGTCCAAATTAACCCATTGTTAACCTTACAGAATGTTCTCCATATCCCTAAGCTAGCTACCAATCTGATATCCATCTAAACACTTGTCCATGACTTACAATGTACTGTGGTTTTTCATCATAACGATTGTGTATTTCAGAAAAAAGGGTTCAGGAAAGATGGTTGGACATGCTAGAGAATGGGGTGGCCTCTACTTCCTTGAAACAAGTCAACTAACCATCACCAAAGGTAAATAGCCAGTGTCATTTATTTCTGAGTCTTTGTCATCCAATAAAGAGAAAATTTGGCTCCATCATCACCGACTCGAACATCCATCATTTCGAGTCATAAAACTCTTATTTCTATCTTTATTTAAACATTTAGATGTTGAGTCTTTTCACTGTGAAAAAAGTGAACTTGCCAAACACAAACGTGTACCCTTTCCAGTAAGCAATAAAAGAAGTTCCATTTCTTTTCATTTAATCTATAGTGATGTCTAGGATCCATCTCCTATTGCTAATATCTCTGGGACATGCTGGTTTGTTTCCTTTATTGATGACTGTACTCGAGTTTATTGGGTCTTTCTTCTTAAACAAAAATTTGATATCAGTACTATTTTACCAAATTTCTACTCCATGATTAAAAATCAGTTTGGAGTGACCATCAAGAGAATTAGGTCTGACAATGCGCAAGACTATTTCAATCAATTTCTAAGTTCATACTTTCAAAAGGAAGAGATAATACATGAGTCATCTTGTGTCAATACCCCGCAGCAAAATGGAGTTGCAAAGAGAAAAAATGGTGATCTCCTTGAAATAACCCGAGCATTGTTATTTGAACATCATGTGCTTTTTGGGAGATGTTGTCCTTACAGCAACACATCTCATAAATCGATTGTCATCTAAAGTCCTAGGGTTTCAGAGTCTAATGGACGTGTTGTCCATCTTCTATCCTAACTTCCACACCACAAATAATCTTGTTCCTAAAGTGTTTGGATGTACATCCTTTGTACATGTTCACAGTCACAACCGATGAAAACTAGATCCAAGAGCTATAAAATGTGAATTTGTAAGATATTCGTCAACCCAGAAAAGATACAAGTGTTATCATGCAACCTCTCGAAAATTCTTTATTTCTATGGATGTTACTTTCAGTGAACGTGAATCTTACTTTCCAAATCCTTATCTTCAGGAGAAGAAGTTAGTGAGAAAAGATGAGAGTTTAGGTTTTGATTTCTTGTTGGATCTTTCAGCTTCAAAACATCCTACTTCCTCATCCACTACTGATCATGCCCCAGTTCACTCTGAGTTACCTGAGTCTGTCACAATCTCCTCTAAACCTTTATTTTCTCAATCTAACACTGAGTTTGTTCCTAAAGATATTAGATATGGCAAAGGCAAGATGTATGCAAGGAAGAAGACAGCTGCCCCCAACCCTACTCAAGTCCAAAGGGTTGATCAAGTAATGACTTCTGAACCTACATTACAAATTGAAACAGAACCAAAGGTAAAGAGTGAGATCCATAGGGGTAGTAGTAATATAGACTTGCTCATTGCTTTGAAAAAAGGTGCGAGGGAGTCACCTTTATATCCCTCGCCATCACACAGAGCCTTCCTCAGTAACCTAGAAACCATTGACATTCCTTCCAATCTATCCAAAGCTTTGTCTAATGAAAAATGGAAACAAGCTATACATGTAGAAATGAAGGCCCTGGAAAAGAAAAAAACATGGGATCTTGTGGAGTTACCAGCAGGGAAGAAACCAGTGGGGTGTAAATGGGTGTACGCAATGAAATATAGAGCTGATGGTTCATGGAAAGATTCAAGGTAAGGCTAGTTGCCAAGGGTTATACTCAGACGTATGGAGTGGACTACCTAGAGACTTTTACCCCAGATGCAAAGTTGAATACTGTTAGAGTCCTATTGTTTTTGGCAGTCAACTTTGGATGAGATTTACAGCAGTTTAATGTCAAAAATGCTTTCTTGCATGGAGATCTCCAAAAAGAGATATATATGGAGATACCACCTAGTTATGGAAAAGGAGTTACTGATCATAAAGTTTGTAGGTTAAAGAAGACATTATATAAGCTTAAACAATCCCCTCGAGCATGGTTCGGCAAGTTTGCCAAGGTTATGGTGATGTTAAAATACAAGCAAAGTAAAGGAGATCATACTATGCTCATCAAGCACTCATCTTCAGAGGGGGAGTCACAGTTCTCTTAGTTTATGTTAATGACAAAATTGTTACAGGAAGTGATGATAAGGAAAGACATTTTTTGAGTAAGTGCTTGATAAAAGAATTCGAGATTAAGACACTTCGGAAGCTAATGTTTTTTTCTCAGAATTGAAGTGGTACATTCAGAGAAGGATATTTTTCTTTCTCAACAAAAGCATGTAACTAATCTACTCAAGGAGATAGGGAAAACAACATGCAAACCGGTGAGTACTATAATAGATTCGAATATAAAGCTTGGAATAGCAGAGGAAGAAGCTATAGTGGACAAAGGGATGTATCAACGTTTGATAGAAAAGCTCATTTACTTGTCCCACACACGACCAGATATAGCTTATGTTGTGAGTGTGATTAATCAATTCACGCACAGTCTAAAAGAGGTCACAAAAAGTGTTGCAATATCTTAAAGGTACACCAGGAAGAGGAATTCTCTTTAGAAGAAGTGGGAGTCTAATACTTGAATCCTATACAAATGCTGATTATGCTAGGTCATTAGTTGATAGAAAATTGACCACTGAATATTGTACGTTCCTTAGTGGAAATCTTATGACATGGAGTAAAAAATAAAATGTGGTAGCACAGTCTAGTGCAGAGGCTGAGTTTCGAGCGATGGCTCAAGGAATATGTAAATTGCTTTAGTTAAAGATCATTCTAGAAGACATAAGGATCAAGTTGGAGGGTCTGATGAAGCTTTACTACAATAATAAGTCTGCAATTAGCATAGCTCACAATCCTGTGCAGCATAATCGAACAAAGTATATCGAAATTGATACACATTTTATCAAGGAAAAATTAGAGAGTGGATTGATTTGCACACCTTATGTGTCTACAAATGATCAGCTTGCTGATGTATTAACCAAAGAGTTAAGTGGTCTAGTGTTTGAAAGTACTGTATCCAAGCTGAGAATAGAGAATATCTATTCACCAGCTTGAGGGGGAGTGTGGGAAAATATGGCTAATAGGTACATTTTAGGAAAGTAATGTTGTAAATATTATAACACTAGCATTAGAATAAATTAGGAAAGTTTGACCATTAAATTAGGGGATTTGTAATCAGTGAATAGGAGATCTTGTGAGCAATAATTAGGCGATTGATTAGGAGATTTGTAATCAATTTATTAGGGCAGTTGCCATATTTGTTTCTTAGACAGCTTGAATATAAACAACTCATTGTAAACTTTAAGGTATAATGAAAAGATATTATTCTCTGCAAGTTTCTTACACCAAGTAATGCTAAGGTGGCATTGACTTTATTAGGTTAGGTCAATGCAGAAACAGTATATCAGGTTTGGATGCGTTAGAGGAGAGAAATGCAGACTAGAAGTCTCCTAATGTTGCATACACTACTTTTACCAGTTTGGTGTATCAGACAACAACAATTTTTTATGCTTGCCTTTGTGGTGATTATTCATCTTTTCATAAGTGGAATATTTTTCAAAATTGTGTAGGCAACTCAACCAATTGACATCACCTCAATTCCAACAATAAATTACTCAAGTGAACAAAACCAATGACCTACTTACACGCAAGAGGGTATTGTCTGAGAAACCGTCAGTCTCTGTACGAGGATAACTGATAAAACCAGCTTGGTATAGATCTTCAGCAACCTATTTCAGAAAAGATTAAAAGTGCAAATATATATATTTATATTACTTATATATAAGAAATATAAACTTCAGATGAGGGAGAAATTAAAAGCAGTCAAGGGGAAAAAATAACATAAAGTTTCACTAAAAAGGCAATGGAACACAAAAGAGAGATCTATCCTATTCTTGAAACACTATATTATGCTGCAATGCAAACATCAAGTGCAGCAATAGTAGTTCAGCAGTTAGATATATAACAGACATGTTGAACTCAAACGAGAACAAATTCAGGGAGGGAGAAATGCATCTTATTTTGGCTGCATCTACAAACCTTAAGCCCTTAAAGCAGGTAAAGCAGCAGAAAGTGGAAACCAGGGAGGCTGATATCGGTTATAAGCAGTCTAAGCACTAGACTACATATGGAATTTTGAGGCCGACTAACCATTTTGTTCCCTATTCAAGGATCAATGTTCTAGAGTCGGAGTCCATTGATTGTCCAATTATCTGAATCTTGAAATGCAGTAAAGCTTCCAGATCATAATAATTTTTAAAGCAAAAGAAAAGCAGCACATATCAACTCCTTCTTGGGGTAAGCATTGAATAAATCAAAACTGAAGCTGGTAAAACCAGCAGAATTTACAGACAATATATCAGTGAAGTGAAATAAAAGATACATTTTTTTTTTTTAACTGAAATGACTGACCTTCATGGTGTGTTCAGAACTCATTCTGAAGTATCGTGATGCCCGCTTTTCAAGCTCAATTGTACTCAAGGGATATGGAGGATATTTTAGTTTCTCCTGTTGCCTGACCTTTGTGACCTGAAGAGAAGATAAACATAAAATTATTATAAGTCCCCCTATCTCAGCCAACAGAAGAAGCTCAACTGATACTCACAGTGGCAGAGGGTTCCTGGATGCACATTTCATAAATTATTACCACACATGTATAATCAAATAAATGCCCACGCCTACAAGGTCACAAAATAGATTAATATATTGCAAGTGTTTTTTAACAAGAAAAAGATAAATAAGATAATAGCAGCTTCAAGAAAACTACATCCAATTAAAGGTGGCAGTGCCTTCATCTGAGTTGTGAGTACAGTTAATTGTCCAGAATTCTTCAGGCTCATGAGATTGAATTTCCCAATACCGCTCTACAATAAAACCAAGTGTGGGGAACTGCAACAGAAGTGGAGGAATTAATTAATAATTAGGGTTACAAAGTGTGATACTTCAGAATAAGAGACACGTGTGACCATCCAAGCAACAAAGAAAGATTCTTTTCCATTTACTAATATGGACTTCAAATTAAGTTTACAAAGCCTTCATTTTGGGATTAGATGAAGAGTTGGAATGCTGCTAAAATTATATATGTGGTAAATGAATAGAACAATCTGCTACCTGGCAGGGACCATAGCTAAGAATCACATTCCTCTCATCTGTAGTTAAATCAAGGACAAATGCATCCCTCAAAAGCATTGTCTGAAACCTAGTGAAAGATGCGCCAATCCGAAGGTCTATTTCCTGCATTTCTTTTCAAATCAACTTGATTTTACAACAAAGAAACATAGGCATGCATAGCTTGAAATCAAATCTCTGACTTAAAGCCATCAACAAATCAATGACCACCAACCAACATAGCTGGAATGAAGAATCTAGAACCTATTTTAGATGTTAAAGACCTTATACTACCGCATTACATAAAAATATACGAAGTCAACCTGATATATACATATAATTAAAGAAATTATTTTTTTCATGGATATAGGGTATTCTTATACAGAGTTCTTCTAATGTCACAGAAATCACATCTCACATTGTTTAGTTGTTTGTAGTGACTAGAAATACAGGGAGAAAAAAAAAATGCTTCTCAGTAATTTCAATAAATGCCTAAACAAACATATGGTGCATAAGACAATGAAAGAAGGAAAAAAAAAACGAAAAATTTTTTATACATTACTTGTCTAACATCAACTGCATCCGAAAACAATTGATTAGGCCTCACAAGATTCTGCACTGAATGATGAATTTCCCTGAGCATTCAAAGATTTTGAGCAAAAGATTGAACTTTCAAAATCAGTAATGCATAATCACAAAACTATTAAAACATAAAAATAAAAATAAAAGTAAAATAAATGGAAACAAGCATGAGCAGGCCATAAAACCTGCCAACTAATGCGGAGAAACGAGCCCTCCATACATTTATATTATGATTTGCTTGTGTGCAAACTTCCACCACCTCGAATGCTATATTTTCTCCTTCTCTATCACAATCAAGCCACAGGATGAGCCACTGGCAATTCCTGGCTTCATTGTCTAGGGTAATTTTAATATCCAATTTATCCTAGAGCCACCAAAAAAACCAAAAGAAGAAAGGAAAAAAATTATGTAAATAATAGTAACAACAATAATACAGTGCTCTGAAATGTCTAATTTATAGTTTCCATCAACTAATAATCAGGAAGCGATAATTGCTGTTAACTTCTTGGAAATTATTTGTGCTGAAAGTCATGGCAGTTACATAACATACTTTTAGTATCAAGCATAATCTTACAAGCCCAGTTCTAGAAATTACTCATCCTGCTAGAGCACCCCATAATCAGTACATCATAAAGAGAACCAAGCTGTAGTACTTTTTGCTGCAATATGTCAAAAGTAGGCACATATTTCGACTTTACTACATGATATTTTCTCACAACATGTCATCAATTAACTTGTAAAATAAAGTGATTATGTTCGGCAATTGCCTATCAAATGGTGAGTAACATATGAATAAAAGAGCAAAATTGAAGGGTGTTCCTACAGTATGTTCACTTTGGTTGCTACTTCGCTTCTTTCTTTACAGTCATAACCCATGTTAATAATGGCTGCAAATCTTTGAGACACTGATTATTGAACATGGCACTGTTTCACTTGTTAGCAACCTGGAACAATGATTACGCAGGAAAAAAAATAAAGAAAACCTCGAATTATGATTTTCCAAAAGTTGTTTTGGTCCATGGAAATCCAGCTTTACAACTTACAGATTTGCTAAATGTCCAGTTTTATTTTAGTTATTCAATTTTTTTTATGTGGAAGAGAAAATAAAAAACTTAGTAATGACTTAAAACACCCAATGTAAAAAAAATTTAAACCACCCAAATTACATAAAATCGAAATATTAATTTGACATTTCTCGACACTGAGAGATACAATTTAGGTTTCCATCAGAAGAATATGAATGAACAGTCTGCATACCTCGAACCATTAGTGCATTTTCATAATTGAAGTACGTAATTAGTTCAGGAAATTATTAAAGCTGAATAAACCTAAACAACCCGATAAACCTAACAAGCATTATCTAAAACCCAAACTATCTGAGTAAAACTACAAACAACAAAAACAAATTAGCAATTTAGCAGCATATACTCGCAGGTACTTTCCTTGTGCCTCAAAAGCCTCGCCACCGAAAGTATTCGTGGAATCCAAAACTACTTGTACCTCGGGGACATATTTACGAACAGGGGCGTGGTAAAGTTGAACTGGATCACAGGAATGCCACTTCTTGAATCGTTCATCAAAGTCGAGTTCCATGAGGTGCCCAGTAACGGAGGTGAAGGACATAAGGCAAGGCCGTCCGTTAATGGTGTAATTGAACTCGAAAATCTTATTGAATCTCGATCGTCCTTCTCTCATTCTCATACCTTGTTGGTTTGATAGAATTCCGGCCACCGCCTTCGCCACTGAAGGTTTCTCGGCCACATTCAACACCTTTACTGGCCGCCCTCCGCCGCCATTGGCCATTTTTGTGACCTCACTTGACAGACCGAAAGGATTTAGGAGGCGAATTCCCGCCTTTGACTGTTTGGCCGAGCAGTATAATACCACTCAAAATAATGTTTCTCTTTATGTATAAGTTGATTGAAGGAATTAGAATTTTTCAATTTTATTCTAAACTAAAATTTTATTTTAATTTAAATATATTATTATTTCATAAAATTTTTATTTTTTTTGACAATTATCATTTATTTACAACTTATAACACATCATATTTTTTCTTTGAACCTTTTCTGACACTACATATTTAATATTTTTTTATAAAACTCATCTTAAATATATTTAAGATGGAAAGTGACGTTTTGTCCATCTATTTTTCTTTTAAGTGACCTCTCTCCTCTTCATATAATCATCTTTGCTACCATAACTCTAAAAATATACAAACATTTAATTACCTTATGTGACGTTAATTAATAAATTACGTATGGAATTTTACTTAGAATTTGGAACTTCTGTATTTTTTATTAATTATTAATATTTATTATTCATATATATTATTTAATATGTGTTATTATTATATATTTTTATTATTTATTCTTAATATTTATTATTAATATATATTATTATATATTTTTTTTTAAATTGAATAAAATAAATTGGAATAGATATAAAAAATAGAATTCAAATTCAAATATATATTTTATTCTAATTCAAATCAAAGAATTCTATTTTCTTTTGAATTCTAAATTATTTAAATTAAAATTGAATTACTAATTTATTTATTGAAATTCAAATTTAATTCTTTATAGATTTCTATTTTTATGAATAGAATCAGGAGGTCATTTTCTTAGTCCATTAGTTTTTGGGCTTTTCAAGTCAATTAGTTTTTGGGCTTTTTGTATAGGAAGCCCCAACAAATATTAAGTAGATTACTTAGAATTGGTGAAGTGGATATGTTTGTCGGTACCCTCAAGTAAAGCTTTAATGATTTTTATGTTAGATGGTTGAATTCATTCGATTTAATTGACTTTTGAAGTCCGAATTCAATGTGTTTGAAATGTTTTTTGAGATCCAAAATATTGTAAGAACCAAGAGGTGGTTCTGTTCTGCGTTGCCATTTTGTCTTCGTGGTTTTGCTTTTTCTTCATTGAATAGTGTGAGGTTTATTCTAGGGTTGTTCTTGTTGGCATATTTTTCATCTGAGTCAGATCTGTCAATGACTATGCAATGTTGATTTATCTTAGCAACTGGGTTTGCTATTCTTCGTTTGAAATTTTCATTTCTCAGAAGCAAAAGTAGAGTTTGTTAGCGGATTTTCTACTATTAGTCTTGAAGTTCTCTGTGTGTGAATGGTGAGATTTCTGTGTAAAATGTGATTTTATTATAATATATTTGAGCAATAGTAGTGTTTTTTTTTTTTTTATCTGTTTTCCGTATCTTTCTATCAATGAGATCTTGTTTAGAGTCGGAGGGTTTTGTTGGGTTTTTTGAGCTTCAAATCTGGTTTGTTTGTGAGTCAGCGGTCGAGATTTGTGTATGTATTTGTGTCTGTTGCCTTTGATTCGTTTTGTGCAGTATGTATTAAAATGAGTTGCATGAAGTTTCATTCATTTGGTTTGATTTATTTATTTTTATAACAGAATGCGTTTTTGCCTTCTGCTCAGTCGTGAAATCAATTTTTTGGTAGCTTTTTTTTTTTTTTTTCAGAGAGTTAACAAAGATCAATAATAGCATTGTTTTGATTAGAGGAGGAGGGGTTTGTTGAGTGTTTTGAGCTTCGGATGTGCTTTGTTTGCAACTCAGTGGGTGAGATTTGTGTATTGGTTTGTAATATATTTATGTAGCCGTTGCATTTTGTTTTGCAATCTTTTTCTTTTTATTCATATTTTCACTGAATGAGCTGATTTTGGGATGAAGAGAGTTGGGTTTATAGTTTTAGTATTTTGAATCTGAATTTTTTTGTGACTGAGTGGGTGTGATATGTGCAAGAATTATGTTTAAGAAAATATTATTGGTAAGTGTTTGAGGTCTGATACGTGTTGCACGTGTACCATGGTACTGTCATAGAACAAAGAATGAACAGTCATCTGTAATTCTTGTGTGGTAATAGATCAAAGAGCAATTTTCATTTGGCATTATCATGGCTGGATGGATATTGTCATGGTACTAAGACTTGGTCTTCAACCATGTTTTTTTAGGAAAGATAAAAAGGAGGGACTAAAGTTGGCTTTGGTTTTGTGGAGCTTGAATGTCATTGTTGCAAGGGCAATGAGGTTGTGTGGTTTAATTTATAAAAAAAAAAAAAAAAAAACTGCTATATTGAAGTAGATTTACGAAATAAGCTAGCAAACACTTTCTGTTAAACAATGTAATGTTTGCATTGATTAGATTTGAATGATTGTAATATTTCCAAGTTTATTATTGTATAATATGGTTCATTTTGTTTGCTGACTTTGTGCTATCTACTTGTTGGCAGATTGAATTTGGTATATATTGCTTAATAGACACATGATGTTGTCTGATGGCTTTTGTACTCTTGTTCAATGCAATGTTAGATTTCAACATAGGTCATCCTGTTAAAAGGGATTGCAATTCATATTTATTGGGGATAGGAATGGAGTACTTTATTTTGCAGGCATATCATATGCTAAACACCAATGGGTAGTTCCTCTTGCATCTAAGGTAAAGTTCTCAAGAGCTAATTATTTCTAGTGTCATTTAATTCGTTTGTATTTGTTGCTTATATATGAAGTGGAATTTTCGAAGAGTAATTTTTAGTGGTGGCAACCTGATTTCAAGAATCATCAACTTTAAAGTTTTTGGTTTTGAGGAGTTATGAGTTATGAGTTACGAGAAATCAAACATTTTTTCAATGTTTTCTGTATATGAGGTTTTGTAGAATGGAATTGAGATAAGTTCATTAGGTTTAGGGTATATCTTTTGTTGGGTCGTGTATTGAGGATAGAGAACACTGTTGATTCTGGATGGTTGACATTAGCCATGACTACCAGGTTTGAGTTTTGGTTTTAAATGGATGATGGATTTTTGGAGGGGGGTAGGGAATTTAGTAAATTGCCTGTGGTAGTTGAGTGTTTAAAATTTATTATTTGTGAATAATTAATATAGGTTGTTTTTAGTAAAGATAAATATGGGATATGGTTAGTTGATTTAAATGTGTGCTAAATACATTGAGCGTTAATATAAGCATGATTGGGAACCATTTGATGTTTTGCGTCGATAGTTTACCATCAAAAGCCCACGTATGATGCACAATTTCATGAAAGTATTAATAAAATTGAATATGAAAGTGTATTTTATATGTTAGTTTGCAAAAGCATAAAAGAAGCTTGCTAAGTTAGATGTGGTATAAGGTTTATGAATTTCATGATGTGCTATGTATATTGGGTGTTAATATAAACATGTTTAGACAACCATTCGGTGTTTTGCGATGATGGTTAACCATCATAAGCCCATTATGATGCACAATTTTGATTATGTGTTTAGTATATTGGTGTCAATATTATTATGATTTGGTAGTTATTTAGTGTTTTGTGACAATGATTTATCAGCAAAAGGACATGTATGATGCATAATGTCATGAGGATATTAATTGCAGTGTCAATGTGAACTTATGTGATTTTTTTTTTTTTTATTTTGTGAAGATATGGGAAAAGTATGAAATTTTGAGGTTTTATTGAGGTATTATTTCTATGTGTGTTGTTACATGAAGAAATTGCTTGAATAAATATGTGGTGTGTTATTTTTTTTATGGAAAACAGCTTTTGTAAGGGAAGTTTGATAAGTTATATATGGTATAATCTTTGTCAATTTCATTATGTTCTAAGTATGTTAGTTGTTTGATAAAAAAACAGCCTTTTATTTTTTACTATACAAAAAAATAGTAGTTGTTAATAAGCTTAGTGAATCAATTGTAACAAAATCTGATAATTTTTAGTATGTGTGCTAAGTATATCGGGCGTCAATATAAGTATAATTGGGGAATCCTTTGGTATTTTGCGACGATAGTTTACCATCAGAAACCCACGTATGATGCATAATTTCTTAAAAATATTAATGAAATTGTATATGTAAATGTACTGTTTATTCTATCATAAGAAGGGATAAGGAAATTTAGCTAAGTTAGATGTGCTATAAGGTTTGTGAATTTCATCATCATGTGCTAAGTATATTGCATGTCAATATAAACATGATTGGACAACCATTCGGTGTTTTGTGATGATGGTTTACTATCATAAGTCCACGTATGATGTACAATTGTTCTATTGCTATATTGAATTTATTTCAAGCAACTTTGGTAATTTTCAGCATGCGAGTTTTTGTTTTTATATTCAAGCACATTGGTATCTTTTGTTATTAATCATTAAAAAAATAATATATATTTTATATAATTTACATTGTATATTGAGCACTTGAGAGTTTATTTGTGTCATTTCATTGTGTTGCATTGCATTATGCATTGTTCTAGAGTAGTTGTTGAGTGAAGCATGTGATTGTCCTGCATTGTACTATGCATTGTATAATAGTCTATTTTTTAGAATCATATGAATGTGGGATATCTATATAAGGAAATTCTACTAAGTTATATGTACTATAGTCTTTGTGAATTTCATCACGTGCTAAATATATTGGACGTCAATATAAACATGTTTGGGTAACCATTCGGTATTTTGCGACGATGGTTTACCATAAAAAACCCATATATGATGCACAATTTCATTAAAGGATTAATAAAATTGAATATGAAAGTGTGTTTTGTATTTTAGTGTACCAAATTGTTAAGGAATTTTGCTAAGGTAGATGTGGTTTCATGATGTGCTAAGTATATTGGGTGTCAATATAAACATGTTTAGGCAATCTTTCGGTATTTTGCGACGATGGTTAATCATCATAAGCCCACGTATGATACACAATTTTGATTGTGTGTTTAGTATATTGGTGTCAATGTTATCATCATTTAGTAGTTATTTAGTGTTTTCTGACAATGGTTTATCAACAAAAGGCCATGTATGATGCATAATGTCATGAGGATATTAATTGCAGTGTCTATGTGAAAAAATTATTTATTTTGTGAAGATAGGGGAAAAGTATGAAGTTTTGAGGTTTTATTGAAGTATTATTTCTATGTGTGTTGCTGCATGAAGAAACTGCTTAAATAAATATGTGGTGTGTTATTTTTGGATGGAAAACAGCTTTTGTAAGGGAAGTTTGCTAAGTTAGATGTGGTATAATCTTTGTCAATTTTATTATATTCTAAGTATGTTAGCTGTTTGATAAAAAATAGTCTTTTATTTTTTATTATACAAAAAAATAGTAGTTGTTAGTAAGCTTAATGAATCAATTGTAACAAAATTTGAGAATTTTTAGCATGTGTACTAAGTATATTAGGCGTCAATATAAGTATGATTGAGGAACCATTTGGTATTTTGCGATAATAGTTTACTATCAGAAACCCACGTATGATGCACAATTTTCTGAAAATATTAATAAAACTGTATATGTAAATGTACTGTTTATTCTATACTAAGAAGGGATAAGGAAATTTAGCTAAGTTAGATGTGCTATAAGGTTTGTGAATGTCATCATGTGCTAAGTATTTTAGGTGTTAATATAAACACGTTTGGACAACCATTCGGTATTTTGCGATGATGGTTTACCATCTTAAGCCCACGTATGATACACAATTGTTCTGTTGCTATACTGAATTTATTTTAAGCAAATTTGGCATTTTTCAGCATGTGGGTTTTTGTTTTTATATTCAAGCACATTGGTATTTTTGTTATTAATAATAAAAAAATATATATATATTTTATACAATTTACATTGTATATTGAGCGCTTGAGTATTTATTTATGTCATTTCATTGTACTAGATTGTATTATGCACTGTACTGGAGCAGTTGTTGAGTGGAGCATGTGATTGTCCTACATTGTATTATGCATTGTATAACAGTCTGCTTTTTAGAATCATATGAATGTGGGATATATATAAGGAAATTTTGCTAAGTTATATATGCTATAATTTTTGTGAATTTCATCATGTGCTAAGTATATTGGGCGTCAATATAAACATGTTTGGGTAACCATTCGGTGTTTTGCGACGATGGTTTACCATCAAAAGCCTACGTATGATGCACAATTTCTTTAAAAGATTAATAAAATTGAATATGAAAATGTGTTTTATATTTTAGTCTACCAAATTGTTAAGGAATTTTGGTAAGGTAGATGTGGTATTACCTTTGTCAATTTCAATATGTTCTAAGTATGTTAGCTATTGTACAAAATTGTAAAAATTGTAAGGGAAGTTTGCTAAGTTAGATGTGGTATAATCTATGTCAATTTCATTATGTTCTAAGTATGTTAGCTGTTTGATAAAAAACAGTCTTTTTTTATTATTATACAAAAAAAATAATAAATTTGTAGTTGTTAGTAAGCATAGTGAATCAATTGTAACAAAATCTGATAATTTTCAACATGTGTGCTAGGTATATTGGGCGTCAATATAAGTATGATTGGGGAACCATTTAGTGTTTTGTGACGATAGTTTACCATCAGAAACCCACGTATGATGTACAATTTCCTAAAAATATTAAGAAAATTGTATATGTAAATGTTCTGTTTATTCTATACTTAGAAGGGATAAGGAAATTTAGCTAAGTTAGATGTGTTATAAGCTTTGTGAATTTCATTATGTGCTAAGTATATTAGGTGTCAATATAAATATGTTTAGGTAACCATTCGTTGTTTTGCGACAATAGTTTATCATTATAAGCCCAGGTATGATGCACAATTATTCTGTTCTATACTGAATTTATTTTAAGCAAATTTGGTAATTTTCAGCATGTGGGTTTTTTTTTTATATATATTCAAGCACATTGGTATCTTCTGTTATTAATCATAAAAAAAATAATATATATTTTTATGCATTTTACATTGTATATTGAACACCTGAGTGTTTATTTGTGTCATTTCATTGTGATACATTGTATTATGCATTGTACTGAAACAGTTGTTGAGTGGAGCATGTGATTGTCCTGCATTGTATTATGCATTGTATAACAATCTGCTTTTTAGAATCAAATGAATGTGGGATATATATATAAGGAAATTCTATTAAGTTATATGTGCTATAGTGTTTGTGAATTTCATCATGTGCTAAGTATATTGGGCATCAAAATAAATATGTTTGGGCAACCATTCGGTGTTTTGCGGTAATACTTTACCATCAGAAACCTACGTATGATGTATAATTGTTCTATTGCTATACTGAATTTATTGTAAGGAATTTGTTAATATTCAACATGTGGTTTTTTGTTTTTATATTCAAGCACATTGGTATCTTTTGTTATTAATCATAAAAAAAATAATATATATTTTATGCAATTTACATTATATGTTAAGCACTTGAGCTTTTTTTTTTTTTTGTCATTTCATTGTCCTGCATTGTATTATGCATTATACTAGAGCAATTGTTGAGTGGAGCATGTCGTGTTGATTCTACAACTTGTATTAAACTAATAGTCTTATTTTTTGTTAGGATTAATGTGTTGGATCAACTAATGTGAGAATAGTGTTGGTGGTGTGGGAAATTTATCAAATTGATGTTGCAGTTACCTTTGGGAGTTGTTTGTCAACTTCTTCGTAGGCCATGTTTTGTGTATGTGTCTTGAAACCTGAGTCATTTTCATGGGTGATGATTTTTATTGCTGTTGGTGATTTTATTTCTGAAAGTGCAACATACAGTTGTGCATGAGAAAGCAGTGGTTTTTGTAAGTACAGTCCAACATTTGACATATTTTGTCCTTGGCTATTGTTGATTGTTATTGCATACTATATGTTCACAGGAAATTGGCTTCTTATCATTGTGAAAGGCATGTTTAAATGTGCAGTTGTGGAAATGACAAAAGGCAGATTGCACATTATTTTGCTGAATGAGTTAAGAAAAGGAAAGCAACATAAAAGTCTACTTTTTATAATCATATGAATGTGAGATATGTATAAGGAAATTCTGCTAGTGGAATATGCCAAACAATGTTGCTTTCATTTATGATGCGCAATTTCCTTTAGTCTACAAAATTGTAAGGGAAGTTTGCTAAGTTAGATGTGGTATAACCTTTGTCAATTTCAATATGTTCTATGTATGTTAGCTATTTGATAAAAAAATAAAAAACCTTTTTTTTTAATTATACAAAAAAATAGTAGTTGTTAGCTTAGGGAATCAATTTGAGCATGTGTGCTAAGTATATTGGGTGTTAATATAAACATGCTTGGGTAACCATTCGATGTTTTGCGACGATGGTTTACCATCAGAGGCCCACGTATGATGCACAATTTGATTAAAAGATTAATAAAATTGAATAGGAAAATGTGTTTTATATTTTATTCTACAAAAATTGTAAGGGAAGTTTGCTAAGTTAGATGTAGTATAACCTTTGTCAATTTCATTAAGTTCTATGTATGTTATCTATTTTATAAATTAAAAAAAAGCCTTTTTTTATTATATAAAAAATAGTAGTTGTTAGCTTAGGGAATCAATTGTATGAAAATTTGAGCATGTGTGCTAAGTATATTAGGTGTCAATATAAATATGTTTGGGCAACCATTCGATGTTTTGCAACGATGATTAACCATCATAAGCCTACGTATGATGCACAATTTTGATTGTGTGTTTAGTATATTAGTGTCAATATGATCATGATTTGCTAGTTTTTTAGTGTTTTGTGACAATAGCTTACTACCAAAAGGCCATGTATGATGCATAATGTCATGAGGATATTAATTGCAGTGAGTATGTGAACTTATGTAAAAAAAATTTTGATTTTGTGAACATATGGGAAAAGTATGAAGTTTTGAGGTTTTATTAAGGTATTATTTTTATGTGTGTTGTTGCATGAAGAAATTGGTTGAATAAATATATAGTATTTTATTTTTGATGGAAAACAGCTTTTGTAAGGGAAGTTTGCTAAGTTAGATGTGGTATAATCTTTGTCAATTTCATTAGGTACTAATTATGTTAGCTGTTTGATAAAAAAATAGTCTTTTTTTTTTTATTATACAAAAAATAGTAGTTGTTAGTAAGCTTAGTGAATCAATTGTAACAAAATCTGATAATTTTCAGCATCGGTGTTAAGTATATTGGGCGTCAATATAAGAATGATTGGGGAGTCATTCGGTGTTTTGCGACGATGGTTTACCATTAAAAACCCACGTATGATGCACAATTTCTTAAAAATATTAATAAAATTGTATATGTAAGTGTACTGTTTATTCTATAGTAAGAAAGGATAAGGAAATTTAATTAAGTTAGATGTGCTATAAGCTTTGTGAATTTCATCATGTGTTAAGTATATTGGGTGTTAATATAAACATTTTTGGGCAACCATTCGGTGTTTTGGGACAATACGATCAGAAGCCCACGTATGATGCACAATTGTTCTGTTGCTATATTGAATTTATTGCAAGCAAATTTGGTAATTTTCAGCATGTGGGTTTTTGTTTTTATATTCAAGCATAGTGGTATATTTTGTTATTATAATTAAAAAAATATTATATATTTTATGCAATTTACATTGTTTATTGTGCACCTGAGTGTTTATTTGTGTCATTTCATTGTGTTCATTGTATTATGCATTGTACTGGGACAGTTGTTGAGTGGAGCATGTGATTGTCTTGCATTGTATTATGCATTGTATAATAGTCTGGTTTTTAGAATCATATGAATGTGGGATATATATAAAAGGAAATTCAGCTAAGTTATATGTGCTATAGGCTTTGTGAATTTCATCATGTGCTAAGTATATTGGGTGTTAATATAAATATGTTTGGCAACCATTCGGTATTTTTGCGATGATGGTTTACCATCAAAAGCCCACGTATGATACACAATTTCATTAAAAACATTGAATATGAAAATGTGTTTTATATTATAGCCTATGAAATTGTAAAGGAATTTTTCTAAGGTATATGTGGTATTAACTTTGTCAATTTCAATATGTTTTAAGTATGTTAGCTGTTGTACAAAATTGTACGAGAAGTTTTGTAAGTTAGATGTGGTATAATCTTTGTCAATTTCATTATATTCTAAGTATGTTAGCTATTTGATAAAAAACAACCTTTTTTTACTATACAAAAAATAGTAGTTGTAACAGTAAGCTTAGTGAATCAATTGTAACAAAATCTGATAATTTTCAGCATGCGTGCTAAGTATATTGGGCGTCAATATAAGCATGATTGGGAAACTATTCAGTGTTTTGCGTCGATGGTTTACTATCAAAAGCACACGTATGATGCACAATTTCATGAAAATATTATTGGAATTGTATATGTAAACGTACTGTTTATTCTACACTAAGAAAGGATAAGGAAATTTATCTAAGGTAGATGTGCTATAAGCTTTGTGAATTTGATCATGTGCTAAGTATATTAGGTGTTAATATAAACATGTTTGGACAACCATTCGGTATTTTGCGACGATGGTTTACCATCAGAAACCCACGCATGATGCACAATTGTTCTGTTGTTATACTGAATTTATTGTAAGGAATTTTGGTAATTTTCAGCATGTGGGTTTTTGTTTCTATATTCAAGCACATTGGTAACTTTTTTAATTATTCGTAAAAAAAACAATTTATATTTAATGCAATTTACATTGTATATTCGGGGTTTTGTGACGATGATTTACGATCAGAAGCCCACGTATGATGCACAATTGTTCTGTTGTTATAGTCAACCAATTGCAAGCAAAATTTGATAATTTTCACTATGTTGGTTCTTTTGTTTTCCCCCTAATGTATTAAACCACATTGGTATGTTTTGTTATGAATAAAAAAAAGAACAATATGTATTTTATGCAATTTATATTGTATATTGACCACCTGAGCATATTTCTTTGGACTTAATACTTTTTTCCCTGTGATTGCATTGTCCTCGATTATATTCTTCATTGTACTGGAGTAGTTGTTCACTGGATCATGTCAGGTACACTTTGCAACCTGTATTAAAATAATAGTATTTTTCTTTGTTAAGATTAATATGTGAAAATAGAGTTGGAGGTGTAGGAGACTTTTCAAATTTAATTTAAAGTTACCTTTGTAGACTATATTCTGTGTATATAACTTGAAATTTGGGTCATCTTCATGCGTCATGATTTTTATTCCTCTTGGCGATTTTACTCTTGAAAGTGTAACATACAGTTGTCCATAAGAAAACACTGGTTTTGGTAAGTACAGTCCAACATTAGACAAAGTTTATCTTTGACTCTTGTTGATTGTCATTGCATAGTATATGTTCACAGGAAATTGCCTTCTTGTCATTGTGAAAGACATCTTTGAATCTGTCGAAGACATATCTATTCTTGGTATAGATACTTTTTCTCCTATTTTTGAACATGAAATGATTTGTCCTTTGATGACTCTTTTCCCGGTTTGTGTGACAATTAGCCTTATGCCATTGCATAATCCTTTGCTAGGGTTGACATTTCTCAATAGCATAATAGGCACATTCTTTTTAATCTTTAATGTATGGTCATGCATACATGGAAAACTGATACTGTTGAGGTATTCTGTTGGATATATGTTTTCTGCATCTTTCATTGGGCCTATCATATTGTCTATTTTGTCTGCACTTATATATTCAATAACAGATCCTGGTACTTTGTCCAGAGCAAAATTATTCAATTCTATAACTGTTTCATTAATAGTGTTAGAATGGCTCTGTCCATTAAGTAGGTAGGATTTGTGTAGCTCTCTTGAAAATTTGGATAAGTAGAGTTGAATATTATTTCGACTGGATCACCATTGGCTTCTAACATTAAATTACTTGGGATTTTGATCCATGTAGGTTCATTATCATTTCCCCTACACTTTGCAGGTTCTGTGCCACCTCCTATTCTTAGTGGATAGTTGGCAAAAGTTGTATATTCTTCAGTCATTGATTGCTGTAATTCATTACCTTGTTTAAGCCTCATGTTCTCAGATTGTGTAAGGACTTCATAGTGGTTCCATAATTCTAATTAATTGAGTGTTAAATTCACTATATCAGCTCTTTGACATTTTGGCATAATCGGAAGGATCTAACGGAAATCTCCCCCTAATAGCATTGTTTTGCCTCCAAAAGGCTTATTTTCATTGAAATTTGTTGCTATTCTTTGTATGTCTTTGATTATTTTATCAACACTCTCAAAAACATATTTCGAATTCATAGGAGCTTCATTCCAAATTATCAATACTGCTCTTCTTATTAATTCTGCAAGTTGAGTGTTTGTTTTTATTGAGCATGTAGAATCTTTTGAGGTTACCAGAGGAATTTTGAATCTGCAGTGTGTAGTCTTTCCACCTAGTAGTAGTAATGATGCAATCCCTGTTCAAAGTTGTAAATATCAACATTCAATAAAAATGATGAATTTTTTTCATAATTTGTTGAATTTGAGAATTATTTTCATTAGGAAAGAAGATGTTAGTATGTGAATGACTATGAAATAATTTTGGAACATGTATGAGAATAGTAGTACCTGATGATGCTACTGCAAGGACAATCTTTGATTTTGGCCTGAGCTTGTTTATAATTGTTTTGTAGAGGAATGTCTTGCTTGTGCCTCCATAACTAGATAAAAAAATACAGCTTCCCTTTATTATGATCAATTGCATTTATGACCTTTTCATATATATGTTTTTGCTCTGTATTTAATTGTGCATACATAACATCATGTTTTGCTCTCAGTATATTTGTATCATACATGTTTTCTTCTCTAATGCATGTGTTTTGTAGATCCTTGAGCAACTCTTGATTTGTTGGCAAAGGCACTTTGTCTGTTTCTTCTAGACTTTGACCTTGTTTCTGCAGTAGGTTCTGTAATTCTCTCAAGGTATAGCTTTTGACCTAATCTTCTAAGAGTTGTAAAGACGGAAATCCAAGGATTTTTCTTTGTCTATATTCAATATCATCACTAATTTTATGCCAATTTACTTCCCAGAGATTCTTGACATCTACAACAGTACAAAAAATAAGAATTGTGACAAATAAATCTCATAGTTAGCATCTTATTGCCCATTGACCCGCTTCATCAATTGTTTCGTGCCATTCTTTATCATCTTGTAGTAGACCTCTTGCACAGCAAGTTTCCTTGAAAATTGAATATATTTTTCCATCATACATTCTAATTTCTTCATAGCTTGTAGGGCCATGGACATGGTTTAGTAACATTCGCATATAGTATCTCTCATCTGAGGTTGGATGTGCGAAGCTGATTCTTCCAATGCACTTTTTGTTTTTCCTTTTTTTCCATACTTTTTCTGTTCTATACCAGTAATAATGTTGTGGGAATTCTACATACTTCAATTTTTTTTGCATTTAAATCTGCTTGGTTCATTTCGAACCATTCTGTAAACATTATCTTCTTTGCATCTTCACTCATTGCTATATTAGGAAGAGAAATATTATTCTTAAATATGATATTCTGCTTTTCATTAAGATGAAACCCTAATCTCTGGACTACTGGTGTTCAAAAATGGATATCAAAATCAAATATTCTCTAAGATGCTTCACGTGCTGATATGTATCTACAATCTAAAAATGTTTTCACTTCATTCAAATTCTGTTCTTGCAATTCACTGTCCATGTTGTTTTCAGCCTGATTCCTCTCAATGATTGTTGTTGTTCTATCTGGACCTTTATTGAGATATTTAAATAAATATTTAATGGCTTTTGATTGATTGCATATTTCAACATTAATGTGGCTTTGGTATTTGACTAATAAATTCCGATTGTACAGGACTACAAATCTATTGTCAAGGAAGAATCCATTCTTCTCAATAGTTATAGATTTATCTTGTCTTCTGTAGATACAATATCCTGATTCATCAATTGATGTTTTGTTATGAAAAAACTTTGGAAACTGCTTTGAATATTGTCCTGTTTGAAAATGAATGTATTAGTTTTTAACCAACATTATGTAGTGTTCTTGAAATATTAAATCATTTAAGAAACTTCTTACCTTGTACCATGCATGGCGAGTTCTTGTATCCAATTCCACATAGCCCATGCATCATGAATTCTGTTACAGTTTCATAGCCTATCGAATCAATAAGTAGATAAGGAATTTCTACCGATATGAGCTTATCTATTTCTTCAGGAGTATTTTTCTTTGAACTTTGATGTAGCCAAATGATGATGTGTGCATACAGTAATCCTCGTTTTTGAAATTCAATCGTGTATACAATTGTTTTACAAATGGAAAAAGTAAGTTAAAGAAATTGTCAAACAACTTGTAAATATAAAAATTTGAAATGGTTTTTTTTTTGAAGTAACATACCTGAATCTACTTGGCCGAATATTTTGTTCTTTAATATGTCATTGATCATATCATCAAGTTTCATTTTGAATACTCGAACCTCAATTTCAGGCCCGTTTTCTGGTCGTTGGCTAGGTATCTCATTTAACAGGTCTGTTATTTCTGGCCAATTAGGATTGGCAGTAAATGTGATGAATAAATCTGGGTTACAAAAGAACTTGCATAGTGCCATAGCATCTTGATAGTTCTAAGCCAAATAGCAAGGTCCACCAATAAATGTTGATAGTAGTATTGTTCTTTTGCCAATCTTTCTTAAATCTATATCACCACACTCAATTGCATCTTGTATATTTGTATATAATTCTATTTGCAAATTTTCTTGATTTTCTGAAATCCATTTTAGCCTTGCCTGTTCAATGCTTGTATAAGCATCTACAATGAATTGTTGATATAGTCTTCCTGAATGAATCAAAGTTCGTCCTTCATTGCGTCTATATTGAAGTACATGTGCATAGTATTCCCTCATTGTTACATAAGATCTCTTTGTTTTTTTTTTCTGTCCGTCTTGTACATAATTGATTTTTAGATGATATCTATCTTCCCTATATAGAAAGAGTAATGGATATTGCATAGCTATGAAAGAAGGATGCAAATAGCTTATTCGTTGTAGACTTCTAGATTTCATCTCAACAATGATGTTACGATCTTTGGTTGTTTTATTCAGATTCCCAACAATTAGAGCTAAAATCTCTGATGCTCTTAGTGCATCATATTGTCTTCCTCTGAATTTTCTACTATGATGCAATCTGATTTTGAAATTAGGTATTTTTCCTGAGGAATATTTGTCGCTAGCCATTCTAAAAACTTTCACCAACTCATTCCTTGTATCCAACATCAATATAAGTTCATGTGTGATGTCTACTCTTATTTTCATGTTATGCTGCCTTTTGTTCACTGCTTGAATTCTGTTGTGGACCTCATTTTATGTATCATGAAAATAGAGCTGGATAAAATATGCATCTGCTCCATCTGTCGGTATTAATGATCCAAGTCTATGATAATTTTCACCATTGATTCTATAAATGTATGGTCCAGATCTTTCATTCACTTTATTATCGACTTTAGCACCCATAGAAGTCATGGAGAACAATGAATTGTATGCTCTGATATTTTCCAAGAATGTCTTTTATTTCTTATCAGTTACTCTTGTGAGCAAAGTGTTTAGAGGCTCAGGTGGATCTTTCCTTCTTAGTAGTTGGACATTTCCTTATTTACAACATAATTTGAATTTTAGATACAGTCTCTTTAGCTATCCCTTGTTTTTCTCTTGCTCCCAGAATATGGCATCACAAAACATGCATTGAAGTGTAGGGGATCCATAATATAGTACATGGTTTGTTGAAGAATCTGATATTATAAATGAGAAGCAATTAGGATAATATTATTGATAGTATATAGTACATGGTTTGTTGAAGAATATGATATTATAAATGAGAAGCAATTAGTTAAATATTATTGATAGTGTAATTCATATTATAAAACGTCTGTGGTATGAATGTTGCGTGTTGGAATAGTCATTAACTTTCTTGTGGTCGATGTTGTATCATTTTGGTCAGTGTATTTGGCATTTAGCTTTTGTTTTCCTCTATGTATATCAATCCTCCATTGTCTATGCATATTTGCTTTCTTTGCTATATTTGATTTTCATTGTCAATTGTAAGTGCATAACAAATTTTTGTTGAAAAGTATTCTATTGATAAATATGTTACCTGTGTTGTGTATGTCTTGCAATTGCAGATCAGTAGTATTCATGTTTTCTGATACTGGATCTCTTTTTCGTTTGTAAAGTTTATTAGAATAAAGTTGTTTCCTTTTGTGGTCCAAAGCTTCTTTTCTTCGTAATCTATTTTCTTTTGCCTTGTCACGTTGTACTGAATCTGCATGGATTCTGATATCATATTAATTAAAGTGTTTTGATAGCAGTCAAAGAGATTTAGTTTAGCTATTGTTTTTTATTTAGAAAAATAACTTTATTTACAAATAAATTGCTTACACATATAGAAGTTAGCTGCAACACATGGGTTGTTGAAGGTGGACATTTTTTTTGTAGGTTCTTCAGCGTTACCTGCAGGTTTTGTTTTGTTATATTCAAGTGTCTGCACTTTGTAATTTATAGCAATTGAAGTATGATTTTTCATTGATTGTTTAGATTTTTAATAAGTTGTTTAGTTACTTATGCTTATTTATTGATAATGTTTATTCTGAATTAACGGTGTTTTTTTTATAAATAATTTTTTGGTTTTTTAATGTTAACTAATGTTTTTTTTCCCCAGGTTTAAATGTTAGGATTTGCGGTGTATATATATTTATGCGACATGTATATGGAATTGAGTGGGCATTATTTATTTATTTATTGGTTTTGGTCATTTAAAAAGACATTGAAATATGTGCATTTAGTATTGGTTTTGTTCATTTAAAAAGACATTGGAATATGTGAATTTCATATTTATTTGAATAATATATGTGTCATGTAGAATGAATCCTATAATATTCATCGAATAGATAATATGAAGGGTCATTTGATGAATTGCGTGTTATTTTGAAATTAACTTGCTTAAGCATATTGAAAAGAGATCTGTAAATATAGAATTTATCTGAATGCTGATTATGCCATCAAAAATGGATCCTGTAATATTAATTAAATTCATTGTTGGTATGTGAAAGGACTTTATCTTTGAATTTTAATTGGTGTTGAAGAATGAATCATGTAGAATTCTTTGAATGGATAATTGGAATTTGAAAGGGTTTTGATGCTTTCAGCAAATAATGGAAAACAAATCTTTTAAAAAAATATCTTTTCAAAAATCTGAAGAGACAGATATTAATTATGTGATTAATTTATTTTCCTATAAATATATATAGATTTGTAGAGCAAGATGTTCATTGCTTTCTTCCTTGTTTTGCTTCATTGAAATATGGAGTTATACAATAGCATGCCCATTGAATATACATTAGTAGGGAAGCCAAGTATTCATAGCAGAAACCATAGTTTTGTCAACTGCGCAACTGCAGTTAGATAAACCATATTACACTTTACCTGATAGGTGAGCGAATAAAGTGCACATGGTTTTGCATTCTGCAACATATGATTATGATGAGTATGTTAAAATATTCATTCCAATATCTACAACTGTGATTAGTGATGGTGTTAGCTACTGTAATTGGTGGACTAATTCTCATCCCAAGGTGTTTCATGTGCCTAGTTTGCAACATTCATTATCAATCATGTTTCTAAATGAAGAATATTTGGAGGTTGGAGAGACAGAGAGAAAAATGGATTCATACATAAAGTTCTATCAACCTTTTGTTGTTGCTATTGTTGGATCTCGAAAGGAGTATCATATTCATAAGGATTTGTTTAAGCAATATATTAGGAAATAGAAATTTCAATTGCCAAGAGATTCAACAAATACTATTTGACTGTACTATTATGTTCAAGTGGTGAATGTGGACGGTTCTTCTGTTGGTGCTACTGAAGTAGTTGATATAATTGGGGAAAGTAAAGATGTTATAGTTACTGGAAATGTTTAACAAGATGTCATTGAAGTTGAGTTAATGTTTCATAGGTGATGAAACAATTTAAATGTTTTCAAAAATGATGTATGACTGGTTGATGGTGTTGATGTCTTATATAGTGTAGTAGTGGTGATGATATGTCATTAGCTTAGTTATGTTATAAGATGAATTTTTTTTTTCCGTTGACTTCATGAAATTGCAGTGCTATTGAACTATTGAAATGAACTTTAAAAGTAGCAGTTTGTGTTGATGAAAGCTGTAAGGTTTTTGAAAAACGACAAAAATAAAGTGAACATTGCTTCATTCACAGAGTAGACTGGTTGGCTTTCATATTGCATGCTTCTCTTTATATCAATTAACAATTACATTGGTTCTTCAATTGGTCTATCTCTCAAAAGATAGCTCATCTTCTTCCGTGTGCACTCTTTTTCTCTTTAAGATATCTGGTTGAATGTGGGAAAAATGAAAAGATCTTAGCAAAACATTTAAAATAGGAAGATGTTTAGTGCGTGTAAATGTAAATATCTTGTCTCTAAGCTTCATTCGATTGTCCAAATTTTGAGCCAAACAATTGTACCAAAGCAATTGAGGTTCAACCATGTTGGTAATAGACAACATCATAGAATTTTGTGATGAAAGAATTAAGCAAGTTAGTGTAGTGGGGAAATGCTAATATGTACTGCGATATTGCAAGGAACCTAAATAGATGTATATTGATATGAAATTTGCCACAGTTCATGCTTCAACAATTCTCATTGCATTTATTCACAAATTCTTGAATATGATCAGTATTTACATTTTTTTGAATATGATTAGTATTTTCTTTGTTCGTTGTGTTTGGATTACTGTTAATGTGACTAAAAAGAAAAGATGAATATCACATATAAGCACAATGTCAATTGGATTCATAATTACTCAATCAATGCATTCATAATTTTCACAAAAGTATGAAGTAAAGATTTATTCTTATATATATGTGTCACTTGGCTACTATTATGGCTATGGTTCCGTTATCCAACTTCATTGATGGGATTGAAGGTGTAGTATTAAGTTGGAGTTCTATTATTTACATATAACTTAACTTCGTCAAAAGTAAAGAAACGTTAGAATAATTGCTTAAGGTTGTTTATTTGCACTTTGGAGGAACGTTGCCAAATTTATTAAATAATTTGGTCGACAAAGGTAGCATTTTGCTAACATTCTTGACACACATTAAAGGTGCTGACACACATTTAGTCCCTCCAAATTTGGATTTTACATGGCTTGTTATCTCATCTTTCACCAAGTTAGATATCTTCTTGTCATCTCCAGTTCCCTACTTTCTGTGATGAATTTAACTTACAGCAATACAATACATTCTTCATCTTGACAATCAAATGGGGGAAAATTTGTGCTTAGTCCTTTAGCATAAGGCATCAAACAATTGCTACATCAAAAGACTTCAGTAAGTTCAAAGTGATATTCACAAATATCATGTAGCCAATTCATTTGCCAACAACATTTAACCAGCTTCAAAGAATTATGACTGTGACTCAATGCAAATAACTCTTGTATTTTGAATAAGACAA
Source organism: Voacanga thouarsii (assembly GCA_026120185.1). Lineage (NCBI taxonomy): Eukaryota > Viridiplantae > Streptophyta > Magnoliopsida > Gentianales > Apocynaceae > Voacanga > Voacanga thouarsii. The sequence continues at coordinate 1,561,867 of JANUWF010003362.1, read as the reverse complement.
TTAATATACGTTGAAGGTTAAAATGTGAATATCTAGCTCTTCTTCTGTCAATTTTCAATCTTTTGTTTGCTTCAGTGTCTGGCAGCTCTTTATCTTATGTTGTCATCTGTCTCCTGTAAAAGAATATGGTATAGTTAGCATTGAAGTAGCTAGTGCAAAAACAGATATGGCTTTTGTTTGCCATACCAGCCAATTAGTTCTCCTTTTGTGTCTCTTTTGGTGGGTATCTTTGTTTGTACCGTATTATTAACTTCTTTTCCTTATTCCTCTGTTTGATGTTCTTCAGGTGCCTAAAGAGTTTGTCAAACAAAAATGTGTGTCAGCACCTTGAATTGTATCTCATTAGTAAGCAGTCATGGAAATAACTTCAATGTTACTGACCTTTGTCTGTTTTTTTTTTCAAAACTATATCTGATGCATGATGGATTCAGCTCACTGTAAAACTTTCTCTTGGTAGTCCTCTTGTCTGGTCATTATATCTGACTTGGCAAATATACGTGTTGCCAATTATATTCTTCAATGGTCTAGGTATAGCATCATGTAGTCCCTCCTATATTACAATGAGTGTTTTTTAGAGACACGCTAATTGTGGAAATTCTTATGAATATGTAACGATATAGTCATATTTTCAGTGTTTATTCATTATGAAATGGATATACCTCTGCTACTCTAGTTCATTTACTTGCATCCCCACAATCTTCTCAACGTCTCTGTCAAAGAAAATAAAACGCCCTTATGTTGTGTGGTCACCAACAATGACCTCAACTCGATATCTGCAATTCCAAGATTTTAGTGTGTTTGTTTGTTTGTTTTTTTTTTTTTTTTTGAATTCATGAATTCAGATTTGTTCAGTAGTTTATGGTTACCTTGAATCTGGGTAATCTTCTATTCTAATGCATGATTCACATGCCAGTTTGTTTCCATAAGCTTTGAGCTTCTTTCTACATCTTATGCAAGAATTATATCTCCATCCATTGTATATGTTAATGTCCAAGATAGTAATGCTGCAGTAATATGTTCTTTCTTGATTCAACAGGTTAATTGTAGCAAGGTTAATTTGTGTGTTTTTTTTCCCTATAGTATAATAATGGAAACCAATGCCAATGAATACACAAACAAACAGAATAAAGATACCATGAACATGGGTGTGGAGTAAAATAAATTGGGCAAATCGGGAAATGTATAATAGGGTTTTGTGCAATATTTCAGTACCATTTTATCTCCGTCACTGATCATTGTATTTATTGTTGTGCAGTTAACATAGGAGTTCTAATTGCTAACTCTGTTGCTATTTCTGCTTTATGGTCTTTCTCATACCTGTTTAATGCATGAGAACACATAGTTCTTATGCAGTTATTTTCATACATTTTTGCATATTTAATTTTTTCAAGATTTGGCAAATTTCTACTTACTTCTATCTGAAGTTTTCTACTTCTGCAATTTGCATGTCAATGTAGATCTTTATTGTACTGCTACTTGATATTGATGCTTGGCCATGGTCATTTTTCATTATCATTAACGTGAAAATAACGATCTGCACTGTCTGGCTGCTAAGTACATCTGTCTGCTAGATCACATTTGCATTGTTTCCCCAAAGCGTGACACGTTTCTCCTATCCCCTGCAATTTAAAATAGTTTCAATCAGTAATATATATCTACTTGTGTATATGTATTTCTAGATATCATGGTAAATTCTTACTTGTCATTCTTTATTGTTACAAACTGTAAATCTACTTGGTTTCTCATTTGAGATATTTGTTGAATAGCTGAAACTCCTGTTATCATTCCAATTGCATCTGCAACAGAATTGAGGCAACAAACATATATATCATTTCACACTATTTCTCTTGCTTAGCAAATGTAAGAACTGATAAGATTTTGATCAACATCTTTCGTTCTGGATCAATACATGTACATTTCATTTTGGCTGATTATAAGCATGATTGTGCTGGCATCTATATTATTATTTATACATAATTAATGAAGCAAAGTTTTCAGGTTCTTTATGTGCTGGTTATAAGTATTTTCAATCACATAATCTGATGCAAACCAAATGGTCAGTGAATCATATGGATGCATGACTGCAGGTATGGCATAGTGTAAAAGTGTAATAGAAGAATATGCCATTCATTTATTACCAACTAAGAGGGTGATGTCTCCAGCATGGGCTTCAATGTATTCATACTGCACAAAATGGAATTTGTGTCTTGGTATTTCTGGTAGGTACTCTTTCAATTCCTCTATGTATATGCTTCTATCAATGACAATCTATAAATTCTCATCTACCACTTTGTAGCTTAGCCTAGGTGATTGAAGGCTGAAGTTTTTCATGATGTAAAAATTCCCTTCTTCAATAGTATTCTGAAAATCAGGGACAAATTTGCTTCTAATCATATAATGCTTCATGTTGTCCTATATGACTAATAACATTTACCATCAAACAACGTATACATAAGCAATAGCATTCACAATTAACAGTTGTATCCCAAAGTTATATTTCTCCCAGCATATTCTAGAATAAAAAAAAAAAAAACTCTAGACAAATATATCAACATCTTTCATTTTTCACAAATAGTGAATAGATATCAGGAGCATAAAATCTGGCACTAGGTAGCAAATTTTTTAACAGCTATTGAAGGATATAAATCTCTATCAAAAGAGGTAACTATTTAATAGATATCATGTATCGGCCATACTTAGAACTGCTTATACCTTTGCATCCAAGGCCAAAAAATCTACACTCATAATCTCTCCTGGTCTTTGAGTATTATATGTATCCCATATTCGTATGATTCTAAATAGGACATTTTTATCTTACATTTCTTTTGTTAACTCATTCAGCAAAACGATTTGGAATATGCCTTTTGTCATTTTCACAACTCAAAATGTGAGAACAATAAAATCAAATATGCTAACTACAGTAAACTTCTCCTCTGTTTTTGTGTTTTTAGCTTAACAATACCTATTCGTCTATTACATAACAGATGCATTTATATAAGGTAGTGATTTTGTAAACAGTAACGAACTTATGAACACTTACCCGATGATGAGCTTTGAATCTGGTCACACACCTCAAATCAACTTAGTTCATATTGAGGAAGGATCGAAGAGCCTAAAAAGGAGATCAGAATACAATCAATTGAATACTTTAAGATAAGAAGAGATGAAGTCTAGGAAGTTATGAGTTAGAACAGATTTGAGCATTTCAATTTATGAGATCTATGTCATTGCAGATTCTTCAAATCATGAAAGATTAAAAGATGAAATGAAGCATAATGGGGACTGATTGTGGACCAAAAATCGAATAGACAAAAGATGATAAGATATAGGAATCGAAGAGGCGACGGGTTTTGCAAAATAGTCGAGTTAAAGACAGTGTATCTGAGTAAACCATAAAGAAGCCAAAGCTAGCCGATAGAGTCAAAGTCCTTGTATCTAAGTAAAGCATGAAGAAGGCGAATGAAGCTGAATAAAGAAGCGACGAACGAAAGCAGACGCTTCCTCAGGAATTTAGCTACCACGTGTTATGCTCTCTGACAATTACACATGACACATGGCAACACCATAACCTTCACCTTTGGCTTATATATATATATATATATATATATATTATATTATATATATATATATATATTTTTTTGTGTTTGGAGTGAATGGGGATTGGAAATGTGACGCCCTAAAAGTGATTTTTAAATTAGTGGAAGCATTAAAGACTTCCTATCTTCTATGCCTATCATATCTTCTACAGCCTTACTTATCAAAATAATTCATTATTTAAAAGTATTTGATAATTTTTTAAAAAAAAATTACTCTAAGGGTGATTCCATTTAAAATCTAATGAAAATACTACCCTTATTGTAATTGAAGATATTCCTTCTATAATAACTCCATTTTACAAGTTAGTAAAGTAAAAAGTGTTGCCTTACCTTTTAGCACCCAAAAATCCCAGTCATTTGACAGAATGAAATTCGAGAATTTAGTATGGTTGACTAATATTCAACGAATCTCTCTATTACCACGATGAATAAATATTAAGGAATAAGGTAAACATAGATCTTTTATAGCTTTAAGACATGAATCATCTCAAAGATACAAGCAAATCTTCCTCAAACACTGAGGGAACTGTTACAAAGCAAAGAAACATAAATTTAATGACTGAAGGTAAAGTAAATCTAAGCTAGAAAAGTTTCAAAAAGATAGTAAAATAAGAAAATTTGCTTGAGAATGCTTCGATGTCTTTGTCCGTCTTCCTTTTCATCTTCTAGTTGCATTTAATGACTCCTTTCATCCATGTTCACCACCTCTAACTTTTCCTCTCTTTGATTTCTCCCTCAATTTTAATGGCTGTGGTGGAAAAGAATAAGATCTCTGACTTGGTAAAAAATCCTGCCTTCGAACTTATCCTTCTTTATTCAACTTCCAAAAGAATCTGGAGCTCATCCAGTCAATCCAATAGTCCTACTATCCAGTTAAACTAACCCCAGATTAGTTGGCTAAGTGATCTAGTTATTCCTTAGCCTTTTTGTCTACCAACACTTTGCCCTCCTTTTTTGCTCCATGGGATTCGGACAGGCTCATAGAACAAAAATTTTCTTGGCTTCAGCATTCCATTCTTGAAATTTGAGTCTAATGATGACTTTTTCTTCAAACAGCTGCTGCTTTGACTTTTTTCTTCCGCTTATTTGAATTCTAAAAGAATAAAAAACCTTAGCTTTATCCCTTAATCACATCTTCTTCTTTCTACCCTTACAAAGAGCCCTAGACATAGAAAAATTCCCACAACCACTTTTTCTTCTTTTTTCCAAAATGTCTAATAGCACTAACTCTTCCTTTGATCTAACCATATAATAGCTTTTAGAAGAAACCTTCAGAATTTTGTCCAACCAATACACCCTAATATCCTTTCTAAATTTGCAAACTAGTGCAAACTAGGACCTATCTTATCTTCTAATGGGGATTCTGTAAATTGGTCAAAGTTCATAAAACCTAATAGTTTTAACCTACTTTTTAATAAACTTAAGTGGACTTCAAATATATGGTCGCCTAAATCTAGGAGCTAGACATATAAACTGTTGGGGATATGCCCTAGAGTCAATTTGTACTTATACTATTGTCGTTATGTTTTATATAATAATATGAGGCTTTCCTTTCCATGAATAGTGCATTTTGTTTTGTGGTTATCAAGTACGTGACTTGATAGTAAAACCCAACAATGAATACAATGACTATTCTAAATTTGTCCCTGATCGTTTATTATTATTGGAACAATAATAAATTAAGATTAGTATGTTTGTGACTGGATGGCTATGTTTTACTGGTCATGGATATTTGTGATATCAAGTCAAAACATATATAAATGTTAGAGAACATTGTATTGGATATGACCCACTGCGAGAGTACTTCATGGAACATGTCATAAGTACTTTCTAGCCATAATAATATTAAAAGTCCTTTGACCTAAATTCATCATAGTTTCCTACTTGATAAATTCTATATTTTGACATTGTCTAAAGTTGTCTTTAATTAGATAATAAATTAGACTACTGTTGGATATAGAATAAATCGAGGAGAGGAATATGATTGATTGTGAAGGAATTTGTCCCTCTCAATTATGGGAGAGATATCCATAGGCTACTTGATAAGTTAGACTGTTAAAATGCATGGCCGTGCTCAAATATATCAATCTAAGATATTGATATCATTTGTTTGAACAGTTTACTATGAAATCAAGAAATAATTGATTGAGCTTAATAAGGATGACATGCTCCGTGCCTTATGCTTAATCTGGATATCATGTGACAAAATGACTAAATATAAAATTATGGTTTTGTTCAAAGAGATCACCGATCTTCATTTAACCTGGATAGTTATAATGTTTTGCTAGAAACCGCTTATAACTTGTGGGCCATTTAAATATGATTTGGGCACACTGCCAGTGTTAAATGAACCTATAGGGTCACACAATAAGCGAACTTGTTAGGTTATTTTCTGGTAACCGGATTCGATGAATCTGGAAACATGTCTAAGTTAATCGAACTTAGAAAATCTACCAGATACAATGAATCTGGAAATATGTCCACATTCGATTTATCTGAATGATATCCAAATTATAAGAATCTGACTCGGTAAATTAATTAGTTAAATTACTGAGATAATGGCAGAATCTTATCATATCAGTTTTAATTTAATTTGAATTTAAATTAAAATACGATAAGATATTATTAGGGTTGGACTCTAAGAGGATCGGAGTGGGTTTTTTTAAGAAAAACCCTAGCCGTCTTCTTGGGTGTGCCAATTCTGTTGTAAAATTTGTGCCTTCATCCACCAGAAAAATAAGCCTCTCAAAGCCCTAGGCGCTAGCACTCCTCGGGTGATGAGTGAGTTCGTGGTGTGTATTCGATAGAGGACGTTCACACAACTGCAGCGTCTGGTGATCGTTCGGGTTGCACGCACAGCAGCACAATCGGAACTGGAGGATATCGATTACACATAACAGAGGTAAATCTGCAAACCTACATCTTCTTAATCCTTCTTTATTCAACTTCCAAAAGAATCTGGAGCTCATCCAGTCGATCCAATAGTCCTACTATCCAGTTAAACTAACCCCAGATTAGTTGGCTAAGTGATCTAGTTATTCCTTAGCCTTTTTGTCTACCAACACTTTGCCCTCCTTTTTTGCTCCATGGGATTCGGACAGGCTCATAGAACAAAAATTTTCTTGGCTTCAGCATTCCATTCTTGAAATTTGAGTCTAATGATGACTTTTTCTTCAAACGACTGCTGCTTTACCTTTTTTCTTCTGCTTATTTGAATTCTAAAAGAATAAAAACCCTTAGCTTTATCCTTAATCACATCATCTTCTTTCTACCATTACAAAGAGCCCTAGACATAGAAAAATTCCCACAACCACTTTTTCTTCTTTTTTCCAAAATGTGTAATAGGACTAACTCTTCCTTTGATCTAACCACATAATAGCTTTTGGAAGAAACCTTAGGAATTTTGTCCAACCAATACACCCTAATATCCTTTCTAAATTTGCAAACTAGTGCAAACTAGGACCTATCTTATCTTCTAATGGGGATTCTATGAATTGGTCAAAGTTCATAAAACTTAATTTTAACCTACTTTTTAATAAACTTAAGTGGACTTCAAATATATGGTCGCCTAAATCTAGGAGCTAGACATATGAACTAGATGATTTCAATAGTTGGTTGAAAAGAGTTTCTGCTTCTTTTGTGAACCAATGGAAAGAATAGGGCATTTTTTATGCAATCCATATATCTGCCTATTGCCATTGTCTTGATTGTCCCCAATTAAGGGTTGTACTCCCCTTCTGGTTACCTACCATCAATGGTTTCATGTTAATCCCTTTCAAAATGGTAAGCCTACCCTTCTGGACATCTATACAATTCTTGGCCTACCCCTAAATGGTGAAGAAATACCTAACTATGGTACCACTCAAATTCTTGATTGTAATATTATTCATAAAAATGTGGCAGTTTACAATAAATTTGTGAAGGCAAATAGACAAAAAAGGGTTGGTAATAAAGGATGAGAATGTCGCTTTCCTCTTGTGTTGGGTCTATAAATATGTTGTCTGCTTTACTTCTTTTAGGGTTGTCCTTGAATTTTCATACTATGTTCCCTTATTGTTGTCTAGCTATACAACCGATCTTGTTGCCTTTGTAATACCCCGCCCAAAACCACCTTTGACCTATGGGGAAAAAGTCATGCATTGCATTGCATCTCGCATTTCATGTGATATCTTCAAATTATTCTTGCATGGACGCATGTGATTTTCAAGGTTGTGCTTGCATAAAATTATTTAAATGTGTTGTTGCATTACTTGAGAGTTGTTTTAAGTGAAGTTTAGTAGAGGAGATAGATGGAGGAGAATTAGGGTGGAAAGAATTTCCTAGAGAAATATTATCATCGAAGTTGATTTGGAACAGCGGTTAGGTTTGGTGATTTTCTTTGATGACCCGAGTTCGAATCTTACCTCTTGCGAATCTTAGTTTTCCTTTTGAAATCTTTTCTCTAGATTTCTTCATGCTTTGGCCGAAAAACCCTAGCCATCCTAGTGAATTTTAGCGCCATCATCTAAGGAGATAAGTCTCCATATTTACCTCCTAAATTCAAGGTTTTTTTTAGGAGGATAAAGTTTAATTTTATTTCCCGCTTTTATTCTTTGATTTTCGAAAAACCCTAGCTAGAATAATTAAATTCCAGCTTAATTTTAATTTATCAGATTTTGTAATTGATAGTTGGAATTAAATTGTTAATTTTCTAGTTAGATAGTTTGTTGATTTTGAACATAGAACCCTAGCTAAAAATCTCAAAAAATTTCCAGCTTAGTGCCGCCACCTTTGAAGGAGTTTTAGCTCAAATCAAACTCTTCAAATACTAGGAAATCTTATCCTAAATCCTTTAGCAAATCAAATTTTATTTCAATCCTAAATCAACTAGGTTTTACCCTCTCTTTTTTTTGCAAAATTTCGGCAGCCTTGAGCAAGCACAAGCTGTACGAAATTCCTGCACTCCTAAGTGCAGTCAAACTCTTAAAACCCTAGCTCAAATCACCTAAAACACCTTCCATCAATTCAAATTATTTTTGCTACACAAAATCAGATTTTATCCACCAAAAATTCTAGAATTTCAGCTAGCTTATGCACCAGAATTTCGGCCAGCTTTGCACAGGAAATTTCGGCCAGCTTTGCACTCCAAATCAAATGAAAATTCTACATACCAAGACACACCAAAACCCTCAGCTAATTAAGCCAATTTTCAGCACCTAAAACCCTCACTTTTTCTCTGTGAATTGCGGCAGAACAACAACCAAGACAGTCCAGAATTTCTTCCTTTGGTTCAGTGATTTTCGCACAGCACTCACACCATTCTTGCACAGAATTTTAGTTGTCAAAACTTACTCAAACTCTTCCTTGTTTCGGCCAAAACAACCTGAACACACACAGCCCTTTCCTTGAGCAATATTTCGGCTAGCATAGGAGAACAAGTCCAGAATATTTTCTCCTCTTAACCCTTCCCAAATTCGGCAGCAATAAGGGGCGCAGCAAGCTGCAATTTTCGCCCTTGCTGTAGCCATTAGGAGTCCTTCTTAGCACCACCATCTAACCCTAAACCAATCTTCTCTAACCCTAAATCACAGTAGCCGACTACTCTCTCCATTCTACACGAAAATTCCAACAAGAACCCTTCTACAATTTTCGAAAATTGTAAGAGCAATTCCTAGCAAGAAACCGATCACACCCTAAGGTAAGCAAAAACCATCTTAACCTCTTGATTCCTTTCTTCCATCAATTCTTCTCTTTTCCTTCCCTTGAATCATGCCACCAAACGGCTGATTTCATCCTCTTTAGCCACTCTCGGTCAAAAGAAAGAAAAGAAGGTAACTTTTCTCTTCTTCTCAAACGAACTCGGGACAATCACCATAGGAGCGTCGAGATCTTGTTAACCCAGTTGTTTCAAGGTAAGGGAATCCTTATCCTTGATGTCAAAATTAAGGTTTAATATGATTGATGATGTCTATTAGCATGATGAATGAATATTTTGAGTCGAGTAATTAATTAAGCATATTCGATGGATAGTAATGCCATGTTTTATTGTGATAACGGCGGATGTGAATTGTGATGGTCAAGTCAAGACCTTTCTGATATATTAATCATGTCTTTGATGGATGTAGGGTAATAGTGTATGAACTTGGAGAAGTAGATAATTTATTTGGAGGTAGATAATGGATTGTGAATTGTTATGGGAATAAATGAGTTTAATGCATGTTTGAATCGATTGAGACTTTGATCATGATATTATGTGATTCTAGATCAGGAGGGTATTTGAAGGAAGCAAGTTGTGATTTTATCTTGTTTGTCTGAGGCATATCAAGTAAGTCCTTGCATAAACTTTTTTGTTAAATATTTATGATGGCAAGTCTATGTTGTAAAGCTTTGTGAAGCTATTGTTAAACTATGTTTGATTGGGTTGTAAACGTGGATATTTACTCTTTTACCGATTTTGTCAAATTAACGATTTTATCAAGAACACTATTCTTTCTCCTAAATTTTTAGAAAACTCTTCTAAAGAAAATCACGTTTTACAAAGCTAAATATTTGGAATCAGGAATTGACAGATATGTTCGTTGAGTACTTAATAAGGGTAGGCTAACAATACTAGTCTTGGAGGGCTAGAGTAAGTTTTCTGGCAGGAGGCCACCTCCAGAAGATAAGCTCGGCTCGAAAAGGCGACAGTGTTGGTTGGTCAGGCCGGTCCGAGCTAGCATTTGTACCTGGTAAGGTATTATTTATTTTTCCGACATGGACACCCGGATGGTTTTGTTAGGTGTAGAAAATGAGGAGTATCTCATCCGGTGGGCTGTACACTCACTTGATTAGAACGCCCAACGTGTAGTAATTTGGTCCAGGTAAGGTACACAAAGTGTGGTGCCTTGTCCTCATGGAACCCAACGTGTGGTGACATGACTTTTATTCGAGTGGATGATTTTATTTGTATAAAGTGTGACAATGAGAAAAACACACTCCTTGCGAAAGAGAAAATTATTTATAACTTGCCAAATATTTCTGCAAATGTTTTTCACCATGCATACACGAACTGTTCAAAGTACCATGTGCATACACAGGACTTACTGAGATTTAATCTCACACTATTTTATATCATGTTTTTAGGAGATAGATTATGCTGAGCGAGCGGGGCATGTGATAGTTGAAGCTTTTGTTATTTCTTTCCATTGTGTTCTAGGAGACAATTGTTGGTTCAAGTTTCTGATCGGATATTTATTTTGTTTAGTTTTGCTCGTGTTTGAGCTAATATAATAAGAGTTTTCCGTTATTTATCTAAGTTTGATTTTTTTTGTTGTCTTTACATTTTTATACCTCGTTTTAAAGACCTCTTGTCTTCTGGGATGGGGCGACATCCCCGCCCTTTTAGGGTACGTAGTAGTGGGGTGTTACAGCCTTGATTTTATATTCTATCTATCATTCCCTTTACTTAATGTATGAAAATGTGTTTGAAGGGGAGAAAATGTTTCCCTTACTTGACCCGCTGTAGATTCTCCAATTGTAGCTATATCAATACCTCCCTGAATTTGGCTTGTTCAAATTAGACACTGCCGCAAGAGATATTCCTGTGGGAAAGGTGATCAACTATGTTCTTTGGATGTTGCCTGGTCATGTGAATACAGACAAAAAGATTGAGATGGCGAGGGCCTGCGACATTGCTTCTTTTCATTACCGTACTTGATCTAGATCGGTTGACCTATTAACACCTTATAGCTCCAAGTTTTTTAGGCCAGAGTGGGTAAGATTAGAACTGAATAGTGGAAACTATAATACCTTAAATGAGCTTGGGTTGCCATATTAATGACTTGTGAGATTGGTATCTCAGTAAGTCCAGTGTGTGCAAGTGTCAATTATAACCATTTCGTGCATGCAGGTTTATCAAAATCACAAAATCGTGTTTGCAAGTCAATTTCATTAGGATCAGTTATACAAAGGAGCCTTGCTCAATGAATAAAAAATAGTTCACAATAAATCACCGTTTGATCATATTCACAATTCATTAGGTAGGGATTAGCAAATGATCTAAACAACAGTATCATAATCCATATCATGGTTACTATAATAATAGCGTTCCAATGTATTCTTTCAACAATGGGTAGTGGGGGATCCTCCCACTAGGTGAGATACTCATCTATCTCTACACCCAACATTCCAGTTGTCCAATCAGGATTAATAATGTCCACATGGACCAATATACTAGCTCGGATGGCCTGACTATATAGTACTGTCGCCTCTCCAAGTTGAGTTCATCTTTTGGAGGTGACTTCCTGCTATAAGACTCACTCTTGTTTTTCAAAACTAGTATTACTAGACTACCCCCGCTGAGTACTCAACACTCTCCATTTAGGGGTAGAATCATTTTTTCCTTTTTCAAAAGTCTTTGATTAGCTTGATTGTAAAACGTGATTTTTTATTATAGCATTTCCAAATCGTTTAGTGATAGTGTAAGAAATCATTTTTGAGTTTGAATAGTTAAAATTTGATAAACTCATTTAGAAAGTAAAATATCCATGTTTCCAACTCAAGTATCCAAAATATAGTGTAACTCATCATATTTAGCCAACGTTTCAATCCTCTTGTCAAAACATCACCTCGACATCAATTCTAAATAACATTGTAAAAATTGCTCGCAAATAAGTAACATTTATCAAAACGGTTATGCAAGGACTTACTTGGATAAATCAATAGCTAGACCCAATTCAATTGATGGCCTTTACTTCCACTCATTCCTTATCTAGAGTAAATAATTCTATAATTAAGATCTAATCATTTCATCTACTATTTCATGCAACATAAATTCTCATGATCTCACTAATCTCCTAGTTCATCCGTGGTATCTAGATGATTTAATTCATTAGATCACATATACAACTTTCCTTTGCCATTCAACTGATCATATTCATGCATTTATCCAAATCAATTCACCATATGACAACTCTTATATTCAACTAGTATAAAATCATCATAAACAGCCCCATAAATGTTAAAAGATCTCATCTTTGCCAATCTAGAATAGATCTAAATTCATCATGACAAGATACATCAATGTTCTATCTCAAACATGCTTTGTCTATGGTTTATACCAATATATTCATCATACTAGTTCGTTCATGCTTCCATGCTCGACTCCATAAGCATTCATAAGTTAATATACTAAAGATTAATGTCTTGAAGTCAATAAAGATAGGATCTTGATTACCTCTTAGTGATCTAAACTTAAAACATGACAATTCCCTGATGACTAGCTTGAGTTCAATCGGAAGTTGAAGAGATTGATCCGCCTAGATGCCCTTGATCGAGACTCACCAAGAAAGGAATAAAATCAGTCCCTTATGGACATGATTTAATGGATAAAAGAAGAAAAGAATGGAGTAAGAGATGAATAGAAGGGTTGAAGAACAATTACCTTGTAGAGAGTTTCGATTTTGGCTTTTTTCTTGGGGTAGGCTGGCCAAATTTTTGTGCAGGTTGAATGCTGGTTTTTTTGTGAGTTTGAGAGGGTAGGGAATTTCGTGGTTTTTTGGACAAAAAAGTCTAGGGTTTGGTGTTTGGAGGAGTTCTACCTTGCTATGGACTCTTAATCACAAGGGAAAAGTTGGACGGCTTTGTTCCTTCTATGGGTGCCGAAACTGGTTAGTGGTTTAGCGATTATTGCTGCTATTTTTTTGCTGCTTATGATGGCTGAAAATTTGGATAGAATGAGAGAAGAAATTTGGTTGATTTTGGTCTCTGTAGTGGTGAAAATAAGAGTGGAAAAATGAGCCTTTGTGTAACTGTATTTTGCTCGATAACTAGAGAGGTTTTTGTGCAGGTTTTTGGTTGGCAATTTCATGTAGAATGGTGCTTGTGGCCAAAATTCTAAAGGAATTGGAGAGGAAATTTTGGTATTTTTTTGGCTAAAACAAAGTCCTAGTTGGTTAAGGTTTTCTTGGATAATCATAGCTAGGTTTTGGAGAGTTTTAGTTGAGCTACAATTACTCTAGTGTGTGGCGGCAGATTTGAGGGAATTTTCCAATAAAATATAAGAGAGAATTAGGTTATTTATTTAAGCAATAATTTAATTTATTCTCTATATTAATTTGAGTAACTTAAATGGCTATTAAATAATTATTTTCACATGATAAAATTCTGGTTTTCTTTTCCCTTGAAGCTACCGAAATCCTTCTTCCTTTTCCCCCCAATTTTTTGAAAATCCCTATCCAAGAGATAACTACTTCATTTAAAATTCAAATTTTATCCTTTTATTTCCTTTTTAAAATTTATTTGAAGAGAATTAAAATATGGAGACTTATCTCCTTAAGGTGTGGCGGCTACCACATTAAAATAAGATGTATATTCCTATATTTTATCTCCTAATAAATTACTTAGATATAGCTTTTAAAAATCCAGATTAATAATATTTAAAATTTCTAAAAGATTATGATAAGATATTATAAATAAAAATTTAATTTATTTTCAAGTATTTTATAAAATAATTCCCAAAATAAATCACACTCATAAATTTTAGGAAATTGGCTCTAAGGTAGCGGCTACCCTAGGAGTATTTCGGCCAAGGCTTAGAAAAATCTAGGGAAGGAAAAATAAAAGGAAAGAGAAGATTTGAAGTAGCTTGGAACTCAAGCCCATCAAGAATTAAACACCAAGCTTTATCCACTATTCCACAACAACTCTTGTATACATTTTTCCCTAATTAAATTTCCTTAATTCCTACTCACTTGCTTCATCCTCTTCCTAAAGAATTCTCCTCAACAAAATAAAAATTCAACTGACTCAAGTAAGACAACTATTTTAGGAACAAATTAATCCATGAATCAATAAATTCATGAAACTTATATTTTTATAAAAATAATTCAATTTACCAAATGCAATATAAAAGAAATGCTATGACATGCATGACTTTCCCCATATACTAAATGTGGCTTAGTACGGGGTATTACAGTTCCCCATCGTCAAATTGACTAAAAGGACTCCCAGTAACAAAGTGGCATTTCCAGTGAAATTGGTCATCTATATGTTAGTAGAAATCAAATCACTCTTAGACTTTCCTAATCTTTTTAAGGTATCAACTGGTATCACATTTAGAACAGTTTCTTCATCAATAAATACCCTGTTAATCAGCTTACCATCTAGATGAGCTATGATGTACAAGGGTTTGAGGTGATTTTTGCATATCATTTGTGGTTTAGGAAACTGCATGAAATGAGGGAATTTCTAATCAGGCAGGTTCTGCGGCTCAGTCTAGTCGACTTATTCCTGCTTCGAGACAACCACATTACCAATCAACATTTGCTTACATATCCTCTTGTTGAACTCCAAAAGTAAGATTCTAATGACATTGATTGGCCTATTTGCTGATCTTACTGATTCTCTTTGTTATTGTGCCTTGAATCTGGCATAGGTTCTTTTACGCTATAGATGATGTCTTTAAGCTCGGGACATCATGATTGGTCAGTTTTGTACTATTTAATCATTGATAAAAAGGGCTGAAATGAGTAATGTCACCTATTTGTCCTTAACATGGAATGCCACATTTCTTTATTGTCATTATGGAAAGAGCTCAGTGATCTTTGAGCCCAATCTTTGGAATGTAGAAGGAACAGTCTATGGCTTTTCCTCTAAGTCTGTCTTTTTCCTTGAGTGTTCCTGATATTTGTTTAGTTGATCTCTCAGATCAATTGCCCTATTTACCTTTGGTATCTAAACACACCTCCTTACTAGACGGCTGTCTTGTGTAGCCCTTATCATGGTAATGTTGGCCTTAGAAAAGGGGTCTAAATCTACCAAGGATTCGGTAGCAACCTTATCTGCAAACTTGAGTCGTCCTTCTTTGATAGCTTTCTGGATAGTATTCTTGAAAATAAGACAATTGTTGCTAGTATTAGCAAATGTGTTATGCCACTTATAGTACCTTTTTCCCTTGAACTCTTTAGGGGAGGGGATTTGTTGGCTTTGGGATAATTTGACCTGTCCATCCTTCAAGAGATGGTCAAAGATCTAGTCCACCTTCGTGATATCAAATGAGTAACTGCCTCTCGTGTCCTTGCTATCATGTTTGATAATCTCTTTTTATGTAGTTGGTTTCAAGGTAGGGCATACATAAGTATTTCCAGTAATAAATTGGGCTACCATCACATCACCAGCTTGATCCTTCTCTATATCTGACATATCATCCACTATAAATATTGAAGTTGGGTTCTCACCGAACCTTGCTTATTTTTTCTTTTCTTTCTCTTTGATAAACTCCTCAATTTGAGTTATACATGATATCAGCTTAGAAAAAGCAAAAAAGTCCTGCAAAATTAATGCTTCTTTTAGCTGAAGATGTTTCCAACTAATTGCAATCATTGCATATTCTAACTTCGATAACAAAGTGGAGCATTTTCTTTTTAATCTTTTGAAACGTTCCATAAACTCTATTACAGTTTCTCCAACTATTTGTTTGATAGAAAGCAAATCAATGATAGAAACCTCTAGGATCAGCTGGTAAAACTGTTCCATCTCACCCCAAGTATGCACTGAATTTTTC